>CAWUFW010004415.1:0-1200000 GCA_963921515.1 Calotriton arnoldi | reverse complement strand
GATCGGATCAAAGATCAGTATTTTGATTACGTGCAGACAATGACGCGCCAGGCGCTGAGGCCAGGATCAATCTTGTGTAATTACTTTAACAATGCCCATGAGTTGCCTTGTCCTAGGTAGATGGATGTGATCTACCCCGAACTCAAGCGAACACTGTATGTAAAATATAGGCTGGGTATCCTGCCAGCAAAGTATTACTTAGTATGTATTCACAGCCTCACTGCAGGTTTTGACTGTTGCAACTGTAGTCTTGGAGGGTTAGACAATTTGACCCATTTCCTTTTGCTCTGTAAAAAAAGACGACTACGCACGGCGGTGATGGCTCCTTCCTCTTTTTAAAATTCATGGGGTTAGATGTGTTAAACTGGCATTAATGCTTTATTTCAGGATGGTTGACATGTTTGTCTTTAATTTGGTGGCGTCATGTTTATGGGTTGCATGGCCCCGATTGAGAGAGCTGCCCACCACCCAGGTTCTTAACCCACTCAGAAAAACCCACGGGCCTTAAGCACATTCCATTATGTACTGTGCTGCCATTGCTGTTCACATTACATGCCCTCCAATGTTCCCTGCATTCCGCCCTGATACATCTGGTGAATTAACTGACTGTTCTTACTAGAATGGAATTTAGTGCTCGTCGGTAATATGGCACTTAGTTGACCGTACTGCATATGCTTATGAAGTAAATCTCTGAATGAAATGCAAACATTTTTAAAATTCCCTTGCACTCGCACTTTTATATATATGATGAATTTGTTGATTGTTTGTACTGCAACTGAATATAATGCCAAATGCTACTATATCATTCAGCTAACAGTACTGTATACATATATGTTCTCAGCATCTGCAATTTTATATATCAGATAAATTGTTTCTACCAGTATGGCATGGAATATAGTGCCATATGTTATCATGCTGCCCAGTTGATCGCACTGATATATGTTTTAAAGATGAAAGTTTATTGTTTTAAATTGCTTTTTATAGTTTTTTAAAATTATTGTAAGGCTGACAGTTGAAACAATAAAAAATAAAGTTAAAGTTAAAGACATATAGTTTTGCTGATAAACCTATGCAGTAAGAGAACAAGGGACCCCCTCTAAAGGACGAATGAGGTCTGGGAGTAAGAGGGAACTGAATAGACCAATAGACCCAGATAACACTCCCCTTGACCTATATTTCTTTTACAAAAGAATAAATCTAGTATGGGTATAAAATATGCCACACATCAGGTATTTATAACATAGCAACAACATCATTGTTTTTTGAGATCATATTTATTATTGTCATTGACTTCTTTTTTCCTTTTTTCCAATGCATTAAATGTCATTTTTTTCCAATAGGTACAAAAACTTTTTTAGTGTTTTTTATATAAAATGTATATACATATAAACAACCATGCAACATAAATAAAAAACTATTTAATTAATCCCCACAATAACAATTCTTCTTAAAACTCATACATTCCTCACACTAGTTCACATACATACAAAACACTTATACACATCTGGATTCAAAGGAAACATAAAATGTAAATTATTTCCACCAAGATGAAACAAACAATAAGATCTGGACACACGAGGTCGACGCGCGTTTCGGTGGGTTGGACACAAACATAAACCACCTTCTTCAGGACCTTATCCAAATCGGGCACAGTATCATACAAGCAAATACACAAGGGGACCTGAGGAACAATAAATGGTGAAATTTATTAACCCATACGCTAGACCACAATTAAAAACTCTATATTCGATCAGACCACTACGTTGCACATCAGCATTAACACTACAAAATCTAGACCATTTATAATCCCTTCACCAAGGTGAAACTGATTGTGATATATAAACTTCCAGATCATAAGTGCACATATTCATGGGGCAACTCCATACTCACTGTGAGGTGCTCCAAGAAATGAAATTGATATATATTGGTGCAGTGAAAGTAAGAGGCAGCCCTTCAGCATAGATAGTAATAGAGGCCCCCATGCACGACCTCCAAAGTACACACAGTGCAAATTCACCTTTGATTATCTATAGATTTTAGAGTAAGTCAGAACTTAACTTACAAGTTTCTTATAATGAAATTTCCAATATTCAAGACTGTAACGACAGAGTCTATTGTCGAAGGTAGTAACCACTCTGCCTTATTTTCTACAATAAGATAGAAGATGTGAATTTATTTTTAAGAAATCTCTTGAGGACCCTAAATACTACATGTTAATATGATAGTGAATCCTTACCAAGTATGAGAAAATATGTGTAGCCTTCAACATATCTTGTATAGATAGTAGCAGAACCTTAGCAAGAATTAGAATCACAAATAATCTGGAAAGGAAAATATTATATAATTGTAAGAACAATTCCTAATCCTGGGATGACCTATGTTTGTATTGAATCATTGTGTATTTGTACTTACATATTGACGTGTATTCCTAGATCTACTATCTTCTATATATTATTTAATAACTAGCTGTAAATCGCAGTCAGCAACCATAGGGGGTAACAACCCCACAAGGTGGTCAGAGTATTCAATTGATTAACGATAGTGATCACAGTTCCTAAAAACAAGGTAAACATAGATTAATATGATTGTATAGATCTATTAATGATATCATCATATATGCAGGCTATGCAAAAACACCCCTTACCAAACGGCTCTTAACTTGCCTGTTTTTGGCATTTCGGGAGCACAACCTAACTGCCAAAAAATTGTCCAACGAGCAATAATATGACGTGGTATCTATTATATATGGAATCACTCGGTAAAGAGGTGACCCAATATCCGCTAAGTAGCTAACCATGCTAATTTGGGGGGCAGGCAATCCCTACTAAGTCACATGCCACGGGATAGAAATAACCACCCCATACCAAATGGCTGTTAGCCTGCCTGTTTCTAGCTAACAAGGTCTCGACCTGACTGCCCAGGATTGTTGAAAAGGCAAAATTATAATATAAGGTCTGCCAATTATAACAAGGTAACCCAGTACCCGGTAAATTAGAAGCCATACTATTAAAAAACATGCAGTCCCAATTCAGTCGTCAGCCGAAGACTCACCAGAATTAACGATGGGGTCCTACAAAGTGCTCCGCGTCCTGCCACCATTGCAGATCTTTGCGATAATGGAAACGGTCTTTAAATAGTAAGCTGCGCATGCGCCGAACGTTCCGTAAGTAATTGCGTGTATACGTGAAGATCACATGCGGCAAGTCCAACGCGAAAACAACGTTAAAAATCCGCCATCTTAGCATGGTATATAACTGACGGGTAAAAGCGATTCTAAAGCCGGGAAGCAATGCTTAACCCACACTACCCGATTGACAAGAACGACTGTGCAGCTGCTAACACATGATGGGCTAAAGCGTATGCGACAAAAGATTCCATAAGACACGTCAAAGAGACATCACAGTATGTAAGCTGAAACTTTAAGATGTCACGCACGTGGTCAGCCCATACTTAATTCACATCCTGAAGTAATATGAAGTAATACGTACTCCCACATGTGAGGCCAAACCTACAAATTTATGACAGGGCCGCCGTATAGTTTAATCTGCGGCTATCACCTAACAAAGAATACTAAAAGCATTGTTTGATCACTATGGTGAACTACGATTTGTAAAACACTTGTCGAAGGAACTAGCCACGAAGACATAGAAAGATGATAACAGTGCGGATGCACTATAGGATACAGTTAGATCAGCTAAGGTACAAACTACACAATATCAAAGGTTTTTGTTTTTGTCGATGACCATGCACGGACAATGAAAAATAGCTAACATAAGGATATGATGAGTTAATGTTGGCAGATAATTTACTTAGGAAAAATGACAAAGATCTCAGATAGTAATAATGAACAAAAAGTCCAGCAAGCAGTAAAAATTGAGAGCTAATAGCACCTCATATGGACAGAATATCTACTCATGATGAAAAAGCAACAGCAACAAACTAAGGCCTCATGAAAGCCCACATGCATGTACTAACTATGTATACTGGTCAGTAATGTTCCAAATTATTTCTTCATTTAATCCCTCTTTTACACTATTAAGAGTGAAAATCCAGAAGGTTTCCCTCCTTTGCGGATTATTTCAGTAGATAGACCTGGTTTAGGTTTAACCTTTTCCAGGATGCACCACCGTAAGTCATTTTCTCCATGTCTCTTTTCTAAACAGTGTGCAACAATTGGAGCCGAAAGTTTATTTGTCCTAATAGCCGATTTGTGCTCAGTGTATCTGATGCTGAAATTCGCGAATCCGTTTCCCCTATGTAGGCTAGTTCACATGGGCACAAGATGATGTATATGACATTATGACTTCTGCAATTGCTAAGCTCTCTAAGATTGATGTATTTCCCTGTATAGGTGAGAGGTGTCAGTGACTAATGCAGTGTCACATGCATGACAACAACCACATTTGTGGTTTCTCAAGATAGGAGGAAGGCCCGTGAGTGTAGTCTGCTGATGTGTATGGCGGACTTCTTGTCTAGTATGTACAAGCATGTCACGAAGATTTTTATTCCTCCTATAGGCTACTAGGGGTAATCTCAGGTCTTCATCTCCATGTGCATTGAGGATTTTCCAGTTCTTGGTTATGATGTTTCTTATTTTATAGTTGAGTTGCGAATGGTTGACAACACATGCTATTTGATCTTTAGTGAGTACAAGCATGACCCTGCAAAGAGCTTCTCGGTTATAATATTTAGCCCTTTTAAAGGCCGTCGAAACCAGACGACGGGGGTAGCCTCGAGCAAGGAGGCGTTGTTTAAGAGCCTTACCATGAGACATAAAATCCCCGATGTTCGTACAATTGCAGGCGTACACGTAAGAACTCCCCAAAGGGGATAGAGTCTTTTGACACGGCGGATGGAAACTTTGGTGCTGTAAGATGGTATTCTTAGCTGTCGGTTTTCTAAAGAAGTCTACTTGGAGTCCTTCATCTGAGCTTTTAATAACTATGTCCAGGAATTCCACTTGCTTAGGACTATAGTTAGCTGTGAACTTCAAATTGCAGTCGCTGGCATTGAGCCAAGCGATGTATTCCTGTAGGGATTAAGCTGTCACCTTTCCAAATGAAAAAAATATCGTCAATGAAGCGCTTCCAACACCGCACATTTTCAAAAAAAGGAGCTGCTTCATTGAAGATATTAGTAAGTTCCCACTCACCCATGTAAATGTTCGCGATGCTGGGCGCACAAGAAGCAACCATACTCGTCCCACAATAAGTCAATGACAAATATGATGCTGATGTCTGGTTCGATAAACCTATGCAGCACACAAAAGTTAATGTGTGGAAATCTGCTGTTTCTGGGAATATTTTTCATTTGTGCATCACCAAGTAATGGTTTTTTCTTAGTAAGATCTTTGTTTCCATCACACTTCAGAATTCTAAAAATGTATGCTTTATTTTTGCCTTCCTAACTGCTATATTCTGAAATATGTGTACACGTTCATTTAAAGGTTTTAAGTGTGGTTGTGTGTTACAAAATAATGACATCCTACAGCCTTTCCTTTCACATTCCATGTGCCCCAGGAATATTGTCACATAGTTCATTTTAAAAACTCCTCTCACTTTGCAGCCAGAAAAGAAAGTTAACACCAATTCCCATGTTTAAAGAAAAGGAGGCAATTTATTAAGTGATAGTTTTAAAACATGAACTTAGAAGCATTCATGTCCTCCCAACTCAACAACAATGCTATTAATGAACTAAGAGGCAAGTCTGTTGTGATGTGCACCCTACATGTGACCTAGTCTCTTATACATGTGGCAATATATACTCTATGTAATCAAGCACAAGAGAGATGTTTGCCTAGGAACAAACAATTAGGTCTAGCAGGGAACTCTGGGTTGATCCCAGATTTTCTAGTTTCACATTGTACAGTTCAGCCACCAGTTAGGAGTCTCCTTCTCTCTCCTGTTTTATATCAAAAGTTAATGATTTGTCTTTAATTCTTGGTGCGTGAGGTTAGTTCATGGGTGGCATTTCAACAGCAAAACTTGACTCGTTTTGGGCTCAAGCGTACTGGGAGGCTTCAAGCTGAGCTAGAGCCGGGAATTGTATTGAGCCATTTCTAATGTGGCAATTACATTTCTCCAGTGTCTTCTTTTCTGTGGCCAACACATTTGAGAGCAGAATACAATCGCTTGTACATGGTTTACTGGTCCATAATGTTGCTCCAGTTATATATTTTTAACACTTTAGTTAGCATTTTAAAAATAAACATCAGGCACAATCATTTGACATTCCACAATGTCAAAATACAATTACATTTTTTATCAAGACACCACTGTCATTGTATACACTTTGTGAGTTGAAACATTACTAATTAGTACATCACTTGTAATCAAGTTAATGTACTGGTGGCAAACTCAACCAAGGCACCTTCCAAATTTTGGACTTCAGCTATAAACTATTTCCCCTTATGGTAGATCAGTTAGGAAGTGTTTAAGCTATTTTTTCTAAGTATTACCTCAACGGGCCCCACAAAATCTCTTGGGATTGACCTAGTGGGCAGCATTAGTGAATAGGTATTTGCTGACTCATTAGAGAAGGCAGAAACTTTGAGCCTCAATCCATGCTTAGGTAGTTTGCGGTGGCTTTTCAATATTTGTTCAAAGTAAAAACAGTAATACCAGCTTTCAGTACCTCTTTTTGATCTCTTCAACATACCCCCACTCAGGTATAAACAAAAAAAACGAGGTAGTCGGTGACACCTGCGGCATCATGGAAGTCCAGCCTGAGCTAAGATCTGTCCTCCTGATCCTCCACAGCACTGCCCTTTCAGACAAGATGGGGAAGGGGAAGGGTACCTTTTCTCTGTCCACGGCATACTATTAGTTTATAATCCTACGATACTATAACTCCAGAAGAATAAGCTAAGTGCCCTTCTGTTCCAGCCATTCCAAAGAGTCCAGTGGAAAACATTATTTGGTTTTCTAGAACATAATTGCCTCTGAATTCAGCACAAGCATGCAGAGCGATTTCTTAACATTTTTGGAACGTTGCATAATTTACCTAGATTTTTTTTCTTCAAAAAACCATTACTTGGTGGTGCTAGCTCCATGCTGTTTGAGGGCAGTATTAACCTTTTAACAACTCTTCAAAGATGCTGATGGTCTTAACCTCACCAGTTATCTGCAACTCCATCACCTATTTAATAAATTCACATTAATTCCTTTAACTTTGCAAGTTATCTCGGGCAGCGACCTACCCTGTCTGCAGAAATGCCAAATTGATTTTTTCAACGTTACTTGGTGAAATTCCGAAAGTAAATTAACGAATGTCATTTATGCTTTCCAGGCTTGCAGCAATATGAGAGATGTCTTCCGAAATGAAATTCACCTGGACTGACACATGAAATATGTGCAATATTGAACTTGCGAAAGCAAAACTTGAGATCCAGGAAAATTTGAAATATCTGTTCATTTGGTCTTGGGAACAAAGAACTTCTTAAGTTTGCCAGCTCTGATAAAGGCAAACCTTCAAAAAAAAAAACTAGAATTTGTAGTGCTACTGCTAACTCTAAGTCCTCATTCAGCAACAAAGTGCTGTTCCTGACACTATCATTCATCGTGCAGAGGTAGAACTGTGAACTGTCTTTGATGTTGGCTGATAAATTTTGATTAGTGTGTATACATTTTATAGTTTTTTTTTTAACCCTTCAAAAAGTCCAACTACAAGTGAATATTTCATCATTACTGCTTTGTATTATACAAACCTAAGAACATAAACCTATTTTGACCTGTACTTGTTTCGATGTCGATTTTATAATTGTGTGACTTCTTCGGATAAGTCAGTAAAAGTGACCTGTCCTAAATTTTTGCCCTGAATTTTGACCCGGTGTCTAATTTTTACAGTTGCTGTCCAGAATTTGCTTCCTTGTCACCCTACCTAGATCAAAGTCTGAAACAGCCGCGGCCCGTGCAGGTGAGAGCGGTGAGGCCGGGTGGGGGTGGATTGCGACAGACGGCGATGAGGGAAAATTAATTATTTATTTTATTTTCCCTCGTCGTCTGTCGAAATTCCCCCCACCGGGCCCCACTGCTCTTACCTGCACGGGCCGTGGCTGGTCTGAAAGACAGTGGTATGACTATCGTGTCTAGATAGTGCTGTCATATGAGTGCCCTGACATCTGTGGATAAAGTGAGCAGAAAGATGCAGTAAAGGAGTGGTCTGAAGCCATGTAAATAGAGGGCCTGAGTTGCTAAGTAATAAGAACCACTTGACAGCTGTGTAAAAAGAGTGGCATGTTGGCTTTGTAGAATCAAATCACCAGAATGCTGTGCAATGAGACTGACCTGAAAACTATGTAACAAGAGAGACTTGACAGCCTCCAAATCACTCTCGTCGCACCCGTTCAGGTTCGCTCTAGTCACACTGATGTCACATCTGGCCCAGCAATGCCACAGTGACTTCACGTTTTGTCTAGAAATATTGTACAAAGTCTTGAATAGAGTTCCATGGTCTACAAACAATTAAATTCCTCGCTAGCAGCAAAGGGTGAAAGAAAGCATAACACTCCAGTGGTTGATTGTGATCGTTTATTAGTGCACGTGAAGACAACACAGAGATAGAAACGGTGATGCAGTGGGCCCCAGTTACGCCTCCGAGGTCACGCCTGTCAAATGAAAGAGGAGAAAGAGCACTGAAGGCCAGGTGAGTGAGCGGATGGTGATCTTGGGAAGTGTGGAGCTCCGACATTCAGGTTTAGCTGCAGCTGTGAAAGGTGCAGGCGGAGATGAGATCTGCAGGAGAGAGACACAATGCTGTTAGCTGTTGCCATGCACAATGCTGCAGAATTATTCGGGAACACCACGTTCATTGCCTGCTTGACTGACTGGCTGCTCGTGCACCTCCTAAGTGCCTCGTGCCCTCAATCATCTGGTATTCAATTATTGAGACCACCCAGGACACAAGACCTTTCTGTCATTAGGCGCCACCTGTGCTTCCCCCTGCCCTGTCACCTCAGCTCAGAAATGATATATGTCATAGGGAATGATGGACGAGCATGCCAGGGGAAGGGAGGGGCTCAAAATGTATGGGGCCGTTGCATAAGGTGTAGGACCCTTCAGGTGTCAGTAAGCAAGAGTTCATTTCCTAAGGCGAAAAAGTATCACCAGGTGAGTTGTCTGAACTGAGCGGGTGATCATTAAGTAAGTTTCCTATCTTGAGTGGGAGGTGGCACGAAGGTGGGGGGGGTTGTAGCCATAAGTGTTAGCTTGGACAACACATGCAGAGTTCCCTGAAGCTGTAAGGGAGTTAACTGATGTCACAGACCTATAGGGGGGAACACCTCATGTAAGAGCAACCAGGGTAGTTACCTGAGCCTGGGGAGCAGTCCTTTAGTCCAGCAATCGCACGGTGATAGTCAGCTCCAATGTAGGTCTCTGTAGAGGTTCCAGCGGGCACCTCAATGATGCACTGGGTTGAGTCCTTGAATATCAGATCTTTGCCCTCCTTGTTAGGCCCAAACATCTGGAACATGTCTTTTTCTACTCCATCGCGTCCATACAAACTCTGTAAGAGATAAGCAAGTAGCAGTTACAGAGAGTTTGAAAAATATCAGCATCAAACTAGCAGCAGCTGGCAGGCAAAAATTTGGTTGGTGTACGAGGGACGCTTTCCACCAAAGGGTTCTAAATGGGCTGCAAATAAAGAGTGAGGTTGATTCATCTCTGGTCATCGCAGCATTGCATGCCATACAATCTTTCTTTTGCATGCCCTCTATTTCAATGCACCCCACCTTCCTTATAAACTACCCAACTGGACAAGCAAACAGAAGGTAAGAAGATCAAAATAGGAGGGAGGGTAAATCCTACAAAGTTTTCACTACATTCTTCATCCTCCCTTGCTCACTTCACCCCATCCGCCCGAGTTCCATTCATCTGAAACTACATGGTGTCACCTGCTATTTCATGGTTGCCACTACCCCTTCCACTTCAAATACATACAAAAATGTTTGTCTTACTACCTTTAAATACCCCCCTTCTGTCACCTAAATCACCACGCTAAGGTATGCTTCCGCTCCAGAGAAAGCACACAATGCAAAGACCCTGTGAAGGCTGTAGGAGGAGCCCTGAGCACAGCATAAGCCATGAACAGGCCTCTCAGTCCCTGAGAGAGAACCCTTCACGAATAGTTGATGGGCATGAAGTGGCTGCCTCTGTGTCAAAGATCTGATTGGCCTTGGTCGATGTTTGGAAAATTAGTATAATGCCATAACAGAAAGATCCCCACACACACGTTTTGCAGGTGTGCAAGGCCTACCTTCCTTGTGGACCTTCCTGATTTAGCATGCGACCCAAGATCCTGCGTAATGGAGGCATGCTTTTCAAAGGTTCTGCAACAAAAGCACGTAACAGGGGCAATGGCTGCCTGTCACAGTGGAGAAAAGTTGTTCTCTGCCTTCCAAAACAACCCCTTCCCATAAAGAAATGTGAAGAGTATGCACAGGATATGTGGGGTTTGGGAGGGATCTTTGGGATTTATGTGTTGCATTATACAAGACTCAATACTCACTAGTCTAGACATCAATTCATTCTTGTTTCAGCATGCTAACCTAGTCTCTCATTTGCACAAGGTCTTGACTAGTGAAGCACATACTCTGCTCCCCCTATTTCCCTGTCCATCAAACAAAATGGAGTCCTCAGACCTTATTAAACAAATATGTATGATCATCCAAATTCCATATTTTCTATACAGGACTTTATGCGGGTAAGTAGGAAAAGCCCATTGCCTATATGTACACAACCTGGGTCTGTTCAGTGTTGCCCCTCTGGCTGCCTGAAACCTTTTTCCTCACATTGCGTATGGATTTCAAGCCCTTCAAAAGACTAACGATAACCTGATTCTCAGTGTGCAAACATCATTTTCTGTCCTCACAATGAATTTACCATCAGTGGCATGATTTAAAAAAAATAATTGAATAAGAAGAACAACACAAGAGTATGATAACTATTCAAGACAGAAACCATCCCGCTAGTAATTTGAATTTGCTGTCCTCCTTGACATAGCCATCAAATTACTGCACTTTAGGATCAGTTTAACCGTGACTGATGACTTGTATTAATCGGGCAAATAAGGGTAGCTTTGGTCTCCTTAAAATAAGGGTTCTATCCTTACACATGCGCTGTTGTAGCTGCTTCATTCCGAAAGTGAAATGAGGACCTTTTAAGCACCACTGCTGAACACCCGATGGCTGTGATCTTAAATCTTGGATCAAATCATTTCAAAGAAGATTCTGCAATGAACATGTTTGGTGGATTATCAATATGTAAGAAAAAAACGTTCCTCTATCCCTTTGGAGATAATCATATACAATGAGTAATTAAAACCCCTGGATTGGCACCTGCACACAAGACTACTCCACATTGTTTACATTCATTCTCATATTCAAACTAAAAAACTGAATTCAGCATCTAAGGGAGTGGGGGTAGGTGTCTTCATGGTAGTTCAAACATTCATCAGTAGAACCTGTAAGATTCCATTAGTGAAATCCTAAGAGCACTGGTGGCTTGTATGTTCATGGGAGTGGACGCACGCACACATACACACACACTTGACTTACTTAGTAATACCCGGCTATATCCCCTCCTTTATGTTGACCGATCACTACATTGTCTCCACTGCATGATGTGGCATATTATGTAATTTCAAGGAAATTAGAGAAGAGTAAAGGCTATTTAGTGTCAGTTCAGAGAGTAGCATTCAGCCACTGAATGAGATATCACTAAATAATGGTAGGTCTGGGAGGAAATAAGCTTGTGAATAGAAAAAGGAAGCTGTTCCAGAAAGCATACTCCCCCTCTCTCAACATAGGAGGCAATGTCTCAGGCACCAGTCTAGAAAAACCCCACTTACAATGCTTACAATATCCCTACAGAGCAAAGAGGGAACATATATCTTTCATACAACATTGATTCCACGCTCCAACGATTTGCACTCCACAATTTTCATCCATCTCAGAATGTGTTATGAGTACATTTATCAATTTCGGGACAGGAGCTTGAAATCTCTTCTGTAGCCAATCAAAAAGTATTTTCCTTCCTGCCATGGGTTTCTGAAGGCTTCCTAAAGTCTGATGATGGATCATCTACCTGTAACTCACCTGCTGATTCAGGAGAACCTGCACCACTTGCGCTTTTTTCTCAGGCCGGGTCATGACTGCATGTGCAGGAACCTGACCTAGGTTGCACTCTTGGTACTTAGATGGTGGGGCTCGACTTCCATCCAGGCACAGCAGCTCAAATTCAGAAGATTTGAGATCCTTTGCCCAACTAGCAGTGTTGACACCTGGGAGCAAAAAGTGATAAAAAGTGACAAATTCCTATCACTACATACCTTTGTCTTGGAACTGTACAGTAAAAAATATATTTAAAATTGTGTTTAATGTAACCTTGAAACAACATAGAGACAATTACGAATTCCCAGAGCACAACATAGTACCGAAGCCACAAAGAGCAAGTTCAACAATGGTAAATTTAATGACAAATGTATTTTTAGGTCTGATTTTACCTTTTTTATGCCTGTCAGGAATTCACACAGGGTTTCCTGGCATGCGTAAACCCATTTATAGTAATGGAGCCCTTAGTCACAAGTCAGAAGACCTCTGCAGCCATAAGTCCCACTCAAGGGATGAAAAATTAATGTTCCAAGGCGTGGTATGCCTTGGAAATTTGGGTCTCAAACAAACATGTACTCCCAAACTCCTTTCTCTCCTCTTTTCTATAAGCAAAGGGTTGTAAATTTATATTAGTAAAGGTCTGGGGAACCTACCCTTCTATGGTGGGAAAGTGAATCGATTAGCGGCGTCTCCTCCGCTAAGAGAGAGGTGCGTCGCCCCACTGCTTTGCAGCAGTGAAATAAAGGAAACATAAAATGATAATAAGTTCAGGTTATTATCATTTTATGTTTTTCTGCTGCAGCAGGTTTGCGGGCGGGGCTGCTCCGATGACAGAGAAGCAGGGGGAGGAGTGGTTTGCCCACTCCAAGTGTGCATGAATGTTTGTCCAAACCGCCATGCGCACTTTGCATGTTCTCCACGCAGGCTGCATTACAGCCTGCCTAGAGAACATGCCCAGTCTCCCATTCCCTGGCTGAGCGTCGAACCACTGCGCTCAGACCAACCACAACGCGGCCTTGCAGTGCTGTGATTGGCTCAGAGGAAACTGGGTGCCTCCTGTTCCAGCCCCAGGGGAGAGACGGCAGAGGAGAGACGGAGGAGAGACGCGGCAATCAGGTAATTATTTTTTTCTTTTTTAAACCCCCTTACCCCCCGGCTCCCACCCCCCCCATCTGTGCCCGCCGCCACTGAAATCGATCGCCTGAGATTTGCTTGGGGTATAGGGAAAAGGGTTTCTCCAAGGGGAGATACATTTTTCACGTGGAAAAAAATGTGTATTTGCATAGAGGACTCTATTCCTTCTGAGTCGACTTCTCTGCTTTGGAGAAATCTGCACAGCGTCACCTGACCATCCTTGGAGTATGTCTGGAAACCTGCGCCTGGCACAGCTTTGCTAGTGTACTCCAGGGAATGTTGATGAATAGGAAAAGTACACCCAGGCAGGTGAAGGGATTTCCACCCTACCTGCTTTGTGAATCAGGTCCTGCGAATATACAGAATCTCATGCCGAATCAAACAAATTATCTGCAGCTTGAGATAGCAAATGAAGCGGTAACTCTCATAAACAGACCTTCAAGCACCAGACCCGCACCTGTTTCCATAGCTGGCTGTGTATATGTGCAGTTCCATACAAACAAACTACATTCATTGACTGCATTTTAAAACAACTGTTGGCATAGCCGAAAGGCCAGGCTTGCATTTTGGGTTATAAGTAAGAACCATTGTCTTTGCCCATGTTTGTTAGCAGCACCCTAGTGTCAGGATGAGAAGGGGCTGTCGTTCTCCCTGAACAGGAGTAGCAACCTAAAGGGTATTATTCATCCTGCCAAGGAGCCCCATGAAAGGCGGCAGCAGCAGCCCTTCTGGAAACCAGAAAGCCTGACCCATGATGCATGCCTGAAGTCTTGTGTGAAAACGTGTCTTGTTGCTGATCTCACAAGACTGTAGCCATCTTGAGGTCAAACTGTCCTGATCTGAAAAGAAACATGCCAGTGTGGCGCCTGTCGATGGTAAAGCTCATGCTTTAGCACTCACAAAAGCATCTACAATACCTGCTGCAGTAACAATGCCTGTTATAAATAGTGCCTGTGATTAGGGCCAGATGTACAAACATTCACATTTGCGAGGCGCAAATTGCGGCAAATTGCGACTCGCAAATGTGGATGAACAACAGTGTCTCAGACACTGTTTGCCATTCCTAATGGGGTCGCAAATTGCATGCCTCATGAATATTAATGAGGCAGGTGCAATTTGCGACCCCATTAGGAATGGCTAACACTCTCAGGGATGGTGGCCTGCTGGGGTCAGCAGATCACCATGTCTGGGACTGCTTTTAAATAAAGCAGTCTTTTTTTTTTAAATGCAGCCCGTTTTCCTTAAAGGAAAACGGGCTGCATTTAAAAAAATAAAAATTTAACTTTTCAGTTTCATTTTTTTAAGTCCAGGCAGTGGTCCCTGGGACCACTGCCTGCTCTTAAAAACATTTTCTCACATACTCACAAAGGGGAAGGGGTCCCCTGGGGACCCATTCCCTATTGCGAGTGGTTTATCACCTACTCGAAGTAGGTGGTAAACTGTGAGTGTTTTGCGCCGCAAATACGGTTGCAAAACAATTGTACATGGCATGGTGACTCGCTATTAGGAAGGGACGCCCCTTCCTAATAGCGGGAGTCGCAAATGCTATTTTGCGAGTCAGTGACTCGCACAATAGCATTTGTACATGCCATTACCCTTTTTTGCAGTCGCAAACGGGAGGATCTCCCGTTTGCGGCCGCAAAAAAGGGTCGTACATCTGGCCCTATATCTATTAAAGTTGACTTATTTTTTTTAAAGTTAAACCATTCTCTATGGGAGCCAGTGAAGTTTCCTGAGGACAAGACAAACACTACGGCACTGTCAGGTATAAACATTAGTGATGCAAGGGAGAAAGCAGCATTACCAGCTTTGCAGCACCCAGCTCTGTTTAACCCTGCTCTGCCTACATTAGTGAATTAGTAAACCTCAACCTGAACCCTAGCAGATATATCAATGGGATTCAGTATTGACACTGGAATCAGTCATTGAATATGATAAAATAACATCAATGAAGTAATACAGTGGCGTATGGAAACTTGAGGGGGGGTCCCTGCAAAGTACATGGAGGGCCCCCCCACGCTCTGGACCCACTCAGGAGTTCTCAGGCCAGAGGCCCACTGTCCGTGCACAGTGCTGGAGGAGGTCCCCTTGAGCTCGCCCCCCCCTCCCCCTCTGCATCACGGGCCCTATGTTACACCACTGGGGGCTGATGTTACGCCGCTGAAGTAATACTCAAATGCATAGTTTGGAAATGTGTGCCAACAGTTGTTTTGGGACGTTCAGGCTTTTTGCCAATTTCTCTTGCAAATTTGAATGTTTGTCACCTTACTTAATATTTATACTATGACCAGCTTTGATTCACAAGATTAATTTTTAGAACACACTACAAGTTGAAAATGTATTCTTTGCTTCCTCTGCCTTAGAACAAAGGCCAATTTCGAGTCCGTTTTTTGGAGCTGGACTACACTTGTGCCTTTTTGTTCTGGATTTTTATTTAAGCAGGGCAAACCCTGCACATATGGAATAAAGTACTGAAGGAGGCAGGGCATGTTTGCCGCACTAGGTCCGCCAGTCTTTGTTGGGGTACCCCATGGGCCTTCTTCTGCATGGATTCCCTCGATACCACCCACCAACGGTGCCCCTCATCTTTCTATAGCCACTAACTCACATTTATTTAATTTTCTTTTATACCTTTTTCATCTCAATGTATTGTATCAGAGTGCTTCACATCACACACACATATACTATAGAGACAATGCATTATAAAAGTGTGTAAATCAGTGTACAGGAAATGGTATACAAGACAATGAGGGCTACATGGTGTAGGTGTACAGGTCATTCATACTGGTAAGCAGTATATGGTAAGCGTGATTGGTATGGAACAGCACAAACAGGATTTAAAACACTGCACCATGGTTGGGGCTGTCTCTACCAATAAGAATGTATTTGTAACCAAAGGAACCCTTCAGCAACCTTGTAATATTAATAGATTGAGGAAAAAACAATAAGGTTCTAAACTAATGCCTTCTGTTAGGAAACAGCTTTTTAATACTGGTTCAGAGTTCACTGTGATATATAAGGAGGATTGTAACTTATAAACTGCAAGTAACAAAAGGAGCTCTGTAACAAAAGTAGTAGCCCTCTGAGCTATCTACATAACATAGAAACCTGTGATCTGCATGTTACATTTTAAACCGCTGTGCTACTTTATTACGAGTCAAAAATGTCACTAGACACAGCACAGATCTCTCCAGCAAGTACCATTATCTCCAGACTTATCTTGCCATTATTTTTAACCCATGAAAATTGCTGGGCACACAAAGATCTATGAAGGCAGCTCCTGTCTCATTTGCTACGCCTGACCAGTCTGCTCTGTCCTCTCATCCCTTCAGAGTGCAAATGTTGCCTTCTCGAGCTTGGCACCTGGCACCTGGCGCAGCGACACTTGTCGTATCACCCTAAAGCGGGCACTGAAAGGAAAGGCAATGCCATGCCTTGAAGCCCACTTTCTCCCTAAATCAGAAACTAAATTAGAATTAGAGGAGGGTGGATAGTTTCCTGCTTGGTACTTCTTCATAACTTACCATCTGTGTTTTCAAAAATGGTGGTGTGCTTCATAAAACCAACATCTCCTGCCTCCACCAAGCACCTGTGGAGGAAAAACAAAATGTAAGGAGTTTGACGAAAACAGTACGTTGAGGGCCAGTACAAACCTACATAAGCTAACTCATGATAAGCCAGTGGCTTTGTGTCTGTTTTTTGGTGGCAGTGGTAGCATCCTGGACACTCCTTGAATTGTACACAAAACACGTGATCAGATAGGAGAAAAGGGATAAAGTAAGGTCGGGAAAAGTAACTGCCCTAGTTACATCTGAGGTCTAGCGATACGTAGCCCGTTCTTTTCATCTCCATCTACCTCCTCTCCACAGTACACAGTCCTCCCCATTTGTAGCCTTGTCAGAACTAGGAAACGTATAACAAATAACTAAGTTCCAAGCATCGATCCACCCTGGGCCTGATTATTGAAGGTGTCCCAGGAACATGGTCGATAATTGCACCTACTTTTGTGACTCTGGCGTAGGTAGGTACCTACAGAGGAACCACAGACCCTTGTGCGACCTCTCCTGAAATATGGATCACGTTGTCACTGGCCATGATCTCAAGTTGATGTCTCTCATTTTCATGGGGCTTACTCTCGCGCAGATGCAAGCATGCCTTTGCACCTGCACCACATTGCAGATGCAGACACAATGGCAAAGAATTTATTGTGTGATGCACTGATTATGCACCATGTAGGAGGTGGTGCAATGGGGAGGGTGTCACTGGGGTACCAGGAACCCTCTCCCCTCACAGTCATCACCACTCTTCTCTTCAAATGTAGCCAGATCCATCACCTGCGCTGAAAGGTGGACCAGAAGTTTCTAACATCTACCTTTCTTTTCGCTAATGTGCTGTTCCCAGTGCAGGCGTGACTGTGTGCCTGAACTACAGCACATTTTCTGTAATCAGTGCACAGTCACGATCTGTATCAAGCTGACTCACTTTAGAGTGCACCATGGGGCAGATCAGGAAAGTACACACTATCTGTAATATAGCTCCCTCTCTCTACTCAAAATGTTTCATCAGGGATTAGTCTCAACGTTAACCCGGTTTGGATGCCACAAACCTGAAATTGTTAGAGCAGTTAGTAGCTGTTCATTCACTCACACAGAGTAAGCACAATAAAAATGTATTTGGAAGCAAGGATTGGCCAAAGACACTGAACTTGCAGGGGCCTAGTTCCTTGTGATTTCTTTGTGTTTAATGAGAGCACATTGACGTTTGGTGTGACTGCATAGCACTGTGCGATGTATTGAGCGTGTGTTTGCTTGTTGGGTTACCTGCAGACTGGAGCTTAATTGGCAACAATCTGTCTCCCTTCTTCAGCATTCGGATGTCCATGCCCCTGTGTCTTATTATCTATATATACTGGTCTTCTTTCCCTCTGTGTTTGTCTCTCGGCCCCTGTGTCTCTTTGTGACTACCAGTGTTGTGTCTGTATCCTGCTTCCCAGAGTCCATGTCCCCTTCTCACCATGTCCCTGTCTTCCTTTCCACATGACCCCTGTCTGTGTTCTTCTGTTTCAGTATCCATTTCTTCTTCCTGTCCACATGACACCGGTTCCACTCTCTGTGATAATCTGTCCCATTGCCCATGCCCCCAACCCAGCGTGCATTTCCTCTATCCACAATTCCACCTATTTCACTTCCTGTGATCCCCTGCCCATATCTGTGTCCTCCTTTCCCAGGTCTGTGACTTTCTGACCTAGTTTTATCTCTTACTATCCTTATGCTTTGTCTTCTAATGTTACCCCGTGCCAATGTCTATATCTCCCCCTCGCAGTATCCACATCTTCCTGCCTCAGTGTTTGGATCTCTCCTTTGCCCCAGTGGCCATGTCTTCAGCTTCACAAATTATCAAATTCACAAAATAATGCTATTTATAATTTGCAGCACAATGCTGGATGATAAATATCCAGCATGCTTCCAGCAGCCTCTTGTGCCTAGGGATCAATTTTCATCTATTAAACTCTTCATTCCCAATACAAATTGTTACTTGCTGGAATCTGAAAGGCAGTTATTTGTGAAAGTTATTGATTAAAGAAATATTAGTGAATTAATATGTCTCCAGTTTTGAAAAAGGGCAAACAAAAATGTGTTGAGAATTTCTGAAATATTTCTGATGTGCTTTTCCATTGTTGGGCTGTCCTCTTGTTAGTGGTATCTCAGAAAGTCCCACAAATTGAAGAAACTCATCTGGGCTATGTCACTGTTTAAGGTTTAATATAGCCTGAGTTTAGGACAGGTTTTCTTACAAGGAACGTACTTCTTATGTTTATTAACAATTCTTGTTGCCCCATACCTTCGTAGGGCACTGTGTAGTGGTGTTTCTTTTATAGTAGCACAATGCGTACGCAGTTTGGTGGAGAACTGCGGCTATTTTAAAGCCAAATCTGTCTAATTTTCACTTATATATTGTTCTCTACATCTAGTACATTTCTTCCCCACTCAATAACGACACGTTTTTCTAAAACCTTCTGTTTTTTAGTGGTGAATGGAAAACTCCAAATCTCAGAAATGCGTCAGCCATTTTTAGGGGCAGATTTAAAGGAAAGTGACGCATCTGTAGAGATGCGTCACTTTCTCTGCGCCAGCCTGCGATACCCTTGCGCCACCATGAATGCACCGTATTTACAATACGGCGCACCATGCCGCAAGGATTGACAGATGCGTCAGAAATTCTGACGCATCTGTTGGGGCAAAAGACGCGCATTGCTGGAGTCGTGTCGCAAGCACGACGCAACTCCAGCAATGCATTTTGAGGCCTATTCCCACTACATTGCGTCACTCCTTACGCCTGCTTCAAGCAGGCATACGGTTTTGACGCAGTGCCATCCTAGAAGTGACGCCGTGAAATCTTGCAGATTTCACTGTGTCACTTTTACGAGCTTTCCTGCGTGAACGCCTACCCTGCATACATTATACCTGACGTAGGTATAATGTGACGCAGGGCTTTACAACGTGACGCATCTCCCTAGATGCGTCACGTTGCAAATTAGCCGCATTTTTTACGCCGCCGCTGCGTCTGCAAAAGTGGCGCAGCGGCGGCGCACAATGTTGCAAGGGGCTTGTAAATCTGCCCCTTAGTATTTACGGCAGTTTCATTGGCACGTACCCACGCTTTGCAGTTTGTCCACTTCAGCTGGCCGTGTAACAAGTACTTGCACCATGCAACTCAGTGGTACCCAGATAGTTGTGTTTGTGCAAGGACTGTGGTAAAGCCATACACTATCAGTGCTTCCTCATGCTGCCTTCAAGTGGTATGGCGACCTCACTGGAGGCAAGGACAAACTGCCCTCGCCTTCACTGCACACATTATCCGCCACTGCCACCCACTCCTGCTCTGGGGCTGCCCGGGTGCCATTAGCAGGAAGTAAAGTCTATCTACCAATTAGAGATCAAACAAGCTGCCTTCAGGGTATTCCTATCTCCACCCTTCGCAGAGCCAACGCCCTCTGATCAGGGGATTCATGTCACATGTTCAGTATTATCCAATTGCATGAGAGAATGCCACACTTCAGGATACTTTACTCAAACATGTCCCCTTTACCTGAAGGCACCGGAGTAACCATAGTACAGTTCTTTGCTGCTGGCCTGGCACTTGCTTTCTTCTCCTTTGAGTCCAGGGTTTCCAACACAGAGGGCACAAAGTTTAGATCTGGGGTCAGACCCGGGGGCACAGCTCTCACTGAAAACATCTGTTGGAAAAAACAAAAACAAAGTTCATTGGCCACAGCTGTCAATTTAGTTTCAATCTAGGCGAAAAATAGACCTGGGAAAAATTTGAATTAAGCAATTTACGAATCTTGTGTTATATGAAATGTGTAAAATTCACAGAATTGGACATTATGCTGTTTCGTGTCATTATTTACCACCCGCCTACAGGTTCAATCAGAAATTGGCAAAATATTTTCTGCTCAAACCAGTTTCCTGCTCGATCTTGCATGTTTTATTTCTGAGACATGCTCTCACATGACATGTTCATGCAACATAATGGTAAACCACATGTCATGCCATTCTCATGATTTCAGCAATTTGATGAACAAAGATTTCGCACAACCTTAGCTGAAAAGTTCTATAGTGTAACTGAAGAAAGGAGCTTTGAGAGGTGCTCGACTTGCTTTGGCAAGCCAAATCAACCATGAATTATTGTCTTTATTTCTTGTGGTTTGGTGGGCTTTTCCTTATTGCCAAACTCTGAAGTAAATACAAATACAAAATTAATAAGATGATCATGGAATCGATCTGCTTAAATAACAGTGAAGAGGCAACACGTACCCACTGAATTCTGCCCAAATCACATCCCCGGAGGTAAGGTCAAATGAACTTGAGAGCTGGGGTTATGGTTGAGATTGACTTTAATGGGGTTAGCGGGAACTCCAGTGCTTTTTTTGTGGCGGTCACAGATTTAGTTAGCTTTAGGGACACTTGCCAGAAGCCCCCAATGGCTACCTGAAAATGCGCCTTTTAATCTGGGTCTAATGTGCGTGGTGCAGTAGGTCCAGCAAGAGGGTTTGATGAGTAAAAGTCATGGCTTTTGAGTTTCTCCACGTTCATGTAACAACCAGCTGCTGTCCAGTTTTTCCAGAATTCTCAATTTAAGAGTTCCAACATAATCTAAACTGTATCCCTAACGATCAGGACTATTGTGGTCTATGGCACCGACTCAATCATCCGTTTGAGACTCCTGTAGAATTTACCCCATAGTCACCACCATGAGCGAGACAGTGGTGTTAAATAGGTGGAATAAATCAAGGTGGGAGTGATGGTTCAGGATGGTATGGAAGGCACCGATTCCTAATGTCATTAGAGAAAATCAAGGATAAGAGCATGCGTTCCACTCCTGAAATGCATACACCCCATTTAGATGCTCTTCACACACTGAAAATCACACTTATATTGAACAAGAGACCCCCAACCCTGAATTAAGGACATTGCATAAACTTGTAAATTACAATTAATGTCAACTTTATGAGTGACCTGTTAATTCCGATTGGCCCAGTAATGGCAATTCCGGGAGCATGAAAATGAAGGATCATAACTCTGGACTAGAAATGAGGCCCCTGGTGTAGATAGAAAGAGAGTACATAACAATTAACTCTGTAATCCAAACCAATCCTGCCGTTGAGAGATTTTGGTAACATCAAAAACCATGAGTCCGAAGTGTAAGTGGTTTGTAAATAACACCAGCACACCTAGACAGCAATACAAATAGATATAATCTAGCAATATAGATAGCATATTATAGCATATATACATGGTACCCATTATGTATTTTTTATATTACATATTTATTTTGGGGCTCTTAGCCTGAAAATGCTATTTTCTTCACAGTGCAGGCAATAATGAGCACTGGTTTGATATAGAATCTGTATGCTTTGGTTGCCTTTCTTGAGCAAATTATTAATCAAACACTGGGGAATGCTGAGGATCAGTGCATTAAGGAGATTCTGTGTCTGCAGCATTTACCGCATAATTATGGATTTATGGCGTTTGCCACGAGATTTGCAAATTTCACTGAAAACATTGTTTCTATCTCAAACGGCAAAAATAATACTGACCATAAATGTGCCATATAATTTGCGTTTTTGCTGCATAAATTAGATAACTTTGCAGCATAATTTGGTCCTCTATGCCGCATATTCCTAGTAGCACTTCATTTCATCCATTTTAGCTAGAAACAACATTTTTGTGAAATGTGCAAATTTTGCACATTATTCGCCTGATGCAAATGCAGTAAATCTATAATTATTTGTTAAATTTACACCCACAGAAGTGCATTAAACCCTCTTCCCCTGGCCATTGTCCAACAATTTATTCAGGAAAAGTGAAACAAAACATTCTAATTGCAATCAGTATCACCTGCTAGCTGAAATTTGAAAACAACAGTTTTTCAAGATAACTACTACAAAATAAAACTTGTGAAATAAAAACAAATGAATAGGAAACACGTAATTTGGTCCTATATTTCCATCTTCAGGTTCTGTGATACTTATAAATCAATCCGCCTTCGGGCTCATGGTTTATGATGTCACCAGAAGCCCTATGTTGCAATATTGAACCATGTTGCACAGGCACCTGTTATGTACACTCATAAATATGCCTGAAACGCTCCAAAAAATGGAATCCTGTTTGAGTTTGCAAAGGCAATTTTGAGGAGTGGTGCTTTTAGGAGGGGTAGGGGGTTTGGGGTAGGTGGAAATCAAGGAGAGGTCAAAAAAGTGAGGTTTCGTCTATGACCTCTCATAAGATTCTTCCCTCTCATCTACAGAAAAAGTGTCTGAATGGAATTACACCAAACACGACATGAAAACAGAACTTCACTCAAAGAAGTGCCTATGCTTGGTTTTATTTAAATGTGTTCAACTGTTTTTAAAGAAAACTTTAAATTAAAAAGTGTGTTCGGTGGATATGAAGGTGTTAAATCATTGCAATATCTAGACCATTAATCGGGGGATACTCCACGGATTCGCGAATCCAATAAAAAAAATAAAGACTCGACATTTGACTAAACTGTTTCTCCCATTATTCCTTGCGGAATCGTGAATTCACTGTGTGCTAACTGGCTGGCAATCACAGAAAAATGTCTGTGTGGCTGCTTTGATTCAACACTGTACAATGAGCGCCGTGTTAGGAAAAATAAAAATAAAATGAGCATGAGGCAAAGTGAGACTATCCTGACTCTCAGGCCTATGTGGGGAAGTCTCAAAGGGCCCCCTCTGGGATCAAAACTAATATTAATAAAATGATTTTTATTGCAGGATTTTCGAATCTTATACTGGATTCATTCACAAATCCTAGGCCCTACCTTGGGTCTGTGATCTACTTGAAGTCTCACGATTATGAATCCATATTACCAAATCCCGATTTAATTTTTTTAATTTAGTGCACTATAGCTGCTCTTAGCCAACCACTCTCTGCACATGTCCTTAGACTATGTGCAGCAGGATTTGTCAATCAATCAATTAATCAGGGGTTTATATAGCGCGACTACTCACCCATGAGGTTCTCAAGGCGCTGGGGGAAGGGGGGGGGGGTCTGCGATCGATCTGGGCCAGTTTGTCTGCCCAAAATGGTAGGGTGCAGGGCCTGGCCGCATACCAAATGCAATACATATGACCTCACAATAATCATTCCAATTAACAATCACACCTACAAGCAAACTGTAATCAAACAACAACACATACTCAAACCAAATTGACCTCCCCTGATGAACCCACATCACAACCCACCTCAGACAACTCTAATGACTCCCTGTAAAAAAGAGATGCCAATTCAAGCTGCAGACCCAAGCACACAAGGCCCTACACAACCAAGGACCCACCTACATCAACCACTGCTTGAACTTCCACCAGCCATTGAGAAGAAGATTACACTCTGCCTCCCTTTCTAAAGTCCACACTCCCCGATTCTGCCAAAGCAGAAGTGGAGGACGCTCCATCTCCTACAACGCAGCAAGACCTGGAACAGCCTCCCCACACAGCTCTGGACCATCTTCTCACATTCTGTAATTCCAAAAGGCCCTCAAGATCTGGCTGTTTGAATGAGCCCTCAGGACCTACAAGCGCCTGGATACTCTTTTGGGTGATTAACTGCGCTTTATAAATCCTGATTGATGGATTGAATATATAATAAAACATTCATTTTCATCTCTTTCAAAGCAGTAAGTGTAGTGCAATATATAAACTCATCTATAATATTATTTACAACATTATTCATCTGTCTTATTAAGGGTAAGATCATGAGCATTACATTTCGTGTGCGAGTTGTGGTTTACATGACCATATGGATTGTGGTCTGTTGGAAATGACACTTTCTGCAGGATTACCCTCAAACTTTTTGCCTTTCTCCTCCCCTTTTTGCTGAATTCATTTTTTCTGTCTCTAGGACTCTGGGCACGTTACCACTGCTAACCAGTGCTAAAGTGTGTGTGCGCTGTACTCTAAACATGGTAACATTGGCTTATCTACAATTGGCTAATTTAATTTACCTATAAGTCCCTAATAAAGCACACTACATGTGCTCAGGGCCTGTAAATTAAATGCTACTAGTGGGCCTGCAGCACTGATTGTGCCACCCACTTCAGTAACCTGCCTCTGCAGAGCCTGTGTGTGCAGTTTTAAACTGCCATTTCGACCTGGCAAGTTAACCCTCTTGCCAAACCCAAACCCTCCTTTTTAATACATATAAGTCTCCCCTATAGCAGTCCTAGGCAGCCCTATGGGCAGGGTGCAGTGTATTTAAAAGGTAGGGCATGTACCTCTGAGTTTTACATGTCCTGGTAGTAAAAAACTATCAAATTCATTTTTCACTCCTGCAAGGCCTATCTCTCCCATAGGTTAACATTGAGGTTGCCTTAAAGCACCTTTTAAGTGTAATGTCCTATTGGGAAAAGATAGAAATTTGGAGTTTGGTGTCTCTGGACTCACAATTGAAAATCACGACTTATGGTGTAGTCAGATTTTAAATTGTAAGTCTGAAAATGACACTTTTAGAAAGTTTATATTTTCTTTCTTTAACCTTTCTGTGCCTCTGCCGGTCTCTGAATACACATCTGGGTTGGGTGACAGCTGGGCTTTGTGCATTTCCTCTAGACAGTCGCACACAAAGGGAGCTGGGGTGTGACATTTGCATCCTGATGGCCCATCACCAGGCTGATGGGCCTTTCTGAGCTAGAGTGGGAGGGAGGAGCTGACACTTACACTTGAATGTGGCTGTGCCTGTCCCCACACAAAGAGATGCACACCCCCCTGTAGTAAATCTGCAGTCAGGACAGGAAAGGCAGGGACCATGTGATCTTCAAAGGCCTCTTTGAAGTCTCCCCCACTTCAAAGGCACAACTGAGTATAAGTACTGGACCCCTGACTTTACCAAATCAGCTCTTTGCTGGAACCAAGGACATTCTACCAGGAAGAAGAGCTGCTGTGCTGCAGGAGGGACTGCCACTTTGCTACATGCTTTGCCGTGTTGGCTTGCTGTCTGCTGCTTTTTGCCTGGGAGTGAGAAGGACTGGACCTGCTTTCTACATCCTTGCACCCAAGTTTCTCCAAGGACGTGCTGGCTTACCCCCTGTTTTGAAGTCTCAGGGCCATCAAAGACTTCCTTCAACTCTTCAACAGCATCTGGACTCTGCCATCTGCGAGTCCTGCCCTTCCAAGTGGTGGCAATCCAGTCCTGGGCCCTTGAGAGGTGATTTCTTCTGTCCGTACCATCAATGTTGACGCAGTGAAGACTTTGTGCTGACCGGAAGTTATTGTTATTGTTAATTGAGATTTGGAAAGCGCATATCACCGGCAGGTCTCTAAGCGCTTGAGTGAGAGTAGCTATTGCCCACCCCAGTGAGTGACTATTGGTCTCTGATCAATGCGTGTGATTATGCCCAGGCTTCTGTGAAGAGTAGAGTTTTTAATTTTTTCCTAAAAGGGAGAAGGGATTTTTCCTTACGAAGGTGTCCAGGCAGCTTATTCCACAGCTGTGGGATCAGGACCGAGAATGCTCGTCCTCCTTTGGTCATTTTGTTGAAACGCGGGCAGGACAGTTGGCCAGCCTCTGATGATCGGAGGGTACGTCTGGCGACGTAACTCTCCAGACGCTCCTTGATCTGGAGCCTGGCCATACAGGGCTTTGTGGGTGATGCAAAGGCCTTTAAACCTGGCTCGCTGCTTGACCGGGAGCCAGTGAAGCTGTTGCAACAGAGGTGTGGCCCGGGCCCGTCTAGGGAGCTTGAAGATCAACCTAGCTGCGTCTTTTATAGCTACTTGCAGCTTGCTCAGTAGCTTTTCGGGTAATCCAATGTAAAGCGCATTACCATAGTCTAGGCGGGACACGATCAATGCGGTCACCACCGTCCGCAGGGTAGAGAAAGAGAGGAGGGGTGCTAATTTCCTCAGCTGTCTCAACAGGCCTACGCAGGTCCCGACCACGGAGGACACTTGGTTAGACAATGTGAGTTTGTTGTCTACTTTAATGCCTAGGCTTTTAACGACTGGGGTTGGGGTAGGTGTAGCCCCCAGCTCCGGTGGCCAGAAGAGGTCAAACCACTGGTACTCATTGCCCTTCGATGCCGATGCAGGAGCCGATTGATATCACCTTGTCAGACTGCGTGGCGCGACAATGACAGGCAGCATGGCTCGCCGACGACGCATCACCTGCATCATAAAGGGGTTCGTCGGCGACGCCTTCATCGATGGCTTGGGTCGGTGCAGAAGCTTTGCCTCCATCCACAGGATCGATGACGACGTGGCACCACCTCGGCTATTAGCATTGAGTCTTCAATGTCGACGCTTGCTCCGTCCAAGGTACTTTGTCAGCAGGACCTGTCTGATTCCTATAGCTGGCCTGCCCCCCATTGCAGTCGGACTGAACTTTGGACCTACCCCGATCTAGTGCGGACTCAAATAACCTTTTAATGCTAATGACTTTTAAGCACTATATTGCAGTTTATTCTTTAAAAGTTCATATTTCAAGTTGTATTTATTGGATTTTTTGCGTTTTTGGTCTTGTTTTACTAAGATAAATATTCTCTTTTTTTTTAAGCTCGTGTGGAGTAATTTTCTGGTGTTTTTACTGTTACTGTAATATAAGTGTTGCACAAATACGTTACACATTGCCGCTTAAGTTAAGCTTGACTGCTCTGTGCCAAGGTACGAGAGGGTGAGCACAGGTTGATTTAGGTTGTGTATCTGACTTACCCTGACTAGGATTGTGGTCCCTACTTGGACAGGGTGCAAACCTCTGCCAACTAGAGACCCAATTTGTAGCATGGTCCTATTCAAAACGTGGGAATTTCAGTGGTTTTTCAGTTTTAACATGTAACTATGACAGCCCTTAACTTTTTTTAAAGTAGATTTCTGAGGTTTTTTTAACATACATTGAGGTTTTATAACCAAAGCTACCCATAACTTCACTTTAGCTATTGTGTTTTAATTATACATTAGCAGGTAATATGAAAATGGAAACTGCAACTTTGTGTCAATAATTATTTGTGAATAATATTCTGTAAGGGAATGTTGAGGCATTGGTAGTTCATATTGCTGTATACATGGATGAGCACTGAATATGAGCCACAGTGCAGAAGAGTACCTACCAAATTTACAGTCTTTCGAAAGATGACCCACTGGTATATTCCATCCGGCTGTTCTGTCCTTGCCTGTGTGACATGACTTCTTGTTTTGCAGATTTTTCCAGGTAATGGTTGCGTCGCTTTTCTTCACAACTGCCACAGCATAATATGTGCCTTCGGTGATAAGAAGAAAACTGTG
The DNA here is from genome assembly GCA_963921515.1 of Calotriton arnoldi. Classification (NCBI taxonomy): domain Eukaryota; kingdom Metazoa; phylum Chordata; class Amphibia; order Caudata; family Salamandridae; genus Calotriton; species Calotriton arnoldi. The sequence continues at coordinate 1,171,957 of CAWUFW010004415.1, read as the reverse complement.
TGTTAGTTCGAGTGGTACAAGCATCTCACAACGACAGAAACATTGCCCTAGGTGGTTCATTCACAATCTAAATAATTCAGTTTTGCATTGTGTGCAATGAGAATGGGTGCAGAAAGAGGCCCACCTCTAGTCACACAATTCGAGCAATGGGAAGAGGCTCTTGTATGCACTAGCTTCGATGATGCCAAGCCTGGAAACCTGTGCTGTCCTAGCCTTATGCCAAACCCCAGGCTGTTTTTACAGCTTCGACTATAAATGAATTTTGCTGAGATCATCATGGCACACCTACCCACTTAATGCTTTATCATGAGTTCTCACCACATGTCCTCCGTATATTACAGAGTCCTTTAGGACAGCGTTTGTTTAGTGAAGGTGTTTTACCTAAAGCGGAAATTCACACATCATGGTCTTCAATTACGATTGTTGCCTTCAAGTGTGGCCGCCTGCACCCCCAATAGTTTTTCCAGGAGTCACTATTACAAGTGGTGTGATACAATTCAAATCCTCTAGATTTTTTCCACCTTAAAATTAGAATTTAAGGGTGATAAATTATTCAGTGGACTTGGGGCCCATGCAAATGTTGGTGCAGAATTTTGCATGTTTTGCCTCATGTTATACCCGATATTTTTAGGGGCGTGGCTGTAATTGGTGCATTGTATCACACATGGTAAATTCCAAAGCCTGAGGCTTTTGGATTTCACCAAATGCAAGAAATAGCAGAAAAATCCTACGGAACTCTTGTGATGGAGGACTTGGCGGTGTAAGTCGATTGGTAAAAGCTGCATTTCACACTGGTGAGAATTGGCAAGGCTGTGATGATAACTTGGGAGTCTGGTAGTTATTTAAATTCCACTGTATTTGACTACTGGCTTTCTTTAAAAGATGTGGTTAGATGCGAGATGTATCTTAAAAGACAACGTGTATATCAGGGCCTTTGATTTTCGACCTTTCTTTGCCTCACTTCCCGACACAAATGCCAATGTTTTGAAACTGGACAGAGGGAGATTTGAAAAAAAACAAGGTCATTTATTTTTCCCATTGACTTACATTGAAGCCGAGGCAATTTGAGGCAGGAGACAGCTGAAATGATGCCAGTTTGGGCCTAAACAATTAGAAGTCTCACATCTGGAAGGGGTCTGTTTGTATGTCTTTTTTGGTAAAACTTACAAGTAGAGGATGCAATCTCTCCCTAAACGTCCTGTCTGTCTCGTGACATTCCAGCATCCACTGGTGAAGTTATCAACTGTAATCACTCTCTTGTGGAACAAAAAAAGCTACTAATTCATCCTACCGAGTGGAAGCCCATTGTAAATGACTGTCATGCCCATTTTGGGATAGCCTGTCATCTCCTTACTCGCATGGCAAGCAAAGAACTACTTAGATCTATTGGCCGATTTCTCTAGCACTGGGATGTGTACTGATCACAATAGGTAAACCGCATATGAAACTAGAGAGTTATGTGGTGGATAGTACTATAATAAGTGCAATATAATTATTGCAGACTAAACAAACTTTCTATAGACTAATATTGTTTTTAAATCAAGTGACTTCATCCCACTACTGTCTATACTTTGTGGATAAGCCACCACCACAGTAGATCGCCGAAGAAAATGTAAACATAAATTCTGCAGCAGGTAGTTTAATCTCTAATTTTACCAGCAAAGGCATACCATAATAATGTATGACACTCTCATTTTCTGGACTTCTATTGTTTTCACAGGTCACCTTAAGACGTGAACCAGTCTTAATAGCTAAACAACTGAGCCTATGTTCCTTGTTAGTAGCATTGAAGTTTGCCACGGTGGTTTTCATCCCTCAAGAAAACTCTATTAAAAGAGGTGGTGGAATCTCTAGCTGTTCTCTATAGTTACCCTTCAATTTTACTCACACAGTTTAAGGGGCAAAATTCACTTAATTTTTGGGACTGGCAGGACATTCAGTTTGTTCATTTAAGTATAAATTTGGAGAAGCCTCCAGCAGAAGAATCATACCTGCAATTAGACTAGCCTTCAAATATTCATGAATTACCAATAAATGATTAGTGATTTGACAAAGACTGAAAGTATAAAAATACTCAAACCACTTGAAACGCTTCCAAGCCCTATGTGTTGTGCTGTTTTAAACAAATTTCCGCTAGGGCAGTATGGAAGTTAAGTAGTGGTGGGTCTTTGGAGGACAAATGATAGTGTAGTAGTTGTTCTAGCCCATGGAGTCCCATTCCTTTCTATCCTTGACCTGACTTCTACACTGATTCTATAAAATAATGGCTGAGTCTCTTGTGTATCCTACTCTTGAAATCTAATCAGCAGAAGATTAAAGACTTCTTGAAAACAGTCCAGAGAAGAGCTTATAAAAAGTACAGTTCCTGAACATAACATTCAAACATGCACAAACAAGAGGGAAAGATGGATACAATGGAAACAAGTAAGACATTTGATTCTTAATGGGAATTAGAAAATTGGAATGTTGAGCGCTTCATTGAAAACAATGGAGTGCTTTGGGCTTCTACTCGCTAGTAGAAGCCCAGAGCAACATTCCAATGTTTTTTTCCCTTTCACAGCTGTTGCTGTGAACATAGGCATCTCAAAGCCCGAGGGTATTTAAATCCCTCGGGCTCCAAGAGGCCTTTGTTTTTAAAAATTAGAACATTCTGCCCTCTAGGGGAGGAATGTTCTAATAGCCTTAGAGCCCTCCGTAGCGGGCTCTACTGGCCATTAAAGGCCAGCTCCATTGTTAAAGGCCCTCGCCATAGGCTTGGGCGTTTAACGCTGGAGCAAGCCTTTAATGGCCGGTAGAGCCCGCTATGTTGGGCTCTAAGCCTATATTAGAAAAGTACAAGAGGCTCTTGTAACTGGGTCCCTGTTGTGATAAATAAGCGGGAAGTGATGAAGACCAAAATAGCAAAAGAACATGAAAAGCCATTGAACAGACCTGAGGAAAAGGTACAGATGGCACAGACCTAGGGTAACAATATTATTGAGTAAGCAAAAAGAAAACTTGGAGACCAAGTAACAGAGTTTTTGGTTTTCAAAGTAACATATTCTGCCATAAGCGAGTCATGAAGAAGGAGAAGTTGTGGCAATGTACTGGTGCGTATATCATCACAAAGAAAAACTAGGTAGACAGAAAACACGTAGCCATGGTAAAAACCTTATTTTGCACAGCAACATAAAATATTATAGATCTAAGTCTCAGAAATAACAGCTTGTGGGTTATTTGCTTACTATTTTGATTTTATAGAGGCACCTTTAATGAGTTCTATAAGATTTGTTGATAATGCTGTGATCTGATTAAGGTTATTTGAAAAGAGGCTGTCGCAGGAGCTCATGGAGAACATCCTCAAAAAGGGTGTTTTGTAGTCTCATAAATGACGTCTTCAAGCTGAGCCTGAATAGTGTCTCATAAATGTTATCATCAATGTGTCCTTGCAGCAGCATCTCATGAATGACATCATTGTTCTGGAGCGCAAGTAGTGCCTCACAAACTACATCACCCATCGGACCTTGCAGCAGTGTCTCATGAATGACATCTTCAAATTGACCCTAAAGTGGTGTCTCCTAAATTATATCATCTATATGACCTAGAAGAAGACTGTTATGAATGACATCTTCAAGGTGAGTCTGAAGTCGTGCCTCATTAATGATGTCATAAATTTGAGCTTGAAGCCATGTCTCATGAAGGACTGAAGTCACAAATGATATCATCCATTTAACTTTCTGCAGCAGTGTCTCATAAATGACATCTTCGAATTTATCCTGAAGTAGTGTCTCATAAATTATATTATCCATCTGACCTTACAGCAGTGTCTCAAGAAGGACATCTTCAAACTGAACCTGAAGTAGTGTCTGGTGAATTATATCATACATTTGAGCTTAAAGCAGTGTCGCATGAATGACATCTTCAAACTGAGCCGATAGCAGTGTCTCATGAATTATATTATCCATCTGACCTTGCAGCAGTATTTCATGAAGGACATCTTCAACTGAGCCTGACGTAGTATCTCATAAATGATATCATCCATCTGACCGTGTCTCATGAATGACATCTACAAACTGTCTCATGAATTAAATAATCAATCTGAGCTTGTAGCAGTGCCCTGTGAATGACATTATTGCTCTGGGCCTGAAGTAGTGTTGCATGTATTATATCTTAAAATTAGGCCTAGCATAGTGTCTACATCCAACGGCCTGCATGAGTCTTTCAAGAATCATGCAGATCACACTGACAGAAAATTGTGGTTGCTTGCTTTCTAACCAGTGTCATCTCACAACGGCAAGAACATTTGTTTACAGTTTTGTTCAGATCAAATGCCAGCACAGATGTCAGTGTTGTACACAGCCACATCACCACCCACCTTTTGCTGTTGATCCTTTAGTGTTACATGGAGACTTATCACCTGAAAAGAGAAGAACTAAAGATTAAAAAGAGAACGAATAGAAAAGAGGAAGATGAAGGCATTTTGTTGGAAATATTCCATGAACTAAACACTGTATAAATCGGAAATCAAACCTTCATATTTCATGCAATAAACCAAGTTAACCATCTTTACCAAATTATGCATACCCTGTTGAACAGAATGTTTGCCCTTTCATTCATGTTTTATTTCACGTTTTCGGAAACGTTTTCAATTTTGCCTTTATTGATGAAGGGTGCCTAAGATTTTACTAAACCTATGCCTCTATACATAGTTCATCCTGATCTCAAATCAAAAGGAGGGAAACAAAGAGAGGGACCCGTGCAATTGCATCGAGTACAATAATTTGCATTATGCCAACTTGTTTGTTCCTCCTTTGTTTCTCTGTTATTAAGCAGACTACATTGTAATCCACAGCTGTCCATTAACATATTTAGGGGCAGAGTTGAAAAATAATAATAGCAGAGTGCAGAGTAGCTGTCGAAGTTGCTGCTCTGCGGTGCACCAGAGGGAGAGAACATTGCAGAGCCATATTTGCTAAGATATGGCACTGCTACTCTCTCCCCAGTGCTTGCAAACAAACAGGCTCCCTAGCTCCACACACACACCTTTGCATCATAGTGCAAAGGTAAGTGTATGATGTTTACAACAGGTTTTGTACTGGAAGGGTACCATTCCTGTTCAAAATACTATGCCTAGGCAAACTTTAAAACTTTTAAGACTTTGGATATGTGCTCTAGTGTGCAGCGCACATGCAACGTGTGAAAAGGTAGGAGAAATCAAAACATTTCTCCTTGTAAACGCCCCCTTCAAGGAGGTTATTTTTTGGCACAAATACCTGTCTAGCAACTGTTGTAGTTAGGCCTTTTTGTCATGTAGAGCACATGTGAGGCCCCTTTAAATAAAGTAGAGCAAAACAGCACAATTAGAAATCTGTGTTTCTTTTAGGGCAACTTTCCGGGAAGTAAATACTTTATAAAGACTTTGCACTAGTTTGCATCACCTTGAGTGAGTTTGCAATGGCAGAACGACCAATAAATATGCACTGGCCAATTGATTAGTCTATTTGAGGTACCCATTATCATCATTAACACATACTAGAATTACTCATTTGGGAAAAAAGCTTTTGGTCATGCATCTATGCCTATGTTTCAGGTATATTGCTTCACTAGTTCACTCACTAAGATGGCACCAAGGGACTGGCAAAGAAAAGAAGATTTTTTACATGCCCTTGTTAAGATGGAACCTGCACATATGGTCCATAAATGACTAGTGTGTGGTAAGCAATGCAGGCTTAATCTTGAAAGGATAAATGCAAGCACTGATTTTGTTAATAATCTGGGTTGGTTTACAAGCAGCATCTAACAAGAAATAAGTTACCTGTGTCATAGTATTCCGCCATGGCAGGCACTAGGCCACATTTCCCAGCAGTGTACATATATCCGCCATCCAATGCTATGGCATCTGCCTCACGCCTCTACAATGACAAAACATTTCTAATTAAATGCAAAAAATGTAAATGCAAAAGCTGGTCTGTTCCAGAAACACATCAGGACTCCCCAGCTCTTGACCTGAACTCTACTTCTAAATTTATCTCATCCAGCTCATCTACAACTCCATCAAAGAAATACAAAAGTGAGCAAGGGAAAGACAATGGACACAACTGTATAGGCACAACAACTAATCACTGTAGCCAAGTGAGTCCTAAGCTAGAACTATGATGCAATATCTTGAGTGTCTGCAGTGAATAATTCTTGAAAAAAACACCTTTGATATCAAGTAAAAAGAAAAAAGTAGTATCCTGTTCACAAATTTTATAGTAGAGGTTTGGCATGAAAGTCCAAGGAGAATGGTAGAACATTAGAAGAAACACTGGAAGAGTATACAGAAGTATTCATCCTCTACAACCAAGCCTTGCTATAAATACTTTTGCATATAAGATACTTTTATCAAATTTCAGAATACACCGACAAATCTAAGAAATCATTTGAATCATTTGAAATTCTGGATCAATGGACATCTGTTCACCAAAGTGCAAGCGTTAGAGGAAATGACATCACATAGCCACTGACCTTCAAAGACATCACAAGGTTGACGCCTTCTCTCATAATTTGAACCTCAATAGTCTCCTATCCTACATCACAAGGTTGACGCCATCTCCCATATTTCGACCCTCAATAGTCTCCTATCTGCTGCTAGCAGGCAAGAAATTGAAATACAGAAAGTAAACAGGGCTCGTAGAGCCATCAATACTTGTTCCTGTTGCTGCCCTAATGACTCAAAGACCAGATGTAGCAAAGGTCGCAGTCACAAAACAAAAAGGTAAGACAGAGGAAACAACTACTGAAACTTGTTGAAGGTCTTCTTGTTTTCAAAGAGGCACACTTCTGTATGTAACCATCCTTACAGTTGTTTGAGTACAAGTTTCCAAAAAAAGGCAAGTATCCCCATCTAACAAGGATATCAAATTACAAACAGCATGCTTTCTGGACCAAGATCTAGCCTCCTGCAACATTTGGAGTAATTCCCTTCAGCAGTTTTGTGGTAGTTCTTCTTAAAAAAGTCTACGGAAAATACATGGGGATTTTGCGTTTTGAAACCCCCCCTTATTTCTTCGCCCCCCCACTTGATGAATCACCACAAAGCGTTCAATGTACAAACTAGGCAAAAAAATAGCACTTTTTTGAACATTTTGTGAAGATTCGACAAATGGTGGCAAAGTGATAACCAAAACAAAAAAGGCATTTCCTTTGGAAATGCTGATCTAATTAGAACTACCGAGTGGAAACTGCCACTGGGTAATGCACATAACTATCAACCTATCTGATTGAATCCCCCATACAGAACGTCGCAACCAGACTCGTCTTGGATCTCCCCAGATGAACCCACATCACCCACTACCTCAGGGAACTCTACTGGCTCCCTGTACAGAAAAGAGGCCAGTTCAAGCTCCTGACCCATGCATAAAAGGCCCTACACAACTTCATACCCACCTACTTGAGCCACCGCCTGGGCTTCCATCAGCTCACCAGACACATCTGCTCAGCGTCCTTTTCTCTAACCCTCACCCCCCTATATCCAACTTAGGAGATCGCTCAATTTACTACCTAGAAGCGAAGACATGGAACGAGTTACCCTCTCATCTATGGACCTCCCCATCTCTTTCAGAGTTTCGAAAGTCCCTGAAGCCCTAGCTATTCGGCTAATCAACTGGACCCTGCAAGCGCCTGGATATCCTCATAGGTGACAAGAAGAGCTCTACAAATCTAATGATTGATTGATTGATTGAATCCTTACACTAAGGCTACCAGATGTGAACATATTACTCCAGTACTGGGATTTTCTTTCACAAATCATTGTTTTAAGGTGTATTAGTTCAACTGCTATGAAACTTGAACTACTACAACCCCCAGAGAGTATTAGACTGCTAAACAAAAACCCAGAACTGGAGGTCTATCCTCTGTTGATATAGAGTTATTGGGAAACTTTACCCTCTACATAACACAGCTATAAATTTTTTAGGCACAAGTATATCATTCTACCACCCTTTGTCTACAGCTGCTTCCTGTGGAGCATTTATGATATCAAGGTTTGTATACATAGCAGTCAGCGTATTGGTCCAACCGGCTTTCTTCAACTGAAGCACCAAAACACTTTGAATGTTATGTGTGCCCTTTGCCACCAACTTCCAAAAATATTATCATTATGCATAATTACAGCATCGTCCATAATTTGCTATCAATTCACATATAAAACTACACAGTTGCAAAGAACACCTCTGTTCCACAATTGATAACACTTGCCTTATTACCTCATTTTGGGTGTTATGCTAAAAAATTAATTTTGGAAATTATAGACCTCTTTTCTTAGTTTCAAAGTTCTGTGATCCTCTTTCATTTTCTCCATTCCATTGATTCAATGTGTTGTTTCACATCTGTTAAGGCGTAACTACTAGCAGAATCTATATCTATGTGTCAATTCTCTGTGGCTTCTAGTGCTTAGAGGTTAAAGATATCTGTTGCATTTGACAAAGAGCTGCTGCACATCCAGGAGGTCAGTTCACTGGTCAAAGAAGTAAATCATCAACTGAGCATGCTTCTGTAAAGTTTATTGCTCCTGAATGCAGAACACCAGCTAAAAAGTAGTAAGATCACTACTCATCTCAAAACTATACTTACGTAACATGAGGGGACTCATGCTTGCCTTGATATGTCGAAAGATACAAAAAAGCAAATAAGAGCAACAAGTATGGGCACTGCAATATAAGAATACAAGCTGAGGACATCAGCACTCACATTACTTCACTGCATGTATGTCATTTAGAGGCCACCAGGGGTCACAGCAGCGACCCTGGCTTGCCCATTGTGACCCCTGGGGCAGCCTTTGCGACCACTGGCCTTAGAGGTGGCAAAGGCAGTGCCCAGAGAAGAATATAAACAGTGCTATAATGAGCATTGTTTACTTTCTGCAGCAACTGATGGGAGCTGTGATAATACTCTTTCTTTTAAGTAAAAGAAATAAATTCAGTAGTAGTGCAAAGCACATTCACAGTTAAATAAAAGAATGAAACAAGTAAAACACACTTTTTAATTAATGTATTGACATGTTTCAGTATTGTAAATACATAACAACTGATATGTATGAATACACTCATCCCCTGTCTACTTCTCATGTGTGATAGTGACTTACAAGTCATCATAAATGGGGGTTGAGTAGTAAAAATGCACTCTTATTTTTAAACCTACATCAGAGTGTAGCGTTATCACTTTTGGAATTCCCGAATGCTGATTGCGATCAATATGGAAAACTGTGCTTGGCACAGGTTTGACTGCAGATTCTATGAGAAATCACATAATGTCCAAATTTGGAATCCCCTGCCCCTGTGTGGAATTCACCCTGGCAAAAGACTCCACACAGGGGTAATGGATTCCTCTTTGGAAAAAGCACTTTTATGCTTTTTACCAATCCTGTAAAGGGATTTAATCCAGCACTTTGCTGGAGTAAAAATATGAACCTTTCCAGGTTGAAAAAGGAAGTTGTAAGTGTCTGTAAACATTCTAGTTTATGGGCATTCACAAACTTTCAAGGCAAACCACTCGTTAAAACACCGAGGACTGCCCTCAGTCCCACCCCTTGAGTGGGATTTATGGCACTGAAGAGCTCTGCACTCATGGTGGAAATATCCGCACCAATAAAGGGCTTACATCGGCCAAGAATCCCTTTGTGGATGCCTGGTAGGCATCAGCGAGGTAAATTCACTTGTAAACGTACATTTACAAATGAATTTACCTTTGTGAATAGGCCATGGTCAATATCAGTTAATAGAGGTGAACATAACCATTGTTTTTTAAATTTTCCCTCTCCCTGTGATTCATGAATACATTCCTTATTTCTTATTGAGAGACACACTAGAGCAGAGGTCTTCAATCTGTGGGGCGCGACCCCCAGGGGGGCCGTGGAGTCCTGGGAAGGGGGTCGCACATTTCTAAGCCTCACTTCTGTCTGGAATCTAAAACATGTGAAAAGGAAAGAAAAAAAACGTCCGGGACACTTCAAAGCTTCAGCCGAAGTTAATTGAGTCTCCTGTGCTCTGAAAGGAAAAGGCCGGCAGACAGGTAAAACAATCCTTTGTGCCAGGGTGCCTGCTTGCCTGAATGAAATGTAAATGTGCGGAGTTAATCTGCAAATGTAAAGAGTCCTTGGGAGCGGTTCTGGCTTTAATTGCTCAAATCACTCCAAGCATTGTGATGGCAAAGATTATTTTTTTGTGGTCGTCGGAAGAGTTAACAACTGGGCTGTGAAGTGCATGCTTTTAATCGTAATTACATTTACACAGTGCTTAGCACCCCTGAGGAGGTGTTGAAGGGACAGTTATGCAAAAAGAAAATTGCATCACTTATCATCTGGTATTAATAAAATCTACATTTTGGAAGCTCCATTTTATCCTAAAACTATTTGCACAGTTTGTTGCCGTCTATCTTATAATGTGTGTAATGCAAGTATAAAATAATGGCTTACACATTCTCAGTGCTTTCTGTCACACGCTGTGACCTCGTAGCACTAAAAATACACTAGTCACTATTCTCCACTGCACCAACCAAATTTAATTCTGTGGCTCTCTGGTTACACACAGACCTCTGCAGTACATGAACCAATAGAGGTTTCCTAATGCACTGTAGTACATTTCTCACTGAGTAACAACTTTTAAAAATGTATTTTTCATTTGAGCTACCCATTATTTCATATATAGCTACCTGATGGTGAAAGACCTAAAAAACTAAAATATTTTGGGGCTGATTTATGAGAGAGCTTGGGCCACCGCAGCGTCACTTTTTTGAACCTCCAGCAGCACAAGCGTCTCAATCATATCTATGAGGCGACGCAAAGTCACCCTGTGTGGCTTTGCATGGCCTCCTAGATATGGAGTAAGACAAAGCAGGGCAAGTCACTGCGTTGTCTTACTCTGTCAAGTAGGCGTTCCATGGGCATTGTGGTGGGTGTTCCCATGCAACACCCATGGATTTTGACGCTGCCCTAGATATACAAAACCATGTAAACCTTGAGCAGCACCAAAACCTTACACCTCCACACAGTAGGCGTAACGAGGAGAAAGGTTTTCATTTTTTCCTTGTTTTTTCCTCTTACCATGTGTGCTGCATTCTGCCGCTCACATAGAAAGAGAAAACCCCTCTTGGGATTGTTTTTGTGCAGGAAGGTGCTCCTTCCTGCACAAAAACATTGGTGCTAGGAAACAATTTGTGCGCCAACGCAGGGGGAAAGGACAGGAATGCACCCTATTTCATAAATAGGGTTCATTCCTGCCCTTTCACATTGGCATAGAGCAGCGCAGATAGAAGACTAGCGGTGCTGCCCTATGCCAATTCCTCATACATGAGGCCCTTTGTTTTTAGCCACACCTTTGACCATGCCCCCACGCTCACTGACCTTTGGTTTGTTAAACACTGTTTAATATTATTTCCCCACTGTAAAAATTATTTGCTATGGGAATTGGGGACGTTTATGGTTGTCAATCGTTGTCAATGATGAGGAGTACCAAGTTATAGAAATTTTTGTCAGGAGGGGGTCCTTACGCCTAGAGTTTTGACAGGGGGTCTCGGCATCAAAACGTTTGAAGACCTCTGCTCTAGAGGAACCATATTATCATTACTTTTTGTGATATAAATAATTTAGTTTCCCAGAGTTGTTCTGTGTATTGTGGCACTGCATCATCCTCTTGCTCTCTTGGCATATGACAACAGCACCCTAATTAAAATATAGGTGGTATCTAAAATACACATTTAACTGTGTTGTGCTGTAATAATAATCACACATTTATAATGGAAGATTAACAAAGTCCGTTACGGTGATATTAGGGTGGGTTGAGGTCATGTCACATCACTTCTAGGGAAGATACAGGGCTGGAGGTCATATGATGACACTTCCTGTAATGTCACTGAGGACAAAGGGTGTGTGATGTCACTTCCACTACCCCTGGCATTGTGGTCAATCGACGTTCATGCTTCACTGGTTCCAAAAGCAAATAAGACAAAAAATATAATTCAAAAATAAAAAAGGCTGTGCATCATAGATAACAGGTCTGAACCCGAACCCCAAACTTTCTGCACAAAGTGGATACCATTTTGTTTGTACCCAGAACATTTTTTTGAGTCTTCCAGATTGGTCCCAGAGATTCAAGAGTAAAAGACATGGAGTTGGGGTGTTCAGTGTATTGGGTCACAGGCAAAGTTGAACTTGCAACTGGTTTGATGCCCCAAGGTACATGCTGTTGAGGAAGATCCCGAACACCTACCCACTCAGAACAGTATCGGAATGCAAACTGAGATGACAGAACTCTCACCTCTTCCCTTGAAAGGACCAGTCCCTGCCCAGGACGTTACCTGTCTGAAATAGCTCCACTCCTCTGGGCACAGTCCTAAGGGGAATGGATTACAACTGCAAAGTACACAATGTTAGAGGATCCAATCGTCTTCAAGAAAGGGGGTTGTTACTCTCTGCAGTTACCAGAGCACATAGAGATCTGCTGAGTCGTGTTGCCCAGAGTCATACAGCCCTGAGTCATATAGACCAGAATCACATAGCCCCGGATCCCAGTAGCTGGTGTGTATGTAGTCAGTTTTACCAAACTCCAAATGGAATTGCATACCTGTATCTTTTTGATGCAGTCGTCGACGCTTGTGCCCGATTTACAGCCAATGGCATCTCCGCTGACAGCGCTCCAAGCATCACATTGTGCTTCTTCGGCTTTGCTCAGAGTGCACCAGTACACTTTGTTTGACTTGCTGGGGACAATGCTACTTGCTGTGAAGGAACCAGAAACATTAGGAATTGTCCATAAATCATATTTTAAGATATTTCGACCAGTTTTATTCTACATTGCTATCAGACCTATCCTTATAGATGTCAACGTCATGTTTCACCATTTCACTCTAAGTGCTCAAAGTTTTCAAAAGTGCATTACTCTTTCTCTGACAAGTATCACAAGTTCACAATAGTATTCTTGACTTGCAGAGGAGGAACCTGGATCATTTTCAGACCTAACGCTCATCTCAAACAGCTCCTCTGAACATACTTCGCGGTGGAGTCTAGTCCTGAGTGAAGCACATCTCTTCAATTTCAGATTACCCCAATTTTTGGATGATAAGAGATTTCCTGAATTCTCAAACATATTTGAGATTCGAGGCAATGTGCACATATGCCTTGAAAGCACAGATGCATTTTTGTGTCCCACTGTCAGGTATTCCTGGTTTAACCCTGCATGTTCAAAGCTGAGAATGACTGAAGGAAACATGCCTTTTGACTGATCATAGCTGCTGTGCTTAACAAAGTCCGTTCTGGTGAGTTTGTGGGGCTGTTTCTGTTGGCATGGCAGTGAGAATGTATTTTGAGAGTGACTGGACACTAGTTAGTGAACAAGGTGCAGTTATTTGAATAGTGTCCGTTGACGATTTTTGATTAATAATGCAGTGGTGGTGTGCTATGAATCCTGTATTCTGTGCTGAAAATGTTTTAGTTTACCAACAGCTTACAAACGTATGAGTTGCTTTGCGTTGTTTTTATACAGCACAATGTGCTTTCTGCATTATGGCAGAGTTTAAAAGGATTCTCAAATTGCACCATGTTATCTACTTATGTTTTTTTCTTTGCACTGTGGGACTTGTAGTTCTGCAATAATAATACAAAAAGCAAAAATGTAAGTACCAAAATTCAAAGAATAAAACCAGGTCTAAAAATGTTACTAAGCAGGGTTGGCACTCATCATTTTTCATATTGGCTTTCAAGCAAGCATTGCCCATACTTCTAATGGGATGAGCAAACATTCAGTTGCTAAATGTAATATTTGAGACTCTCAATGTATCATATAACTTGACACTTTAAATCAGATCAGTCAGCAAGAAGGACTTTCATGTGTGGCTGGCTCCTGCCGCTGGTGACTACACCTTCATCACAACTAATCATGTTAGTATGTGATCATACTGCCATTGTTTAGAAAAGCTAGAAGTATTTGAGGATGACACTCATGACACAACTGTGTCTTTTATGCAAACATTTAGGACCTGATTACGAGTATGGCTGTCCATTGCATCATCCGCTGTGGGACCGCCAAACTCATGGTGAGACCGCTTGCCAGACCAGGAGTTTTTTCCTGGTCTGGCGAGCAGTCCTAAGGCGGTCTAAGAGCTGAGGTCTGAGAGCGATGGTCCGTCAGGCTCATAAAAGAGCCTAAAAGGCAGACTTCCACTCTCAGAGCGCCGACTTCACCTTCCAGCACGGTGTGGCATACATGCCACACCGTGCGGGAACTGGGGGTGCAAATCGAGGTGGACACTACATGTGCCCCCCCCACCCCACATTCACCCCCAGGCAAAAATTCAGCAGGGAGACCTGTTAGGGCCCCCTTTCTTGCCACTGCGCCACCCTTTTAATGGCAGGCTTACTGCCATGAAAAGGCTGGTGAACTGGCAAGTTGGAATATAGTTGGGGCGCCGCCAGCATATTCCTGCTCACAGTCACTGGATGAGGTCATCAGTGATGTCATTTGAGATGTCATTAGTGATGTCATCAGTGATGCCACTGACCATGTCATGAGTGATGTAATATGTGAGGTCATAAGCAGTGCATAGCAAGAGCGCAGGTTATAGTTAACTCAGGTAACTATAACGGCTGAATTTCTACGTTTTTGTATGAGTGAAATGTCAGCAAAACTATAACTTCCCTGTAACCTCTGTTTTTTTGTGAATTTCTAAGGTTTTTTAAATTCTATGTGCTAACTATAACGTCCCTGTAACCTTTGTTTTTTTGTGTGAATTTCTAAGGTTTTTTAACTAGCAGTCACGTTTGCAGAGTGGTGGAGAAACGGGTCTGTGTTCTGACCAGCTCTCAGGAATTCCGCTGTATAGGACTTACAGGAGGTACCAGGAGGGCTTCTTGGCCCCAAGGTCCCCCCTGGAGCCAAGGGGACTTTATCCCCAACTAGTAGTGTGCCAGGAGGCACGTTTGCAGAGCAGTGGAGAAAGGGGGCGGGGCCTCTGACAACTTCTCAGCAATCCTGCTGTGTGGAACTTACTGGAGGTAACAGGAGGGGTAGTTGGCCCCCATGGACCATCTGTGGGGGCCCACTATCCCTCCTGTTACCTCCAGTAAGTCCCACACAGCAGGATTGCTGAGAAGTTGTCAGAGGCTATGCCCCCTTTCTCCACCACTCTGCAAACGTGCCTCCGGGCACACTGCTGCTTGGGGGATGAAGTCCATTTGAGTCCTGAGGCTCCCAGGAGGCAAGGGGACCTCCTCCCCCCACCAGCAGTGCACCGAGAGGCGTGTTTGCAGAGTGGTGGAGAAAGTGGCATGACCACCTCTCAGCAATCCTACTGTGTGGGACTTACTGGAGATAACAGGTGGGCTAGTTAGCCCCTAAGGACCTTCAGCAGCCAAGGGGACTTCATCGCCCTCTCAGCAGCGCCCCAGAAGGCGAGTTTGCAGAGTGGTGGAGAAAGTGGGCAGGGCCTCAGCGATTTGCCGGCTGTATTTTCTTGCCTATTTTTTTTGGAAGGGGGGCTGCGTGGCCCCCCTTCCCAGGACCCCACTTAACTGGGACAGTTTTGGTCCCGAGGACCCTATTTTCCTTAATATAGGAGGGGGGGCCATGCGTCCCCCCTCATGAGGCCAATTTTGGTCCCAGCGACCCCATCCCCGGGGGCCAGGCCTTTTCCTTTTTAAAAAAAAAAAATTAAATAAAGGGAGGGGGGCCACGTGTCCGCCTCCTGAGGCCAATTTCGGCCCCGGGGACCCCATCCCCCGGGCAAGGCCTTAACTTTTTTTTTTTTTATGGGTTGGGGGGCCTGCGTGGCCCCCCTACCCCAGCCGATAATGCCCCAGGGACCCCATCCCCCGGGCAAGGCCCGGTCAGCCTCAAGGCCCCCGCGGTCCCTGCCGGCTCCTCACCTCCTGCGGGATCCGGCATTGCTTTTGGGCAGAGGGAGCTGCTAACATGCAGCTTCCGCTGCCCAAAAGCAATTCTGTTCCGCTTCATGTAAGCGAGAGCATTTTTCATGCTCTCGCTTCCATGAAGCGGAACAGAGTTTGATATGGCTTCCGCCAAGCCATAGCAAACTGTAATGTCCCGGGGGTGAGCACCCCGGGACATTGCTGGAGCTGGCCCTGAAGGGTGGTGGTCCCCAGGGCCATGGAGGGCTCCAGGGGGGACCGCGCAGCCCCCTCCCATCTACTCTCTAGCCTCAGGGAGGTGGTGGTCCCCGGTGCCGGGGGGCCATAACCGACCCCCGCCATCTAGCCAATTTGTGCTCTGGGGAGGTGGCGTCCCCAGGGCTGCGGGGGGCAGCGTCGCCCCCGCATTTCAGTACATTAGCCCTGGGGAGGTGGTCAGGGGGCCAGGGTGTTTCTATCCTGCCCCTTTTCTTTTTTTTCATGTTTTTTCCTGTGACTCAGTTAAACCGAGTCACAAGATGGCTGCCAACACTTCCTGGTTTGAAGTGTTGGCAGCCAATCAGATCTCAGGCATGAGATCGGGAGGGTTCGCGGATACACCGCAGCCACAGTTGTATATCTGAGAAATCTTTAAATATCTCAGGAACTACCGAACAGATTTACACCATTTAACAAAAAGAGTGCTTTCTGAACCTTTTTGCCAAATTTGGTGTAATTCCGTTCAGCACTTCGGGCTGTAGCCGTGTCTTAAGTTTCCTATGGAAATTAACATGGAGAAAAAGCGTTTTGGGACCCCCTCTTTTTCTCGGCCCCCGCTTGATGGATCACTCCGAAATTTTCAAGACAGCAGCTGACTTGACCGCCCCATTCGTTTTGAGAATTTCGTGAAGATTCATCAAACGGCACCAAAGTTATTGGCAAAACAAAAAATGCTTTTCTTATGGAAACTAGGTCCTAACTATAACTACCTACTGGCGACTGCCAGTAGGTAATATATATATAAATATATACAGATATGTGTATGTGTGTGCATATGTATATATGTATAAACATATATATATAAACCCACTACAATTATGCAGAAAACACAGACACACATACATACACAAAGACGCATATATATATATATATATTCACTGAAAAAACCATAGGTTTCAGACACGTTATAGTTAGAAATTAGCATTTAAAAAACCTTTGAAATTCACTGAAAAAACCATAGGTTTTAGGGACAGTTATAGTTAGTTGGACATTTCACTCGTACAAAACCATAGAAATTCCCCGTTATAGTTAGTTCAGCTAACTATAACTCGCGCCCCGCAATGCACTGCTGATGACGTCACATATTACATCACTCATGACATGGTCAGTGACATCACTGATGACATCACTGATGACATCTCAAATGACATCACTGATGACATCACTGATGACATCATCCAGTGACTGTGTGTTTCTGTAAAGTTTAAATATTTTTAATATATATAGGGAAAGGTGTATTGAAGAATGAGTGGGTGTATAAGTGTCTGAATGGATGATTTAGTACGTGAGTGACTGACTCTACAAGTGAGTGATTAAATGTATCTTACTGAATGCATGGGTTAGTGACTAAACTGTGTGAATGTCTGTATCCGTCTGTCTGTTGGTTTGTAAGCGGCTGCATGGCTTTCTGAATAGCTACATGAGTGTCTACATGGGTTATTGATTGATTGTCTGAGTATCTGTATGGGTGCCTGAGTGTTTGTGTGGGTGGGGTGTGTGTGACTCTGTGCATAGATGTGTGAGTTGGTGATTCACTGGGTGCATGGTTTCAAGAGTGCATCTGTGATGGACTGTATGGGTGGGTGAGTGTGTGTATGGGTGTGTTAGTGATTGAATGTATATCTCAGTGGTACATGTGTGAGTAACTACATATGTGAAAGGCAGTATATATGTGTGTTGGAGTATATAAATGGCTATAAGTGAGAGTGTGTGATTGTGAGAGTGGCTGTATGGATGAGTGTGTACTTGTATCAGTGATTGTATAAGAGCGTAAGAATGTGCTAGTATTTGTATGAGTAAGTGAGCTAGTGTGTGTATAACTGTATAGGTGAGTAAATGGGTGTGTGATTAAGTTTTTTGCATGACTGACTAGGTGTGTGAGTACCTCTATGGATGAGTGGCGGTGTGTGAGTGTTTATATAGGTGTATGAGTGCATATGATAGTCCTGTACTGAGTGACTAAGTATGAGTGACTGTACGGGTGAGTGAGTGGATGTGTGTGTAGACCTAAGAATCAGTGAGTGGGTATGTAGTTTTTGGTGTTGGAGTGTCTATGGTTTTGAGAATGGCAGTCTGTAATTTAGAGTGGGTGTATCAAAAGTTATATTAGGGTGTGAGAAGATGCATGAAATTATCACATGGATGATGTCATCAGTGATGTCATTTGAGATGTCATCAGTGATGTCATCAGTGATGTCACTGACCATGTCATGAGTGATGTAATATGTGACGTCATCAGCAGTGCATTGCGGGCGCGAGTTATAGTTAGCTGAACTAACTATAACGGGGGAATTTCTATGGTTTTGTACGAGTGAAATGTCCAACTAACTATAACTGTCCCTAAAACCTATGGTTTTTTCAGTGAATTTCAAAGGTTTTTTAAATGCTAATTTCTAACTATAACGTGTCTGAAACCTATGGTTTTTTCAGTGAATTTCAAAGGTTTTTTAAATGCTCATTTCTAACTATAACGTGCCTGAAACCTATGATTTTTTAAGTGAATTTCAAAGGTTTTTTTAAATGCTAGTTTCTAACTATGCCTACAGAGGTAGGACATGTGAAGAAAGAAGAAAAAACGCACAGAAAGAAGCAAAAGATGTGCAGAAAGAACCAACAGAGGAGCAGAAAGAGGCCTTGTTGCAAAATCATCCTGTGCCCACAACTTTTTCAGACGGGTACTGGTGGTAACTGACTCTGACTAACCAGAGCCAGTGCTATGCTATAAGACACTTAGAATACAGTGAAAACACCTACATACACTAGGGAACACTATGCGTTGGGGTACCCCTGTGATTAGCATGACCTCCTCTGCAAGTCCCTAGTACATAATAGGGCAGGGGGATTAAAACTACCTCTTAAAACGCGCTACAGGGCGCGTTTGCACAGTGGTGAAGGGAGGGGGGCCTGAGGTGACATGTGTGCAAACGCACCCCGTGGCGCGTTTTAAGTTGCGGGATTAAGTCCCCTTGAATTCTGAGGGTCCCTGGGGCCCAACTACCCCCCAGGTACCTACAGTTAGGACCACAGAGCTGGGTTGCAGAGAGGCGTTCCGAGGCCACGCACCTTTTTTCACCTCTCTGCAACGCATCTCTGTTGTGCTTACTGAAGGTACCTGGTGGGCTAGTTGGCCCCCAGGGTCCCTCAGGATTCAAAGGGAATTAATTCCCCAACTTAATACGCACCACAGGGCGTGTTTGCGCACATGTCACCTGAGGCCCCGCCCCCTCCCTTCACCACTGTGCAAATGCGCCCCGTGGTGCGTTTTAAGTTGGGGGATTAGGTCACCTTGAATCCTGAGGGTCCCTGGGGCCCAACTAGCCCACTAGGTACTTCCAGTAAGCACCACAGGCCTGCGTTGCAACGCCTGTAACAAATTGTGCAGTTGTGTTTAGGTAGTGAAGAGGGTCGTGCTGGGGTAGTGTTTTAGGGTTTAGGGTAGTGCAGTGGTGTTTGTGTAGTGTAGGGGGTCATGCTGGGGGTAGATTTAGGGTTTAGGGTAGTGCAGTGGTGTTTGGGTAGTGTAGGGAGTCGTGCTGGGGGGAGTGTTTTAGGGTTTAGGGTAGTGCAGTGGTGTTTGGGTAGTGTAGGGGGTCGTGCTGGGGGTAGTGTTTTAGGGTTTAGGGTAGTGCAGTGGTGTTTGGGTAGTGTAGGGGGTCGTGCTGGGGGTAGTGATTTAGGGTAGTGCAGTGGTGTTTGGGTAGTGTAGGGGGTACTGCTGGGGGTAGTGTTTTAGGGTTTAGGTTAGTGCAGTGGTGTTTGGGTAGTGTAGGGGTACTACTGGGGGTAGTGTTTTAGGGTTTAGGGTAGTGCAGTGGTGTTTGTGTAGTGTAGGGGGTAGTGTTTTAGGGTTTAGGGTAGTGCAGTGGTGTTTGTGTAGTGTAGGAGGTCATGTTTTAGGGTTTAGGGTAGTGCAGGGAGTCGTGCGGGGGTAGTGTTTTAGGGTTTAGGGTAGTGTAGGGGGTCATGCGGGGGGTAGTGTTTTAGGGATTAGGGTAGTGCATTGGTGTTTGGGTAGTGTAGGGGGTCATGCGGGGGGTAGTGTTTTAGGGTTTAGGGCAGTGCAGTGGTGTTTGGGTAGTGTAGGGGGTCGTGCTGGGGGAGTGTTTTAGGGTTTAGGGCAGTGCAGTGGTGTTCGGGTAGTGTAGGGGGTCGTGCTGGGGAGAGTGTTTTAGGGTTTAGGGCAGTGCAGTGGTGTTCGGGCAGTGTAGGGGGTAATGCTGGGGGTGGTGTTTTAGGGTTTAGGGCAGTGCAGTGGTGTTCGGGCAGTGTAGGGGGTCGTGCTGGGGGTGGTGTTTCAGGGTTTAGGGCAGTGCAGTGGTGTTCGGGCAGTGTAGGGGTGGTGTTTCAGGGTTTAGGGCAGTGCAGTGGTGTTCGGGCAGTGTAGGGGGTCGTGCAGGGGGTGGTGTTTCAGGGTTTAGGGCAGTGGTGTTCGGGCAGTGTAGGGGGTCGTGCTGGGGGTGGTGTTTCAGGGTTTGTGGCAGTGCAGTGGTGTTCGAGCAGTAAAGGGGGTCGTGCTGGGGGTGGTGTTTCAGGGTTTAGGGCAGTGCAGTGGTGTTCGGGCAGTGTAGGGGGCGGTGCAGGGGGTGGTGTTTCAGGGTTTAAGGCAGTGCAGTGGTGTTCGGGCAGTGTAGGGGGTGCTGCAGGGGGTGGTGTTTCAGGGTTTAGGGCAGTGCAGTGGTGTTCGGGCAGTGAAGGGGGTCATGCAGGGGGTGGTGTTTCAGGGTTTAGGGCAGTGCAGTGGTGTTCGGGCAGCGTAGGGGGTCGTGCTGGGGCTGGTGTTTCAGGGTTTAGGGCAGTATAGTGGTGTTCGGGCAGTGTAGGGGGTCGTGCTGGGGCTGGTGTTTCAGGGTTTAGGGCAGTGCAGTGGTGTTCGGGCACTGTAGGGGGTCATGCTGGGGCTGGTGTTTCAGGGTTTAGGGCAGTGCAGTGGTGTTTGGGCAGTGTAGGTGGTCGTGCTGGGGCTGGTGTTTCAGGGTTTAGGGCAATGCAGTGGTGTTCGGGCAGTGTAGGGGGTCATGCTGGGGCTGGTGTTTCAGGGTTTAGGGCAGTGCAGTGGTGTTCGGGCAGTGTAGGGGGTCTTGCTGGGGCTGGTGTTTCAGGGTTTAGGGCAGTGCAGTGGTGTTCAGGCAGTGTAGGGGGTCATGCTGGGGGTGGTGTTTCAGGGTTTAGGGCAGTGCAGTGGTGTTTGGGCAGTGTAGGGGGTCATGCTGGGGCTAGTGTTTCAGGATTTAGGGCAGAGCAATGGTGTTCAGGCAGTGTAGGGGGTTTTGCTGGAGGTGGTGTTTCGGGTTTAGGGCAGTGCAGTGGTTCGTGCAGTGTAGGGGGTGGTGTTTCAGGGTTTAGGGCAGTGGTGTTCAGGCAGTGTAGGGGGTCTTGCTGGGGTTGATGTTTCAGGGTTTAGGGCAGTGCAGTGGTGTTCGGGCAGTGTAGGGGGTCGTGCTGGGGGTGGTGTTTCAGGGTTTAGGGCAGTGCAGTGGTGTTCCGGCAGTGTAGGAGGTCGTGCAGGGGGTGGTGTTTCAGGGTTTAGGGCAGTGCAGTGGTGTTCGGGCAGTGTAGGGGGTCATGCTGGGGGTGGTGTTTCAGGGTTTAGGGCAGTGCAGTGGTGTTCGGGCAGTGTAGGGTGTCGTGCTGAGGGGTGGTGTTTTAGGGTTTAGGGCAGTGCAGTGGTGTTCGGGCAGTGTAGGGGGTCGTGCAGGGGGTGGTGTTTCAGGGTTTAGGGCAGTGCAGTGGTGTTTGGGCAGTGTAGGGGGTCGTGCAGGGGGTGGTGTTTCAGGGTTTAGGGCAGTGCAATGGTGTTCGGCCAGTGTAGGTGGTCTTGCTGGGGGTGGTGTTTCAGGCTTTAGTGCAGTGGTGTTCGGGCAGTGTAGGGGGTCTTGCTGGGGCTGGTGTTTCAGGGTTTAGGGCAGTGCAGTGGTGTTCGGGCAGTGTAGGTGGTCGTGCTGGGGCTGGTGTTTGAGGGTTTAGGGTAGTGCAGTGGTGTTCGGGCAGTGTAGGGGGTCGTGCAGGGGCTGGTGTTTCAGGGTTTAGGGCAGTGCAGTGGTTTTCGGGCAGTGTAGGCGGTCGTGCTGGGGCTGGTGTTTCAGGGTTTAGGGCAGTGCAGTGGTGTTCGGGCAGTGTACGGGGTTGTGCTGGGGCTGGTGTTTCAGGGTTTAGGGCAGTGCAGTGGTGTTCGGGCAGTGTAGGGGGTCGTGCTGGGGGTGGTGTTTCAGGGTTTAGGGCAGTGCAGTGGTGTTCGGGCAGTGTAGGGGGTCATGCTGGGGGTGGTGTTTCAGGGTTTAGGGCAGTGCAGTGGTGTACGGGCAGTGTAGGGGGTCTTGCTGGGGGTGGTGTTTCAGGGTTTAGGGCAGTGGTGTTCGGGCAGTGTAGGGGGTCTTGCTGGGGGTAGTGTTTCGGGGTTTAGGGCAGTGCAGTGGTGTTCGTGCAGTGTAGGGGGTCTTGCTGGGGGTGGTGTTTCAGGGTTTAGGGCAGTGCAGTAGTGTTCGGGCAGTGTAGGGGATCGTGCAGGGGGTGGTGTTTCAGGGTTTAGGGCAGTGCAGTAGTGTTCTGGCAGTGTAGGGGGTCGTGCTGGGGGTGGTGTTTCAGGGTTTAGGGCAGTGCAGTGGTGTTCGGGCAGTGTAGGGGTCGTGCAGGGGGTGGTGTTTCAGGGTTTAGGGCAGTGCAGTGGTGTTCGGGCAGTGTAGGGGTCGTGCTGGGGCTGGTGTTTCAGGGTTTAGGGCAGTGCAGTGGTGTTCGGGCAGTGTAGGGGGTCTTGCTGGGGGTGGTGTTTCAGGGTTTAGGGCAGTGGTGTTCGGGCAGTGTAGGGGGTCTTGCTGGGGGTGGTGTTTCAGGGTTTAGGGCAGTGTAGTGGTGTTCGGGCAGTGTAGGGGGTCTTGCTGGGGGTAGTGTTTCAGGGTTTAGGGCAGTGCAGTGGTGTTCGTGCAGTGTAGGGGGTCGTGCTGGGGATGGTGTTTCAGGGTTTAGGGCAGTGCAGTAGTGTTCGGGCAGTGTAGGGGGTATTGCAGGGGGTGGTGTTTCAGGGTTTAGGGCAGTGCAGTGGTGTTCGGGCAGTGTAGGGGGTCGTGCTGGGGGTGGTGTTTCAGGGTTTAGGGCAGTGCAGTGGTGTTCGGGCAGTGTAGGGGGTCGTGCTGGGGGTGGTGTTTCAGGGTTTAGGGCAGTGGTGTTCTGGCAGTGTAGGGGGTCTTGCTGGGGGTGATGTTTCAGGGTTTAGGGCAGTGCAGTGGTGTTCGGGCAGTGTAGGAGGTCTTGCTGGGGGTAGTGTTTCAGGGTTTAGGGCAGTGCAGTGGTGTTCGGGCAGTGTAGGGGTCATGCTGGGGGTGGTGTTTCAGGGTTTAGGGCAGTGCAGTGGTGTTCGGGCAGTGTAGGGGGTCGTGCTAGGGTATGTGTTTCAGGGTTTAGGGCAGTGCAGTGGTGTTCAGGCAGTGTAGGGGGTCGTGCAGGGGCTGGTGTTTCAGGGTTTAGGGCAGTGCAGTGGTGTTCGGGCAGTGTAGGGGGTCGTGCTGGGGGTAGTGTTTTAGGGTTTAGGGTAGTGCAGTGGTGCTTGTGTAGTGTAGGGGTCGTGCTGGGGTAGTGTTTTAGAGTTTAGGGTAGTGCAGTGGTGTTTGTGTAGTGTAGGGGGTCATGTTTTAGGGTAGTGCAGTGGTGTTTGGGTAGTGTAGGGGTCGTGCTGGGTGTAGTGTTTTAGGATTTAGGTTAGTGCAGTGGTGTTTGGGTAGTGTAGGGGTCGTGCTGGGGGTAGTGTTTTAGGGTTTAAGGTAGTGCAGTGGTGTTTGTGTGGTGTAGGGGGTCGTGCTGGGGGTAGTGTTTTAGGGTTTAGGGTAGTGCAGTGGTGCTTGTGTAGTGTAGGGGGTCGTGCTGGGGATAGTGTTTTAGGGTTTAGGGTAGTGCAGTGGTGCTTGTGTAGTGTAGGGGGTCGTGCTGGGGATAGTGTTTTAGGGTTTAGGTAGTGCAGTGGTGTTTGGGTAGTGTAGGGGGTCGTGCTGGGGGTAGTGTTTTAGGATTTAGGTTAGTGCAGTGGTGTTGGGGTAGTGTTTTAGGGTTTAGGGTAGTGCAGTGGTGTTTGTGTAGTGTAGGGGTCATGCTGGGGGTAGTGTTTTAGGGTTTAGGATAGTGCAGTGGTGCTTGTGTAGTGTAGGGGGTCGTGCTGGGGTAGTGTTTTAGGGTTTAGGGTAGTGCAATGGTGTTTTTGTAGTGTAGGGGGTCATGTTTTAAGATGCAATGCTCCAATACCTGACCAGTCTGCACTACATAAAACTGCAAAAAAATAAAAAGTGTTTTGCACACTTTTGTCATTGGGCTATATGTGGGCTACATCTCGGTAATATTTGTGCTACATTTGGGCTCTTTTTTCACTGGTGGCCATCTTGGAAGACTTCTTTGTTATGAAGTTTCCTAATTTCCTCATTTACTGCAGTCTCCTCAGTAGGAAATGCTTTCAGTTTTTTACTTTGATTCCATCAAGAAGGCATTCAGATGTGTCACACATTTGCCATAAATTCAGAATGTTATTACTCTAGTTGTTCATTAGATCACTGTAGTAAAGCTACTGCTCACCAAGGAGTTAACTGGAAGTCTACTGCTGGTATTGAAAGTGATTGTTTCAGTCTGCATGTCAGAATTTTCTAATGAAATAGAAGAGGATTTGAGATCTCACTTAAAACATGCACTAAATTTTCTTTTTGCAGCACTAACCATAATTTCTATGGCAAAATGAACCCCCTCATTTTGTTCCTTTTTAAATTAAATGTTTTAAGTGTTACCAGTTTATTCCAATCAAGATGGCTTCAGGTGTGCCATACTTTTGTCATAAGTAAGGCTGTTAGCACTCTAGTTGTTCTTTAGAACACTCTGGGAAGCTGCAGTAGAACACAAAGGCATCAACTGACAGGCTGCTCCTGTTGAAATATAACAGGAAGATATTTGAGATCTCACTTAAAACATGTCCTAATTTTTCTTTCTACAGCACTAACCATAATTTCTATGGCAAAATGAACCCCCTCATTTTGTTCCTTTTTAAATTAAATGTTTTAAGTGTTACCAGTTTATTCCAATCAAGATGGCTTCAGGTGTGCCATACTTTTGTCATAAGTAAGACTGTTAGCGCTCTAGTTGTTCTTTAGAACACTCTGGGAAGCTGCAGTAGAACACAAAGGCATCAACTGACAGGCTGCTCCTGTTGAAATATAACAGGAAGATATTTGAGATCACACTTGAAACATGTCCTAATTTTTCTTTCCAGAGCACTAACCATAATTTCTATGACAAGATGAACCCCATCATTTTGTTCCTTTTTAAATTAAATGTTTTAAGTGTTACCAGTTTATTCCAATCAAGATGGCTTCAGGTGTGCCATACTTTTGTCATAAGTAAGGCTGTTAGCACTCTAGTTGTTCTTTAGAACACTCTGGGAAGCTGCAGTAGAACACAAAGGAATCAACTGACAGTCTCTGCCCTTGTTGGATGTACATGTTTTACTGAGAATGTCAGACTTCATTCTCACATGACTGAGAAAGATAATGTGAATTTACAGAAAATATGCTCTCATTTTAGCTTCTGGGGCACCTTCCAAAACTGTATGGGACAAGCATGTGAAAATAGTTTTCTCTCAAACATGATTCATGATATCCCAGCAGAAGGTTTTTCACAGGGTAAAATCACCTTAGAACACACCACAATTTCTGAAATTAGTATGGTACCATCAACAAATGAATTCTAATGTAACTAAAGTCTGTTATCACCCTTTATAGTTCTCCTTTTGGTAACCCTCAAAATCTTCGATTCACTACAATGCATTTCAAAGGGGTACTATCATTTATATTGGTCCCAAGATGGCTGCCAGCAATTCCAGGATGAAGTGCTGACAGCCAATCAGATCTCACGATGACATGTGTGGTTAGGCTCCGCCCAGATATATATGTGTTTTCTTTTTCAAATTTCTCAGGAACTACTGAACGGATTTACACCATTTAACCAAAAGGCATGACTCTGAACCAAGGGCTACTTTTTTGCCAAATTTGGTGTAATTCCGTTCAGCAGTTCGGGCTGTAGCTGCGATGAAAGGTTCCTATGGAAAATTGCATGGGGAAAACACGTTTTAATGGTATCGCAAAGTAAAAAAGTCATTGTAACGGCTGTTTACCGATCGAAGCTGGCCCCTGTTCTTCAGTGAGACGTTTATTTGATTAATTAGGAGGAATGAATGTGTTTTTTTTACCGAAAAGTGCATTCCCGGCTGTTGTATTGTGAAAGTGTCCGCGTGGCCTGGTTTCACTTCCGGTGAGAGAGTGGAAGAGTCTGTTTGGATCTAAAGGAGTTCTGTTGTTGGACGGGGCCGGCGCGACATGTCATCAGAAAACATAGCTAATGGAAAGCGTCCTCCCTGAAGTGTGGAGCAGTGCCATGAGAGGTCAACGAGTGTGCGTCCCACCGCAGTATGACCGTACCGCGTGACCCATGTGCCGCCTCCAGGGTACGGGAGGCAGAAGCGGCATCGCAGGTCCTCTTGAAGACCGTTGTAGCACTAATTCTACATTTTGGTACTAGGGCATTTTAACTTCGTTGTTCCTGCCAGATACAAAGAGAAGATCCTGTGTTATTAAGTGCCCTCGTTACCTTTTTTGTGGGTTGTGGTGCTTGTCACTTCAGCTGCCCCGCCGGTGCACACTACTGGGCACCCCACCTCGTGTGCCATCTGCAGGGCCTCTGCCCTCGGATCACTGGTTTCGGTTTCTGGAGTGGCAACATAAACAGTTGCTCCCAAAGGACTAGCCTGAAAACTTAGGTGAATATCCCCTGCACCAGCATTCCACGGAAATTCTTTCCTAGCTCTCCCACGTCAACGAGCACGGCTCCGCTCGCGACAGGGTATGACGTCATCGGAGCCATAAGAGGACCTCGTCGGCGTGCTGACGTCAGTTCCACCCATTTTTTCCGTGCCACCGAAGCAAACAGGGGACTGAGACATTTTCAGATGTATACATAGTATAATAAATATATATTCACTGAAAAAACCATAGGTTTCAGGCACGTTATAGTTAGAAATTAGCATTTAAAAGACCTTAGAAATTCACTGAAAAAACCATAGGTTTCAGGGGCGTTATAGTTAGTTGGACATTTCACTCGTACAAAACCATAGAAATTCCCCGTTATAGTTAGTTCAGCTAACTATAACTCGCGCGCCCGCAATGCACTGCTGATGACGTCACATATTACATCACTCATGACATGGTCAGGGGACATCACTCATGACATCACTGATGACATCTCAAATGACATCACTGATGACATCATCCAGTGAATGTGTGTTTTTCTGAAAATTAAATATGTTTTATATATGTATATCTCAAGGTTGATGGAAGAATAAATGGGTATATAAGTGTCTAAATGGATGATTTTTTTGTAAAATTGATTGTATAACTGACTAAGTGTATCTTAGTGAATACATGGGTTAGTGAGTAATGTTTAAATATGAAAATATCTGTATCAGTCTCTCACTTTGTGTATAAGTGGCTGCATGGGTTGGTGAGTAGCTACATGAGTGTCTATATGGGTTATTAGTTGGTTTTTGAGTATCAGTATGAGTGTCTGAGTGTCTGTATGGTTCGGTAGGGGGTATTACTTAGTGCATAGATGCATGAATGAGTGACTCACTGTTTGTATGTGTTGAAGACAGCATGTGTGCAGGACTGTATAGGTGGATGAGTATGTGTATGGGGGTGTTAGTGAGTGAATATCTGTCTCAATAGTGTATTTATGAGTAACTACATATGTTTTAAACTAGTATATGTGAGTATTGGTGTATAGAAGTGAGTATATGTGAGAGTGAGAGATTGGAAGAGTTCCTGTACAAATAAGTAGGTGTTTCTATAAGTGATTGTTTAAGAGAGTAAGTATGTGTAAGTTTCTGTAGAAGTAAGTGTGGTAGTGTGTGTATAACTGTATATGCAAGTAAATGGATGTTTGATACTTTGTTTGCATGTGTGACTATGTGTGTGAGTAACTCTATGGATGAGTGGCGGTGTGCAACAGGATGTATAGGTGTATGAGTACATATGATGAGTGAGTACATGTATGAGTGACTGTATAGGGACTGTTGGTGAATGAGTGGATGTGTGTGTAGATCTTGGAAATACTGAATAGGTGTGTTGTAACTGGTATTGGTATGTCCATTGTTTTGAAAATGTTAGTTTGTATTTTTGAGTGTGTGTATCAAAGGTTATATTAGGGTGAGAGGAGGTCTGCCACTCTATCACAAGGATGATGTCATCAGTGATGTCATCAGTGATGTCATTTGAGATGTCATCAGTGATGTCATGAGTGATGTCACTGACCATGTCATGAGTGATGTAATATGTGACGTCATCAGCAGTGCACTGCGGGCGCGCGAGTTATAGTTAGCTGAACTAACTATAACGGGGGAATTTCTATGGTTTTGTACGAGTGAAATGTCCAACTAACTATAACGCCCCTGAAACCTATGGTTTTTTTACCCTGGAGGCAGCAGATGGGTCACGCGGTACGGTCATACTGCGGTGGGACGCACACTCGTTGACCTCTCATGGCACTGCTCCACACTTCAGGGAGGACGCTTTCCATTAGCTATGTTTTCTGATGACATGTCGCGCCGGCCCCGTCCAACAACAGAACTCCTTTAGATCCAAACAGACTCTTCCACTCTCTCACCGGAAGTGAAACCAGGCCACGCGGACACTTTCACAATACAACAGCCGGGAATGCACTTTTGGGGTGGGGGTTTCTTTTCTAGGGTTTAGGGTAGTGCAGTGGTGTTTGGGTGGTATAGGGGGTCGTGCTGGGGGTAGTGTTTTAGGGTTTAGGGTAGTGCAGTGGTGTTTGTGTAGTGTAGGGGGTCGTGCTGGGGTAGTGTTTTAGGGTTTAGGGTAGTGCAGTAGTGTAGGGGGTCGTGCTGGGGGTAGTGTTTTAGGGTTTAGGGTAGTGCAGTGGTGTATGGGTAGTGTAGGGGGTCATGCTGGGGTAGTGTTTTAGGGTTTAGGGTAGTGCAGTGGTGTTTGAGTAGTGTAGGGGGTCATGCTGGTGGTAGTGTTTTAGGTTTAGGGTAGTGCAGTGGTGTTTGTGTAGTGTAGGGGGTCATGCTGGGGGTAGTGTTTTATGGTTTAGGGTAGTGCAGTGGGGTTTGGGTAGTGTAGGGGGTCATGCTGGGGGTAGATTTAGGGTTTAGGGTAGTGCAGTGGTGTTTGGGTAGTGTAGGAGTCGTGCTGGGGTAGTGTTTTAGGTTTGGGGTAGTGCAGTGGTGTTTGTGTAGTGTAGGGGGTTGTGCTGGGGGTAGTGTTTTAGGGTTTATGTTAGTGCAGTGGTGTTTGGGTAGTGTAGGGGTAGTGCTGGGGTAGTGTTTTAGGGTTTAGGGCAGTGCAGTGGTGTTTGTGTAGTGAAGGGGTCATGCTGTGGGTAGTGTTTTAGGGTTTAGGGTAGTGCAGTCATGTTTGTGTAGTGTAGGGGGTGTTTTAGGGTATAGGGTAGTGCAGTGGTGTTTGGGTAGTGTAGGGGTCATGCTGGGGTTAGTGTTTTAGGGTTTAGGGTAGTGCAGTGGTGTTTGGGTAGTGTAGGGGTCGTGCTAGGGGTAGTGTTTTAGGGTTTAGAGTAGTGCAGTGGTGTTTGTGTAGTGTGGGAGGTCATGCTGGGGGTATATTTAGGGTTTAGTGTAGTGCAGTGGTGTTTGGGTAGTGTAGGGAGTCGTGCTGGGGGTAGTGTTTTAGGGTTTAGGGTAGTGCAGTGGTGTTTGGGTAGTGTAGGGAGTCGTGCTAGTGGTAGTGTTTTAGGGTTTAGGGTAGTGCAGTTATGTTTGGGTAGTGTAGGGTGTCGTGCTGGTGGTAGTGTTTTAGGGTTTAGGGTAGTGCAGTGGTGTTTGGGTAGTGGAGGGGGTAGTGTTTTAGGGTTTAGGGTAGTGCACCCAACCAGCGACAATATCCGTGGACAAAGGGGATCCTGACTCTTTGGAACGCTTCGTCAATTGAATAATTTGGGTCAAGGGCCCTACCACGTCCAAGACCTATCAATTCCTTTCTTGGGATCCCTCATATACTTGGAGAAAAAGGTACATAGTTTCTCATCAATTTCAGGCGTGTGTGCCACCTTCCCCTTCAGTGAGGGCCTGGGGCATTCTCCCCTCATCCTATTCCTGACCTCCCTTTCAAGGGGTTGATGGATTTTCCCCACCACATACTCTGCCACTTTGGCGTCAGGTGTCCACTCAGGTGACCTAGGATGGTAAATTTGGGTAGGCTCGAACATGTCCGAGTGCACACCGTCCCCAAACGGGGACTGAGAGGAGTGGGACTCTGGACGCCAGGGACGCCCCGAGTCCTTATCCTCATCGGAGGAGAAATCGTCCTCCGATACACCCTCTCCCTCTAAGGGAAACCCGCCGTCGGGGTCTACAATAGTGGTGACAGTGTCGCAATTTTCTCCGGGTCGCTCCTCCCAGCAGGGTGCATGTTTTAGCATTCGAGCACTCTTGAGGAAGGTCTCCGTAAGTTTATCAAATCCTTCCAAGTGCCCCGCGTTATGCTTAACGGCCCTTTTATTCCCCATCTGGGAGCTACTTGGACCCGCCACCACCAGATCTGGGTCACTGAACACCCCAGGGATGCTTTTCGCCAGCTTATCAACCTGATCCCTAAGAGGAGCCAGCGCCCCAGAAATAGCCAGAGGGAGGGCTTGGTCCACTGCTGGAGAGAGAAGTTGGGGGGCCATTCCTCCTCCACTTCCTGGTAGGAGGAGTAAAAATGGTCTTCTGGAGAAGACATGATAGCAGAGGGTGTGAGCACAGAACAAATGCCCTTAAAAACCTTAAGACAGCCCCCTCGCCGGTGCTCCAACAGCTGGGCTTTCCCCGAAGCTGTTATAAGAATAGACTGAGGTGCAATACCAATTACCACCACCAGGCGGCGCTGGTCACTAACGTGGCCGTGGTGGGAAATCACCGCGTAGCGGTGTCAAAATTAGGCGAGGGTTGGTTGGGAATCAAGCGGACACTAAAGGAGTGACCGGATTCCCAAACGCGCGTAAAGACCAGCGGGAGCGCTCGACGGAGCTGCCTCGCTCGGACCAGACGCGCCTGACAGGATCTCACCGCGTGCAGAGCACACAGCAGGAGAAACTGCGAGGGGGAGAACGCGCTCGGCAAGAGCCTGCTGCGCAGGGAATATGAAACAATACCAAGGCAATAATGCTAATAACGTGCACAAGAAACCACTATACAAACAGCAACAACGTCAGATTAAGGCAAGAATGTAAGGAATACACTTAACTGATGAGCAGTGAAGAAAGAGGAAGCGGAAGGGACGTCACGATATTATATACGATGGACTGTGATATGATTGGACTATAGTTGCCTTGGAGACTACCCCCCTAATGGTTCATGGGTTGTGTAGTCTTTTGTTTAATGATTGTTGTGTTACGTTTTCTTTGAACTGCTATGCAAATAAAGTGAGGAAAGATATGCATAATCCTCGCCTCCGTCCTGCCATAGAATTCATTAAACTTTATTTGATCTGATTTAGAAACATAGATCATAAAAGTGTACATAAAAACAGTAAATCCTCTTTCCTAATACAATACAGTGAGAATTAATTAAAACCAGTAGGTAAAAACGGGTGTTACAAAGCCCGGTTCAGAGCAACTTCAGGTTAACAGAATCGTAAAGTTCAATGTTTCGCAAGATCAATCTCATGTACTTCGTGCAAAATACGCAATAAGGGGTCCAAGTAAGATGTAACGCTCCAATACCTGACCAGTTTGCACTATATAAAACTGCAGAAAAACTAAAAATAAAAAGTGTTTTGCACACTTCTGTCTTTGGGCCATATGTGGGCTACATCTGGGTGATATTTGTGCTACATTTGGGCTCTTTTTTCTCTGGTGGCCATCTTGGGAGACTTATTTGTTATGAAGTTTCCTAATTTCGTCATTTACTGCAGTCTCCTCAGTAGGAAATGCTTTCAGTTTTTTACTTTGATTCCATCAAGAAGGCATTCAGATGTGTCACACATTTGCCATAAATTCAGAATGTTAGCACTCTAGTTGTTCATTAGATCACTGTAGTAAAGCAACTGCTCACCAGGGAGTTAACTGGAAGTCTACTGCTGGTATTGAAAGTGGTTGTTTCAGTCTGCATGTCAGAATTTTCTAATGAAATAGAAGAGGATTTGAGATCTCACTTAAAACATGCCCTAAATTTTCTTTCTGCAGCACTAACCATAATTTCTATGGCAAAATGAACCCCCTCATTTTGTTCCTATTTAAATTAAATGTTTTAAGTGTTACCAGTTTATTCCAATCAAGATGGCTTCAGGTGTGCCATACTTTTGTCATAAGTAAGACTGTTAGCGCTCTAGTTGTTCTTTAGAACACTCTGGGAAGCTGCAGTAGAACACAAAGGCATCAACTGACAGGCTGCTCCTGTTGAAATATAACAGGAAGATATTTGAGATCTCACTTAAAACATGTCCTAATTTTTCTTTCTACAGCACTAACCATAATTTCTATGACAAAATGAACCCCTCATTTTGTTCCTTTTAAATTAAATGTTTTAAGAGTTACCAGTTTATTCCAATCAAGATGCCTTCAGGTGTGCCATAATTTTGTCATAAGTAAGACTGTTAGCGCTCTAGTTGTTCTTTAGAACACTCTGGGAAGCTGCAGTAGAACACAAAGGAATCAACTGACAGTCTCTGCCCTTGTTGGATGT
Organism: Calotriton arnoldi; assembly: GCA_963921515.1. Taxonomy (NCBI): domain Eukaryota; kingdom Metazoa; phylum Chordata; class Amphibia; order Caudata; family Salamandridae; genus Calotriton; species Calotriton arnoldi. The sequence continues at coordinate 1,139,102 of CAWUFW010004415.1, read as the reverse complement.
ACATGTTTTACTGAGAATGTCAGACTTCATTCTCACATGACTGAGAAAGATAATGTGAATTTACAGAAAATATGCTCTCATTTTAGCTTCTGGAGCACCTTCCAAAACTGTATGGGACGAGCATGTGAAAATAGTTTTCTCTCAAACATGATTCATGATATCCCAGCAGAAGGTTTTTCACAGGGTAAAATCACCCTAGAACACACCACAATTCCTGAAATTAGTATGGTACCATCAACAAATGAATTCTAATGTAACTAAAGTCTGTTATCACCCTTTATAGTTCTCCTTTTGGTAACCCTCAAAATCTTCGATTCACTACAACGCATTTCAATGGGGTACTATCATTTATATTGGTCCCAAGATGGCTGCCAGCAATTCCAGGATGAAGTGCTGACAGCCAATCAGATCTCACGATGACATATGTGGTTAGGCTCCGCCCAGATATATATGTGTTTTCTTTTTCAAATTTCTCAGGAACTACTGAACGGATTTACACCATTTAACCAAAAGGCACGACTCTGAACCAAGGGCTACCGTTTTGCCAAATTTGGTGTAATTCCGTTCAGCAGTTCGGGCTGTAGCTGCGATGAAAGGTTCCTATGGAAAATTGCATGGGGAAAACACGTTTTGGGACCCCCCTTTTTTCTCGGCCCCCGCTTTCTGAATCACCCCGAAACTTTCAGGATAGGAGCGGACCGGAGCGGGCCATAAGTTTTGAAAATTCCGCGAAGATTCGTCAACCGGCGCCAAAGTTATTTCAAATAGAATGTTGTGGATTTCCTATGGAAAATAGGTCCTAACTATAACTATCTACTGGATATATATATATATATATATATATACACGTCTTTGTGTATGTATGTGTGTGTGTTCTGCATAATTTCAGAGGGTGTAATCCCCCGAAACCTAAAAAAGGACTTTTTACCAAGTACAAACAGTAAAAACCCTAACAAACTCTTCCAAAGAAACTCCTAAACCCTACAAAACCCTGCACCCCTAACCCGTTCAAACCTCCGAGCATCTCGTACTTAATTACACCTACACAAATCCTAGCCTTAACACTTAAAACCCCATATATATATATATATATATATATATATATATATATATATATATTATCTACTGGCGGTCGCCAGTAGATAGTTATAGTTACAACCTATTATCCATAGGAAATCCGCGACATTCTATTTGCAATAACGTTGGCGCCGGTTGACGAATCTTCGTGAAAGTTTCCAACTTGTTGAGGCGCTCCGCTCCGCTCCTACCCTGAAAGTCTCGGGGTGATACGTGAAGCGGGGGCCGAGAAAAAGGGGGTCCCAAAACACGTTTTCCCCATTCATTTTTCCATAGGAACCTTTAGTCGCAGCTACATCCCGAACTGCTGAACGGAATTACCCCAAATTTGGCAAAGAGAAACAAGTGCGCAAAGCGCAAAAAGGGGGCAGGGTAGAAACACCCTGACCCCCTAGGTCTGCTCAGGGGTCCCACAAGGACCCCTGGGCAGAAAAAGATTTTTTTTTAAATCGGCAGGATGCGCTCAGGGTGCGCGAATCCTGCCGAAAAAAAAAAATCGAAGCGTGGTCTCCCGCGCTTTGATGTTAATTGGCCCCCGGGTGGCCCAAGTCCCGGGGGCATGGTGGGGGGATAATTTAATGTGTGGGGGCCTCAAGGGCCCCCAAGCCCCGGGGACCGCCACCCCCGGGGCTTTTTAAAAATGGTGCGGGAGGGCTCTGAGCCCTCCCGCAGCCCCGAGGACCACCACCTCCCGGGGCTTTTTAAATTAATTTAACAACCTGTGTGGGGGCTCCAGCCCCCCACACGCCCGGGACCGCCACCTCCCGGGGCACTAACAAATTAAAATGGGGGTCCGTTTTGGACCCCCGAAGCCCCGGGGACCACCACCTCCCGGGGCTGTGCTGATGTAGGGAGGGGGCCGCGCGGCCCCCCTCCTGGAAGCCCTTGATGGCCCTGGGGACCGCCACCCCCAGGGCCGGCTCCTGCAGTGTCCCGGGGTGCCTACCCCGGGACACTGTAGTTTGCTATGGCAGGACGGGAGCCTCGCGGCTCCCGTCCTGCCATAGCAAACTGCTTTGGATATTGGAAGAGAGAGCAGGGAAACCTGCTCTCTCTTCCAATATCCAAGCACATTAGCTTTCCACATGGGGAGCAGCATGTCAGCTGCTCCCCATGTGGAAAGCAATGCCGGCTCCCAAGGGACGTGGGAGCCAGGCGGGACTGTGGGGGATTGGGGACCCCCACAGTCCCCAACGGAGAGGGCCAGCCCCGGGGATGGGGTCCCCGGGGCAAGTAGTAGCCCAGGAGGGGGCCACGCGGCCCCCTCCCCAAAAAAGAAAAATTTTAAAAATTTAAAAAAATGGAAAGGCCGGCCCCGGGGGATGGGGTCCCCGGGGCCTTAATGCCAGAGGAGGGGGCCACGCAGCCCCCTCCAAAGAATAAAAATAAAAAGGCCATGCCCCGGGGATGGGGTCCCCGGGGCCAATACAGGCCCAGGGAAGGGGGCCATGCGGCCCCTTCCCGTTTTTTTTTTAATTAAAAATTTAAAAAAGAGGTAAGGCCCTGGGGGATGGGGTCCCCAGGGCATAAAAACAGGAAAAAGGAAGGGGGCCACACAGCTCCCCTTCAGGGACAACATTTTTTATTTTTTTAAAACGATCGGGCCCGCAGGCCCCGCCCCTTCCTTCACCACTCTGCAAACGCGCCCTGGCGCGTTTGCAGAGGGGAACGATCCCCTTGAATACTGGGGGTCCCTGGGGCCAACTAGCCCACCAGGAACCTCCAATATGCGCCAGGGGCTGCGTTGCAGAGACATGTAGAGAGGCCACACCCTTTTACACCTCTCTGCAACGCAGCTCTGTGGCGCTTTGGAGGTATATGGTGGGCTAGTTGGACTCCGGGACCCTCAGGATTCAAGGGGACTTAATCCCCCAACTTAAAACGCGCCACGGGGCGCGTTTGCACAGTGGTGAAGGGAGGGCGGGGCTTCAGGTGACATGTGTGCAAACAGGCCTCGTGGCGCGTTTTAAGATGGGGAATTAAATCCCCTTCAATCCTGAGGGTCCCTGGGGCCAACTAGCCCAACAGGTACATCCAGAAAGCGCCACAGAGCTGCGTTGCAGAGAGGTGTAAAAGGGGTGTGGCCTCTCTACACGTCTCTGCAACGCAGCCCCTGGCGCATATTGGAGGTTCCTGGTGGGCTAGTTGGCCCCTAGGGACCCTCAGGATTCAAGGAGACTTAATCCCCCAACTTAAAACGCGCAACGGGGCGCGTTTGCACAGATGTCACCTCAGGCCCCGCCCCTCCCTTCACCATTGTGCAAATATTCCTCTAAAATCAGCCGAAATACGAATTCCGATTTACTCACCTGTTATCAGGAGAGACCTCAGTGCTGTATCTTTCAGCCCAGTACTGGTCCTGAAAAGTAATTCTAACCATACTTACCAGTAACTTGAATGTCCTTCCATAGGCTAACATTGACTGGTTTCACTTGGAAATTCTTCTAAGTGTGGAGTTTTGGAACTTTAAAATATTCCTCTAAAATCAGCCGAAATACGAATTCCGATTTACTCACCTGTTATCAGGAGAGACCTCAGTGCTGCATCTTTCAGCCCAGTACTGGTCCTGAAAAGTAATTTTAACCGTACTTACCGGTAACTTGAATTTCCTTCATAGGCTAACATTGACTGGTTTCACTTGGAAATTCTTCTAAGTGTGGAGTTTTGGAACTTTAAAATATTCCTCTAAAATCAGCCGAAATACGAATTCCGATTTACTCACCTGTTATCAGGAGAGACCTCAGTGCTGCATCTTTCAGCCCAGTACTGATCCTCAAAAGTAATTTTAACCGTACTTACCAGTAACTTGAATTTCCTTCCATAGGATATCATTGCCTGCTTTTTGCTGAAAAAGTTTCTAAGTGTTGATTTTTGAAACATACAAATATTCCTGTAAAATCAGCCGAAATACGAATTCCGATTTACTCACCTGTTATAAGGAGAGACCTCAGTGCTGTATCTTTCAGCCCAGTACTGGTCCTGAAAAGTAATTTTAACCGTACTTACCAGTAACTTGAATTTCCTTCCATAGGCTAACATTGACTGGTTTCACTTGGAAATTCTTCTAAGTGTCGAGTTTTGGAACTTTAAAATATTCCTCTAAAATCAGCCGAAATACGAATTCCGATTTACTCACCTGTTATCAGGAGAGACCTCAGTGCTGCATCTTTCAGCCCAGTACTGGTCCTGAAAAGTAATTTTAACCGTACTTACCGATAACTTGAATTTCCTTCATAGGCTAACATTGACTGGTTTCACTTGGAAATTCTTCTAAGTGTGGAGTTTTGGAACTTTAAAATATTCCTCTAAAATCAGCCGAAATACGAATTCCGATTTACTCACCTGTTATCAGGAGAGACCTCAGTGCTGCATCTTTCAGCCCAGTACTGATCCTGAAAAGTAATTTTAACCGTACTTACCGGTAACTTGAATTTCCTTCATAGGCTAACATTGACTGGTTTCACTTGGAAATTCTTCTAAGTGTGGAGTTTTGGAACTTTAAAATATTCCTCTAAAATCAGCCAAAATACGAATTCCGATTTACTCACCTGTTATCAGGAGAGACCTCAGTGCTGCATCTTTCAGCCCAGTACTGATCCTCAAAAGTAATTTTAACCGTACTTACCAGTAACTTGAATTTCCTTCCATAGGATATCATTGCCTGCTTTTTGCTGAAAAAGTTTCTAAGTGTTGATTTTTGAAACATACAAATATTCCTCTAAAATCAGCCGAAATCCGAATTCTGATTTACTCACCTGTTATCAGGAGAGACCTCAGTGCTGCATCTTTCAGCCCAGTACTGGTCCTGAAAAGTAATTTTAACCGTACTTACCAGTAACTTGAATTTCCTTCCATAGGCTAACATTGACTGGTTTCACTTGGAAATTCTTCTAAGTGTGTAGTTTTGGAACTTTAAAATATTCCTCTAAAATCAGCCGAAATACGAATTCCGATTTACTCACCTGTTATCAGGAGAGACCTCAGTGCTGCATCTTTCAGCCCAGTACTGATCCTCAAAAGTAATTTTAACCGTACTTACCGGTAACTTGAATTTCCTTCATAGGCTAAGATTGACTGGTTTTCAGCAAAAAGTTTCAAAGTGTTGATTTTCACAAACTACAAATATTCCTTAAAATCGCCTGTATGACTTAAACGCATTCTTTCAACTGTTTACAGGAGATGCACCAGTGCTGGATCCAGGATCCAACACTGAGTAAGAAAAAGTAACGATAACAGTTTTTACCTGCTAAGTGAATTTCCTTCCATAGGATAACATTGGTGATTCTATGAGAAAAAGTTTCTAAGTGTCAACTTTTAAAATACAATAATATTCCTTAAAAATCACGACTGTAACCAAAACGCTTTTACTCAACTGTTTACAGGAGATGTACCAGGACTGAATCTAGGATCCAGTCCTGTGGTTACAAAAGTAATCCATAAAGTAACTAATTGCATTTAACTAGAAATTCACATTGAGCTGAATGTTGCATTGTGTTTGAAAATGTGTTGCCCATTGCAACAACTGTAACTACTGTACTTAAAAGTCTATTGCCTATCTGCAAAGTATTTAAACTAAAGTAATTCATTCTGAGAAAGTATTTTTGTAATGTAATGTATAATGTAATTACAATGTAATTTAAAAAATAAAATATGTAAAAAAAAATTGTTTCTAAAAATGTAATAAATCAGTATGAAAAAAATTAATATAACAATTAATACATTTAAAAATTGTCATTTACAAAACCTTTGAAATTCACTGAAAAAACCGTAGGTTTCAGGCACGTTATAGTTAGAAATTAGCATTTAAAAAACCTTTGAAATTCACTGAAAAAACCATAGGTTTCAGACACGTTATAGTTACAAATTAGCATTTAAAAAACCTTTGAAATTCACTGAAAAAACCATAGGTTTCAAACACGTTATAGTTACAAATTAGCATTTAAAAAACCTTTGAAATTCACTGAAAAAACCATAGGTTTTAGGGACAGTTATAGTTACTTGGACATTGCACTCGTACAAAACCCGTGAAATTCCCCGTTATAGTTAGTTCAGCTAACTATAACTCGCGCCCCGCAATGCACTGCTGATGACGTCACATATTACATCACTCATGACATGGTCAGTGACATCACTGATGACATCACTGATGACATCTCAAATGACATCACTGATGACATCATCCACGTGATAATCTGATGCACCTCCTCACACCCTAATATAACCTTTGATACACCCACTCTAAATTACAGACTGCCATTCGCAAAACCATAGACACTCCAACACCAATAACTACATACCCACTCACTGATTCTTAGGTCTACACACACACATCCACTCACTCACCCGTACAGTCACTCATACTTACGGTCACTCAGTACAGGACTATCATATGCACTCTTACTCCTATATAGACACTCAAACAACGCCACTCATCCATAGAGATACTCACACACCTAGTCAGTCATGCAAATAATTAAACACACTGCCATTTACTCACCTATACAGTTATACACACACCAGCTCACTTACTCATACAAATAGTAGCACATTGTTACGCTCTTATACAATCACTGATACAAGCACACACTCATCCATACAGCCACTATCACAATCACTCACTCTTGCTTATAGCTATTTATATACTCCAACACACATATATACTGCCTTTCACATATGTAGTTACTCACACATGTACCACTGGGACATACATTCACTCACTAACACACTCTTACACACACTTACCCACCCATACAGTCTATCACAGATGCACTCTTGAAACCATCCACCCAGTGAATCACCCACTCACACATCTATGCACAGAGTTGCACACACCCCTCCCACACAAACACTCAGGCACCCATACAGATACTCAGACAAGCATTCAATAACTCATATAGACACTCATGTAGCTATTCACAAACACATGCAGCCACTTACACAGCAACAGACAGACGGATACAGACATTCATCCAGTTTAGTCACTAACCCATGCATTCAGTAAGATACGTTAAATCACTCACTTATAGAGTCAGTCACGCACCTACTAAATCATCCATACAGACACTTACACACCCACTCATTCTTCAATACGTCTTTTCCTATATATATAAAAAATATTTAAACTTTACAGAAACACACAGTCACTGGATGATGTCATCAGTGATGTCATTTGAGATGTCATCAGTGATGTCATCAGTGATGTCACTGACCATGTCATGAGTGATGTAATATGTGACATCATCAGCAGTGCATTGTGGGGGCGTGAGTTATAGTTAGCTGAACTAACTATAACGGGGAATTTCACGGGTTTTGTACGAGTGCAATGTCCAAGTAACTATAACTGTCCCTAAAACCTATGGTTTTTCAGTGAATATATATATATATATATATATATATATATATATATATATATATATATATAGTCCACCAACCCGCTTTTTAAAGCATATATATATACATGTCTCTCTCTCTCTATGGTAGGGTGATGACTGTCACCCCAAAGATCAGAGACCCCTTGGAGGTGCTGAATCACCTTAATGGTAAAGACTATAGGTCCGTCATGACTGTAGATCCTTCGAGGGTCATTCATTCAAGCAGGGAGATAATTGAGTGTCCAGAAAACAGTTATTCACTAGTAGTCATGGGTAGTCATCTCAGCTGCACTTCCAGCATCTAGGTGGCCGGTCGGCAGTACGCACTGAATGAATGAATGCTGGCATTGGGCTCAATACGTGGTGAAGGACTCTTGGTCCCAGTCTTAATGAGGATCACTTTTCTTCCTTGCGAATGACCTAGTCTTAGACTTACTCTGGGGCTACATTTGATTGCAAATGCTAATATTGAAAACAACCAATTGTAATAATCCATTCAAGGAAATGGATAATAATATACAATGCAATTCAGAGCTCTATGAACTAGCTGTTATATTTTCTTGGGCGATAACTGTACACTACTTACTTTTCCTCAGACCCTGAATAGCACCACTGTATCTTGTGCCAAGGAAGAGAGAAGCGTCCATACTGTCAGGCAGACGAATTACTCTTTTAGCAGAGTTCTTGAATAACAGATCCTTCCTTCCGTCGGGGGAGCTGAACAGGTGGAATGACTTTCCCTCAACGCCATCCTCGGCCTGTGGCATAAAGAAGAATCCAAGAGTGCAGAATTAATGGGTAGAGCAAATAGCATCCCTTAATACACCAATGCAGGAATCCTACTAGGCACCTCAAATAACAATTACTAGCCCCACATGTATCATACCCTCAGTCACTCATTACTCTGTTACCAAGACCCATTAACCACAGTGCAGCCGATGGAACCATGTCCAAATGTGTAGCACCACCACCCTGAGGTCAAACACCTCTTACTATTTCAGTGCCACCTCTTTACATGGCTAAGCTCATCATTTCCATTAGTAGGTGTAGCCAGGGAAGACTCAACTACACCTTCAATCACCACTGGCCTGCAAGCTTATGTCTGTGAAAAAGAGTTCTCAAGTCTTCATGTCATAAACTGACGGACCTCTCTTGTGAGATGCAGTCATGATCTTAAATCCCCTGGAGATCAATCCAGCTCTCCATCATTTTGAAGGCTGTACATTCAGTACCATTAAATTGGATAACGACAGAGACAGCACTTAGACCCTCATTTTGAGTGGCCTCTTAATTCTGATGACGCTGGTAAGAGCAGTTACTGGCCCCTTCAGAATTATGAGATCTGATGGAAGACAGTAGGTCTGTTATCTTTTACCCGGAGATTTTGTCTACTTTCAGCAGCCAAAATCTCTGGGTGAACATCCAAGCCTAAAGGAATGGGGGAATGGATCCCGGTATTATCGATTCCCCCAACAATCTCTCAGTTTTCAGTGGACCATCATGGACCAACTTGTAAGGGCTGAATTTTCCCTACCCTGGAGTTACTAGTACATACCGGTCTATCACTAACACTGGGGTGGGGAAATACAAGCTCATTTCCTGGGCAACTTATAATGAGGACATTAGAGATGGCAAAATTGCCATATGAACCACCTTATAAAATCGGACTGTTATTGCTCCCAATCTACACTCCAAGCAGAGAAGTGTCTGGGGTGTTACTCCCTGCTAGCATATGCACTCAGGCTCAGTACTCAGTCGGTGGACACAGAGGGGTATGTGTCATGTCAGATATGCTAGCGTCCGGTTTCACCTTGGACTAGCATTACACATGGCACAGGCACATGTCTTGCTCATCCTATGGTGTTTCTTTAGGCCACCCTCTTTTTCTTTGCACACACCACAGGGCAGAGGAACACAAAGTATGGGATAAACACGCATTGAGATCTTATGGTACTGTAACTGCTTTAAACCTCTACTTCTCACCCTTTCTGCCATGATAGGATTGGACGGTTGTCTGTTTATGGCTACTTGGAGGTTCACAGACCCAAACTGTGGTAACACCTTTGGTGTCAATCGGAGGGGTAGCACAGGAAACGTTCAGGGTCCAATGGCGGCAGTGCTATTTTCTGGAAGGCGAGGGATGAGGATATATAGAAGGAGAGCAGACCAAAATAACACAATATCCCTCCATCTCTTTCAGGTGAGATTTGCGGGGAGGGGTGCTAGATGCACCCCATGTGTCTGTTAGTGCTCATAGTTGTTTCTTTTTGGCAAGGTGAGCCCCACTTTTCAGATATTTCTTCTTTAAAATTTAGTCTGCTAAATGTTGGATGGCTCTTTTTTCTGTTGCTGGCAATGTGAGCGGAGGAATGGGTAGTGGGTTATCTGTACACAGGCTCTTATCTCCCCTCCAGTTCAATGAATATCATTTTTGATTGCCAGGTTCAAGTGTTTATTCATTGTGACCTTGAAGCCCAAAGGCCTAGTCTAACCTCTTTTTAGCACATGACCATATTTTGAGCGCTCACAAATCACTGAATTGCCAAGTACCCCAAACTGTAAGTAGTTGCAATAAGAAAACGAGCAATGTAAAATCCAAATGTATAGGTTACTGTCTAGTTTTGTCTTCATAACATCACTAGAGTAGATACTCAACCTTGTGAGCTATCTTGTTAGGAAAGCACCGTGCATCCTGCAGGTGACTGTTAACTTTGCATGTGCCGAATTTATAATCTACCGCCAGCTTTTTATATAACACAAAGACCTCAATGCTCGGATGCATGTTGAGGGCTTCAGGAATAGATTACTTTTGAGATAGATTATCATCCTTCCTCACACTGGCATTCCCCCAAAAGACCTTCCCAATATGCCTTGCCCTATACCTAGGCCCCCCACCACTTCGCTCATTGAGCCATCTTTTTAGGTGGGTTAATGGCCGTGATTGTGTGAAATTCTCATTAGCACACTCAGTCACACTCTTACTGAGTCTCTGCTGGTCACTCCGCTCTACCAGCCTAGGTACACAAACATTGAATCATTCTGTACCACCACACTCTTCAAACCTTACCTTCACTGCTCCTAGCTTTCGTTGCAAGGTGGGCACAATAGAAATAAATGACAAAACGATGCAGAGGGTACTCCAAGACTAAAATGCTGGTTTTGGCTGACATTTCTATTAAAATGTACTATGCCAGACACACTGATCTAAAATGTGTCAATTTTTGGAAGATTAGCTGAGCAAAATGAGCATCAACGTAGGGTCACAACTTCCAAATAGGAGTCCTTCATGTGGCTTATGCAGTATTGCATTGAACACAACTACAGGTCTATGAGTTACTAAAGCAATGAAAGACATCACCCCTCACTGAGATGCACAAGAAGGGTACCTGTGCTTTTTCGAGGCACTGCCTGATTGCTTCGGTCTTCTCTCCAGAGCTCTGGGTCACCACAGCATGGGCTGGAACTCTACCCAGATTGCATTCTTTGTATTCTGAGATTGCCTTCCTTGTCCCATCGGGGCAGAGCAGCTCAAACATGTCGGCTTTCTCGGCTGCATATAAATCAGAAATTCAAGGGTATAAACACTGGTATGGGCCCAGAAGATAATGCTGTGACTGTCATGATAAAGCAAGGGTAATCGTCATTACACCAAGTCTCCTCCACACAGCCATGGTCCTTACAATTTGAAGTGTGGTTCTTGACTTGTAAACAGACCTCTCCAGTCCTTCCTCTCTTTGAGCCTGTCTTCCTTGCTCTTCTCCACTGAGATGGGCAACACAAAAGGAACCTATCTTCAAAATGTCCGTTACCCCTTTACTTCAGCAAAACAGTCGTAGGCTCTAGTGCAACTCTTTCATCCATTCCTCAGGACCGTGACAGTGAGGAAGAAGACGACTCAGTGAAATAACCCCCTTGTCTCCTCCCAACCCCGGACCATACTCTTTGAGAATACACCAAATTAGAGGTTCTAACAGGTCCAACAGCCAACAAGGAACACAACGACATGAATGCTCCCGCAAATGCTCATTGCGTAAGCATGTCCATTATGTCATGTGAACACAGCTTGTGAGATGAGAGAGCCCAGCCCTGCGACTGATGAGTCCTCACATAGCCCTGATAATTATGTAAAATATGGGAGGAGAAGGCCAGGTGTTGCCCTACAAACAACCATCGAAGTAACACCTCGGTCGAGATCAGCTTCTGCCATCAATTAAGCTTTCACAATGGAAACATGTATCTACTTACTTGACAGTGTGGTCACTATCTTTGCTGCATCCCCCCAACCCCCACGAGGAACCGAAAGTAATAGTTTGTTACATTTCCTCCACGAGTCACATCAGGCCAAATAGATGAGCATTGTGTTTCTGCCACACCATACACTGCTACAATGTAACTTAAGCAAAGTGCTTTTGCTCGAGTCATGACTCATGTTATTAGACCTGCTGTATGGTCTGAGCTTGGTAGTTAGCCTCGTTACAACTTTGCTAGTTTAAGCGCCACTCTCCAGATAGATAAGCCATAACTTACCCCCACCTGTTTTGCCCTACCACTAGGCATACATATAAGCATCACAGAGGAGCACTACTACCTGGGAACTAGTGTGCTACTACTGAGGAATACAACTAATGAAGGATTCCTGTAACAGCACATGGGTGGGTGACACAGCTACTCAAGAGTTTCTGTGAATTAATATGGGTGCGCAACAGAACCACTAACGCCCTGGTTATGAGTGGATCAGTGTTTTCCGACCTCTGCGCAAACACCTGTTTGGACAGGGTTCGGAATTCTGAGTTGGGTGTTATTTAATGCACCCTGTAACAACTGGGTGCGTTAAATACCTCACCCTTCCTTATATTTCGACAGGTTAAGCCTGGGGAACTCTACTTTGTCTCTGGCCACTGGAATCATAGCAGGGATTCTCCACTCCCTCCTGTTGTTTCTGATGCTCGCCCCTAGAGTTGACAATGAATATAGACCCAATCAGTACTATATTTTAACCGCTATCCAGCCGGACAGGGGTATTTTAATATGCAGTTAGTGAGATAAACATAAAAATATGTAGCACGAAACATTTACAGTGGGACACAAGCCTGCGTCCAAACTCACATAACATAAGACAAAACAAAAAGGCTCAGGCAGAGTAAGGTTGTTTGTATAAGACAATTTTGGTATGACAAACAGATTATAGTAGGACCACCATTTCACATATTTAGTCTTGAATAGCAAAGTGTATATGGTGGACAACAAGTCGACGGCGTTTCGATCCTTACAGAAAATATAGGATCATCATCAGGACATTATCAATGTTATGCCTGTATACATTTGCCTGTAATGACTGAAGAAATGGGAAGGAAGTAGGAGATGAGGAAAAAGAGGAAATATGAAGAATTAGCTTGGGCAGCAATCGGTATAAAACCAGTTCTGGTGCTCGTGAGGGCAAACTCTCTGTCAGACCGACGTGAAGTTTTCGTATGTGGATTACACAAAACCGCGAGCGCCCGATCCGAATGGCCTAATTTGAGAGCTGAGTCACGTCTCACCACTTGCGTCTGTCATATTTTCACTCCTTCTCAAACTTTCCTCTACACGCGCTCCACCACGTTCTCCTTGACGACGCATGTGCTTGTGATAGTAGCAATTGATTAGCTCACAGCTAGCTTCACATGTCTTATCACAACGCGCCTACCGGTTCTTTTAATCTATCACTTCACGCGTTTTTATTTTCCGCTGCCCACGAATGCATAAATCACAAATCAGGCCATTTTCCTCATCTCCTACTTCCTTCCCATTTCTTCAGTCATTACAGGCAAATGTATACAGGCATAACATTGATAATGTCCTGATGATGATCCTATAATTTCTGTAAGGATCGAAACGCCGTCGACTTGTTCACCATATACACTTTGCTATTCAAGACTAAATATGTGTAATGGTGGTCCTACTATAATCTGTTTGTCATACCAAACTTGTCTTATACAAACAACCTTACTCTGCCTGAGCCTTTTTGTTTTGTCTTATGTTATGTGAGTTTGGACGCAGGCTTGTGTCCCACTGTAAATTTTTCGTGCTACATATTTTTATGTTTATCTCAGTAACTGCATATTAAAATACCCCTGTACGGCTGGATAGCGGTTAAAATATAGTACTGATTGGGTCTATATTCATTGTTTGCTCACATTTTTCCTTGTCTAGGAACCACTGTCTTTTGAAATAGTTGATTACCCAAGGTCCCTGACCAACTACAATTGGGTTCCCTTGTTCTTTATAACACGCCCCTAGAGTTGAGGCATCTGCAGACAGCAATTATAGCGACAATGCCCACTGTTATAAGGCAATGCACCCAATATTGTACCAGACGAGCTACATTATAGGAATCGAGCTCATTTAAGCTGGTCTGTTGGCCTCATGCAAACATAGATATCTGCTGCACCTCTATGCAGGACACTGCCTGCATGACCTTAAAACAATCATAGTGCATAGTCTAGGACTATGGTAACCCACACTCACCTGAGACAGTTGTATGCTTTACAAAAGCTACTTCGCCACCTCCCTCTTCCAGGCACCTGTAAAATATTGGGACAGTGTAACAAAAGCAGTGTGTAGCATCCATACATATCAGACCATTCTAGAAACAAACGTTGTTGGGATATCCGCAGCTCTAATTTGCCCAGCAGCATCCTAACTTGCAGGGGGAGATGGCTGTACAAGGTGACCGAAAAAAGAGTATAAAATTGCCCTTTTGTGTAGTTGGGCTTCCATAAAAAGGCTGAAGGGGTGATTTATGGTTTGGCGGAAACAGAACTCCGTCACAAAATGTGGGCTACCCTGCCTGCCAAAATTATGGTCCACCTGTCCTATTTAGGGTCAGGAGCACTGTCAGCTTTCCATCAATTAAGCCCACGTTGGCCCATCGCAGTGAGGCCATCAGTGGAAGGGCATTACATCACCCTACGTGGAGAGGATGTAGGAAGGGGAGAGGATGTAGCCTTGCGGCTAGAACGGTCGACCTCGAAGCTGGTGAACTGGGTTCAAGTCTCGGCAGGGATGCTCAACATCCTGTGATTCTGGGCAAATCACTTAATCTCCCCATGCCTAGCTAAAATGAAAGTGTCCATCTGTAACGAAACTGGTGCTCATGTAAAGTGCTCTGATACCTGATATCTTCGGGTTGAGTTTGTGCTACATAAAACTCCCAAAAAAATAGGTAATTAGGGTGGACTATGTGATGTGCTTTTTTTCAGTCCGTCATCATCGGATAAAACCTGGCGGTGAGGAACAGACAAAACAAATAATGACACCCACAGAAAGGGAAACATCTTCCTGGGTGTGTGTGTGTGGGGGGGGGTGTATTTTGTTATTTGTTTTTTCAATAACAAACTCCAACTTTATTTTTTTTAAACAAAAAGTTTGTTAAAGTTTGGTGGATGTACGTCAAACCAGACAGCGGGCGTTCAACTGCCATGACCTTGGTTTCTGTCAAGATACAGAGATCCTGGCTGACCAGCAGTGATACCTAAATTTGATGCATGATAGTTTGTCAGGGTGGCAAACATAATGTCTTCTGCCACCATGACGTTGGCGTCCCAACCGCCAAACTTTAGATCTGGCCTTAGGTCCTAGGAGAAAACGTTTGTAAAACTACGGACCGGTGCAATTTGCTAGGCATGAAAAACCATCAATGTTGCTTTGCATTTTCTTGGCGCTCGCTGTGACTTTAAAACTTTAAGAATTCATATCTCTGGTTCCCTTCATTTAATTGTTTTTCCACTTTTTGCTAAATTGGTTTGGGGTGTAATTATTTGGGTTCCTGACGTTAATGGTGTGTCGGTGTTGCTTAATACTTAACATACATTTTTCTGAATAAAATACTGATGCTCGTGCCATCGCTACCAGGGGTAAAGTCAGGTTTTCCCTTGAACTATGTTTTCGCCTGGCAACATACAAGATAAACCTTTAGCTGGGAGACCTAACCAAATTAATAATCCAGAATCCCACACCGATAAAAATAAGAAAGTGTGACTTGGTTGCTGAATGAAAGACAATTTGAGTTGGTTCTAAGGTATGCAGGCATTGCCTTCCAAAGTCCAGGCCCTTGGTCCTTATGGATATACATGATGAGAACAGTAAACTGCTCTGGTCGAAGCACATTTCATATTTTGGATTATCATAGGGATGGGAAGGGCCCCATACATTCTAGGCAGCAGAGGTGAGCTCCTGCCGTTGATTATTAATATGGCCAGCAGCCAGAATAACCCTCGTACAACCTGAGCGCTGTGGGTTTACGCAGCATTGTCAGGTAGGTTAAACACTACTAGGCAGTTTCACTTCTACACTGGATATTAGTTCTTACTGCTGTCTTTACGGACTACTGTTGCACAATTATAGCCTCTTTACAGTGGGGATCCCCTTCCAGACTCACACACTGCAATCTTCTCAGGTGCCACACTCTGCAGCTTCCACACAAATTATCTCACCAACTTACATGCTGCATTTTAAAACTGTTTCCCACCATTATGTTGCCCCTAATCCCTTCGCCTTCTGCCTCTTAGGGCCAGGTTTAAGATGAACAAATACCAGAAATGGAGTATATTGATTGTTGTCAGGTGTTCTCCATTGAACACCACTACAGTAAAGCCATTTCTCAGGTTGTTCCCATAGTCACCATTATATACAATAAAACCCAACTCGGACTGTCTCTATATTCAACTTGGGTAGACAAAAAATAATGACTAGTAATGCTTGAAACAATCTGAACCCCAGTAATATCTGTGCATCCTCAGACAAGGAACAAACATGCATAGATGAGGCTTGTGTCTGCCGCAGAAGCGATGCGCCCGCTCAGTGTGCTGAGCAGTTGCCACGTTGCCTCTGAACAGAAACAGGAGCACTCATAGACACATTGAATTTCTGTTGTACTTTATTGATGAGGTGAGGTTTGAGGTCATGTGGCCAACTGAGCTGGGACTCACGTCTGGGCACACGGGTGCTAATTAGGGTGACTCAATTAGACAGCATTAAAGTGATGGATGATTACTGTTGAAATAATATGAACCACTGGTAATGAATTACTGTGGGGGTGTTACATTCCATACATGAAACATCTCAGACAGGGGCCACCTATATGCAAATGAGTGTTGACCCCGAACCATAAGGGACAGTATGGTCCAAGAGAGACTGTTCAGCCCATATTGCGTATCTGTGTTTGGCCATAGGAGATTGCATATCTATCAAGCGTCCAGTGTAAGTGTAATCATGGCGGACCCTTACAAATATCTGCAGGGGGCATCATTTCTCATAACGTGGCACCCCATCATTGCAGATGGTTTCTCATTAGTGACCTTCTCTTCAGATGCCCACACACAAAGAATGGAATTCAAAACTGAGGGGGTTACTCACCTTAAGGCTCCATCGTAGTTGTAGTAGGGCTCGTTGTCAGAGCGGGCACACTTATTTTCACCTTTTCCTTTGCACAAGCTGCAGAGATTGGCTTCCTTGGCACCGGGGACGCAGGATTCAAGGAAGAACTTTGAAACAGCTGGATAAGGAAATTAAGAATAGATTTTATGCAGACAAGGTGGCATCCTGGAAAATAACCATTTTATGTCTACAGGCTGACTCCAAGATGTCACCTTATACACCCCCCACGTCTCAGTGGAAAGACTCTCAGAAAGCTGCAGTGAGCACAACACTGGGCCAGCCATTCCATCTTCAGCATGAGCTTATGCATGTACCATAATACTGTCTTAACATTTCTGCTCTTTGATGCATGTACCATAACGCTGTCTTAACATTTCTGCTCTCTGATGCATGTACCATAACACTGTCTTAACATCTCTGCTCTCTGATGCATGTACCATAACGCTGTCTTAACATTTCTGCTCTCTGATGCATGTACCATAACACTGTCTTAACATTTCTGCCCTCGTGGATCTCCATAAAGCAAAAATCAAATTCCTAAAATGATCTAACAGTTGCCCATGGTGATTCATTCTTCAGCCTCTAGTTAACTCTTTAAATTGTTCTGAAACTAGAAGCTCAAAATGTGTCTCCAGTCAACTTACCACAGCAACATTTTACGTGTGTCAAAGAAAATACTAATACTCTTACAAGTTCCACAGCTCTGAAACTCGCATCTATTGAACTAATCACAGGAAACAGAATTTTCTAATACTATTGGACAGTTAATTTGTCAAAATATAAATGAAGGTGCCCATATACTGCTAGGAGGCCTCCATGGAACAAAGGTTCCGGAAGATCAAGTCTGCCTTGATTCCACCTCATGCCTCTTTATTCCACCACCATACATTTCCTTTATCTGCATCTCTCTCTTGCAGGTTCTTATTAATTCCTGCTTTTCTACTTTTGTGACTGGTTTCCTATTTTAGAATTCCTCATTCTTTCTCCTTTTTCTAACTTTCATTCAATTATTCTACGTCAGTTCAGTTCAAATAACTTTATTCGGTTTACATCTGTAAAACCATAAAAGTTCACAGTATAAAAACAATTATTAAAACAGTTAAAAAATTCCATAAAACCATTACACAATTCATTACATACAAAAATCGGATCATAAATAAATACCCGTCAAAGGCTTAGGCCCATGGGGTCAAGAATTCAAATAGACCAGTGATTAAATAGGAACCAGGACCCTAATAGGAGATATATCACATGCTGGGGACTACGTTAAAGTATGGCCCTCGAAAATACTGCCTTCTTATTCAAAGGATGCCCTACATTTTACTGCTGACTTAAGAAAGTTAAGGACAAATAGGACGGAGTCTTCAGACAGCAACTGTAGGTAAATAAGAGCTGGGCGGGCCTGTCTAAACTTCGCTCTCCTTAAAATTGGAACAATAATTTTTTTTCGGGGGGTCGCATAGAACCTGCAAAAGAATAGAAAATGAAGCAGATCCTGTGGAGACACACCGTCGCAGCCACAGGATGCTAAAAGCTGTCCTCTAGTGCACCCCCTTAGAAAAGCTAGCAGGAGGTGAAAAAAGCCCAGGCGGAACCTAGTCAACAGGAAACAATCATATGTGTTAAAAGAACCCAGAAGGTAAGGCTCTATGGCTAATGTTGTTTTTAAGATTATGAATTTCCGCACACTGGGTTTCTGCAATTCCAGCTCTTCCCTCTCCAGTTTCAGTAAACTACAGAAAGACTCCCTGACCCAAGCCAAGTCCTTTTTTAAAGCCATTTCTGGTTTTATATATAATTCTGGTCTACCCAGTCTATTAAAACTGGACTTTATATATCTGAGCCATGGTATACAATGCGATTGATCCAGGGACATGCACTCTCTCAGTATCCGCTGGGTCAGTGACAGCTCATCATTCCGCCATATTTTCAACCAGAAGGTTAGTGGTTGTAGAGCCAGGGTATCACACAAAAAAGGGACCACTAATTCTTCATGCACAACCATATTTGAAGTTCCAGTTGGGACACCCAATAGGCGCTTCAGAAACTTATTCTCGACCACTTGCAAATCTTCCATTACTGCATGCCCCCATATTTCACTACCATAAGTGGCCATCGCAACACATTTTGCCTGATATATCTTTAAAAGTGCCGCTATAGGTCTTTTGCCTAGTTTGGTAGCAAAGTTAAAGATAGCCGCATTTACTCGCACTAGGTCACCCCTCTTTCTCTGTTTTAAAGGGCCCCAATTCTGATGTTCATCCAGGGTGACTCACAGATACGAGAAAACCTCGGTACGGGGAACCTTTGCAGTGCCTATCCTAAACTGAAAGGTCTTTTTTGTGCGGGTACCCATCTGCATCACAAAAGATTTTGAGTCGTTTATGGACAGGTCCCTGTCCCTCATAAAATCAGAAAATGAGTCAAGCAGGGTTTGTAGCCCCCTAGCAGTCCTAGATATAAGGACCGCGTCGTCCGCACATAGTAAAACCGGGAGGCCACGACAGCCTACCTGCGGAAAATCAACCCTTGTATCTTGTAATACACTATCTAGGTCGTTGATATATAAATTAAACAAAAAAGGGGCCAAGATACAACCCTGTCTTACACCTCGCTTAATGGACACAGTGCGGGAGACTCTTAGGTCCTGAGAAAATCTAACCTGCGCCCTAGTTGCTTGATGGAGACTTTCTAAGAAAGAGACAATGCTAACATCTACCCCAATAGCAAGCATGGACTGCCAAAGTTTGCCTCTGTTCACACAGTGGAACGTGGACAACAGGTCCATGAATGCTAAGTAGATCGTTCCGGGGCGGGCAACCGTGTATTTATTCAGACTCATGGACAGATTAAGACATTAGCCATGGTGGACCTTCCGGGGAGGAACCTATACTGTATATCTGATAAAATGGCGTGTTCCTCTGTCCAGGTTGTCAGCCTTTCCAAGAGCACCCAACGGACCACCTTGACCACTGAATCTAGCAGGGAGATAGGTCTATAGCAGTGAGTGCTATCACGGTTGCCCTTTTTAAAAACTGGCACTTTAGTTGAAGCTGCCCAGAATTCAGGGCTACTGTATTTTGCTGCTGCATTCAGTACTGCTGCAAGTACCTGAGCCCAGAGGGTTGGGTTTGATTTAAAAAGGTCGGCTGGGATGCCATCAGGTCCCTGAGCTTTATTGCTAGTCAGTCCCAAAATGCCTTCCTTAACCTCAGAACAACCAAAAACCAAGTCAGAATCAGCAACCACTCTCGATAGTGAACAGGTTAACTCAGGTGAGCACTCAAACATATCTTCGTAGTGGCGGACCCAATCCTCCTCTGTTATATTGGCAGCTACAACTCTCCCCTCCTCAGGGTTTAAAAAAGGGCTATTAATTCTCGCCCAAAATCTTGAGCTGTCCCTCAACATACTCGCATCGATTAGGTCACTCCAAGCTTCCTCTTTTAAGGCAGATTTCCGTCTAGCAAGTTCTAATTTATATTCCATGCGGCAGGACCTCACCTGTATAGGATCCCTGGGGCTTTTGCTAAGTGCCTCCTGCAACTTCCTGGCTGCCTTGGAGCAAGAGAGTCAAACCATCTGGGGGACTGAGCAATGGATCGTCTGGCTGGGGTGCTTAAAAAGTCACTAATTTTACCTGAGAGGTTCTATGTCAAAGTCTGATGAAGAAAAATAAGGCCTCATTCCCAGAATGAGTTTTGGCACCAACAGGAACAAGTAAAGCACTGTCACTGGAGTTTGAAATTCACTTTTTCAGATATTCCCAGACCTGGGATTGTATCCAATTAACACAAGGTTTGCCATCAGTCTGATAAGTTATCTTTTTCTTCTAACAGGTACTGTGCTCAGAAGTAACATGAGGCGACATGAGCTCATGTCACCTCATGTTCTCCTCCTCGAAACCCCCAAAATATTCTATTCTATTCCATTATGTTCAATTTATATTTATATCATGCTTACTACTCCTGACATGGCAGTGAAGTGCTTTTCAGACTGGTGGCATGTTCCTCAGTGGGATACTTAGGGCATTATAAATGTGAGGACTCATGGGAAATGACAGTCGCTCATGTTGATTCGCAACAGTTAGCATTCAATTATTGAACCTTCAGTCATATCCTTTTGTTGTGCATTTGGTACTGTTTGCTATGCTAAACACCCTATCATGCCATTTATTGTGCATTTGGAACTTTTTGTAATATCACTTTATCAAAAGCTTACATGCACACATATCCACCACAGGATATCAGTCTATGGGGTTGTTAGTGCTCAGCAGAGCCGAGAGCATGGGAATTTCGACAAACCCACCATTGATGTGCATCCGTGGACTACAGGGTCGGACTGGGACAAAAAATACGCCTGGACCCCAATATAAGCGAACCAGATAGCTAAAAATGTGTCTCACCTTTGCAAATCAGGCCAGTTTTGAGCTTGTAGAGACATGCTGTATGAGTATTTTTCATGGTGTGGGAAACTGCATGCATTTGTGCTTGGTGTATGCAATGTTTGGGGTAATATTAGGCAAATCAACAGTAAAAACAGGGCGACGTGGCCATAAAACAGGCCCACAAGCTGCTAAACAAAACGACCCATACACTGATCTGGAAGTCCATCCCATCGGACACTGCCTAATTGCCCTATAGGCCAGTCCGACCCTGGTTGACCAGTACAACACATGGACTCCTACAGTAGTATAATGAGGCAGCGACCATATGAAGTTCTTGTTAAGCCACAGTAGGAGTGCTGTGTAGTGTTCACACAGAGGTGACAGAGGAATAACCCACTGAAGGCACAGTTCAACCCCCAGAAGTGTTGAACTGTCTCATACAAAGGTGATAGAGGGCAACCTCTGTGCGGCATTGTTAATCCTTCAAACAGAGTGCTGTATCGTTTTCATTCAGAGGCGACAGAGGGCAACCTATTGAAAGAGCTGGTTACCCTTAAAGAAGAGTTATGCCACTCAACCAGTGGTCCTGAGGTAGCCCATTGGAAGTACTGTTGAGCACCAAATGGAGCGTGGTATTGTTCACCCAGAAGCGGTAGATGGCAGCTAGATGGAAACAATGTTAAACCTCTAAGGGAGTGTTGTGGTGCTCACCCAGAACCAACACTGAAACAACCTGTTAGAGGCAGTGTTAATCCCCAAAAGGAGTGATAAATGGCGTTCACCCAGGAGATCAGTTTGTGATACTGGTAGTTCTCTTCACCAGTGTTGGAGATCTATAAAGATGACATCTCTTTCAAACAGTTTGTGTTGGAGTGAGATAAGAGAGGTAAATTGGCTTTCTTAGATGTGTCAAGTTTGGGTCCACCTGTGAGCAATAGATACCCAAACCTCTGGAAGGCGTTGTTATCCACTGATGAGTCACTTTATGGAGCTGACCAAGGGTAACGGTGAGCCAAGCCCTTCAAGGTACTGTTAAGCCCTATATGGAAAACAATAAGGAGTCTGAACAAGAGTAGCACCGAGCATCGCATAGAATGGGGCATTTTATGTTCGATTCTGCTGCTAAATTTCTAACTAATATGCCTGATTACCAACCAGGCAGATTACTCTGCCTAGCCTCCTTGCCTAAACTCCAGATTCCTAGGTAAAAGAAAGCAAGAGTCGGAGGCAGAGCCTATTCAGCTCAGGGACCCAGACTGTGGAATAGTATACCAACACACATTCGACTGACTCAGGACCATTTATCACTCCTGAAAACGTGGTTCTTCCAGCCATAGTTTCTCCCCAGGATGGTCAGGCTTATGTTTTGTACGACCAGGATACCCGCTGGGTTGCAGTTGCGCGTAACAAATGTTTTATAATAATAATACTTTACACCTTCAAACGTAGCATGCCTATTGGGGCAAGGTCAAAGAGTGCCAGGTGTGAATATGATATGTTGTAGCATAATAATATTAAAATGATATGATTGGCAGTGGCGTAGCAAGGTCAGGTGGTACCCGGTGCGGAAAGAAAATTTCTTGTCACCCCCGGCTTGACAAAATGGCAAAATATGTGTTTAAAACACATATTTTCGCCATTTTGTCACCCCCCCTCAGTGATGACACCTGGGGCGGCCCGCACCCACAGCACCCCCCTTCCTACGTCACTGATGATTGCCTTGTGAAGTCCTTGGCATGGCTTATTATCAGGTTTCTGCCAGTGCATCTGAGCAGGTTAGGGAAGCTATCATTTAGGGGCTCTTGTGTGTACTGTGTTGTGCAGGAAGTAGAATTGCAGGATGCCATGTTTTATTAAGTGCCTAAACCCAGACTGTGGTATGAGGAGGGCTAGTCCTGATAGCTGGTCGGAGGGGATGTCCCAGGGCTCTGGTTTAATGGACCAGACGGCAGATGGTTAAACTGCGGTGGTTCCATTTGTTTCACCCTGTAGCATTAAATATCTTTGGAACTGGGTTAGAACCAGATGTAGTCCTAGATAAACTTTTCTTGGGGGGGATATCTACATTGATTATAGGATCATGAGATAAGACCCTATTCGTTTTTGGCTTTAGAATGCTAAAAGGAACTGTACGATTTAGACCTTCTGGGCCAATGCAAGACTTTGATTTGACAACCTCAATGTGATAGAGGACAACTCCTTGAATTTCCGACTATCTTTTCCACTTTTGAATTATTTACTATGCTGAGTGCCTACAGTTGGCTTAGGAGATGATTTACACGTAAAATAATTTAACCTAATTCCCGAAAGCACAGCTAAAACAAACCAATTGGACCCCTCCTCCCAAAATCAATTCACCTGTATTGGTGGGAAATATAAGTACAATCGAGGCAGGTATAACCCAAACAAAAAGATGTGTGCTCATTCCAATGCCAAGCCAAGTTCATTCTAGGTCGAACACGTGCATTTTATCACAGATTTATGCATATAGTGGTGGCACAAGATTTCCCATCCTTTCACAATCAGTGGATACCTCTACAAAAATACCAACATGCACTGGCTTCTCAATGCAAATGTAGCATGTCCGGATGGCCATTTTATTGACCAGCTATCACTGGGCTGAGGTAATGGAATCAAGGGTGTGTATTTCTCCAGTACAGAGGTATTACAGCATGGCAGCATTCGGTCGCATTGGCAGAGCTGTTTGTAGGCGTTTCATCGCTTCACTTAGCTCTTGACATGTGGCCTGCCAGCCTGCCAACACAGCCGGGGACCCTGGTCTGTGCTTGTATGGCAGAGGATTGCCTGCCATAATTAGAGATCCCTGCCTGCCTGCCTGGGATGGATCTTTTTAACGAATGTGCATCTCTTCGTCCAGAGGTAGCAATTTCTTGAATGCTGTATGCCCAGCAGGGTGCCATGTTGATGTGGCCCATCAGTCTGTCTAAGGATCCGCCGGCAGGAAACCAGCAGTTTTCCCACCTCCAAATGGGGTGAGGGAACTGCAGCTTTGACAAGACAGAAGCACTACCAATGTATGGCAGTACTCCCACTATGTCAAGCTCTATACGACCTCTTCAGCTGTTGAATATCATTGTGTTCCAAAGATCTGCACTGAAGTACATGGACAGAGATGTGGATGTTGCATTCTAGGCTGCCCATGTGTGGTTGAGCTATACACTGAAGGGCTTTGGCATAGCAGTGCCTATGGATGCTCTCATTCCTGAAGTATCAGTGGGTGCTATTATCCAAGATCTAGCGGCATGAGGAAAGCTTAGTGAGGGGGCTCTCCAATCTAGGAATAGTAAGAGGTATTGCAAGAATAAACATGCATTGGCAAGGCCAAAAGTTCTGGGGTTGGCCCCAGGCCTTTTCATTTTTTTCATGCATGTTTTACTTTGTCATGGTTTTTGCAAAATGTTATTGTTGCGGAATCTGCTAGGCACTCATCCATCTAAAAAAAACAATGGCTAAGAACAAAAATATATGTTTTGTATCAAAAAATCACACATTGCCAAAGCAGTCCTTGGCATTTTTTTTTGCAGATTTATATAGCACGAACTCGACCCGAAGGTATTGGAGCGCTTTACATGAGCACTGGTTACGTTACACAAGGACACATTCATTTTTTTTTTTTTTTGGGTAGATTGAGTGATTTGCCCAGAACCACAGGATGTGGACGCGACCCCGAGGCTTGAACCTTGGTTTCCAGCACCAAAGTAGGCAGCTCTAGCCGTCAGACCACATTAAGGGAAACTACTTTTTGTACGGTTGTGCTCCTTTTGAATGAGCAGAATGCTGTCACTCACAGAGAAGCTAGCAAATAGCTGTATGCTGTAGTGGGTGGAAGAAAAATGTTAATGACTGAAAAACAGACCAATGGGTGACAAGGGTTGGCTAAAACCCCCTGTTAGTTAAGTATGCTATGAAAACATTTTAGTGAAATGAAAAGTTCTTTGCTAACGCTGACATAGAAAGAGAAGAGTGGCGTGTGCCAGAGAATTGCAGCACTAGATAAGTCGGCATGTGATAATACTTACTTCTTTGTAACGGCTCGTCGTCACTTCCTGTCCAAATGATTTGTTTCTGTTCAATCAGTGTGCCTATGGGCATGTTCCAGCCTGCGGTCTTATCCAGCCCGGTGTGACACGACTTCTTGCCCTTTAGTTCTGTAAATTTGATATCTGTCCCCTTTTTCGCCACAGCCACGGCATAGTAGCAGGTGTCAGTCTCTGCATGGGGAAAACGAAAAAAGGCAAATGAACTACAATGTGCCTGGAGATTCAGAATGGCAAAGAAACAACAGTGCTGATTTGTATAAATGTTTGCCTACAGATCACTTCATGCTCAGCAGGTTCTCAACAGAAACACTCCTCCAGTGTTCCTGCCAACGGGATTACATGGAGACATTACCCATGACAATTAGCACACTATAGAGCATTTCTGGATATGATGAGGACAATTTCCTCAGTGGCAAAGTGTTTTGTGAATGCACATGAATGTATTTCCTGCGACAGAGTAACGCTACACCCAGTTATTGTGGCAAACCCTGAAATAATTAACTATTTCAGAAGCACTCCTTCAGATATTGGCAGTCAGACTATTTTTGCGCACAAGACATCCGCAGGGTGTTGAACAATGTAGTATACTGTACAAAAAAAGTATAATAGCTGCAAGTCTAGGACATTCTTACAACTTTGGGTGACTTGAAATAGTCCAAATGGTTGCACTTGAAGAAGTGTGATGGCATTTGGCAGTGCTGGCAGTGGCAGCGGGTGCTGCATGCTGCAGTGGCTGCTTGAGAATTACCTTAGGCCCTGGCACTTATTTTTCTACAAATGAAGTACTGTGCCTGAAGTGGTGTTGCATGAATTATATTTTCAAATTAGGCCTGGAGTGGAGTCTAACTAATTCAAATGGCCTGCATGAGTCTTTCAAGAATTATATACCCACCATTAACATAAATGTTTAGTTGGTGCACTCCTAACCAGTCTAATCTCACAACGTCAAGAACATTTGTTTAAAGGTTTCTGCAGTTGATCTGCTAGCACAGACTCGGTGTTGAACACCGCCACATCACCCAATTTTTCATCTTTGGTTTTGAATGGTGTCTTATCACCTGAAAAAAGAGAACTAAAGATTAAAAAGAGAAACTAAGAGAAGAGTGGTGAGGAAGATGAAGGACTTTGGTTGGCACATATCCTATGAACTCAACACTGAACAAATCGGAAATCAAACCTTCACATTTTGTACATAAAGCAAGTCAACCAACCTCACCAAACTATGCAGGCTCTGTCTGACGAAAACTTCAGAGCAAGGTATTTATTTAAAATCTACTATTTCCATATACTGACTTTCACTAAAAGGAGTGGGTGTAGGCAAACAATTTAAATATTTGCTGTATTTCAAAAAAGACATGAGCATAACAGGGTAACAGGCTGTAGTTCAGGGTCTTTGATATTGGACCTTACTTTGCCTAACCTTCTGGCATACATGCCAACGTTTTGAAACTAGAAAGAGAGAGAGAGATTTAAAAATGAATCGAGGACATGTTTCCCCCATTGAAATACACTGAAGCAGTACCATGCAAAACCAAAGGATCAACAGCAAAAGGTGAGCCATGATGTGGCTTTGTACAGCATCTCGTCTGCGCTAGCAGCGGGTCCGCACACAACTTTAAGCAAATGCTCCTAACATTGTGAGATTAGACTGGTTAGGAGTGCACCAACCAAATATGTGGTAGTCTGTCATAAACAAGTGCTGGAGTTAAGAATTAAATGCTGGTGCTGAGTACTGGCAAACACCGGCACAAATTAAGCTCTGACTAGAAGTTACCCCAAATTTTAAAACTGAACGCCAACCCTGCAAATGACTACGATCATATGGTACATCGGGCCACATGCACGAAGCATTTTGGAGGTTGGAAACAGCTGACCGGGCCGTTTCCACCCAAAATGCTTTAACATATGTACAATACTCAAACTGCGATTCGGTAACACATTACCGAATCGTAATTTGTGTTAGCGAGACCGTATTTGGAAGGGGCGTGTTTAGGGCATCCCTTCCAAATACCGAATCTGAATGCGATGTATGAATGTTTCGTGGCCGAATTGCGGTCACAAAACATTTATATTTTACTGACTCCTTGAAGGAGGTGGTAACCCATTCGCAAATGCGTAGGGGTCCACAGGGACCCCTTCCCCTTTGAGAAAGGAATACCAGTATTTTTTAAGAGCAGGCAGTTGTCATACGAACCGCTTCCTACTCTTAAAAAATGAAACTGCAAAGTTTATTTTCTTCTTTTTAAAGACATCCCATTTTCCTTTAAGAAAAACGGGCTGCATTTAAAAAAAAAAAGATTGCTTCATTAGAAAACAATCACAGTCATGGTGGTCTGCTGACCTCAGCAGACCACCGTCCCTGTGATGGCTGCAATTCCTAATTGGTCGCAAATTGCGACGTACCTCATTAATATGCATAAGATAGGTCTATTTGCGACCCACTAAGAATTGCTAATGAAATTCAAAAGAGTTGTGTACATTAGAAATACCGATTTCCTAATTGCAGTTCTCATAGAATCGCAATTAGGAAATCGGTATTCCTAATGTTAGTACATTCGGCCCTAAATTCTCTATTTTAAGAAAGGAAAGCCTCTGGTATGTGGTACTTAATCCCATGTAATGAAGAAAACATTATTAAGAGCATACCTTTCTCATTTCCGTAATCTTCAACCATTATAGGCTTCAGATTGTAGGGTGCAAGGCCAGCATCATAAACATGTCCACCATCCAGACATATTGCGTCTGCCTCATATTCCTGGAAAACAAAGGATAATATTCAATGCAACATAGAAGTCAGAACTCTCAGTACTGGGAAGACTTTTAAATCTGTAGGCTTTTTGAAGATGCTAAATTGGTCTGTGAATAGTCCACAAACCTGGTTTCACAAACCATTTGTGAATTAACTATCCAGATGTCTTTAGTTTAAATGACAGATCACATGAACTTGTGGTCTTCTCACTACATGCTTCTAACACTAATTCCTCGTACACTACTGAATGGATTTGCACAAAGCCAACCAAAAGAACTTTCTTGAGTGATGATCTACTTTCCTGCCAAGTTTAATGTGATTCTGGTCAGCTGTTTTCTGTTTAGAAGAAAGCCAGATTCCTATGGGAGTTAAAATAGAAAATCTCATTTTTGTTCATTTACTTGAGCAAGAAACATTTTTGTGAAATCAGAAAATTATGTGGAAAATGTGGTGGATCTAAAATTATGCAGTAAACTCTGCAGCCACAGAATAACATAAACCCACTGGCCCTTACCACTGTCCGTTGCTTTATCAACAATTTATTTACAAAAGGTAAACATTCTATTTCCAGCTCCAATCAGTGCTTATTGTTAGCTGCACTTTGGAGATTTTCAGTAAAGTTTAGAGGGGTTTTATGGTGTACTGCATTTGCCTGCCATGTACTTATTTTGTGCTGCTCATGGCCTTTGGCTGAGCACAACGGCCAGGTCCAGTACCCATGCAAGTGAGCAACCCCTTTTACACACAGCATTTAGGCATGCACAGTGCAGATTGGCCAGACGGCCAAGGCTTCAGTTAGGGCCTGCTCATAACAGTCTATAAAAATCAAGTCCCTTTTTTATTGATTTTATTATTTTTCATTTGGGTCCTTGAACTGTCTTCGGTTCATCATTATTAGGGTGGCCGATAAACTCTGCCCTGCCGAAAAAGTTTGCAGAATTTTGCCAACTCCGTGCTCCGCTTGGAGCGCAGAGTTCCAGAAATGCTCCACCAACATTAAGTTGGCAAGTGAGAGCGAGACAGTCATGTTAGAATGCCACCTAGCGAGATTTGTCAATGGGGGCAGTCGCGGTAGGCCGCTACCGTTTGTGTTGAGAAAGCTACAACTCAAGTAGAAAATCTAGTCGAGCGGCAGAAAGAAGCAGCGCCCTCTGGCGCACCACGTCGTGCCGTTTGCGCTAAATTTACAGCGCAGAACAAGCTCTCAGCGCTAAAAATCAGTGCAACGTGCCGAATTCCACTTGTCGTGGAACTCCGCAGAATCTCTTAAACAAAGGTTAAAGCGGGACGCTATCATTAGGTGAAAATGTCAGTTACAACATAATTTTAAAATAACAAAACCACTGAAATTTACCAGGTATAGTTATCTCAAGTAACTATAACTTGTGCCCCAAAGTATCTTTAACTCGCAACCCTACCATGCACAGTGTTGTCATCAATGATGTTATTTCAGATGCTGCAATGATGTTAGCAATGATGTCATAGAACATGTTATGAGTGTTGTAATATGTGAGGTGATTAGCAGTGCTTGGCAAAGGCATGAGTTACAGTTACTTTAGGGCACGAGTTATAAGTACTTGAGATAACTATAACTGGTGAATTTCAGTTGTTTTGTTCCTTTAAAACTGT
Source organism: Calotriton arnoldi (assembly GCA_963921515.1). Taxonomy (NCBI): domain Eukaryota; kingdom Metazoa; phylum Chordata; class Amphibia; order Caudata; family Salamandridae; genus Calotriton; species Calotriton arnoldi. The sequence goes on along the minus strand of CAWUFW010004415.1, from coordinate 1,109,411 downwards.
ATGTTTTAACTGACATTTTCATCTACCTATAATGTCCCTTTAACCTTCGTTTTTTTCAGTGAATTTCTATGTTTTTTTAATTTAAAGTAAGATGTCAACTGCCCTGTGCGGTTGGACGCAGGGCCCTGCACCCAACTACCAGTGGCTGCCCTACCTCCTTTAGCCATGCACAACGGGGGGTTGAGCGCTGGGCCTGGCTTATGGCCAAGCCCTGCGTCCAACTGCCCCTCCACCGCAGGCACCCAACTCCCCGCACGCATCCTAGCATACGGCCTTTGGCCGTGCACAGCAGGGGTTTGGGCACCCTAATTTAGTATGCTGTAGATGGCACACAAGGTGAAGCCAGCATCTTAACTTCTGAATTTCATTACAACTGCTTTGTCGAAGTCACTGTTAACATATTAGGCACCCTTAACTCCATTTCAGCTTTGGCTTTAAGTTAATGACATTACTTTTTTATTTTTTATTTTGTATGTTGACATATGATGTTCGTTGTGTGGATATACAACAGGGGGCATGTTGCATTATGATGTTAGGTATGTTAGTTTATGATGTGGATTGTATGAATGAATGAAAATGAGTGCATTGGCAGATGATGTTAGTTGTCGGGACATATAATTGTGGGTGTGGTGGCGTATTGTATAGAGGTGGGTGTGTTGACATATGATATTTTGTGTTGGAGTATGATGTTGGGTATGATGGTGCACATGTTCATATTGGCGTATCCTGAAAGCCGTATTGGCATGCCATTATGACTGTGGGCTTATGATGATGAATATGTGAGCACATGATGCTGATTCTGTTGCTGTTATGGGTGCTTTGCAGTATGATTTTGGTTTTGCTACGTGTATTGCTGCATTGTGGTGGTTGTGGTGATGGTGGGTATGGGTTGTGGTTTTAAAAGTGTTGATAATGGCAGTTATGATAGTAATGATATGGCAGTGCTAGTCATGGTGGTGATAAGGATTGTGGTGGTAATGCTAGGGCTATTAGTGGTCACAGTGGTGGGGGTAATGTGAGATCTGTACCAATTACCACTGCTTCACTTTATGCATTACTTGCATATTTTGCCCCACACTGAAAACAAGACGTAAGATGGACTAAACCTTAACCTAGTATTTTGTAACAGCGGCAGTCGATTGCACAATTACCCTAAGTAGTAAAACGTGTATTCATTACTGATGACGTGTTGCTAACTTTACATACCGAAATGGATTTAATGCAAGCATGAGTGTTGGTCCTTGACACACAGCTGAGTTTGCAGTCCTTTACGGCCTCTTTAAATGCCAGACATTTCTTGAACTCTGGATCTGAAATCGTGCACCACCGGATGTCATTCTTGAGCACCGGATCTGCCAGGCAGCATACTGTGAAAAACAGAAGACAGTAAATGAATGGGATTTGACAAGAGAGAAGAAAAAAGACAGAGGAAGACAACGAAATAACAGAAACAATTGGGAAAGGGGCAAATAGAAAAGAGAGGCTTGGGGAAAGAGTTAAAAATAAGATAAAATGTGGAGAAAAGGGGTTTTGGGTAACGACCAGTGAAACGTAAAAGTACAGTAGAGGCGAGGATTGTAGAGATGGGCAATTTTTGAGAAATTATGAAGTGGAAGTGGCAGGAGGAATGAAGGGAAGGTTGAAGAAGGAATGATAGAAGAATAGGGAATCACTGCAGAGAGTGAAAAAGGAAGCTGGGCTGGAGCAAGGTAGCTGAAAGGAACAAAGGAAGGAACATTAAAATACGTTCCTTAGAAAACAGTGCAGGTTATTCATGCACAATTGAAACTGACCACAAGGAATGATTTGGGTTCAGACAGGACAACACAGGTTGCAAAAACGTTGCTTGTAATTTGAAAGTGTAATAGAGTGCTACAATCATGCCTTCTCTGTCCCCTTTTCCAAACTGAACTGTGGGCCTTATTTAGAGTTTGCAGCTGGAATACTATGGGCCTGATTACGAGTATGGCGGTCTTGGGACCGCTGTACCTTCACTGGTAGTACGACCCCCGCTGCCTCGGCTGTCCGACCGCCCAATTACGAGGCGTGCTTTCAGACCACCACAAGATCGCCGCCACCACCAGGATCTCGGATCTCGCAGTGGTGGAGAAAGCGGCGGTCTATGAAGGCTGTGCCAATGCCTGCACCGCAGTGCTGAGCACGACCTGCCTTTCCTCTGACCTTTTTATGATGTGCCCCCCTATGCCAGCACTGTCCTGAGCGCACTGTGGGCCATGCATGACACGGTGCATGGCAACAGTGCACCGACGTGCAAGTAGCACTGCGCTGTGGTGGTATGTGTTTCAGGCTCTCTTTATGAGCCAAAGCATTCCACCGCTGTGCCACCACTGCCCGACACACCGCCAGCCCGGCGATAGTGCCCTAATACGGCGGTCGGGATGCCTCTGGCTTGGCAGCGTTCTCCCAACCGCTGCAGCGGCGGTCCGGCGGTCAGACCGCCGAAATCATATTCAGGGCCTAAGTATCAAACATGGCAGTTCTCCCGTCCACAGCATTACAGGTGTATTAGAGCCTATGGTGTTTATAATTTGGCAGATAGGTGATCCACCTTGTTTTGACAGAGTATCCTATGGGCCAAAGTATAAATAAAACCTATGGCCTAAAACATATTAAACATTACCTTCTCAACACCTTAAACAAAGCAACACTCCCTCATGGCTCTAACAACCCATTTGTGTGAGTCCAATTTTTCCCATTTTCTTCTGCTACTGGATTCTATTATTCGTCTACCGGCCCACTTTCTACTCTCGTCCTACTTGATTTACTCCCCTTCTGGATCGGCCCACCCATATCAACCTTGCCTGTATGTGGGCCAGAGCTGCGATGCCTTCATGCTTAAATTATTCTTACCCATAATGCACTATGTCACTGATACTCTACATCAAACTTAAACATGCCATTTTGTGGCATTTTTTTCACACTGTGTTGCGGAGGATGGGACTGGGAACCCAAATACTATTCATGATATTGTTTTTATACTCATCTCCGACTGCACAAATTCTTATTAATAAAACACTTTCAACACCAGGCAGGGCAGCGCCATGTCTATACTCCTCTTTGCCATTGCCATGGAGCCTCTGGCATGTAAGCTGAGACAACATCATGCTCATAGAGGGGGAGCATTCTTACAGAGACAATTGAATATACTGATGTTTGCTAAATATATTCTGCTGCTTATAAATACACCCGGGGGAAAACCTTATGCTTGTGCTCCGTGAGGTTACTAAATTTGGTGGCTCCCCTAGCATTGTGATACACTGAAGAAAATCAGATATACACTCAATAACGCACTTTACACAAGCTGTTACCCTGGACTACTCGATTAATTGGATGGAGGAACCGATTCGCCATCCAGACATTAAAATACACAGGGACAGAGAGGTAGTTATGATTGATAATTATGGGCCAGTGATGACTAAAGTGCATACACAGGTGAATACATGGATAAACCTTCCCCATCCATTACAAGCAGGGTTGCAATCATTAAGATGTGATGATGCCCAAGTTTCTTTATGCCTATACAAATATACCAATCCCCTGACAAAAACACTTCTTTCCGTCTGTAAAGTCTGAGCTTGTTACACTAATATGGGCCGGGGGTCAGCCAAGATTCAGATGGGAAATTATAACCCTACCACTATCCAAGGGCAGATTGGCAGGACCCGACACGAGCTATACTGTTTATCCGCTCAAGACTTTTTTGTGGTCTACTGGTACCTTCCACAGCCACTGATACCACACACAGTTGAAACAGAGGCAATAGCCTAGTGTGCCATCAACTAATATATATATATATATATACATACATACACACACACATATATATATATCGAAGTACTCTGCTATTTCCCACCATGTCTTCGGAACAAACGGGCACGGACCACAAAGTAAGTGCAATTTGCTGTTTATTTTCCGTCAGCCATAACGCCTTTCGGCCCGCTTGATCACATGACAAACGCTGCGGCACTTTTTAAAGTGACAAGTGCAGATAAAAAACAGTCATAGACAATAAAGAACGACTTTAAATTTGGTTGCATGCTGAAAAAGTAGCTCCCACAACATTAATATTTTAGGGTTGCTAGTTAAATACAATTATAAAAAATCGTAAAAAATCGTAAAGGAATCTACTTAGTATTTTCTATAGACTGCTTAAATGCCTGTTTAGATTCCACCGATCCAATGCCAATTGTTAATACATGGATAAAATATCCTCATTATAACTTGTCAATTACTTTCCATTGATTTTATGCATGACTGTTCTCTCCAATGTTGAACAGTAATTGGCAGTTAGACATGTAAACTCAATGACTGTTTAAAGTGCAAGTGCTATATTGTACAAAGTGCTGTTTGTGCATCTTCACCCATTACTTATACTCTAAAGTGCTCTAGTGCTCATAAAATAACCTTGTATACATTGAATCATTGAGGTATAGCAGCAGATGTTGAAATCACCTCTGTTGGTTGTGAAAGTATAAATACATGATTTCCAAAATAATTAGATGTTCTGGCAATCATAATAAAAATAAACAAGTGAAAAAAAATATATATGTATGATTCCTTCATAACATCTATTGCCCATAATGGCTTGTTCATTGTTGGTACCCTTGGCTAGATCTAAAATGCCGGTAGATATTGTGGTTCATTCATTGATACCCAAGCATAAATTTAAGTTTACAGACAAGTAAACAGATTCTCCGTTGTGTTTAGACCCCCTGGGTGTTTGGAGTCTAAATCCAAAATATAACGGGTTCCTAATTTTCTCAAAGTCCCTTCTCTGTGACCCCCTCTCCTATTTGGTGGCACATCATCAATCAAGTAGTATTTAAAATGTTCAAGGTTTTTATTATGTTTTTCCTTTAAATGACGGGCCACAGGGTAAGTCGGGTCTTGGTTTGTGATTGCCCGTATATGCTGGAGTATCCTTTTGTGGGCTTGTAGTTTAGTGCTACCCACGTAGCGTAATCCACAAGAGCACTACAGCACATATATCACATGATCTGTTTTGCAGGTCAGTGACTTTGAGATTCTGCACTCTCTGTTGCCAAATGGTATGGTATAGGTTGATTTGTTTATACCGTATTGGCAAGCTTTGCAGGTTTTACATTTAAAGAAACCCGTCTGTTGTGATAACCAGGTAGTCCCCTCCACTACCTCTGGACTGCTTTTTTACAAGACAATTGCTCATGGAGGGTGCCCTATTGTATGTGATGGGTACGTTTTTGGGAAGAGACTGGCCGATCTCGGGATCATTTAGGACCATGGGCCAATTGCGTCTGATGATATTTCTCAGTGTTTTATCCTGCTTGTTGAATGCTAATATCATTCTGAGTTTGGTATCAATTCTTTTGTTTTTTTTATTTGTTTTAGGGATTAACGACAAGGTTTGGTCAGTGTTCTTGTCGTCCAATTGTTTGGGTCTTAACAAATTGGACATGTGTAGAGTGCTGGTCTTAGCAATCGCTGAATCTATGTTTTTTTTCGAGTATCCGTGTTCTAAAAATCTTAATTTGCTGCCCTGCTGAGCTAACTCTAAATCCTGATTGTTGTTGCAGATTCTCTTTAGCCTAAGCATTTCCCCGTAGGGTATGCTTTCTATTAAATGCGTGGGATGAAAGTTGGTCACGTGTAAAACCGAGTTGCCCGCTGTTTCCTTGCGGTGTACCTTAGTTTCTATTTTTTCATTTTCAATATAGATCTGTACATCCAAAAAGTTGACCATTTTCTTACTTATCGTGGCTGTAAAATTAAAATTGATTTAATTGATGTTGATAGCAGAACCAAATTCCATTGCACTTGACTGCGTGCCTCTCCAGATCACAAATAAATCATCAATGAAGCGCAGCCAAAGCATTACATTGTTTTTCAAATGTGTACCATGTGTGTTGCCAAGGACCAGCTCCTCCCACCAGCCCATGTGTAAACAGGCGTAGCTGGGCAGAAGCTGGCTCCCATGGCAACACCACGCATTTGTTGGTAAAACATGTTTTGAAACATAAATACATTGTTGTTTAAACAAAAATTGACCATACTGATAAGCATTTTACTATGCTGCAACATATTCATTGGTCTGTTTTCAAGATAGAATTTCAGTGCCCTTAATGCATCTTTGTGATTTATACTCGTATATAGCGACGTTACGTCAAGTGTCATCAAGAGGTAATCTTTCTGCCAGACAAAGTTTTCCAATTTCCTGAGAAAGTCGCTAGTGTCTTTGATATACGATGGTAACTTTTGCACGTGTTCTTGTAGAAAAAAGTCTACGTATTGTGATTTATTTTCAAGTAGATTATTTCGTGCAGAAATTATCGGTCTTCCCGGTGGTTTTATGGGATCCTTATGTACTTTGGGTATGAAGTAGGTCACTGGCACTGTGGGGTTTTCTTTTTGAGGAATTTATATTCATCCTTGGTAATCAGGCCAGCGCTTTTCCAGGCTACTCATTTAGCAAAAAATTCATTGTGAATAGCCTTAAGTGAAAGTATGTTGCTTTTTTTGGTAGCAGGTCCTATCATTGAGTTGTGATAAGGCCTCGTCCATATAATCCTCTTTGGACCAAATGACAATATTGCCTCCCATATCTGAATTACGAATTACAATCTGATTGTTATTTTGTAATTTTGTCATCAGTTGGTGATATTGATGGTTTCATTTGTTGAAACTTGGCTTTGTGATGTACACTTTATGAATTTGATTCTTTATTTGTGATATTATCTGTTCGTTGAGAATATCAATAGAGTCCCTTGGTGTAATGGGGTTAACACCCAAATTCCAGAGCCGCAGTGGATATGGTGATGAAGACTAATAATGACTGGCATGGGCTGCGTAGCCTGGTGTGCTGTCAACTAATATATATATATATATATATATATATTTGCATAAACAGTCGGTTCTTGATACGCCAGAGCCCCGCATTCGAACAGAACACGGCACATCCAATTCGATCCTTCAGGACAGATTTATTCAAATTTTTTGGTCATAACACCAAGTGCACCAGCAGCGTGAGGTGGCCTACGCGTTTCGGCTGTCGCCTTCCACAGGGCCCTAGAGATATGTGTGCAGAGTCCCATTTAAAGGAGCATACACTCCAACCTACACCTCTTTCAATAAAACTTTATTTACAAAAGAAACATGGCCATTTTGTCCAATAACACTCAATGTTTAAGCCACAGGGGCTTGGAGGTTGAATTGAAATTAAATAAAGGAAAGCAAAATAAAGTAAAACAAAACATGACAAGACAAAATGCAACAATATAATATATATGTGTGTGTATATATATATATATATATATATATATATATATATATATATATATATACACACACATACATACATGCATATATATATCTATATACATACATACATGCATGCATATATATATATATACATATATATACACACACACACACTATATATATATATATATATATATATATATGCATATATATATACATATATATACACACACACACACACATATATATATATATATATATATATATATATATCACTGAAAAAACCATAGGTTTCAGGCACGTTATAGTTAGAAATTTGCATTTAAAAAACCTTAAAAAATCACTGAAAAAACCATAAGGTTTTAGGGACAGTTATAGTTAGTTGGACATTGCACTCGTACAAAACCCGTGAAATTCCCCCGTTATAGTTAGTTCAGGTAACTATAACTCGCGCCCCGCAATGCACTGCTGATGACGTCACATATTACATCACTCATGACATGGTCAGTGACATCACTGATGACATCACTGATGACATCTCAAATGACATCACTGATGACATCACTGATGACATCATCCAGTGACTGTGTGTTTGTGTAAAGTTTAAATATGTTTAATATATATAGGGAAAGGCGTATTGAAGAATGAGTGGGTGTATAAGTGTCTGAATGGATGATTTAGTAGGTGCGTGACTGAGTCTATAAGTGAGTGATTAAACGTATCTTACTGGATGCATGGGTGAGTGACTAAACTGTGTGAATGTCTGTATCCGTCTGTCTGTTGTTGTGTAAGCAGCTGCATGGGTTTCTGACTAGCTAAATGAGTGTCTATATGGGTTATGGATTGGTTCTCTGAGTATCTGTATGGGTGCCTCAGTGTTTGTGTGGGTGGGGTGAGTGTGACTCTGTGCATAGATGTGTGAGTGGGTGATTCACTGGGTGCATGGTTTCAAGAGTGCGTCTGTGATGGACTGTATGGGTGGGTGAGTGTGTGTATGGGTGTGTTAGTGATTGAATGTATATCTCAGTGGTACATGTGTGAGTAACTACATATGTGAAAGGCAGTATATATGTGTGTTGGAGTATATAAATGGCTATAAGTGAGAGTGTGTGATTGTGAGAGTGGCTATATGGATGAGTGTGTGCTTGCATCAGTGATTGCATAGGAGCGTAAGAATGTGCTAGTATTTTTATGAGTAAGTGAGCTGGTGTGTATAACTGTATAGGTGAGTAAATTGGAGTGTGATTAATTATTTGCATGACTGACTAGGTGTGTGAGTACCTCTATGGATGAGTTGCGTTGTGTGAGTGTTTATATAGGTGTATGAGTGCATATGATAGTCCTGTACTGAGTGACTGTAAGTATGAGTGACTGTACGGGTGAGTGAGTAGATGTGTGTGTGTAGACCTAAGAATCAGTGAGTGGGTATGTACTTATTGGTATTGGAGTGTGTATGGTTTTGAGAATGGCAGTCTGTAATTTAGAGTGGGTGTTTCAAAACTTATATTAGGGTGTGAGAAGATGCATTAAATTCTCACAAGGATGATGTCATCAGTGATGTCATCAGTGATGTCATTTGAGATGTCATCAGTGATGTCATCAGTGATGTCACTGACCATGTCATGAGTGATGTAATATGTGACGTCATCAGCAGTGCATTGCGGGGCGCGAGTTATAGTTACCTGAACTAACTATAACGGGGAATTTCACGGGTTTTGTACGAGTGCAATGTCCAACTAACTATAACTGTCCCTAAAACCTTATGGTTTTTTCAGTAATTTTTAAGGTTTTTTAAATGCAAATTTCTAACTATAACGTGCCTGAAACCTATGGTTTTTTCAGTGAATTTCAAAGGTTTTTAAATGCTAATTTCTAACTATAACGTGTCTGAAACCTATGGTTTTTTCAGTGAATTTCAAAGGTTTTTTAAATGCTAATTCCTAACTATAACATGTCTGAAACCTACGGTTTTTTCAGTGAATTTCAAAGGTTTTGTAAATGACAATTTTTAAACGTATTAATTGTTATATTTATTTTTTTCATACTGATTTACTACATTTTTAGAAACAATTTTATTTACATATTTTATTTTTTAAATTACATTGTAATTACATTATACATTACAAAAAATACTTTCTCAGAATGAATTACTTTAGTTTAAATACTTTGCACATAGGCAATAGACTTTTAAGTACAGTAGTTACAGTTGTTGCAATGGGCAACACATTTTCAAACACAATGCAACATTCAGCTCAATGTGAATTTCTAGTTAAATGCAATTAGTTACTTTATGGATTACTTTTTCTAACCACAGGACTGGATCCTAGATTCAGTCCTGGGACATCTCCTGTAAACAGTTGAGTAAAAGCGTTTTGGTTACATTAGTGATTTTTAAGGAATATTATTGTATTTTAAAAGTTGACACTTTGAAACTTTTTCTCATAGAATCACCAATGTTATCCTATGGAAGGAAATTCACTTAGCAGGTAAAAACTGTTATCGTTACTTTTTCTTACTCAGTGTTGGATCCTGGATCCAGCACTGGTGCATCTCCTGTAAACAGTTGAAAGAATGCGTTTAAGTCATACAGGCGATTTTTAAGGAATATTTGTAGTTTGTGAAAATCGACACTTTGAAACTTTTCTGCTGAAAACCAGACAATGGATTCCTATGGAAGAAAATATAAGTTACTGGTAAGTACGGTTAAAATTACTTTTCAGGGTCAGTGCTGGGCTAAAAGATGCAGCACTGAGGTCTCTCCTGATAACAGGTGAGTAAATCGGAATTCGTATTTCGGCTGATTTTAGAGGAATATTTTAAAGTTCCAAAACTCCACACTTAGAAGAATTTCCAAGTGAAACCAGTCAATGTTAGCCTATGGAAGGAAATTCAAGTTACTGGTAAGTACGGTTAAAATTACTTTTCAGGACCAGTACTGGGCTGAAAGATACAGCACTGAGGTCTCTCCTGATAACAGGTGAGTAAATCGGAATTTGTATTTCGGCTGATTTTATAGGAATATTTGTATGTTTCAAAAATCAACACTTAGAAACTTTTTCAGCAAAAAGCAGACAATGATATCCTATGGAAGGAAATTCAAGTTACTGGTAAGTACGGTTAAAATTACTTTTGAGGATCAGTACTGGGCTGAAAGATGTAGCACTGAGGTCTCTCCTGATAACAGGTGAGTAAATCGGAATTCGTATTTCGGCTGATTTTAGAGGAATATTTTAAAGTTCCAAAACTCCACACTTAGAAGAATTTCCAAGTGAAACCAGTCAATGTTAGCCTATGGAAGGAAATTCAAGTTACTGGTAAGTACGGTTAAAATTACTTTTCAGGACCAGTACTGGGCTGAAAGATACAGCACTGAGGTCTCTCCTGATAACAGGTGAGTAAATCGGAATTCGTATTTCGGCTGATTTTAGAGGAATATTTGTATGTTTCAAAAATCAACACTTAGAAACTTTTTCAGCAAAAGCAGGCAATGATATCCTATGGAAGGAAATTCAAGTTACTGGTAAGTACGGTTAAAATTACTTTTCAGGATTAGTACTGGGCTGAAAGATGCAGCACTGAGGTCTCTCCTGATAACAGGTGAGTAAATCCGAATTCGTAGTTCGGCAGATTTTAGAGGAATATTTGCACAATGGTGAAGGTAGGGGCGGGGCCTGAGGTGACATCTGTGCAAACGCGCCCCGTGGCGCGTTTTAAGTTGGGGGATTAAGTCCCCTTGAATCATGAGGGTCCCTAGGGGCCAACTAGCCCACCAGGAACCTCCAGTATGCGCCAAGGGGCTGTGTTGCAGAGACGTGTAGAGAGGCCACACCCCTTTTTACACCTCTCTGCAACGCAGCTCTGTGGCGCTTTCTGGATGTACCTGTTGGGCTAGTTGGCCCCAGGGACCCTCAGGATTGAAGGGGATTTAATTCCCCATCTTAAAACGCGCCACGGGGCCTGTTTGCACACATGTCACCTGAAGCCCCGCCCCTCCCTTCACCACTGTGCAAACGCGCCCCGTGGCGCGTTTTAAGTTGGGGATTAAGTCCCCTTGAATCCTGAGGGTTCCTGGGGGCCAACTAGCCCACCATGTACCTCCAAAAGCGCCACAGAGCTGCGTTGCAGAGAGGTGTATAAAGGGCGTGGCCTCTGTACACCTCTCTGCAACGCAGCCCCTGGCGCATACTGGAGGTTCCTGGTGGGCTAGTTGGCCTCAGGACCCCAGTATTCAAGGGGAATTACTTCCCATTTGCAAACGCGCCAGGGGCGCGTTTGCAGAGTGGTGAAGGAAGGGGCGGGGCCTGCGGGCCGATCGTTATTTTTATTTTTTTGTTTTTTTCCCTGAAGGGGGCTGTGTGGCCCCCTTCCTTTTTCTTATTTTTGGGCCCTGGGGACCCCATCCCCCAGGGCCTTACTCCCTTTTTTTTTTTTAATTTTAAAAAAAAATTATTTCTGGGGAGGGGGCCGCGTGGCCCCCTCCCGGGCCACTACTTGCCCCGGGGACCCCATCCCCCGGGGCCTGGCCTCTGGTTGGGGACTGTGGGGGGTCCCCAAACCCCCACAGTCCCGCCGGCTCCCCGTGTCCTACGGGAGCCGGCATTGCTTACACATGGGGAGCAGCTAACATGCTGCTCCCCGTGTGGAAAAGCAATTGTCTTTGGATATTGGAAGCGAGAGCAGGTTTCCTGCTCTCTCTTCCAATATCCAAAGCAGCTTGCAATGACAGGACGGGAGCCGCGAGGCTCCCGTCCTGTCATTGCAAACAGCAGTGTCCCGGGGGTAGGCACCCGGGACACTGCAGGAGCCGGCCCTGGGGGTGGCGGTCCCCAGGGCCACCACAGGCTCCAGGAGGGGCCGCGCGGCCCCCTCCCACATCAGCAAAGCCCCAGGGAGGTGGTGGTCCCGGGGCTTCGGAGGTCCAAAACGGACCCCCATTTTAATTTGTTAGTGCCCCGGAGAGGTGGCGGTCCCGGGCGTGTGGGGGCTCAAGCCCCCACACAGGAAAAAAAAAAAAAAGAAGCCCGGGGAGGTGGTGGTCCCCGGGGCTGCGGGAGGCTCAGAGCCCTCCTGCACCATTTTAAATAGAAAGCCCCTGGGGGTGGCGGTCCCCGAGGCTTGGGGGCCCTTAGAGGCCCCCATACATAAAATAAACACCCCCCAGCATGCCCCCGGGACTTGGCCCACCCGGGGGCAAATTAACATCGAGCGCGGGAGACCGCGCTTCTATTTTTTATCGGCAGGATCCGCGCACCCTGAGCGCATCCTGCCGATTTTAAAAAAATAAATGCTTTTTGCCCAGGGGTCCTTGTGGGACCCCTGAGCAGACCTAGGGGTCAGGGTGTTTCTACCCTGCCCCCTTTGTGCGTTTGCGCACTTTTTACTGCTTTCTTGTTCCTCGGTTCTACCGAGGAACAAGATGGCTGCCAACACTTCCTGGTTTGGAGTGTTGACAGCCAATTAGCAGAACAGCTCGTGATCGGGAGGGTGCGCGAATCCGACGTGGCCATAGATATATATGTACTTTTACTTTTGATTTTCTCAGCAACTACTGAACGGATTTACACCATTTAACAAAAGGGTTCTTTCTGAACCAAGAACTACCTCTTTGCCAAATTTGGTGTAATTCCGTTCAGCAGTTCGGGCTGTAGCCGTGTCTAAAGATTCCTATGGAAAAATGAATGGGGAAAACGCGTTTTGGGACCCCCTTTTTCTCGGCCCCCGCTTGACGAATCACCCCGAGACTTTCAGGGTAGGAGCGGACCGGAGCGCCCCACAAAGTTTGAAAATTTTGCGAAGATACGTCAACCGGCAAGAGAGTTATTTCAAATAGAATGTCGCGGATTTCCTATGGAAAATAGGTTCTAACTATAACTATCTACTGGCGACCGCCAGTAGATAATATATATATATATATATATATATATATATTCACTGAAAATAACAAAGGTTACAGGGTCGTTATCGTTAGGGAATACATTAATAAAAACCTCAGAAATTCACAGAAAAAAACCAAAGGTTACAGGGATGTTATAGTTAGGCTGACATTTCACTCGTACAAAACCAGAGACATTCAGGAGTGAGCTAACTATAACTTGTGCCCCCATAATGCACTGCTTAAGACCTCACATATTACATCACTCACGACATGATCAGTGACATCACTGATGACATCTGAAATGACATCACTGATGACATCATCCAGAGAAATACTAACACACCCACTTACACCCCCATAAAACATGTTATACACCCACTACATACAATCATTAAGAAACTCATTCACAGAACATATACAAACACTCACACATCTTGTCACTGATCCATACACCAGTAACACATCAACTCACCCATAGAGCCACTAACAGAACCGGTAACTCACATATACAGACCCTCATACATCTACTCATTTACCAATACAGCCAGTCACAGAGACATAGAGACACTTACAAAATCCAGTCATACACCCATACAGCTACAGACACAGTAAATGAGTTAATCACACACCTACTCACTCACCCATACAGTCAGTCATACAGCCACTAACTCACCCATAGAATTACTCACACAGCCACTCACTTACTTATACATATACTAATACATATACTCACTCGTCTATATAGTGACTGAGAACCACATACTTTCCCAACCTCTCTCATACTCACTTACTCACCCATACAACCACTCAAGCACCCATTCGCTCACACATACAGTCACTCATCTTAGCTTTCACAGAAATTTTCATCCCCTAAAAACCGTTCCCGATCGATAAAATGGCAGCCGCAACTTTCTTTTAAGGTTGGTTCCAGCCAATCACAGCATTCCCATTGGCGCACTTCTACGGTTTACCTCGATGCATCACAATTTAACCACGATCACCGCGAAACTGCCGCAATTTTCTGTTCAGGTTGTGTCCAGCCAATCAGGGCATCCCCGCTGGGGCGCGCTTTTGCAATTTACCTTGAACACTTTGCGATTTAACCGCGATCACCGTGAAACCGCCGTAAAATATCTGCGATCAGAGATATCACTATATTGTTCGATTTTAATTTCACAAAAACTACTGAACATATTTGCACCAAATAACAAAATGGACAATCTGCGTAACAACATCTACCTTTCTACCAAATTTGGTGTAATTCCATCCAGCGGTTCGGGCTGTAGGTTCAACAACGCGTTCCAAATGGGAATTAACATTACAAACAAACCCTTATTTCTCACCCCTATTTCTCAGTGCCCGCTGCACAGATCACCTCCAAACTTTCCAGGACACACAGAACCTACTTTGAGACTTCTTTTGGGAAATTTCATGAAGATTGGTCAAACGACGCCAAAGTTATAGGCAAGTAAAAAAAAGCTTTTCCTATGGAAACTAGTTCCTAACTATAACTACCTACTGGTGACCGCCAGTAGGTAATATATACATCTATATATATACACACACATATACATATATATATATATATATATACATACATACATATATTCAGATATATATATATTTATGTGTGTGTGTGTATTGCTGCAAATAATTACATGATGAAATGAGGATCGGATGGTGGGCTTGCTTCACATTGCTTTGGATGGGCTCGTGATTACAATTGGAATATTTTAAGCAGTGACACCCGCTGCACAAGCCCCGACCCGAGAGGCAGGGAGTCAATTTGGCATCAGGTTCAGTATTTTGAGAATGGACGCCCGCCGGCCGCAAAGAAATGAACTGATCAAGGTGAGACCACTGTTGAGCGATGGGAGGCACGCCAGGATGTTTATTCTGCAATACATGCAGGCGGCCAGGGTTTGCAATGTGGTATTTACCCCTGCACTTACCAATCAGTGATTGTGTGAACTTGTGGCCAAAGTTGTCCCTGCAACACCAAGCAACAGGGGGTAGCTTTTAAATCATCAGGAGCAGCATTTTGCAAGAAATGGAAATCCTTTGCCGTATAAGAAATTGACTTCTCTGAGGCATTTTAGGATTAGTGACATTGCAAGCATTGAAGAGACTAATAAAGTTTTAAACATTGAAACAAGAACTTCATATCACTTTGGCAGTGTATTATGGACATTGGAGTCCTAGATTCAACAACACTGAGAGAATCAACAGTGAAAAACGATGATTATTTTCAGAAATGAAAATGGCAGTACTTTTACTGATGAATATAAACATAGTTTTACTGGAGGTACATTTTCACTGTCTCATTTAATGGACGCTGCACAAAGTATTACTTATAAGCAAAATGTTTGCTCTCTGAGCGAACAGTTTCGTTTGCGTCTCAAAAGTTCCCCATAAGGGATGCTGTTAATCCGTGCGGTTTCCAATATATTGGAAGTACAATTCATCCAGCGAAGAAACGTATATTGGAACACGCACTGACAATAACCAATCAAGATAATTCTTATCCAGTAGCCAGACATTTTGCCGAAGTCCACAGTTCCAGAAGTGACAAATTACGTTATTTCTGTTTAGACCAGGTCCCACCAAAAGAGAGGAGAGGCGTTAGAGTCAAGCTACTGAGACAACTAGAGGCAAGATATATAGTTGAGCTACGAACTCGCGCACCCAGGGGGCTAAACAGCGAGGAGGAACTGTGGTCATTTGTAGGCTGAGAATGCACAGTGGATCATATGCCCATTCAGGGCGTAATTTATCTGTAGGTTTTGCATACACACATGTGTATTTGTTGAATGCGCCTTTTATCGTGAGGCAAATGAACTTTTCGATTACTAGAATGATGGGTGCAAGTATAAATTTATTTGATCAATGTGATTCTCAACCATAATTGGCAAGCGATCAATTGCTTTTGCGAATTGGCCCATACAGGGTTTAATTTTATGCATCGAGTCGAATCGGCTGTTGTAACCGCCTAATGATGGATTTTGCTTGATAATTCTTAATTGTCAAATCATTATGGTTGAAATTCGGGGTTGCAGAATAATGTCAGTTATTTATATCTGATGAATAATGAACTAATAATGCACCTCTGTACACCAGCTGAATACGATAAACCGGAGGTTGTTGGCATACTTGCAATGTTCTAAAGATATATTTCAAAATGTCCGACACGTTTGTTTGAAATGCATCACCCTTGTTTTGGTCCTTTTATTATTTTCTTTATGAACTATAATCCAATGAATTTGTATTTTGTTATAAGGTGAAACAATACGATTGGTAACTGACATTGACGAAGGCCAGGTGGCTGAAACGCGTTTGTCAGTTTCACTCTTTGAGAAACATGAATTAAAATTATGAAATTGATGATGAGCCTGAGTACGCAGCTTTTTGTCTTTTGACGATCGATGCAATACATTTCACGAGACCGCCTTCGTGAGCTGCGGCACCCGCTGTGTGGAGAGCGACAATCTGCAGGCGGTACACGTGTTTGGAATATATATATATATATATATATCCTACTGACGGTTGCCAGTAGGTAGTTACAGAGTTACAGTTAGGACCTAGTTTCCATAGGAAGAGCGTTTTTTCATTTGCCAATAACTTTGGCGGCGCTTGCCGAATCCTTGCAAAAATTTAAAAACTAATACTCCAGTCACTTCAACTCCTGTGTTGAAAAAGGGGGGTCCCAAAACGCTTTTTCTCCATGTTAAGTTCCATGGTAAACTTTAGACACGGCTACAGAGCGAACTGCTGAACGGAATTACACCAAATTTGACCGAAAGGTAGCTCTTGGTTCAGAAAGCACTCTTATTGTTAAATGGTGCAAATCCGTTCAGGAGTTCCTGAGAAATTTAAAGATTTCTCAGATATACAGCTGTGGCCACTGTGGATCCACGAACCCTGCCGATCTCGTGCATGAGATCTGATTGGCTGCCAACACTTCAAACCAGGAAGTGGTGGCAACCATCTTGTGACTCGGTTGAACTGGGTCACAAGCAAAAACGTTTAAAAAAAAGAAAAGGGGGCAGGGTAGAAACACCCTGACCCACTAGGCCTGTTTGGGACCCCCCGGGGCCAAAAAAGAGCTTTTCTTTTTACATTTTCAGCGGGAGTCGCATTGGGCCGACGAATACCACAGAATTAATTTTTTTAAATGAATCGCGGGCTCCCGCGCTTTGTTTAATTTAGGCCCCCGGGTGGGCCAGGTCCCAGTGGCAATAAGAAAAATGCTTAGGCCCGCATGGTCCCCGCAGCCCCTGGACCCGCCACCTACCCAGGGCTATTTTTAATGAGAAGGAATGGGGTGGCACCAGCCCCCCCACGCAGCCCCGGGGACCGTCACCTCCCCAGGGCTATATTTAAATAGGATGCATGGGGGCTCCAGCCCCCCCACGCAGCCCCGGGGACCACCACCTCCCCGGTGCTATTTTCAAGATGGAGGGGGGCTGCGCGGCCCCCCTCCCGGAGCCGTAAATGGCCCTGGGGACTGCCACCCCCCAGGGCCTGCTCCAGCAATGTCCTGGGGTGCCAACCCACAGGACATTACAGTTTACAATGGCTTGGCGGGAGCAAACTGTTCCATTTCATGGAAGCGTGAGCAGTAAAAATGCTTCCATTAAGTGGAGCAGAATTGCTTTTGGACAGAGGAAGCTGCATGCTTGCTCTCTTCCCTCTCTTGTCCCTCTGTCCAAAAGCAATGCCGGCTCCCACAGGAGGCGGGGAGCAGGCAGGGACCGCAGGCCTTGAGGCTCCCTGGTTCTCAATAAGAGACCTTGCCCTGGGAATGGGGTCCCGGGGCAATATCGGCCCGGGTAAGGGGGCCGCACTGGCCTCCCTCCCCATTTAAAAAAAAGGTGAAGGCCTGGCACCGGGGAATGAGGCAAACACAAGGAGATGATGGACGGAGCGCTGAAACTTTTCAGACACTCACCCCCAGTCACAGATCTGGGTTGAATCCATTATCATTCTTTAGTTCACTTCGCCACCCCAGTTCAGACACAGCTATATGCAAATCAGTCTTGACCCTGTGCCTCATGGGAACAGCCAAGCCCGAACTGCCTAGCCATGTCTTCCCTGGACCGGAAACAAGCATCCTTGGACCGGTTTCGGGCTAACAGCCCTCATCAGCCAGGCTAGCTTGAATCCAGTGGCAAAGTGAGCAAGGACCCACGTCTGGGCAAACCCTGCCAACTTAGGGTGAACAAAGCAAACACAAGGAGATGATGGACGGAGCACTGAAACTTTTCAGACACTCACCCCCAGTCACAGATCTGGGTTGAATCCATCATCGTTCTTTAGCTCACTTCACCACCCCAGTTCAGACACAGCTATATGCAAATCAGTCTTGACCCTGTGCCTCATGGGAACAGTCCAGCCCGAACTGCCAAGCCATGCCTTCCCTGGACCGGAAACAAGCATCCTGGGACCGGTTTCGGGCTAACAGCCCTCATCAGCCAGGCTAGCTTGAATCCAGTGGCAAAGTGAGCAAGGGACCCGCGTCTGGGCATACCCTGCCAACTTAGGGCAAACAAAGCAAACACAAGGAGATGATGGACGGATCGCTGAAACTTTTCAGACACTCACCCCCAGTCACAGATCTGGGTTGAATCCATCATCGTTCTTTAGCTCACTTCGCCACCCCAGTTCAGACCCAGCTATATACAAATCAGTCTTGACCCTGTGCCTCATGGGAACAGTCCAGCCCGAACTGCCAAGCCATGTCTTCCCTGGATCGGAAACAAGCATCCTGGGACCGGTTTCTGCTAACAGCCCTCATCAGCCAGGCTAGCTTGAATCCAGTGACAAAGTGAGCAAGGGACCCATGTCTGGGCATACCTTGCCAACTTAGGGCGAACAAAGCAATGAGGTCCCTGGGTCTGAAATAGGCCTGGGGAGGGGGCGACGCGGCCCCCCCTCCTTTATAAAAAAATGAATTAATAAAGGCCTGCCCCTGGGGATGGAGTGCCCAGGGCCGAAATAGGCCTGGGGAGGGGGGTTTGATGGACCCCCTCTCTTTAAAAATAAAAGAAGAATAATAAAGGGCAGTCCCCGAGGGATGGGGTCCCCGAGGCCAAAAGTGGCCCAGGGAAGGGGGCGAAGCAGCCCCCTTCTTTTATTTTTTTAAAAAAAGATAAAGGCTGGGCACCGGGGGAGGGGGTCCCAGGGGCCATAATCAGTACGGAGAGGGAAGCCGCGCTGCCCCCTCCCCATTTAACAAAAACACTGTCCCCGGGGCCAAAATCGGTCGAGGGAAGGGGGGCTGCGCAGCCCCCTTCCCTAAACAAAAATATATATTTTTAACTCAGGCAAGTCGCCGGAGGCCACGCCCCCTTTACCACCACTTTTAAAACACGCCTCCTGGCACAGTGGTAGTTTGTGGAATTAAATCCCCTTGAATGCTGAGGGTCTGTGGGGGCCAACAAGCCCTCTTGTTACCTCCAGTAAGTCCCAGCCAGTGGGATTGCTGAGAGGACTTGAAGGCCACGCCCCCTTTTCCAAATGCGTCTCCTGGCACGCTTCTGCTTGGGGAATAAAATCCACTTTACTCCTGAAGTCCTTAGGACTAAAGTGGATTATTTCCCCCAACCAGTAGTGTGCTAGGAGGTGTGCTTGCAGAGTGGTGGAGAAAGGGGGCATGCCCTCTAACAACTTTCTAGCAATCCACTGTGTGGGCCTTACTGGAGGTAACAGGCGGGCTAGTTGGCCCCCAAGGACCCTAAAGAGCCAAGCGGACTTCATTTCCCAAATAGTAGTGCCCCAGGAGGTTCGTTTACAGAGTGGTGAAGAAAGGGGGCATGCCCTCTGACCACCTCTCATTAATCCAGCTGTAAGGGCCTTACTGGAGGTAACAGGAGGGCTAGTTGGCCCCCAAGGACCCTCAACAGCCAATGGGACTCCATCCCCCAAATAGTAGTGCGCCAAGAGGTGGGTTTCCAGAGTGGAGGGGAAAGAGGGCGAGTCCACCGAAAACCTCTCAGCAAACCCACTGTGTGGGAGTTGCTGGAGGTAACAGGAGCGGTCATTGGCCTTCAAGTAGCCTCAATAGCCAAGGGGACTTCATTCCCCGACATGTTTTGCGTCAGGAGGTGTGTTTGCAGAGTGGTGGAGAAAGTCAGCATGGCCTGCTATCAGATCTCAGCAATCCTGTTGTATGGGACTTACTTGAGGTAATATGAGGGGTAGTTGGCCACAAGGATGTCTTGGGGGCCAACTACCCCTCATGTTACCTCCAGTAAGTCCCACACAGCAGGATTGCTGAGAAGTTGTCAGAGGCCACTCACCCTTTCTCCACCACTCTGCAAATGTGCCTTCCGGCCCACTACTAGTTGGGGCATAAAGTCACCTTGGCTCCAGAGAGACCTTGGGGGACAAGAAGCCCTCCTGGTACCACCTGTAAGTCCTACACAGCGGAATTCCTGAGAGCTGGTCGGAAGCCCAGACCCCTTCTCCACCACTCTGCAAACGTGACTGCTAGTTAAAAAACCTTAGAAATACACTAAAAAAAACAAAGGTTACAGGGACGTTATAGTTAGGAATTAACATTTAAAAAACCTTAGAAATTCACCGGAAAAAAACAAAGGTTACAAGGATGTTATAGTTAGCAAATAGAATTTAAAAACCTTAGAAATTCATTAAAAAAACAAAGGTTACAGGGACGTTATAGTTAGGGTCAGACTTTACACACACACAACCAGAGAAATTCAGCCGTTATATTTACCTGAGGTAACTAGAACTTGCGCCCCCGCAATGCCCTGCTTATGACCTCACATATTACATCACTCATGACATGGTCAGTGACATCACTCATGACATCACTCATGACATCTCAAATGACATCACTGATGATATCAGTGATGACATCATTCAGTGACTGTTTTTAGTTTGAGTGTTCTATATATATACTAAGGTGTGTTGGTGAATCAGTGGGTGTATGAGTGTCTGTATGGATGACTCAGTGGGTGCATGACTGACTGTATCAGTGAGTGATTAGGTGTCTCAGTAAATGTATAGGTGAGTGACTGGTTGTGTAAATGAGTGTATCTGTCTTCCACTTGATGTCTAAGTGGGTGTACGAGTGTGTTAGTGGGTACATGAATGGCTATATGGGTGATTGGTTGTCTGACTACCTTTATAGTTGTCTGGGTGTCTGTGTGTGTGGGTGAGGAGGTGTGTGTCTGCCTGTACGGATGAGTGGGTGGGTGAGTCAGTGGCTGTATGGGATACTGTGTGCGTGTCTGAGAAGCATTATTAGTGAGTGAGTGTCTGTATGGCTGTGTCAGTGATTGAGTGCATGTGTCAGTATGGGTGAGTAACTGGGTATGTGAAAGGCAGTATAGGTGAGTGACGGGTATATGAGTGCCTGTATGCATGAGTGAGTGAATATGAGAGTGGCTATATGGATGAGTGTGTGCTTCTGTCACTATCTGTATAGGTGAGTATGTGTTACTATTTGTATGAGTAAGGAAGTGGGTGTGTGTGTAACTGTTTGGGTGAGTAAGTGGCTGTGTGATTGACTGTATGGGTGAGTGTCTAGGTGTGTGAGTAGTTTTATGGTTGACTCACTCAGTGTGTGAGTGCCTGTATCGGTGTATGAGTGGATATGTCAGTGGCTGTATTAGTGAGTGGGTGTATGAGTGGCAGTATGGGTGAGCGAGTGGATGTGTGTGTAGGTCTATGAATTAGTGAGTGGATGTGTAAGTACTGGTATGGCTCTGTGAATGTGTTTGTGAATGGTTGTGTGGGAGTGGCAGTGGGTATATAAAAGATTCTATAGGGGTATGAGTGAGTGCATCAGAGATGCTGTGGGTTTCATCACTGAAGTCATCAGTGATGTCATTTGAGATGTCATCAGTGATGTCACTGACCGTGTCATGAGTGATGTACTATGTGAGGTCATAAGCAGTGCATTGCCGGGGTGCAAGTTATAGTTAACTCAGGTAACTATAACGGCTGAATTTCTCTGGTTTTGTATGAGTAAAATCTGACCCTAACTATAACGTCCCTGTAACATCTGTTTTTTGTGTAAATTTATATATATATAAATATACACATATACGTAAATAGTTATAGATAAAACAATATTTCCATAGGAAAAGCATTTTTTTGACTTGCCTATATCTTTGCCACAGTTTGAGAAATGTTTACAAAATTTTCCAAAACAAGTGCCCCGGTGAATCTTGTTGTGCATGGAGAGTTTCAGGGCAATCCGTCAAGCGAGGGCCCAGAAAAAGGGCAGGGTAAAAAAAAGTGTTTTCCATATTAATTTCCATAGACATGCTTGCAACCCGAACCGCTGGATGTAACACCAAATTTAGCAGAAAGCTAACTTTTGATCCGCATATTGTGCTTTTTGTTATTTGGTGTAAATCTGTGCAGCAGTTTGCAAGATATGAAAGGAAATCCAAATTTGTATATCTGGGCGAGCCTAAAGCCATCTTGGGACCAATATACATGATATCACCCTACTGAGATGTATTGTATTGAATGGTTACAATATAAATCATTTGTTGCTAAGGTGAATTTACCCTGTAAAAAAGCCTTCTGCTGGGATTTCATGAATCATGTTTCAGAGAAAACTGTTTTCTCATGATTTTCCCATAGAGGTTATGGAAGGTGCTCCAGAAGCTAAAATGAGAGCATATTATCTGTAAATTCACACTATCTTTCTCAGCTGTATGAGAATGAAGTTGGACATTCTCAGTAAAACATGTACTTCCAAAAGGAGCAGCCTGTCAGTTGATTCCCTTGTTTTCTACTGCAGCCTCCCAGAGTGTTCTAAAGAACAACTAAAGCGCTAACAGTCTTACTTATGACAAACGTATAGCACACATGAAGCCATCTTGATTGAAGCAAACTGATAAAATGTAAAACATTTAATTTAGAAAGTAGAAAATTTAGGGGGTTCATTTTAACACAGAAATTATGGTTAGTGCTGTGGAAAGAAAAATTAGGGCATTTTTTAAGTGAGTTCTCAAATATCTTCCTCTTTTATTTCATTCAAACCTTCTGACATGTAGACTGAAACATGCACTTTCTCCTCTAGCAGCAGACTGCCAGTTAACTCCCTGGTGGTCAGCAGTTTACTACAGTGTTCTAATTAGAAACTAGAATTCTAACATTCTGAATTTATGCCAAAAGTGTGGCACATCTGACCGCCATCTTGATGGTATCAAAGTAGAAAACTGAAAGCATTTTCTACTGAGAATACTGCAGTAAATGAGGAGATTAGGGAGCTTCATAACTAAAAAAATCTCCCAAAATGTCCACCACTGAGAAAAGAGCCCAAATGTAGCACAAATATCACTCAAATATAGCCCAAGTATAGCCCAATAACAGAAGTGTGTAAAACACTTCATGTTTTTTTTTGTTGCAGTTTTATATAGCACAGACTAAACCCGAAGGTATTGGAGTGCTTTACATCAGTTACATTACACAAAATTACACATTACTTTTGGGCTTTAGGCATGGGGAGATTAAGTGATTTGCCCAGAATCACAGGATGTCGAGCTGATGCCAAAACTCAAACCTGGTTCCCCAGTTGCAAAGTCTGCAGCTATGGCCTTAACGTCACATTCTCTCCCCTAAGTGCAACATATAATCAAGTGATCAACTAGATAAAAAAACATCAAGATAGCAAATAATTTAAAAGTGATTTGTCTCTACTTGAGAACTGAGAAAATATGTCCTCATTTTAATTTTTAGAGCACTAACCATAATTTCTATCAAAATAAGATCCTCCCCTTTTATAATTTCTAAAGGAAATGCTTTAGGTATTACAGTTTTGATTACAACAAGATAACTTCAGGCGTGCCATACTTTTGTAATAAATATAGAATGCTAGCAATCTAGTTGTTCATTAGAATACTGTGGGGAGGCAGATGTCAGGGGCATGGACAAGGATAATTGAGGGCAGGGAGGAGGGTGCAAAGGCAACAAGTTGACCATGCTGGGCAGGCGGGAGTGGCAGTGGCAGCACAACAGACATTGGAGGGCTGGGGAAAGGGGGGCTGGGTCAACAAACCAACCATGCAGGACAGGCAAAAGTGCTGCTGCAATATAACAGACCATTGAGGGCAGATGGAAGAGGCAGTGGCAGCACAACCTTACATGCCAACAGACCCGATTCGGGCAGGAGACTCCTGCTGTTTTTAAGCCCAAAAGGGATTTATTGTATCTGTCTTCTGCTGAAAATCTCCTCTTTTTCAATGTAAGTCAAGGGAGAAAATCAATCCCCCTGTTTTTTCTTTTCAAAATCTCCCTCTTTCCCAGTTCAAAATGTTGGCAAGTATGGTACATTGGATCACTGAGGGCAGGAGGAATGAGTTAGGTACATGGACTTGGATAACAGAGGGCAGGAGGGAGATGGGCAGGGGCCCCAAACTGAGTTTACAGGGCAGGTGTCAGGGGTTGCAGCAGCACAATATACCACACAGGGCAAGCGGGACAGCAGTGCAGCACAATGGACCATGGTAAGTAATAGGGAGGGGACAGGGCCATCCATGCACATGGACAACAGAGAGCAGAGGGGAAAGAGGCATGGGCAGCAAGTTGACCATACTGGACACAGGCAAGAGAGAGCGGGGAAAGGGGCTTCACAACAGACCATGTGGGGTATGCAGGAGGAGAAGTTACAGCACAACAGAGCATA
This sequence comes from Calotriton arnoldi, assembly GCA_963921515.1. Classification (NCBI taxonomy): domain Eukaryota; kingdom Metazoa; phylum Chordata; class Amphibia; order Caudata; family Salamandridae; genus Calotriton; species Calotriton arnoldi. The sequence continues at coordinate 1,084,617 of CAWUFW010004415.1, read as the reverse complement.
GTGGGCATAAGGGAGTGCATCAAAATGAACAATGGAGGACAGGAGGAAGGGGATAGGGGCATGGAACTCGGACAGTCAGAGTGGAGGTGGCAGGGACAGGCAGCAGTCATCTGGCCATGCTAGGCAGGTGGGAGGGGCAGTAGCAACTCAACAGAACACAGAGCAGGGGCAAGCACACAGACATAGAAAGGCGGGAGAAGAAGGGTAGGGGCAGCAAGCTAATCACAGAGGCTAAGCAGGAGGGCAATGATGGGGCTTACAATTGGGCAATGGAGAGTAGGAGGAGTGGGCAAGGACATCAAGCTAAATGGAGGGCAGTGGCACCATATGGGCCATGCAGGGCAGGAGGGAGGGGGCTGCTGCATGGACCCAGACAGCGGACAGCATGATGATGATGTCAGACAGCAGAGATGATGTCAGACAGCAGACGGTAGGGAGGAGGTGGATGGGGCAGCAAGCTAAATTTTCATGGCAGGCAGAAATGGCAGTGGCAGAACAATGGCCACACAGGGCTGTAATGAGGGAGCAGGGGCATGGACTTGGACAATAGATGGCAAGGAGGAGGGGGGTAGGAGCAGCAAGCTTGGGTGGGGGCAGCACAATGCCAGGCCAGGCCCTGTGTCCAATTCCTCTCCCCATCGTACATTGCAATGGGCATTTTACTTAATATTTTATTTAAACCTAGAAATTCACTGAAAAAAACAAAGGTTACAGGGACATTATAGTTAGGAAATAATATTTAAAAAATTCATAAGTTCACTAAAAAAACAAAGGTTACAGGGACGTTATAATTAGGAAATAGAATTTTAAAAACTTTAGAAATTCACTTAAACAGCCAAAGGTTACAGGGACGTTATAGTTAAGCTCCGATTTCACTCATACAGAACCATTTAGGTACTGTTTAGGACCTCACATAATACATAACTCATGACATGGTCAAGGAATTCACTGATGACATCTCAAATGACATCACTAATGACATCATCCAGTTAGTGTAAGTATTTTGTAAAACTTTCTGAGACTTTACGATATATACTAAGCTACTGCATAAGTTAAATTACTATTCCTTCTGTACTACTAAGTGATACTATTTCTAACATATGTGATCTGAGTGGTTGTGTGACTGTCTGTATCCTTGTGTGAGTGGGTGTGGGTGTGTGTGTGGTTGTATGTGTGTGTGAGTGGGTGTGTGTCTGGCTGTACGGGTGTTTAAGTGGGTTTGTGAGTAGATGTGTGGGTGAGTGAGTGGCTGTGTGAGTGGCTGTATTGATTAGCGAGTGGGTGTGTCAGTGGCTGTATGGGTGAGTGAGTGCTGTGGAAGTGGCTGTATGGGTGGGTGAGTGGGTGTGTGAGTGACTGCATGGGTGAGTGAGTGGGTGCCTGGATGGCTGTAAAAGTGAGTGACTGGGTGTGTAAGTGGGTGTATGGGTAAGTGTTAGAAATGGGGGTCTCTAGTTGGCAAGGGCTTGCACCTTTGTCCAAGTAGGGACCCTTCTTCCTAGTCAGGATAAGGGAGTTACACTCCTAAAATAACCCCTGCTCACCCCCTTGGTAGCTTGACACGAGCAGTCAGGCTTATCTTAGAGGCAGTGTGTAAAGCATTTGCACATAACCAACAGTAATACATTGTAAGCACTACAAAAGGACACCACACCAGTTTAGAAAAATATCCAATATTTTTATATACTTAAAACAAGACCAATACGATAAAAATCCACAGTACAGTACTTTAAAAAATCTTCAGGTATCACAGTATCCTTAAAAACAGTTCCTTGATGTCGATAGCTCCGTCCGGGGCTATCACGGCATCGTGAACAAACAAATCCAAACAGTTCTGGCTGACCGCGACGTCCCGGGTCAGCTACGGTGTCGGGAAGACCCGCAAACAGTACCTTTCAGAAATGCAGGGCGTCGATGACCTCGCGGTGAGCTTCCGAAAACACGGTGTCCGCAGGCGTCAGTTTCGGAGGTCGGTGCAGGTGCCGTCGGGGCCCTCGAAGTCACACGTGTTGCAGATCGAACTCCTCTCTGTTGAAGTCAGGAGTGCTGGCATCGGCAGGCGTCGGGTGCTGCGGTGCGAAGTGCAGCGGTGCGGCGTGCGGTGCCCTCAGGTCGCGGTGCGAGCAGCAGCTCGGTGGCGGCGTCAGATAGCGGCGTCGGTGGGACCAGGGTTGCGGTGTGAGGTGAAGGCGGTGCTCGTCACGGTGCTGGCAGGTCACGGTGCAGCAGCGGCGTCCTCGTTGCTGAAGCGCTGTGGTCGGCTGACGAACTGGAGTCGATGGCACCGGCGTCGGTAGGCCAAGGCTGCGGTGTGGGATGAGGGTGGTGCGTCGTGTAACTGTACGAGCGGTGCCCTCAAACCACGGTGCAAGCAGCGGCGTCGAGTCCAGCGTGGAGTGTCGTCGTCGGAGATACCAAGGCGTCGAGTTGGTGTGTGAGTGGCTGTATTGGAGAGTAAATGTCTGTGTGAATGGCTTATGGGTGAGTGAGCGGGTGTGGGAGTGCTTGTATGGGTGTGTGAATGGGTATGTAAGTGGTTGTGTGGGCTAACCTATACCTCTGTTAGCTTACATAGATTTGACAATACTAAGACGCATGAGTGTGCCCTCTGTCATTAACCCCAGCCTGACTTATTTCACTTGTCATGTGCAGGTCGATGCGTGGCTGCCTACTGGAGGCCGGTCTTGACTGAGGTATCTCACATTTCTATTCAAAAGGTTCCAGCTACACTGTGCATTTCAGTGATGGGCTACATAGCAAAAATGCCAGGGTCAACACAGTGGTATTGTTGATGGTCAAACGGGAGATAGCCCTACACTGGCTAAAGGGACCCGTACCCATGCGAAAAAGCTGGCTCAGAAGAGGCACTGGCTACAGTGCCATGTCAGAACTTTTTGCAAACATGCAGCCCAATTCATACACACCCAAAGACATATGGGCCCGATTGAGATTGTATTTTATGCAATTACACAATGACGAGTCTAATGTTCACAATACATCGCCCTTTTATAATACTGTATGATGTTCCTCCTCAGGTATAACACTCTTCACTGACCTAGAATGTTTGGCTGTCAACCGACCTTATGCCGCGTGTGACACCTCAAGCCAGTGTTAGCTTTTGGGTAAGGGCCCTTTTGTTTCTGGGATTTGGTTATTTTGAGGGCCAAATCGTAGAAATGGCTTGGATCTGGGCTGCACACCCTCCAACGATGACTCTGTGGGGGTCCCGGATTCCGGTGATGATTCGTTGGGGATCCACGGAAGTCCACAGGTTAGAAATCGCAGGATCAGATTGTCTATTGGGAATCAATGGCATACTTGAATCAATGTGCAACCTCTGCTCTTGGCCAGCTTGTAAATCACTACAGGCGCCCAAGAAGAGCCTGTCGACCCACTGGAAGGAGCCAGGATACTTTCATGCCTGCTTCCCAAAAAAATGTATGTGCAAAGCAGCATGGTGCAGCGGCACACGTATGTTTGTAATCCTTACAGCAAGTTTGGAAAGATTTTACAACTTACATTAACAGCAGCATGCCTTACAGCAGACCACTGCTTTATTTTGCATCCGCTGTGCTTCACAGCCATCAGTAATTTGCACTTTAGCAGTTATCGTTTTTTTTGGTTTTTTTTTTACTATTACAGTTATTAGATTAAATGTGCAAAATGAGATTAGATTAGGGGAGAAGGTGTGGCTTTGACATCCTGTGATTTTGGGCAAATCAATAAATCTCCATGTGCCTAAAAAAATATATGTATATTTGAACCTGACCTTGAGTAGTGTCATTTGGCGTTCATGTAAAGCGCTCTAATGCCCTTCGGCCAAGTTTGCGCTATATAAGACTGAAACCAAATAAATAATAAAAATCCAGGACTGGGCGAAGGTGTCAGGTGGCGGTGGGCAGCCTGGCTGCTCTGGCGGTCTAGCACTGACCCCACTGAGCTTTGCTGCTGCACCAAACGTCCTCACCAGTAAGGTGTTCTCAGTACATAGCGCTCAAGGTCCAATTTGATTCACGAACCCACGAGCTCTAGAACCCTACTCTGGACAGCTCGGCTAATATTTTTCAGTAATAGCTTTCCAGAACGAATGTTATTCTAATAGAGGGTTCCACCCAGCTCTGCGTGTGCGCCTTAATCCTCACCTGAAACTTACCTGCGGTGGGAATCACGCACATCTCTGCCAGCGGCAGTGCTGCTGAGTCCTGAGCACTGGTGTTCTAGTACTGCGTGCACAGCCACTTCAAAGCTGAAACACAGACCGCCCTGCAGCAACCACTGTGAGTGCAGCAGCCGGCTGCACAGAGCGCTGTCAATGTACCTCAGCCTTGACCACTGGCACCCCTGGTGCCCTAGAGCTGGGATCTATTCACGGGTCTGCCAGTGCACCGGAGCCCATGTATGTCCTGGTATTCCACTGCTTCCACCGCACAGACCTGCTGCTGCCCGTCTTCTCTGACTTCAGCATCCCCACCCCCACCCAGTACTAGGCCTCATACTCCGCTCTAACAGTGCACCTCAAGCATGCCCTGCAGCGAGTCCCACTGGCCCAAAATGCTTCGATACCAGCCTGTTAATGCCCATTTTATAATGCTCTGACGCCCCATAAGGTTACTAACGGACAAGTTGTGCTGCCTACGGAACGAACCATCTTAAGTTCTCCAACAAAGTTTTTTCAGGGGGCAGTCTAAAGCCCGATAGAGCAGGGGAGGGTATTTTCTGTCTTTTCTATGGGAAGTGACATCGTTGGGGGTGACTTCACAACCGGAAAGTTTACGTGGGGTAAACTGGTGAGATTCATTTGGCTACTGCACCTCAAAGATTCAGGTGCCAGCACGATCAACTCATCCTTCAAGGTCAATGACATGAATACAAGGTCAGATTGGGTAGTAATTGGTAAACGGCGCCCCCTGTTGGCATGCAGGAGCTATAAAGTAAGCGCTCCACCTCAACCCTCCTGGAATCATCTCAGAGACACTGTGGATGCAACATAGGGGTTTAAATGTGCCCCAAAGAGACACTTTTAAAGCGTAGGAGATAGAAATACAATGGTTACACAAAGTAACAACACTGATAATTTGCCGCAAGGGAACCCCACTGCCCATTCACAAAAGAGGGCATAGTCCTCAGAGGACCCCCCCCTTGAACTACAGGGACCAACATCCCCTGACCCCTGTACATTTTGTGGAGAGACAATGCCCGTGTCTACCCAATCGCCACACGTGCTATGGTCTTGATGCAAAATACCAGATTACAATGATCTGCAGAAAGAAAACCTAGCGCTGGAACTGGTGACGTGTTAGTGTCATCAATTTTAATACCAACTTCTTTGTGTTTTGTACAATTTGCTAAGTAACTTGGCCACACTGCTAGAGCCAAAGCAAGAAGCACCGTTAACCTACCAAGCTATTTTACAGACTTTAACCATCGCATGAAACAAGGCAAACGTCTGAGAGTTACGGTCTGCTGATGCACAGAGCAGCAGAGCTAAGTTTGGATGTCTCTTTGAGAAATAAAGCATGGGACGCAGTCATTTATATGCCGCCAGCTTTTCTTGTGGCCTTTCATTAGACAAACTATTGCATTATGGGGGTTGTAGTTTTAGGAACATATCGAATGAACCGAGGTCCATTCAAGTATCAGAATACAAAGGTAGGTGCCAAGAAGCCCTGCGCTGAAACAATTCTACCCTTGTGACATTAAACCATATGGTCACGGCCCCCCTGTAACATTAATCCATATAATCTACACTGGATGCATTCTCGGATTTGTAGTCTTGCTTCCCTCTTCCCTTCAATTAAAGGAAACCAGCAGGTTGCATTGGTCTACATAATGTAATCCAAAAACACTGAAATATCACAATATAAAAAACAAGGTCTATATTTATTTAAACCACGTTGTTAAGATATATCACTCTCACGGGACGCGTAGCCACAATAGTAATACTATATATTAATATAGCTCTTCATAACTCGCTTCCGTCGTTTCTAAACGTTGGAAAAAAAACAGGTGTTACTATTATCCAGTTTAATGATACGCAATATCACACTAAGAGGCAGATTTACAAGCCCCTTGCGCCACTTTTGCGTCACTTTTCCCATGTTAAAAGTGACACAAAAGTGGCGCAAGGGGCTTGTAAATCTGCCCCCTAGATTCTTAAATCCGAATTCGGAATCAGACTATATTGTGCAGGTGTCAATCTTTGCGCCTCGCAGTCTAAAGTCCCACACGACGTGACGTGCGTCTCTGCACAGCCTCTTACCCAGAACGGCGAGGGCCAGCGCCGCGCGGAACACGGGGACCATCCTTCTGCCTCTCACGTGCGTCGATCACAATCTGTCCCCCTGCGAGAGTGGCGCCCTGGCCTCCCGCCGCTCTCCTTATAAAGGAGCAGGATTAGCTGTGTAAGCAGGAGCACTGACCCGGCAGTGTTTACCCTGTGGAATTTCCCAATATTTCTCGGATTTATTCCCTCCCTGGTCTAAACCCGCCAAATACACCCACCCCTGGGTTCTCGCTGTCCGGAACAAGTGTTACTTGGCAGCCGCATCAGTAGCTTTGGAGTGAGGTGGTTTCTTTGTTCGAGAGGCTTACGCGGGGAAATTCCCACTTCAGAGCGTAATCGTCAGTAGCCTTATTCTTTATGAAAAGGGGGGAGCAGGACACTTGGTTTAAAAGCAAACAATGTTCGCCTTTCTTCTCGGCCGTACCCTACCACCACCATTCCGACGTCCACAAAAGAGCATAGAGGCTGCTGGGATTTCCAGCTTATCACCAGAGTTCAGAGAACGCGTTATCTCCTTGGTGGCTGTCAAGTAGATGCTTTAGAGTTCTGGAAAATCCATTTATTTCCAGGCGCCCAGACTGGTGCATTTTTTTGGTGAGGCTAGTGGCCGAAGAAAGGGGTCGGAGTACAGCGAGTAGGGAGAGGGGTTCGGGGGTACACGTGCTCAAAGGCGAGAAGGCCTGAGGAGAACGTCTTGAAAAAGATGGCACAATCTGTTTTTACCATTTTAAAGCATTTAATGCACTGTTACGCTATTTAAAGATTTAACGTGTTTGAACTTTCACGGTAAACATATTATACATAGTCCAAGAGGCTGAGGTTGGGCCTCCTTCAATCTTTGGCTTCTCTGGCTAAGGAACCATCAGCAACTTGCCTTCACATCGTGAATCACATATTGAACCGACTCACATAAGTCCCTTCTTTATGTTGGCTCTTTGGGTTTATCCTTCTGCCTCCAGTGGAATGCACGAGGGGCAATTTTACATGCAAAGTTCACTATTTTGTTACACATTTATTTATTTATCTCATCCATGCACTGTATACACAAAGCAATCTTTTTAAACTCTTTTGCACTTTAGCACACTTTTTTATTCCTTCTGTCGGTGCTTAAATGCAAGCATACAATCTGCAGGCTTTGCAAATGCTTGTTTGATTACCCAGACCACCTTGGCCTTGCATACTCAGTGTCTCAGGAAACTTACAAAAAAGATAGAACATTGGCCGAGCGAGCACCAAGAACTTCCCTTCCAGCCGCTGATGTTAAGCCACCTCAGGTCGAAACCCGGGCCGGGGAAGGCGCAGCCGGACCCGATTGGGGCCCGGGGCAAACGCCGCCCGGAGGCGGGAAGCCCTCCCCCCTTTGCGGAAGCCTGGGAAAAGGGGGCAACCAGGATTGGTTGCCCCCAAGGTAGCCGACGCCCCCCCCAATCAGGGGGCGAGTTGGCGAGCGGCCGGGGGGGTTAAATAAGGGCCCGAGGCCCTGAGTAAAACACAAACCTCTCCCCTCTGCTAGAAGAAGAAAGAATCCCACCCACCCACACCAAAGGACGTGGGCGTCGCAGCCGCAAAAGTAGAGGTGAGGCGGAAGAAACCCAGGAAAGATTTACAAAGGAGAGAAAAATTACTAGAGGTAGATGGAAGGCTCACACAGTGTCCTTGGGATGCCTCACGGCAGGGACACTGAGGGAGCTAAGGACGGCACACAGCCACAGACAGAGTAGATGTGATGCTCCCACAGGGCCCTTGGAATGCCTCACGGCAGGGGTACTGAGGGAGCGAAATGACAGGAAACAGCCATAGGCAGAGTAGATGAAATACTCACACAGTGTCCTTGGGATGCCTCACGGCAGGGGCACTGAGAGAGCTAAGGACGGCACACAGCTACAGACAGAGTAGATGTGATGCTCCCACAGGGTCCTTGGGATGCCACACGGCAGGGGCCCTGAGGAGCAGGCGAGGGGCCAACAAAGGGTCCAGGGCAAGCGGAACGGCACTTGCAGCCCGGGCAGGTCCTGACATACACACACAAAATTCGGTTGCAACTTGAAGCCTTGAACCGCAAACACAGAGGCCTGGACAAAGGGGCACCCGCAAAACATACTTTGGGGGCACATAACGACGAGGAATGTACTAAGACAATAACAAAGACAATGAAAGTATGCAATAACATGGATGCTGACGAAAGACCAATGAAAATGCGAAATTTACAACCATGTTATGTTTGAATAAACTGCGACCTTTTACGGCACCAAATCACGTTGTCAATGGTGTAATTGAAAGGTAAAGGGACGCAGTTAAGTGGGCAGGGGGGAGAGGGAGACTCGCCCCTGGGAGGGGTTACAGCCTGTGCCTCAACTGAGCTTATAACAACCCCCCCTCTCGGCATGGACAGCAATTGGACTGTCCTAATGTATCCAGAATACAAATCAAGAGGCCGCTTCGATCTACTGAACCGAGGCAACATTCTTCGCCTACTGAGTCAAATACTGAAACCTGCAAACTTGTCCACAGCTGACATTGCCTCGATTGAGTTTCTTCCATCCAGCCTAGGTCACATAAACGAAACCTCTAAGGTGACTTGGACCTTCAGCACAGCCGCAAGCCAGGTCTTGGGAGCCACAGATGTTTTAAAAAACTGGGTCATCCAGGTATCATTAAATATAGAAGTGGCGTACCCGCACACCCTGCTCACGCACACAGCTAACCAGGAGCTAACCAGGTGCTTACTTCTAACAACGTTCCCATCTCAATCTTAAGAAGCGCACAAAGCAAATCGCCACCGCCTAGCCCCGTAAGGCGCCGCACATCTGCCGCGGGGAACTAGGGGTCCGCTTCACATCAACGACTGGAGCTGGCTCCCAGGCACTTTTAACCAACCAACAAGACCTTTATGAAGGAGCATCTTAGCTCCAGCACCTCCTGCCTTCATCAGGAAGCTTCACATCTGTTAGTTGAAAATCAAAGGCTTGCTTGACAAACTGGCAGATCATGAGACACTGATTTACTTACTTTTTTTCAAATAATTATGCTGCAGGAAACATGGGCTGAAAGAGCTCCAACAATCCCAGGATTCAGTAACTATTCTGTCCCGGCCACAAAAAATGCTCTCTACGGCCGCCCAAGCGGAGGACTAGCTATCTATATTCAGGCCGCCATCCAAGGTAGCCACGTTGGGCAACCTACTGTTTGGAATGGCTTTCTAACCGTCCTACTCACCCAGAACCTTATGGTCAGTCCCAGCCCTTGAAATATCTCCCATGAGAAAATGGTCTCAGACGGCAATAAAGATCAAAGCCGTTACCTTAAATCAGGAGTTGAGAGCCTGTAATGGCAGAACCAGCTCAGATCAACTAAGGGCTCACGCATTTAACCGCCAAAACTCAACTAGCCTGACTGATTATATTCGTTTGGGCCTTCAACTATGGCCATAACTTGAAGACATGCAAGTAGTGCCTCAACATGATAGTGACCACAATGCTCTAGTCCTTACACTGAATTTAAACCTAGTTGAACAGGCTGATCACTGTAGAGAGCTACTGGACAGGAGATTGAGGATTACAAGCAATAGGCGTAAGGTTAAATGGTGCAGTTTAGAGACCTCGCAAGAGGCCATAAGTCAGATTGTCCATATTCTGGCTGAAGGGATGTAGGGCCTGGTGCCACTTTTTCTGAAGGGTTCGATAGAGTCGCTGGATGCCATTTCTGAGATCCACATTGGCCTGTGTAGGAAGCTAAGGACCCTATTTTTCGCTGAAACCAGGCGTACTGTTGAGAGGAAGCAACCTCCGACCTGGTACAACAAAACCTGCAGAGACGTCAAGTCCAAATTGGTCAAGGCAATAAAGGAGGAAGAGAGGTCCTTGATCCAGGAGGCCAGGCATATCCATAAAAAGGCCTTGTTAATGCAAAAAAAGACTGGTAAAAGGGCTGGGGCCAAAATCATACCCATCCATAAGAAAAGGCCCCGCAATGAACCATCAAATTATAGACCCATAAGTCTTATGACAGCTCGCAAAAGCTGTTTTGTCTGATCACACTTAGCAGACTGCAGGAGTGGATGGCTAGGAATGACATTTTGTCCCCCCTACAGGCGGGCTTTAGAGGGGCCACAAGCACGATTGAGCAGGTGTTCCGGCTCCAGATGGTGTACAGGAAGGTGGTCACCCTGGGGGATGGACGGCTGTATGCCGTGTTTGTTGACCTTCGCTTCGCCTTTGATTTGGTCCCCAGATTCACCCTGTGGTGGGTACTGCAAGAGATGGAAGTACCAAGCGATTTACTAAGCATCATAGTGAGGCTTCACATGAACAATTATGCACAGGTGAGGTGTGGCCTGGCTGGTGAGCTGTCAGAGCCCTTCCCTGTAAGTAGAGGGGTAAGACAGGGCTGTGTACTTGCCCCAGCGCTTTTTTCCCTTTACATCAACGGCCTTATAGACTACCTGGGACAGATTGATAATGATGCCCCTAGACTGGCGAACATGAGGATTCCTGCCCTCATGTTCACTGATGACACTCTTTGCTGTCAAAATCCCCATGGGGTTGCAAAAGCTCCTTGATCATTTTGAACAATTTTGCAGGGATTGGGGCTTGGAAATCAATATAGGCAAAACAAAGTACAAGATTTTAAAACAAGGGCACTCAACCAGGTCTAATCCAGTTTTAGCAGAGTCTCCCCTTGAAAGGCTGCAATCATTCACGTACCTGGGTATTACAGTCACTGAACATATGGGGTGGCAGGCACACATCACCCAACGCAAGCTCAAACTAGAGCAAATTGCAGGGGGCATTTCCAAGATGGCATATAGATCGCAGTTTCGTCCAGCAAGCCCGGCCTTGCAAGTTTATCAATCGCAGGCTCTGGTGTCAGCTTCATATGGTGCAGAGCTGTGGGGCCATGTGGATGCAACTATGCTTGACTTAGTTGAAAATCGATTCATCAGGCAACTGGTAGGTTTCCCTATTAGTACCACGTTGCTTCCCCTTAGACTTAACTTTGGGATGAGACCCTTATCTGTTAAAACTGGCATACGTCCAGTCTTGTACTGGAAGAGGCTCTGGACTACTCCGGAGCTCCAACAGTACCGGTAAGGCTTAGTCGAGATTCTCAGCCTCGCAGGCTCTAGTAAAATTCCCTGGATCTGGTATGTGAGATCCCTCTTAGAGAAAATTGGGCTTTTAACTATGTGGAGTATCCCAAACGAGTCAGCTGGGATCTCCAAGAACAGCATCAAAAAAGCCTATTGGCAGCACATAGATATTGCAGCAAACACAGAGGGAAGCAGAGGTTCTCTGACTGATGCATTCCTTGTAGTTAAGGAAGCTTATTGCAGAGAAAACTTTATGGAAGAGATCAAAACTCCTATGGCTAGGCACCTGTTCCTGAGTTCCGCTACGGGTCTTTTCCCCTACAGTCCTTCACAGCTAGATAGGCTAAAGTACCCAGTGCGTATGAGAGGCGCTGCCCGTAATGCGCTGCCCCCGAGGAGACCTTAGATCATGTCCTGTTTTTCTGCCCGGTGTATGAGAGCAGTAGACATCGCTGGATATCACCGCTGTGCCGGTCCTTAGGCACTAGAGAATACAAAGTTGCCCTAAGGATACTAAGGACGGATCTTAGTTAACCACTAATTTTTGCACTAACACATTATCTACAGGCCATGTGGAAAGCTAGGGCAAAGCTCTCCTTGGTACCTGGAAACCCACCCCTGATCGATGTAGCAATGTGATATATTGTACTTTCTACACTTAGGGGCCGATTACGATGGCGGGCGGGTGGGCGGACTTGAGTCCGCCCGCCATCGTAGCGGGATCGGGACCGCCCACCTGTAAGGCGGCGGTCCCGCACCCCTAATTACGATGCGACCGCCACCGTGGTGGTCGCATCCAGCAATTTAACATTGCGGCGGGTGCTGCTGGCTGCAGCACACGCCGCAATGTCAAATGGCCATGACGTGCATTTCCCTGCACAACGTGGCAGGCACCACGCGGTGCCTGCCACCTTGTGCATGGAAATGCCCCCCCAGTGCACAACTGGCACCCCCAACACAGAGGGGGCCCGAATCCAGCCTCTCCATGGCGGTACCACCGCCATGGAAAGGCTGGCTGACGCCGGCATTGTAATCGGGTGGGCGGCGCCTGCTAGGCACCGCCACCATATCCCCAGTCTTATCCGCTCTGCCAGGCAATTGTAACGATTGCCTGCCGGGGAAGCGTGGCGGGCGGTCTTTGCGCCCGCCACGCTTGCGGAACGATTCCCCCCGCCATCCTAATGTGGCGGGGGTAATAGGCATTCAGATGGCGGAGGGACCGCCACCGCACGGCTGGCGGTGACGGTCCCTCCGCCATCGTAATCAGCTCCTTAGTCTTGGATCCTAATACTACTATTATCTTCTTACATCCTTCACTATAGTGCGCCCACTAACCAATAGTTTTTTAATTATGTAAATCTGTTGTTTTATAACCCTTAGAACTCTAATGAACTGTATTTTAACTACATTTATGTATTTAACTATTTATGTTTTATATTGGAAAATGCTTTTATGTGCCAAAATAAAGCTGAATTGAATTGAATATTTACATTCCGCCAAAAAAGGAACAAAAACAGGCAGCAGTAGAACACCTGACTAAGGCAATTACAGAGCTGCAGGGTGGTTCTCTCTCCTTCCAAATAATACTTTTTGGGTATTTTAATATGAACCTGCCACGTAGCAGTCAAGGCAAAGAGGCCCAGGCTGCTCAGAACGCTTCTGGCAAATCCCTGACCAGGTTCCAAACCAAACTTTCAAACAGGATAAACATGGTAGAACATTGATTAACAAACTAGAATCAATGGACCTGCGAGTTGTCTATGACCACTTCCACACTGATTAGCCGCCCTCATTCTTCTTTCACAATCACAAGGCGTGCACACTAATAGACTTTACTGCACTTTGACCCCCTTGTTCCACTTGTCCTCCAGCTTCTAAATCACCTCAAGAAGCGAAAGTGACCAATTACCTCAAGAACTACTTCTTGCCCTGATCATGGACTGCCACAAACTGATCAACGCATTTCAAGGCAGTACCCACACATTAAACGGTAAGAAACTTAAATGGTCATCAGGCACTATCACCGACCTATCTGAGGAGGCAAAAGGCACGTGGACAACAAAGGTAGACAGAGCAAGCACAATCCATATGGCATGGGAGCAATTCATGGAAGATTTCATGGCCAACCACAAACAACAAGGTGGCAAACCAAGAAACAACCACAACATCTTCCGGCCATCAGCAAACAAAAAAACCAAGATATTATAAAGGAACCTGAATCATGCCCTACGACTGTACCAAAGAGGCCCCAAGAATGGCACATCAAGAGAGTTCCTGACCAAGTCCAGGTCAGCATACAGGCAACACCTGTGGAATCTGGAAAGAAAAGCTTCCCCAATTTATCAGCCAAGCTCCTGTATGATCTTAAGGAAAATAGACATGCAAGATTTTGGAAGCAGATGAAGAACTTAAACAACTTATTACAAACAATAGCCTCAGTCAACATCTCTGAAGAGACTTGGTATTAGTTCCTTGCCCGCCACTTTGGCGAATCCAACTGTATATTTAGCCAGGAGACAAGACTTATCAACTTGAGAGCCATAACTAGCCCAGCTGGAGCCGTAACAACACGCCTGTTATTAATCCAAGCTGTGACAACCGAGAGGTGGATAATGAAAAGCCGGAGAGAAGGGGACTCAGGCCCAAATGGGATACCAGCGGCCCTTTTTAAAGAACATAGATCATTCTGGGAAGCTCATTTGGAAGCAGTATATAGAAGCATAACAATATAACTCCATCCCCCACTCATGGAAAGGTTCAGTTATCATGCTGATCTACAAAGGGGGTACAGCAAGTGATCCAGCTAGCTATCGGCTCATCGCCCTCCTGGACATCAAATCGAAGTACTTACCTGGCTGCCTCCTGGAGGAATTAGAAGCCTGGGCATCAGATAACAACCTAATCCTGTTTAATCAAACAGGGTTCTCCAAAGAAGCAGGAAAAGTTGCCAACTTCCTGGCCATATCTCTTTCGTTTGACCAAAGCAGGGCCACTAAGCAACCTCTACACTATTCATTTATAGATTACAAGGCCGATTTCAACTGAGTAGATAGAGGCAAATTATGGAGCAAGTAAGCCATCTGGTACTTACCCAACCACCTGCTAAGAGCAATAATCCTTCTTCACACTAACACTGGGGTAAGGATTAAGCTCAGGGACGGTGCTCACATATCAGAGATCCTAACCTTTCTAGGGCTGCAACATGGGTGTGTGCTAACTCGGGCTGGACTGTTCCCATTAGGCACAGGGTCAGACTGATTTGCATATGGCCATGTCTGAACTGGGGTGGCGGAGTGAGCTAAAGAATGATGATGGATTAAACCCAGATCAGTTGACTGGGGGTGAGTGCTTGCAATGTTCAACACTCCATCCATCATCCCCTTTGGTTTTGCATTGTTCGCCCTAAGTTGGCAGGGTATGCCTAGACGTGGGTCCCTTGCTCACTTTGCCACTGGATTCAAGATAGCCTGGCTGATGAGGGCTGTGAGCCCGAAACCGGTCCCAGGATGCTTGTTTCCTGTCCAGGGAAGACATGGCTTGGCAGTTCGGGCTGGACTGTTCCCATGAGGCACAGGGTCAGACTGATTTGCATATGGCCATGTCTGAACTGGGGTGGCGGAGTGAGCTAAAGAATGATGATGGATTAAACCCAGATCAGTTGACTGGGGGTGAGTGCTTGCAATGTTCAACACTCCGTCCATCATCCCCTTTGGTTTTGCGCTGTGTGCTAACTCCAACACTCTTTAATCTCTTTTTAGCTGATTTACCAACCAGCTTAGCACAAGTGAACTCCCACGCCCCAAAACTGTGAAATGCCATACTAATATGCCTGATGTATGCAGATGGCCTGATACTGCTCAGCCGAATACAAATCGGTCTACAAAGGCTTTTAGATACTACAGCTCAGTATTCTTCTGCCAACGCCATGACCATCAACTTAAAAAAGTTTAAAAAAAATGTCACTCAAAAAGTCTCTGTTGCACTCAAAATCAGTGGCACTTGGGCATCAACAAAATTGAGGACATGCAGGAGTACAAATACGTGGGCATGCTTCTGTACAGCAAAGACACGTTCAAACCACATTTAGAGCTGATATGACAGAAGTCCATCTCCCTCACAGCTATATTTAAGTGCATCAAAGCCACCACCGGGTCCTCCACCTACCTACCATTGCTGAATAAAATTCAGGTAAAACTGATTCCCACTATTGTATATGGAAGAGAACTCTTGAGGGGCAGGGACGGCACCTATCTGGACCAAGTCATTACTAGACTCTTCAAATCACTGTTTTCTCTACTGGCGTATACGTCTCCAGCCCAACTACGCCTAGTCAAACAATCAATAGCAAGGGAGGGTGCTTTCATCAAGCTTTGTTACGAACTAAAGGAGGCTCATTTTGGTACACTTAGCTCCCTCCTCTGGAAAGAAATTAACTGAAAGCAGGGGTGGCTCCTCCGTAATGGCGGAGGAGCATCGCACCACAGTCCGTGCCAGCAGATGATAAATAAAATTATAATAACACAGTTATTATCCTTTTATTTTTGCTGTATCTCTGAGCCCCGTAATAACTATCAGGTGCGGCAGGCCGGGCATGTCAGGGAGGAGGAGTAGAGTGCACTTATAAGTGCGCATGTGTGTTTGGCCGGCCGTCCTAAGCCAGCCAAACACACATGAACACTTATGTCTCTCCAACCCGGCTGTGTTACACAGCTGGGTTGGAGAAAAGGCACAGGCTCCAATGCACCGTCTGAGCGGCAAATGAGGCCTCTCAGGCAAATCCTGGCGCTGCTTTTATTTGAGAGCAGCGTCTGGATTGGGTGTGGAGCCTGTGCCCTGAGGGCCCATCCCCTTCTGACCCAACGGCAACGAGAGTAGACGCGGGAGCGGAGCGGCTGGCAAGTCTTTTCTTTTTTTTCGTTTATATTATTTAAACCACCCCAAACTCCTGCCCTCCCCTGTGGCTGCCCTACCACTTTAGGTAGGCGGCCGCTGCCACTGTTGGAAGGGCCCACACTTCAGTCAGGTTATACCTTGACAGCTCCCTGGCATCACTAGCCCTAGCAGACCAATGATATCCCTTTAGCACTTACCACCAAACCAAAGTAACAGTTAACAAACGAGTAAAGACACGCTTGTTGCTTGTAGACAAGGAACTCTTTGCTAAAAGAGGGCAAGCTTTGCTTACACTGTCGTCTAACACAGAATTAGCCCCCCAGTCATACATAGGCATAGCCGTTAAAGCGCAACTTAAAACAGGCTTCATGAAATACCGAATCGGTTGCCTGCTGACACATCCGCATCTCCCCCCAATGAAGCAACCAAATATGACTGGGCTATATCGGCTGTGTGGGTCTGCCCCTGAGACATTGGTCCACCAGATTTGTATCTGCAAAGGCAACATGGAAGATCGTAAAAGCATGCTACGACCCATTTGGAATCAGAAAGGCCTATGCAGCTGCAGGTCTGCAATTTTAGCTTGCTTTGCCGGGAAAGACATGCAGCTCAGCTGCAGGCTCACGAAATGCCTGGTTAAACTTGACCAGAAAATCTCAAGTGCTGCAGGGGCCAGACCACCACAGACCGCTCCATTTCAGAATGATCCTCTAGCGCCACAGATGTTAAAGCTACCATCAGCCGTCACGAAAAACATAAGAGACTCTACCTGAGTTCCACAGAAAGGACATACAGTCTTCAGTCTTTACTATCTATGCATTCTTTTGATGTGTTGTTTGTTGCATAATGTTTTTTGATATCACTCTCATGAAATTTGCTTCCTTGAATATCACATGGTTTTAATTGAAGTTTTTAATTGAGGTCTTGCAAGCACTCAACATCTTAGCACTTTATTCAATTGCCTCTATTAAAACTTACTTTTTAATCTTATTTTTAACCATTTGCACTTGGTGCAAAGGTTTCAATTAACTGTGCTCTCAATAAATAAACTGAAACTGAAACTGTTTTATTACTAGTATTATTTTACTGATGGAATAGTTGGGAATATTAGCATCTGCACTGTTGTGTACTTTTGGCACTCCCATAACACCCTAGTAGGTACTGATTTTTTTGTCATGGTTCTACCCATGATATGATGTAGGTTCAAGTAGTAGAAGATTCCAAACCCCTTGAATGGGCAGCTTTCGTGAGACAGAAATCCAAGTATAAGACTGAAAAGGTTGTGGTTGGTGGATTCTGATGATAATACCCAAGACTTCACCCGTAGACAGTGACACCGTTCTGAGTTACAGGAACTTTAAGCACACACTCTAGATTGAGGAGAAATGAGGGTAAAGGTTAGAGAAACATAAGAGGCATCTTCAGTCATTAGATTCCAGCCAGCTTTGTATGTAATGGTAGTTCTACATACCCACACTTGTACGTATCCTTCCAGTACCTTATGGACAAAAGGGGCATATGAGACAGGTAATGCAAGGCAGAACCACCTCCAGCAACATCATCCACTCCAGCTCGAGATTTACCAGGTTCTAAGTAAAGAAGTGCAGATAACAGGCCAAGAGTACCAGTAAACATCTGGAAAACTGGACAGCCTGAAGACTGGGAAACAGGTGGGTTGAGATGACACAGTGAGGAAGTCAGAGGAAGATTATGAAAGGAAGTACTGGAGGAGCACACCAGTCAAATGGGTTCAGAGAGTAACTGGTACTGTTAGACAGCCGATGAAGGAATGAGCAAGCCAAGGAATGTAAACACTGCAGGGGGAAGAAAACAAGGAAGGGGAACAGAAACACAAAAAAGGTGCAGCCTAAGAGCAAATAGTAGGCGATAATTACGAGTTGGAGAGCCATGCAACAAAGCAGTTGCAAGGCAACTAGCCACTGTTTCTGCTAGTTCTTAAATTCCGCTGGAAGCTTCTGTCTTCGGTTGAAGCTTGACTCAGATTGGTCTCTTAGTGCTGGTCACATGCCTCAAAATAATCCTTGATCCTAATAGCCCCCCAACCCTTGGCAGAAATCCCTGCTCCCCTTTGTATTAATTGAGGGCTACTGCACAAATGTTGCATGAAACCACCTTACTAGTCATCTTGCATGGAAAAAGGATGCTGGTTCCCATGACCTGTCGGCTGAATCATACCCAATCCATGCAATCAGGTACTATAATGCCCCATGTCTGGATCAGGAGCCTAAAATTCATAGTCATCATCTGCAGATATTTCCTGATCCCAGGGAACTATCGCCCTATTACCCTCCTGCCCAGCTTAGCAAAAGTCTGTGAGAAGGTGGTGACCAGACAACTTACGGAGTTTGTTGAAGGGTCTGATGTTCTTCATCCAGCACAGTCTGGGTTTCGCTCCTCCTACAGCACAGAGACAGCGCTGGTGGAGATTTCCGAGGCCATTCGCGAGTGTTTAGATCCCGGTGGGAGAGCAGCATTGGCAATGCTCGACCTATCGGCGGCATTCGACACGGTCCCGCACTCACTGCTAATCGCCCGACTCACTGAGATTGGTGTCTCAGGCGCCGCCTGGGGCTGGCTGAGGTCCTTCCTTGAGGGGCGGGCTCAACAGGTCTGGCTGCCGCCGGCCGCATCAAACCCGCAGCCGGTCACCACTGGTGTCCCGCAGGGGTCTTCCCTTAGCCCCCTTCTTTTTAACATCTACGTTACTCCTCTGGTCTATCTAGCCGAGGACTTGGGGGCTAAGGTGATAGCCTACGCAGACGACACCCAGCTTCTCTTTACCTGGGAAAAGGATGAGGATTCTGTATCCTTTGTTCAGCACTGCTTGTCTTCGGTTTTTGAGTGGCTTGCGGCCGCTCAACTCAAATGCAACGAAGACAAGTCAGAGATCTTACTCTACGGTAAATTCGCTACGGGCTTCAGAGATACGATCTGGCCTCCTGGGTTCCCCCTACCAACCTCTAATGGAAAATCCGCAAAGAACCTGGGTGTGTGGTTTGAGGATAACCTCTCCTTCTCTGCTCAGGTAAAAAAGCTCTCAGGCAGCTGCTTTGGCCTTCTCAAAACGCTAAGGAATTTTCTCCCTCTACTCCCTAGGCCTGCCAAAGTGACGGTTATCCGTGCCTTGATCCTTTCTCGATTGGACTACGCTAATGCGTTGTATATGGGCATCCCTGGATACTCCTTGAATAGACTCCAGGCCATTCAGAATGCGGCCGCCAGGCTGCTATTGGGAATCGCTAAGAGGAGCAGCGTGCGCGATCATCTCCGCCTACTCCACTGGCTTCCCGTGGCGGATCGGGTCAAATTTAAATCCCTGGTCATTGCCCATCGAGCCCTTTACGGTCTTGGCCCCGCCTATTTACAGAAGCGGTTTTCCTTTTATGTCCCGCTGAGACAACTGCGCTCATCAGCTCTTCTCCTAGCTAAAGTGCCCCGCATCATCCGCCACAAGATGGGCGGCTGTTCATTGGCCGTTAAGGCTGCCCAGGCTTGGAATGCCCTTCCGTTTCTATTGCGTAATACTCAAGACCCGTTAGCCTTCAAGAAACTTTTAAAAACTCACCTTTTTCCTTAATGATGGTGGTACAGTTCGGTGACTCCTCTTGGACTCGCGCCGGGACACTCCTCGGAGTAGCTGTGCGCGTTATAAGAGTATATAACATAACATAACATATTATGGGAGGCAGCCTAGCTCTTCTGGAGCCCTTGGCTCTCTTAATCCTGGAGACATGGGCCACTTTCCGTATCTGATAACGATTGGAAATAATAATAGGCCACTAAATGGATTTCCCCAGATTCTGAAGCTTCTTGCAAGAAAATGGGTCCACTTGCGAAAGCTGACATATTGGTTTCCATAAAAAGAGTCTTGTATGGCCTAGATATCATAGAATAGTACCTGAAATAAAGCTCTCCTATAGTTTTTTAAAGTCCTGATTTTATTCACAGCCCCACCAGAAAGGCTGTCCTTTCTTGGTCAAATTGGTGATCAGTTTCACTATTTGGGAAAACTTTTCAATTAATTGCATGTAAAGTTGGTGAAATCCAGAATTCTTTTATTCCTTTACAGTAGTGGGTACAGAACAATTTGAGTAAAACCTTCACTGTACTGGAATCTTTCTGAATAAGTTAGACTGAAATAATGAATCCAAGAAAAGATACGTGCCTGACTTCATAAATACATTTTTTAGCCCTTTCATACAATCCATGTCTCTGAAAGCGAGACAGTACCTCTATCATGTGTTCTTGGTATTCTCTTAGAGTCTTACAGAATTTCAATGTCATCTAAATAGATCACTACATATAATGGCTGATAAATCTCGAAATACATAATTGATGAACTACTAAAAAGATGCAGGAGTGTGGCAGAATCAAAATAGCATTATCAAGGGCTCATAGTGATTGTACTATTAAATGCAATATTCCATTCATCGTCTTCCCTAATTCTAACCAGATTGAAGGCTCCTCTTATGTCTAACTTTGAAAATATCTTGATATCTGTGAGCAGGTCTGACAAGACTGAAATGAGAGGTAAAGGATGTCTGTTTCTGATGGTAATTTCATTGAATTTTCAATAGTCTATACGGGGCGGTGGTTCCCTCCCGGCTTTGGAATTAAGAAGATGAGGGTTTCTGCTGGTGATACTGAGTGCCAAATCAATGTCTTTGGTAGCTTTTCTACAAGACAGACTTTTAAAATAGCATCTTCCTTCAGTGGCAGAGGAAAAAATGCATTCATGAAGAATCTTGTATTGTGGTTGAAGATTTATATCTTGCACAATTATATATATGATTTGCAGGAAGGTCATTAGCTGCCTTATTACTAAAAACATCCTCAAAGTCTTTATTTAAAGGAGGGATGACACTGTCTTTCTTGGTCATCTGAGCTGCAAAAGAGATTAGGGTCTGTTTGGTTTGATCCGAGTTTCAAAGCTAAATGTTTTCTCTGCAAAACTCAGAATTCATCTCAATATATAACGTTTGGTAATCTATGAAAGGACTGTCTCTTCTTAACCAGAGAGTTCCAAGGACTATGGGAAAATGAGGGGAAGCAATTCCATCCAAAATAATGAACTCATAGTGTGCTATCTCAAAACGTACCCACTTAAATATGTCTACTACCCCTCCTGGAGTATAAGGCATCAACCAGGTCTCTCCAGCCATCTCTGTCCTGGGCTTTTCTTTCAGTCTGACTCCAGGTGTAACTCATTTTCTTGCAGTCAGCCTCAAGGCCTCTGTGCAAGGTGTTCCTTAGCCTTCCTCTTTTCCTTTTCCCTTGAGGGTTCCAGGTCAGGGCTTGCTTGATGATGTTTGATGCGGGCCTGCGGAGGGTGTGACCTATCCAGCCCCAGCGTCTTTTCCTGATTTCTTCATGAGCAAAGTCTGCTACCATAGGTCGTTATTGCTGATGGTGTTTGGCCAGCAGATTTGGAAGAATTTCTTCAGACAGGTGTGGATGAAGGTCTGGACTTTGTTGGTGGTGGTCACTGTTGTTCTCCACATTTCTGCTCCATACAAAAGGGCGAATTATACATTGGTGTTAATATTGTTGTCCTATCTTGAAGGCCATTGTGATATGATTTGTTTCCCATTGCGCTTCCTCTGATGAAAGAGGCTGCCCATCAATTCCCCAAACTGCTTCTGAGACAGGTTTGCCGACAAGTTTATTCTTCTAGAAAAAGGCCTGATCTCTAAAGCACCCAGATGCACCATAACCAGGGCCACTGAAACTATGCGTCAGGGAAGCCCAAAACTGCATGGCAGGGTTGGCTAAATTATATGGCAATAAAGGGCAAAGTATGGTCAAAATGTGGCACATTTTGTGATAGTATTACTTCATTATTTTGAAATGTGCAGAAATGGAAATATTGTCTGGGCAAAGATTTCACCTCACAACCAAATAAATAAATAAGCAACTGAAAGATGACCAATTAACTTTTGCGAAGGGTCTTCTAATGCGCAAACATATATCAGCATGTTTTTAGTACCTTTTGATCCAATTGAGGTAGAATCAAAATTCTTTTTTGTTAAAATCTGCAGATTATGCAGCAGATGATGGAATATTTGGCAAATGCAGCAAATCCTTAATTATGTGAAAAAAGTCACAGCTGCAGAATTGCATAATTCCAGTGCCCTGACCATAACAAGTCATACCATTCACTGTAATGGGACTTTGTGGTGTGGTACTCACTATCTGTGAGAAATTGTGTTGTTGATTAAGTGGGGTGTTAACCCTGCTCAAGCAACAGCCACAATCCCCATCAGGGTGAACCACAAAAGTCACTAAATTGACAGGTGCTTAACCCTCTGGCAGCTTGGCTCAAAAGCAGTCAGGCTTTACTTGGAGGCAATGTGTAATGTATTTATGCAGCACACAAACAGTAATAAAGTGGAAACACAACAAAAGAAAAATCCCGTACAATTTAGAAAAATACAGTACATTTTAATAAATTATTTGACACCAAAATGACAAGAATCCAATCAGTAGAACCGCAGTTATGTATTCTTAAATTGTAAGGTAAAACTACACCCTTTTTGTTAAAATCGGCAGATTACGCAGCAGATGAAGGCATATTTGGCAAATGCAGCAAATCCTTAATTATGTGAAAAAGTCACGGCTAAAAATTGCAGAATTCCAGTGGCCTTGACCATTCCCAGTCATACCATTCACTGCAATAGGTCCTTGTGGTGTGGTGTTAAACCCAGTGCTTTCTGGCTGATTGGGACGCATCGAATCCAGACAGAATCCACCGACCTAGATAGGATGAGTACGAGACACTTGTCTGATAACCTGTGCTTACTCTTGGGTAGGTTGGCACAGAGCAGTCTGGCTTATCTTCAGAATCAAAGTGGAAAGTACTGGCACAACACCACCCTCGCAAGACACTGAGGATACTACAAAAAGACTCCACATCTTACGTATAAATCATTAGTCTTTGTATTACTCACACACCAAAATCAAAACGACATACACATTTAATATATACTTTACAGTTATGTGCAATTGTCTAACTCTCCCATTAGCAGCAGAATGGCATGAACTTATATATACTAGTCATAGGTATTCACTTGCCCCATTATCCCCCTGCCTCGTAAGCAACATAAACCCATGTGCATACTTCCTCAAGGTATTCACGATCCATGCAATCTCTCCCACATCAAAAGCGACAGAAACATATATGCAGGCTGTTCAGAAGTATTCCACTTTCCCGCTAACACATTAGCATAAAACACGACATTCCCAATATCGCATACCCCATATAGTTGTAATGGTCAAGAAACCACAGGTTTTGACTACGTCTCATGACCTAGCCACTCAAACTACACCAGCTAACAATACACGTTGCACCCGCTGGCGACTCTTTGATTAGATTGTCGGTACCACCTAAAGTGGAAGGAAACCGTTACTTGGTTTCGTCCATCCAGATTAGGCCTTTAGTCACCCAGCAGCACCTTCACAAGTGCGGGATCACTATCCCCCCATAGGCAAAAGACTGTGACAGCGGAAGCAAGCGTGCTTCCAAATTTAAAAAATGTTTCCCCTCAGGTATGGGTGTGAGCTGCAGTTGCTCCAGGCAGCCAGCCGTGGGTGCACACAAGGCAGAACGAGACCCGTTGGGTCCAGTCACGATATTCTCAACAACAGAGTACCTTGTGGTGTGGGTCCGGGAGGAGGGAGCCGGCGACCTCGGACGGAGGCTGCGATATCAGGCACTGTTGTCCTCCTGATCAGGAAGTTGGAGACAGTCTAGGCTTCCAGCTTGGGTCCTGGGACTCGGCAAACATCTCCCAAAACCCTTTGGACACCATACGCTACGGAGTGCGAGCTAGCACAGGTTTTGGGTTGCAAGCATGGATCCCTTGGACTCAGCAAACTTCCCCAGCACTCCTCACATTCCGGGACCCCAGGTGGGCCACTGATCTTTACAAGCACACTCCTCTGCACAGTGTGATTACGGCGTACGGCAGGACGGTCCTTGTCCCAACTGGCAATCACTTCCACCCATTTCTGATGCACCCTGCTTGGTCCTTACAATCTTGTGGAAATGGGGAGATCCTTTCTGTCCCTGGGATCTCGTGGGCAGGAGGCCAGCCAACCGGCCCTTGGAGAGTGCTTAGGGACCCGGGCCACAACAGTTGGCAATTAGCTGCAGGCCAGCAAACTCCAGGCAGAGTCCACCAAGTGATAGTCCCCTTCCTGGAGCATGACCAGCCCTAGGCCACCACAAGTCTGCGGATAATCCAGTTGCAGTCCCTCCTTACCCAATGGTTCCTCTTGTCGATGTCCCAGCATTGAAATAGCGTAGTATTGCTCCAATCCCAAAAGTGTCTCTAACTCCTGAGGGCAGAGTCCCAGTAGTTATACCCACAATGGCCTTTAAAGATGAGATCAGTTTGAAAAGCCACCTTTAAGATGCAAAGGCACTCTCAAAATCTTTTCCTGTCTGCCATCCTACCCTGGGAGGCTTGATCAATATATTTAATGGGGCCAAGACCCTGCCCCTGGAATGCACCCCTGCAATTCCTTCTCTTCGTGTCCATCCCAGGAAGGCCCCTCAGAGTCAGAGGTCTTCAGTTTCCCTTGAGCACCTAGTTTATGGACTTCTATCAGGAATGCACAGATGTAGCTGTCCCCCAGCACCCAGATGTGTATTGGAGACAGGCTGACAGGCACACAGAGCTCCGGGCACCAAAATGCCCACTTTCCCAAAGTACAGAGAACAAATGACAGGAGTGCACCCGTATACCCAGTTGAGACCTGGGTGATGAACGTTTGTAACAAGAACAATGTCTCAACAGGTGATATTCAATTAGGCTATTTAATAAGCATGCACATATAGTTGCAAAAAGGAGAGACAAGGGAGACTCCAAGGTTAAAGAAAGTGCCAGAGGCACTATATATTTAAAGAAAGTGTTGGAGGACAGTTGTATCAGCACTGTATACACCGAAGGTAAATATAACCTGAAATCACTTTGTGCACATAAGTGCTCGTGACACACAAGGTGGAAGGTCCAAGTGACAAGTGACACAGCGAAGAACGGCGCAGAGTGACAAATTGTCCAAACTTCTGAAAATATTTACAAGGTACTTTTAGGATCACAATAAATTATTTACAAGAGTTTTACAGAAGTTTGGACAATTTGTGAACCAGATTGAATATCACCTGTTGAGACATTGTTCTTGTTACACACTTTCCCAAAGTGGCATTTCCACATTAGTAATGTCAAATCCGCTTGCACGACCAGAGAGGGTTTGCCATTACTAACTCATCGATATCAGACACTATACTGCTACTATTCTGCACATAGGAAATATTGCTCCATAGCCTTTCCACTGGTTTCCCATGATAATCAATGCGAGAAGCATGCCCCACCGTACCAAACACACCATTCGGTGCTATTCACTACAAGTGCATGTAGCGCACCCATGCCCATGCTCTGCCTCATCCCGATACCGTCTCCTCCCCCCAGGGAATACTCCGATGTAGCTAGAGACATGCAGAACCTTGTCAAGTAGCTTTTTAAATACTAAGCTGAGTAACAGTAACCTGCACACACACATTCCCTGCCAGGGCAGACCTGTAGCACGTTTGAAGAGCTACCTCCGTGGGTGGCACAACTGGTGCTGCAGGCCCATGGAGCACCATTTCAGTTACATGCCCTAAGTATATGTCTTAGCACTAGACAAGGGACTTACAGCTAACTCAAATCAGCCGATCATGTATATACGGTGCAGAGACAGAATATAGAATCAAAAATATCGATTTACACAAATATCGAGTTAAAAATATTGTGCGTCAGAAATATCGACAGACAAATTCTCGTGGTCAAGAATATCGATTTTAGGTAAGTAATATCGATGTTAAAAATATGTAAGTGTAAAATATCGTTTGCAAAAATATAGTTGTTAAAAATATTCGATTTTTTATTAATGTTATGAATTTTAGATTATATTTTATATGTCTGTGCTGTATGTATTTTTGTATAAGAATTGTTTGTATTTTTAATATATGTGTTACATTTTTAGTAGTTATTAATTTTTTTTATTCG
The DNA here is from genome assembly GCA_963921515.1 of Calotriton arnoldi. Classification (NCBI taxonomy): domain Eukaryota; kingdom Metazoa; phylum Chordata; class Amphibia; order Caudata; family Salamandridae; genus Calotriton; species Calotriton arnoldi. Next base: position 1,058,282 of record CAWUFW010004415.1, on the reverse strand, counting down.
CTTTTTGTGTTTTTAGTGCCGTAGCGGGTTGTGGGTTTATAGGGGAATAGGGTGGGAAGTAATTTAATTATATAAAATTAAATGATTATTTTTAGTAGTTATTAATATATTTTTATTTGAATTTTGCGTTTTTAGTTCCGTAGCGGGTCGTGGGTTTATAGGGGAATAGGGTGGGAAGTAATTTAATTATATAAAATTAACTGATTATTTTTAGTAGTTATTAGTATTTTTTATTTGAATTTTGCGTTTTTATTTCCATTGCGGGTTGGGGGTTTATAGGGGAATAGGGTGGGAAGTAATTTAATTATATTACATTTATTGAATATTGTTTATTTAATAATATTTGTTTAATTGAGATGTTATAGTGAAATGAAATGAAAAAGATTTTTATATAGCGCATGGCTACCCGGGAGCATCCAACGCTGCAACGGAGACTAGAGAGGACAATCCCCTTAGGGGAAGAGCCAGGACTTTAGCTGTTTTCGGAATGTGAGATGATTGGATTCCCTGCGAAGGTACATTGGGAGGGTGTTCCAGAGTTTAGCAGCATTATATGAAAAAAGTCGGCCGCCAGTTCTGGCCCTCTTGATTCTGGGTACTACTATCAGGTGGAGCTCATCTGAGCGGAGTCTTCTAGTAGCCCTATATGGGCGGATCAAAGCTTTGATGATGGGTGGACCGCTCCCTTCCAGAGACTTATGGGCAACGCAGAGAGCTTTGAAGTTGATTCTCTCCTGCACTGGGAGCCAGTGGAGGGAGCGTAGCGCAGGCTTTGCTGAGCAACGATTATTGGTCCCGGTAAGCAATCTTGCTGCGGAATTTTGAACGATCTGCAGTTTCGCGACCACTGAGTTCGGAGCGCCTAAGTATAGGGCGTTGCCATAATCTATCCTGGAGAGAATTAGGGCCTGGATCAACAACTTTTTTGCTTGGCAAGGTAGAAGGGGAAGTACTTTGCGAATCGTTCTGAGCAAGCCGTAACACGAGGCAGTGGTCTTCCTAGCTTGGGTTTTAAAGGTGAGTTCTTGGTCTAACCATATGCCCAAGCTTTTTATCTCAGTTTTTGGGACCAGTGCCGGGCCCATGCAGACTGGCCACATGGTACTTGACTTGAAGCTTAAGTGGTTGACGAGCAGCATTAGCTCAGTTTTGTTGCCATTGAGTTTTAAGTGGGACCAACTCATCCAATTGGCAACTTCCTCGAGGCAGGAATGAAGGTCGGTAGGTGACTGGTCAGCCTGGTTGAGTGCTACAACCAGCTGTGTGTCGTCGGCGTATGTTACTATGTGGATCCCAAAGGGGGACACGATATCTGCCAATGGGGCCATATAGACATTAAAAAGAGTGGGGCTCAGGGATGAACCCTGAGAAACTCCACACTGCAGGGGGATAGGTTTTGAAAGGATATCGCCTTCAAATACCTGGAAGCATCTTTCTTCAAGAAAAGATTGAAGCCATGATAATGCAATGCCAGTCACTCCTATATTCCTGAGACGGTGAACCAAAATCCGATGGTTCACCGTATCGAAAGCTGCGCTCAGGTCGAGGAGAATAATGGCAGATGATCCTCCTGAGTCGAGGATATTTCTCGATTCTTCCACCACCGCTAGCAAAGCGGTTTCAGTGCCTTGCCGAGGGCGAAAGCCTGTTTGTGAAGGGTGGAGCAGATTATATGACTCAAGGAACGTGGAGAGTGTGTGATTAACATATTTCTCCACCATTTTGCTGACTCCAGGGAGGAGAGAAATGGGGCGGTAATTGCCCAGGTTGACGGTCAAGATTAGGTTTTTTATAGTGTTAAATGTGTAATGTAATTTATTATTAATTAATTAATAATTGGTTGTTCATTAATTTTAATTAGTTAATCGTAATTAATTATGGTAATTGTGTAATTAAGTTTAGGTATGTGTTGTGGTGTTTATAGGTGTAAAGGGTGGGAAAGGTGGGAAGTAATTTATTTTTATTTGATGAATTAATAATTAGTTGTTAATTCATTTTAATTAATTAATTAGTAATTAATTATGATAATTGTGTAATTAATTTTAGGTGTGTGTTGTGATGTTTATAGGAGTAAATGGTGGTAAGTAATTTGTGTTTAATTAATTATTATATAGTTGTTAGTTATTGTTAAATATTTGATATTTATTTTGTGTAATTGTTTATTTTTTGTGTGTTGTTTTTACTTTTAAAAGGATAAAAGGTAGGTATTAAATACATTTCAATTATTTAATTATTAGTTGTTAATAGTAATAGTTTTTCTTCTAAAAATATTATTTAATTGTGTTTTATTATTTTATAGTTTATTTAGGTGTGTGTTGTGGATATTATAGTGTTAAAGTATGTGTACTCAATGAATGTTTATTATTTTTTATTAATAAGATTTATTCAATTGGTTATTAATTATGTTAATTATGGAAATACATTTAATTAAAAATGTAGAAGTGTTTTGTTATTGGTGTGGTGTTATAGGGTACGAAATAAAATAAATACATTTATGTTTTAAATAATTTTTTTGTTTGTTAATATTTGCTACTTTTAAATAATTATTGTTTATAAATGTGTTTATTAATTTATTTTATATATTATTTGTAGGTTTTTGTTATGTGTATTTAATATTATAATATGTGTTCTTTTTATATGTTTAATATATTTAATTATATATTTTTAAATATTGTTTATTTATTTTTATGATTTTTAAAATTTTGTAATATTTTTTGTTTTTTTCCAATTGTTTAAGTGTTATTATTATTTTTTGTTTCTCTGCTCTCCAACACTTTCCCTAATGTTGCACTCACTGGAGTGGGAATAGTAATTTTTACCCCTCCCCTATCCAGCACTTTCCCTACTGTTACACTCACTGCAGTGGGAATAGTAATTTGTACCCCTCTGCTATCCAACACTTTCCCTACTGTTGCACTCTTTGGAGTGGGAAAACTAATTTTTGCCCCTCCGCTATCGAACACTTTTTCTACTGTTGCACTCACTGGAGTGGGAATAGTAATTTTTACCCCTCCGCTATCCAACACTTTCCCTACTGTTGCACTCAATGGAGTGGGAATTATAACTTTTACCCCTCCGCTATCCAACACTTTCCCTACTGTTGCACTCAATGGAGTGGGAATAGTAATTTTTACCCCTCCGCTATCCAACATTTTCCCTACTGTTGCACTCACTGGAGTTGGAATAGTAAATGCAATTCCTCCGCTATCCAACACTTACCCTATTTTTGCACTCACTGCAGTGGGAATAGTAATTTTTACCCCTCAGCTATCCAACACTTTCCCTACTGTTGCACTCGTTGGGCTGATGGCCCCTGGAAGTGAAAATAACTTACTTTTCTGGGGAAAGCCTGAATCGCGGATTTGGCTCAGCAATAGCTGCTGGTTCCGGGACGCCATTGCCTGTTACGGCTGAGAGGCAGGCAAATCTGATCCAACTAGATTTACATACACTTGATAGTAGAATGAGAAGCTTATTCCAACTCAAGCTGCGAGTCATGGGCAGTGGAGAGACACAATGCTTCCAGGCACCACTCAGGATCCATCCTTGTGAAGTCCTTGCATTACAGTGAATTTCAAACAGACAAATGCCTCAGAAACCATAAATTTGATTTTCTTTTTACCACATGAGTCCTTTTAATTAACTCTGGGCTTAAACTTCTTTTCTTTCTTTTTCTGTATACTTTTTACATTCAAGGTTCCTATCACCAAATATCTTTGAACATACCCTCGGTGTTTTTTAACAAAAAGCAGTATTTACAATATTTACATCACTTACATATACTAAAACATTAATAACACAAAGACATTTTTTTCATGAACAAACATATATCTTTGCCATCAAGCACAATTATAAAGGTTCAGTCACTTCGCATAGAAAAGGTTATTGTCAACATAACTATTGTAGTCCTACTGGTTTGTGAATACTATTGGTACGTTTATCTTTTCGTCCTCACTTTGAACTATTCCCTAGGTCCTGCAGAGGTCAGAGACTCTTTACAAACTCAGAGCAGGTCCGTGTACCAGCTCCCTCGCCTCTGTAAGCCCAGTGCTTATTCCTGGGTTTCCCTCTGTGTTTCGTTTTCAATCTACTGTTTTTCTATGCATCAGCATTGTCACATTGTAGCATTTGTGAGTTTCTGTCTCCAGCCCTCCGTTTTTGTTAATTTTCTATGCCTCGTTGTTGTGAACCTGTGCCTGTATTTAATTGTAATTGTGGTTTCCCCGTTCTCAACCGTCCTTTTCTGCCATATTTTGGGCCTAATTTTTAACCTGTGATTTTCTTTTTTTGTTTACTTTTGCAGTGAGCTGCCGCCGCGCTCACTTCCCGCAGTTTGTGCCGCTCCCGCCTCCTGATTCCCGCCCCCCAGCGCCGCGCCCCACCACCCAGGACATACTTTATTGAGGCCGCAGTGCAGGCATGCCACTGGCACACCTGTCTGCGCCCGCCTGTGCCTGGAACTCACCCAGCACCCGGAACCCTGGATTTCCCATCACCCGCATATACACTGGCACCAAGCTCAAAGCCCTGGACTCCAGACTACGCAACAACAAATGCTGCCACACCTCACCACAAGCCACAGTAGGACCTTTCACATGCCACCACTGTCTCTTCTCCTGCAACACTGGAGCACCCGCTCATGCCACCCCCAAGCCAACCACAACTGCGCCTGGACAACTCCACTGCCTCCTGCTCAATGCTGATCGCTCTGCAAACATGCCACTGAGATCTGTGACGCCATCACCTCCCTCACCCCCGAGGTCATCTCCCTCACCGAGACCTGGCTCAATCGCATCCGACATCACCACGGCCATGCCCAATGGCTACAAGACAGCACACAGGGACCACATAAAAAAGTACGGAGATGGAATCGCCATCATCCACAAAGAAACCATCCACTGCACCACTCCCACATATGACACCTCCCAGCTCATGGAAAACCTCAACTTCCAATTTAAGACAGACAGCCAAACTACCATCAGAGGAAACCTCACCTACAGACCCCCAGGACCACGACCCTGCTTCTGCGACACAATTCCTGAATTCATCGCGCCAGAAGCGATCAACACCAAACACTACATCTTCCTCAGAGACCTCAATTTTCACCTCAATGACCTCAACGACGCCAACACAGCCAACCTCGTCGAAAGCATGAACAGCATCGGACTCACCCAACTAGTCACCGACCCCACACACAACGCAGGACACATGCTGAACCCGATTTTCACAGCCATCAACAGAGTCAAGTACAGCCAAGTCACCAAGCACACCTGGCCAGACCACTCAATCATCCACTTCACCATCACAGCATCCCCCAGCACTGCCACCAAGTTGCCCAGCACCCCGCACCTCACACCACAGCTGAAACAAAGTATTCAAAAGCCAATGGACCGACGCACTCAACGCCTCCCACCCACACACCACAACCAACCTGTAGCATGCAGTCAGGAACTTCACCACATGGATAACCAACTGCGCCGACAAAGTCACCCCATCAAATCCACCAAACTCAAGAGATCCACCAAACTTGCCAGCTGGTGCATCTCGGAACTGAGAACCACAAAACATAACTGCAAGCAACTACAAAGGAAATGGTGCACCAGCAAGGAACCCACAGACCGCGCCACCTTCAAGACAGTGCTCAACCACTACTACTGACTCCTGAAAGACTAAAAGGAACATCCTAGCTGACCGCATCAAAACCAGCTCCAACCACAGTAAAGAACTCCTCAGCATCATCAGGGAGTTCTCCAACCCCTCAGCAACTGGAAACATCATCACCCCCTCTCAAGAACTCTGAAACACCCTGGCGGACTTCTTCCATAACAAGATCTCCACCATCTACAAACACTTCGAATCCCAACACCCCCACTCTCGACATCCTCAGTCTCTTCGCTCCAACAGACACAATCCCCGACCACTGGACCCCTGCCTGGGACCAGCTCACCACTCAGAGTACCACAGCCATCATGCACTCCATCCACTAGAAGCACCCACGGACCCCTGCACCCACCATATGTTCCACCTCAGAAACAGGACCACCAGCAATAAGCTCACAGCCATCTTCAAAACATCCATCCCCTCAGTCACCTTCCCAGAAGAATAAAATCACATTGAAGTCAAACCCCTTCTCAAGAAATCATCAGCAGACCCCAATGGCCTCAAGAACTACCGGCCTATGTTCCTGCTCCACTTTCCCAGCAAAGTCTTTGAAAAGGCCCCAGCTCACAGAATACCTGGAAAACAATGATCTGCTGGACTCATCCCTATCCGGATTCTGCACGAACCACAGCACTAATGACATCAGGACCTTCCTAGACCAAGGAGAAGCAGCCACCCTGATCGTCCTTGAACTCTCAGCAGCTTTCAGGACTGTGTCCCAACACACTCTGATCAAGAGCCTTCCCCAGATCTGAATCCAAGAGGTCACCTTGATTGGATCGCTTCCTTCCTCACCAGAAGAACACAGAGGGTCCGCCTTCCAACCTTTACCTAGGAACCCAAGAACATCATCTGCGGCATCCCTCAGCCCTACACTGTTCAATGCCCACATGACCCCCCTGGCCAACATGGTCAGAGCCCATGGACGGAACATCATCTCCTACGCAGACGACACCCAGCTCATCCTCTCTCTTTTGAAAGACCAAGCCACCATGAGGGCCAACTTCCACCGGTATTTAATCAGCGTCACCGACTGGATGCAAGACAACTGCCTCAAACACAACACAGACAAGACAGCAGTTCTGATCTTTGGGAACAACACCTCCCCATGGAACGACTCCTGGTGGCCCGCCAAACTGGGACTCTCGCCCACTCCCACAGACCATGCCCAGAACCTCAGTATCATCCTGGATAGCAAACTCACCATGAAAATCCAAATAAACGAAGTCTCCTCTGCCTGCTTCCTCACTCTTCAAATGCTCAGAAACATCTTCAAATAGCTCTCAGTCTCCACCAGACGCACCGTTACTCAAGCCCTGGTCACTAGCCGCTTGGACTACGGCAACACACTCTACATTGGAATCACCTCACACCTCCTGAAGAGACTGCAGACCAATATAAGAAAAAAGGTACCCCCTGGATAAACTATAAGGTCCAAGAGCAAGGGGGAAATATCAACTAACATCAAGAAAAACTCTTGTATGACCTATATTGCTTTGTAAGGGGCCTCCAATAGGCTCAAACTCAAGGCAGGTACACAATACAGCACTCGAACAGACTGATTATTCAAAAAATATTAATTTATTTTCATTCATGTCAATTCAATTTGAACAAGAATGTACAATTATTCCTTGCTGTTAATGCACAATAAACAACATGTCATGAATCACAGACACGAAACCTATAGTTTCTACATCATAGTATTGCCTAAAAAACAAGGACAAAGTGACATATACACTGCAATAAATAACATCATAAAATGCATTACCTATGACCCCACTAACAGCCATCCATCAATCATACTGACCAGTCATAACCGTCGTAAATGCATTTTATGATGTTATTTATTGCAGTGTATATGTCACTTTGTCCTTGTTTTTTAGGCAATACTATGATGTAGAAACTATAGGTTTCGTGTCTGTGATTCATGACATGTTGTTTATTGTGCATTAACAGCTAGGAATAATTGTATATTCTTGTTCAAATTGAATTGATATGAACGAAAAAAGTTATTTTAAAAAAACATATTAAAAAATATTTTGTACACTTAAGAAATAAATGTATATTTTTTGAATGATCAGTCTGTTCGAGTGCTGTATTGTGTACCTGCCTTGAGTATGAGCCTATTGGAGGCCACTTACAAAGCAATATAGGTCAGACAAGAGTTTTTCTTGATGTGAGACTGCAGACCATACAGAACTCAGCAACCAGACTCATTCTCGACATCCCCAAATCGACCCACATCACTCTTCACCTAAAGAAACTCCACTGAGTCCCTATCCACTAGAGATGCCAATTCAAGATGCTGACCCACTCCTACAAAGTCCTGCACAATCAAGGACCAGTATACATTAACCACTGCCTGAGATTCCACCAACTCTCCAGAATTTGCCAGTTAGAAAATTGGTGGGTGCTGTACCCCAAGGTCAGAAGGTTCAGGCAAGTCTCAGAAGCTCAGAAGGCTGGTTATTGTGGGCACATATAGAACCAGACAGAATGCACAATGTGACATTTTGTCGAACAGGCAGCTACTAATGATAACAAGGGACTAGTCTAGGGAAGCCCTTATAACTTTGTTCCCTGCTACAATGATATCATGTATAGAGTCTTCATAGAACATATTTGTGTCCGTCTGTAGGTGTCATAAGAAATTTGTGGACAAATGGAAATGTGACACAGTCATTCATTCTGAAAAGGGCTTCTTCAATATTTTCTGGTAAGTATGTTTTCACTACTGAGAAGGCATTTCACAGTGAAGTCAGATTGTCAAGAAAGGTAAGCCTGTATTGTCTGTCATCTATTATGATTATCTGTGCAAATATCAAAAGGTATCTGGGATGCAAGTACCAAATGTGTCCAATTTGTATATTCACTTTTCATAGCTAAGATTTCCTTTTGATGATGGGGCAATATGTTTCACTAAGAAGCAAAGTATGGGATAAATAAAATACTTGAAGCCTAATTCACAAACCACACTCTGCACACGTAAATAAAGGTTTTAGCAGTAAATGCGGAAGGGACCCAGGGAAGTGGGCCGGAACAAGGGCAGGCTTACTCCTAAAGGGTAATGGGATTAGGGAGGAGTAAGACCTGCTTAGGGAAGGTCACAGAGCGGTTTGGGGGTGGGAAGTCACCCATCTACACCAGAGTAAACCAGTTGTTTTACTCGGGATGTAGACATGTAGCTTACACTTTTGGAGTAAATTTACTCTCGGTATTTGTGAATACCGAAAGTAGTAAACTTTCGCCAAAGTGTAAATTTACTCAAAAGTGCAATTGCATTTGTGAATCAGTCCCAGTGTGTTCAAAATGGTGAACATCTTGAAGATGAAGCAGAATAGCCCCATCAGTTTCTGTCGGAGGCATTAAAGCACTTGGAAGTATCAGGGTGCATCACTAGAGAGATAGAAATAACCACATGTTTCATTTTCAGAAAGGCTGCTTCTGCTTGCTGATCTCACTGGAATCTATGTGATAGGTTTTCCTTTAGAGAACAGGCCATATGAATGGTAAAGTCAGCAAAATAGAGGATAGTATCCTGCTAAAAGTTAGTGACTCCAATCACATACTGTATTTCTTTGATTAAAATAGGTGAAGGCCATTCTGATAAGGCTGGGCAATCTGTGCACCCAAAGCCAGTTCTGAAATGAATGTACTCTAATTTGTGAAGTTGTATTTGTCAGGTTTTCTGGCAAGAAGAAGTTGTTGAAGGTGCAAAAAGACAATTAGCGTTTGGAGCACTGTTGGGGATATGCACAACCAATGGGCATTGCGCATACTCAAAATGCCTATCGCATGTCCCAAAGAGTTTGTTCCAAACATGACTTTATAAGACTCTAGTTTTAACAACAATTTGTTGGCCGATTTATGTGCACATACAGTTATGCAATGAGCAATTATTGGCAAAGATATGACCATCACACATTTGAACAGCAAAAGTGCATTTACTATCAAACTGCATTACAAGCCATAATAGTGAGCACCAGTCAATTGTACATTTTACCCACAGTTGGGGTGATGTATCACACAGGAAAAGTGCACTTATTATGGACAGGTCTGTATATGCACGGAAAGAAACATAAGAAACCCTAACGAGAACTCAACAATACTGTTGGGAAGGAGACCACTGAGAGTAGTACCACGAAGAATACAACAAGCGCCATGTAGGTGAATGATGGGTGCACTGCAGCCATACCACTGGGATGTCAAGGTTGTGTGGGGCATGTAATATTGGCCACATGTGCAGTATGCCCTTCATTGCACAGCTCTCCCCATTGTAAGGATTCGTGTTCCTGAGAAAAGTGCGAGAGGCCTTCAGTCCCTCATCTTGACCTCTTCAACAATAACTACTCTACCAGCCCCATCATTCTTAGGCATAGTCTCTAGGATGCTGGCCCAGGCGGCTATTTACCCAAGGCACTGTCCTCGCATTCAGCCAACTTCTTCAGTTCCATATTCAGCTGCAAGGGCCCAACACACTGTTCCATTTCATGGATATCTGTTGATTGGGCAGAATAAGTGTAAAGTCAACAAATATAATTGTCACTTGATTGCCCTTAGTTCTTGGCTAGAGCCTGAGCAGACACACCTGTGATGTTTTCAAAATAGTCCTATCGTTGGCTACTGTTATAAAGCAAAGCATTGTTTCCCAATACTCAGTCAGCCCAGGACATCTCCGCACCATATGGAAAATGTCAGACCCAACTGTATGATATATAGCACATTCTGCATGTGCCTCTGGGTATGTGCAGTTAATCCTCTTGGAGTTTAAATACTCTGTGCACATTGTAATACTAGAAGAGCTTGACCGCGGAATGTGGAATATTTTAGGAGTTACGTGCAGCACCCTCAAGCGGTGGTCATTGCCTTATGGGGAGCCCATATCTTCCCCCATTTGCTTTGCAGTGTGCCCAGAGTTGTTTTGGATTGTTTTGGATTATAAAATCAGGTACTGATACAATAGCATTATTGCTCTATACCTCCTGCCATCTTTGGAATATAGTCTATCTAGACATTTATGCTGGATGGGTTCTAGCTATCCACTACATCACTGTGTATGGATAGTGGCCACAACCGACCCATGGAACAGAAAGTGACCATCTGAGATTCCATCGTCATCCCTCAGCACTGAAAAATCAGCGATAGTACCCCCTACATATAACTTCCCAGCTTTCATGAGTCTGTTCTCCTCCCACTCCCGCAGGCCTGCTCAACTACCGAGATGGGGTATCAATTTCAATGCCTGCAGACATATCGCCCTGGAATATTGAACTCTGGTCCGGGTTCAATGTAGAGTTTTCACCCACTCGTAATGCGCCATGCCCACCAGAATGTCTTCAGGACATGATAGCTTCTGTAGGGCGGGATTTAATGTCACCCCAGTGGTGGATGTTCTTTAGGGTTACCTCGGACCCACAGTTCTGATTGCACCTGAGAGCTCTGCTCTACACCTAGCCGTCCACTGCAATTGTGCAATCAGGTAGTATTTCGAAGTCTGGTATGGCAAGGCCCCCTTCGTCCATTGAGAATTTCAATTTCAGCAAAGATATGCTGCTTCATTTACCACCCCAGATCAAGCCTGTGAGCATGGGTTCCAGGAATATCAACTTGGGTATTTGTATAGGCAGGGCGAGAAAAAGCATAGCAACCTGGGGAGCATAACCATTTTAGAGATCCCCACACGCCCATGCCCGATAGGGGGAGAGTTGTCCAGAACCCAATGACCTGCCTGAGGGAAGTCATTGCAGTTCTCATGTTACCCTCCGAGAGGTGCTCCTCTGGTATTTGAAGGTAGTAGGTTTCCACTGCAATCTAACTCACAGTGCCTGGGGTGTATCAAATACAAGGGGTGCATACATCGAGTATCTGCTTGATTTGGTCTAATTCACCTTTATCAAAAAAGAAGGAGCAATAGAGGGATAATGACCAGGTCGCCCTCCACTCACTGAACCATGCAAAAAGTGACCTGATTATAATGAGCACTATACACTTTCAAAATTCCAGGGGCAGTCTTTGTAACCAATCTCTGCCAAAGGCTGGCTCCACCAAATTACCAGTCCTGCCCAGTTTCAAGTGTTCTGTACTCTAAATTTTAAAAGTTTGTCAGCCCACCATACATACTCTCACATCATAAACAGAACCAGAAAAAGGTGTGAGAGGTCAGAAAGTACCTCACATAAGCATCACCAAAGGAGCTGCTGGTTGGTACTCACCAGTTTGCTCACGTTGTCATCATTGGTAATTTTCATGACCGAAAAGGAAAAAAAAAGGAAAGTTATTGTGCCCAAGTTTTATAGTTTATGTGAGAGAAGGTGAAGAAAGAAACAGAGTGTAGTGTCGATGCTTGTGTCATCCATCAACCAACTGGACCCCGTATCGTGAAAGAAGAAAATTGCTTCTCCAAGCTAAAATGAGTTGTGACTCACTTGCAATTGTACATACTTTATTATTTGCAGTGATCACACTCAGATTATAAGAACAGCATGTTTTAGACCATTTCAGTTAGAACGGCCGACATGTTTCATTGCCTAATAATTTTCGGCAATTTCATCAGGGCTCGGGGACCGATCTCCACCTCACCCATGCTTCAAGTACAATCTGTGGTGGTTGACAAACAATATAAAAGAAAGATCGTGCCAAACATGTAAACACATAATAAAATAGTGTATAATGGCAACTTTGCCATGACATTTTTGCAGGTAAACGTGCATGGTTATGCCATAATTACCCCGTGGTTGCCAACAGGACTCGTACCAGCAACACACTCGTAGGGGAGGACACACACAAATTTTAGCCACGCTTCCCCATCAGGAAGATAGCAGCCACTGATCGTCACCCTGTGGATATATAGACGTATATATTCATCATGAGCCCTTAGTTATACATAGTGCCAGTACCTCAATAGTTCTCTCTTGTTCTCCTGATACCCATTGAGTGCCTTCCTCATGTCTTTATATGTATGCTGATGAGAGATATATCGCAAATCTGGCCCCAAAGTAATTAACTTGTTTCTCGAACTTACTCAGTACCCTTGCGGTCAAGCTGCTGGGAAATCTGTGCAATGTTTAGCCCGACAGCTACTAACTCTGTTCCCAACACTCTCACAACTCTGTTAAGGTCATGCTGCTTTCAAACCTATAACGTTGCGAGTAACAATTAGCGGGCAGCACATCCTTTCCATACACCCGCTTCCCCCCACTCTCAGCGCTATACTGGTCGTCTGGGCTGCATACTCCTCCAGGACGCCGAGAGAACTTGTACGCCCCTTGAGATATGCGTACCGTGACCCGGAAGGAGAGCAGGAAGCCCGCCCCCTCGCCTGGTTCAACAGCCTGTTCCGGCCAATCCTGTGAGACCGGGATATTGTGCAGTGCCCTCCGTTCGTACTGGTTAAACGGGGGTCTCAATGAGCGCCATCTTGGAGTTGTTACTCCCAGATAGAGCGATATCTGTAATAGCTGCACGGCAAGCCCCAAAGATGGTTACAGTTTAGTAACATCTGGGTGCGCAGTATTTTTTAAAAAACATCTGGGTACACAGTATTTATTAAAAAAACGCACTGCATTGGTCAAGTTTATTGACAAACCCGGGCAGTCATGTAATTCCTAAGGGGCGTTTATCTAAATATATACCAGAGGATGTGTATAAATATTGAGGGGCACCTAAGTAGTCAAGGTCACTCTATACCTTCCGGCACCCATGCATGTAGCCTCAGTGTGCTACGCGGTGCTACCAAAGGGAATAATCAGGATAAATATAGTCAAATGTGGTGGAATACTGCGCAAATAACCCTTCCTGATTTAGCGGTGTTTCTCATGATTTAAAGATCAGGATAAATTTGGTCAAAAGTGGTAAAGTGGGTACAAAGCTGCGCAAATAACCTTTCCTGATTTAGCGGTGTTTCTCATGATTTAAAGATCTCCATGCCAGTGCCCCTGTGTTCGCACTTTTCTTACTTTGCTAACCCTTGGGATGAGCTAACACAGACGCATACTGGTACATCTATCTCCACCTTGCCCATCCCATACCAGATCCTCCAGTTTATCTCCAAGGGGACAAGTTCCTATCTGCCCACCCAATTCACACTTTTCTTACTTTTCTGACCCTTTGTGTGAGTTGGCGCAGGCACATATTAGTGCATATATCTCAACCTTGCCTATCCCATGCCGGGACCACGGGTATGTCTCGAAGAGGACAAGTTCCTATCTGCCCACCTTATTCCACTCAATGCAATCATTCAAGCCCGTTTGGTCTGCTTTTTCCATAAAAATCCAACGTGCCTCCTTCCTGATCAGCCTGTCCTCGATGCTGTGTGCATCTCCCATTACTCTCTCAAACACTGTCCATTTCAGGTCCCTGAAATTGTGTTTCAGCTCCTGATAATGCCAGACCAGCCGTGTAGTCAATTTCGCTGCCTTAAGGATACTGATATGTACTTGTATCCTCACCTTTACTTTGCGGGACGTGAGGCCAATATAGTGCAGTCCACAAGCACAAGTTAGTCTGTAAATTACATTCGTGGTGTTTCAGTTGCTGAATTTATTTTGATGCCAAATTATACCATCCATCAGCTGAACATTCTTGGACGCCTGAGTAAGATCACAAAGAGTGCAACTTCAACATGGGAAGTGCCCTGATGGTATACCTGATTCCCTTTTCTGTTGGATATGACGGGTATGGACCGGGTATGGACCAGCCGGTCTCTCAGGTTAGATGCCCTTCTAAATGAGAACCTGGGTGGAGGCATTTTTTCTGGCTTGTGTCCAGCAATGACCAATGTTTCCTAATAATCTGCCTGATTTTGGTAGACAGAGGGTCAAAGGTGGTTACCACTGGTAGACAGGCTTCATTAGATCTTTTGTTTCTTTCCAGCAACGCCTCTCGAGGGGTATTAAGCGCTCTCTTACGTGCCTGTTTTATCACTATGGTCAAGTAAGCTCTGTTTTCAAGCCGTTTCATCAAATTTTAAGATTGTTCCATATACATGCTTGTATCTGTACAGTTCCTACGGTACCTGAAAAATTGCCCCACGGGAAGGTTATCCCGCAAGGCCCTCGGGTGGAAGGAACGATAGTGCAAAAGCGAGTTCCTATCAGTAGATTTTTGATACACAGTGGTGTGGAGTTTGTGATTGATGGCAGCAATGTCCAGATCTAAATAGACACCAGTGTGGCATCTTGGGGAATGCTGGTATAGAGGGATTCAATGTCGATGGTTACCAAAAATTGGTTCCCTGGGTCGTAGTCTAAGGGGCCCAATTTATTAAGAATGTCAGTGGTATCCTGGACAAACGAGGGTTGGTTGGTTGATGACAGTTTCCCTCAAAAAGAAATCCGCAAACTGAGAGAGCGGTTCCAATAATGATTGGATACCCGAAACAATCGGGCGGCCAGGTGGTGAACGTTTGGGCCTTATGAATCTTAGGCAAGATGTAAAATGCCGGGGTTCTTGGCATTGGATTAATCAAGAACTCAGCCTCCTTATGGGTGATCCATTTCTTCTCCTTGGCGTCGGACACCATTACCCTAATCATGTCTTGAAGCTCCCCCGTGGGGTCTTTTGCCAGTAGTCTATAATTTGCACGTACCCCCAGCAATTTCAGAACCTCAGCTTCGTAATCTTTGGTATTCATAACCACGATCGCGACGCCTTTGTCAGCCTGTTTTATTATTATTGTTTTGTTCTCCTGTAAAGATTTAATCGCTGACCAATCCATTTTACTCATGTTTTGAAAGCTCTTTTGGCTACACGACTGTTCCCAGGAGGTAATGTCTTTAAGTACACGTTGTTCAAATACTGCTTCCTCGGGACTCACAGACTTACCAAAGTATCTAGAGCAGACACTGGTCCTGCATGTCACTCTCCTCGCCCCGCATTTGCAGGAGCATGTCATCGGCGTATATAGAGACATATAGTGTGTCCTCCTCAACCCGGATTTCCTGATAACACCCGTCTTGCTGTACAGTATAAGCTAGTGGTTCCATTGCAATGGCATATAGGACTGAAGAGAAAGGGTATGTCCCTGTCTCATAGCCCTCTCAGTCACACAACTATCCAATATGTTGAACCATGCTAGTAGCCTCCTGGCCATGTCCCTCTCATTGTGCATCGTTGACAATATTGCTTGTAGGAATAGCCCTTAAGGCACTCAAGGTGTTCCAAGAGGTGTTCTTTCACCTCCTGGATCTGGTCCCCAACCCTCAGATTGATCAAGAATTCCCTCTTAAGTGCATTCAAATGTGTTTCCTGAGTATAAGTGCCCTTTACAGCTGTGCCCTGACAAGAATCGTGGCAGCTATGCAATGCCCACTAATCACCACTTTGAATGCTTCCCATTAGATAAATGAGGTCGAGGCCATGCTCGCATTTTTAGTGAAGTAATTATTAATGACATTCCCCAGGTCTGATCTAAACACTGTGTCCTCCAGCGCATCCATGTTGAGCCTCAAGGTGGGTATAGACACGTGGGGGCTGAAACACATGACCATAAGTACCAGGGGGTTATGATTAGAAATCATCTTAGGCAAGTACTCAGGCCTGATCACCTAAGTGTGTGTCAGGGAGCAACACAAGAACCTGTCCAAATGCACATGTAGATCATGAGCCCCAGTGAAATAAGAAGACTCCTTTAGAAAAAAAGTTAAGCATCTTCAATGAGTCAATCAATCCCTATTGTGCAATCCAGGTAGTAAATGCCTTGGCAGTCTTGCGTGTAGGCGATTCGGGGAGCTGGGGTGTAACCTATAAAGCCCCACATCTGTAACACAACTAAAGTCACCCCAACCACCTTAGGGTAGTGTATGGAATCAGCAAAGTGGGGGGGCCAAGTCATCAAGAAATGTCATCTGACCCACATTAGGAGTGTACAGATTTACTAAAGTAATATCTTTGCACTCTATGTTGCTGCCAACCATAAAATATCTCCCTTCTGTATCTATATGCACCACCTTGGGTCTAAAAAGGATGACAGGCTTAATTCATATTAGGACCTCCCCCGTGCAAAAGTAGAATATGACGTGTGGTAGACCAATCCCGCCATCGTCTCTGGAGAGCCTGGTGCCCAGTTTTGGTTAAGTGTGTTTCCTGTAACATCACAATATGCACACAACACCTCTATAAATATGCATGTACATTGTATCTCTTACAAGGGAAGTGAAGGCCCCTCACATTCCAAGGCAGTAGTTTTAAGCAGCCCTTAGTAGTAAATACATTGGTTAATGAATATATTGACGCCTGTAAATGTACTGGTATTCTATCCATGTATGACTACAAAGCCATAAAAAATGTTAAAGCAAATAGTAGTAAATACATTGGTCATTTGGCATAACCGAAGCGTGCTGCTCATGCCCCATCCTTCATAGCCCGCCCCACATAACACACCCATGAGAAGTCCAACTCAGAAGTTAAAACAGAAAACAGCTGAAAACTTGCATAGAAAGACCCCAACAAACTCCTCCTAGGACTTGGTGCCAGCTGCACTCCATCCAAACTGGCAAAACCTGAAGATATTGTACCACTGGAGCTAATCGATCCCGACCCACTCAAGAAAGCGCTGTTAAGAGTGGGGGAGGTCGGCACACTCTAAAGGAGTCCATCCATCATTCAGATCCTCCACTGCCACCCTAGGACCACAGCAAACACAAATAGAGGATACAATGCCACCCATGTAAACAGCTACAGAAGTCAAAAGCAGCAAGTAGGCAGTTCAAGTTTAGGAGGTCATATTGTCTAATCTGCCATGCCGGAGTCACAACCTGTGTGCCCCTCTTGTCGTCTGAACGTTCCATGCTGTAAGACCTGGGGCATGACGCCTTACTCTAGTCTGATCCATCATAGCCTTGCTATCTTTTGATGTTACAGTGGCAACCATTGCCACTGCCTCCCCCATCCCATCCCGCACACACTGCGGGGTAAGATGGGTCCACACTTGTCATCTCGATTGCAGTGTTTTATGTTTCAGAGGCCTGGAGGGGGGGATTGCTCAGGCCGTCCGTCCTCCCCTTTGCATCATATCTGTTTACCCAGTCCTACACCTCATCAGGGGTAGTAAAAAATTCAGTCTTCTTGTCCACCTGCTCCCAGAATCATGCGGGGAAAAACAACGCATATTGGATACCAATGTTGCACAGTCTCTTTTTCACTGCCCTGTAGGACGCTCTTTGAGTCTGAACCACAGCAGTGAAGTCCAGGAATATTGATAACTTTGCATTGTCTATGAGGTAGGGGCCTGCAGTGCGTGCCTGCTGCAAGATATATTTGCAGTCCCTGTAATATAGTAGTCTGGTGACCACCAGTTGCAAAAGTGCACCGGGCTTCGGGTGGCAAGATGGCACTCTTTGAGCTCTCTCGAGGGTGTAGAATCTGGAGAGGCCCTCCGGTGCCATGGTCTTCTGCAGTCAGTCTTCAAGAAAGGATATCATGTAGGACCCTTTTGTCTTTAAGGTAAGCTCTCCACATGGATTGTGTACCTCCGCGCATGTCCCTCTGGTCCCCTATCCTGGCCTCTAGCTCTTGTACCAGGTCCGACGTGTTTGTGAGGTGCTGTTTGAGCTTGGCCGCCTCAGGGGCCAGATCTGCTACCATTGCTTCCCCTCTGTGCACACATTCATTAATTGTCTTATGGTCATCCTGCAACAGTCCGAGATCAACTATTAGAGTTTTTATTTTACTCTCCAGTAGGTCATGGGTGGGGCCGATGGCTGTCAAGATGGCATCTAGTTTGTCAAAGTCTGGGGCCAGCCGCAGAGGGGGATGCACTTCCCCCAGGTGGTCTGCCAGGCCCAGCGCCAGGTCCGGTTGTGCCCTCTTCCAAGTGCCACTGGTTCCTGCCCATTGCGGGGATGGCGTTCAATCAATTTAGCAATAATGGAGCAAGGCATTTCAAGGTAGGCAAAACAAAGCCCTCCCCCGCCCCCAGCCACTAAAGGAGCCCCAATCAGTAGTGTACCCTCTCCAGGCTGTATGAGGTTTGGAGCAACTTGTACAAATCAGTGGGCCCCCAGTCAACCACAGGCCAGGCGAATTTTAGTCCTCAGCTCATCCTCACCATGTGGGGCACAGAGTCATATCTTCAAGATTAGAGCAGCCAAAATCTACTGCTGTCTGCTGGTACAGCAATGGGGGCCACTAACTGGGTCCAGAAAAATCACAGATTTCTGGGTAGCTGCAGGCCGGGCCCCGGAGGCCCCAATCGCTCCAACTCCATGTGAGACGCAGTGTCACCTCCAGAGGAACAGGGCAGCCAACGTCTATTACCACCGGTAACTCAGCAGGGGACCGCCTACTGCTCCGACACTCACCGGGGCCTCACAGACTCCCCCTTCACAGTGGTTGCCTCCAAGGGTATTCGACATCCGTAGCAGCTGCCAGAGTCATTCGCTGCATTGCATACCGGGCGTCGCTATCTTGGTTTAACGCTGCATGGCTGGCCCGACCTGCAGCTTCCAGTTTGCTGCTTGTCTGTCCAAGCAGAGGCACCAGCTTAGGGTCTCACCAAGAGCCTCCGATAATGTTTCCCTTCAGCTAGGGCCCCAACAGTTAGATCTGGGTGGCAAGATGACACTGGATTTCCCGCGGAGGTGTGGGGAGCTCACTCGGGCTGCATCCTGCTCTATCCCGGCTAGGCCCCGAAACGTGAACATATAAGACTCTAACTCTGAAGAACTGATGTGTTCCCCATGGATCCACTTTTGTGAAGATAGAGCAGCTCAGCTCTAATGTGTCAATGATCAAAAGCAACAGGGTGTGATCCTTAACATTTAGGTTATTCAGTTTTCAATAGTCAGTATATGATATAGGTGCTTAGTCTCAGTAGCAGCTGCTACCGGATTCGGGTGGTGGGGTGTGGGGGATGAGCGGGGAGACGGGGGATGGGGGACGACAACAGAGAAAAAAATAAAGAAAACACGTACCAGAAACGGGTGGCCGCCGCTTCTCCTACGTTCTCCGTCTTCTTCCTTCCTGCTGTCCCGGCTAGCAGCAGGAAGCACCCAGGTTCCCCTGAGCCAATCACAACGCTGCAATGCAGCGTTGTGATTGGTCTGAGCGCCATGGATAGGCACTCAGATGGGCAATGGGAGGCTTTGCATGTTCCTCACCAGGCTGCGTAATGCAGCCTGGTGGGGAACATGCAAAGTGCGCAGGACTATTTGGTTGGCCGAGAGGTTCGGTCAAGCAATCATGCCCACTTAAGGAGTGCAAGGCACTCCTCTCCCCTGCTGCGCCCAGCCCCACCCCTCCCCAAGAGCCATTGACTACAAAGGAAAACTAAAATGATAATAACGATAGTTATTAACATTTTAGTTTTCCGGTTGTTCAGTGGGGCGATGCTCCTCCGCCATGGTGGATGAGCCGCCACTGCTTAGTCTTCTTCTGAAAATAAATTAAGAGACTCCAAACAGTAGAAAGATACAAGGATCAAACCATTCTATGGGTTTTCATCTAGGTAGTCTCTTTGTTTACTTTCTGTAAAGGAATAAATATTTGAAGGGTGTCCACTGGTCCAGGGGAAAACAGAATAGAACTGCAAATTCATTTATACTGAATAGGTAGGCCAATTTACGTATGAATTGTGACATATTCCAAATACAACTTGATGTTTTGGTGACAATATAGCTTAGACAGACAAGGCTTCCGTATATTCACCATAGACCTTGACCAACATAAATATATTTTTCCCTTTTGGGACCAGAGTCTAAATTGTAACACTAGCTGTTTTTATCACTTTAGTGTCCCGTTTGGGAAGCAATGATATGGCCTCTTTCTTTTCGCACTGTGCCTTTACACAAAAGCTTGATGCGCCTGAGTCTGAGATACTGTGTGTAATGTCTGTCCATTTTCTACGATAACAAAGACAGTCAGAAATAACTGACTACTGATGCAGCGGAAGCGGCTGAAAAATCTTATCATACTTCACTTTAACCCTACTTTATAAAATAGGACCTTTTCAGTTTGCTGAGAGCTTTGGCCCATGAAAACTCAAAAACCACTTTCAATACTCAGGTCCTCCAATAGACCTTTGGTAGAGCTAATAGGGACTCGATAATAAGAGACGAACGCTATTACCTTCATGAGGACCTATAATGAAGAAATAGCCTAAGCAACAACCAACAGTCAATGTAATAGCAGTCAAAAAGGTTCAATCAATAAAGACAAACTCTGAATACTTATCAAGTAACTTTTATCTAAATCTTTAGTATATGAATGGTCAAACACAAAATACAGTTTTGTCAATATTTCCGGATTAATACATTTGTTACAGGTAAAATTCACAATAAAATAAACAGCTTAAATACAGATACATATGAGTCAATAACATAGCATGAGAGGAGAGAGAGAGAGAGAATAAATCATTGCAAAACAGTATGCAATTTTAGAGATTTCATACGAACCTAAGATCGACAAATACTAATACACAGCGTGCATCCATCAGAAATAGCTAATCCCTTGGCCAAAAGGGTATAGCACAAGATATCACCATCTGAAGAGATGCAAGGTGATCAGGATAGTCTCAGGATTTGCAAGGATTATAGCCAGCCAGAGTAGCGCAGAGAGTACACCAGCAAGGCTCTCTTCTCATAGAAACAGCTACTACTCAATTCTTTTCTCACGATAATATGTATACCCTATAATGTGCAAAGTAATTGTCTCTTAAAGTAATGCTTTTATAAAACTCTTGACTTTCATTGGTCAATGTTCATGTTCATGAGGTGATAGTCATCCTAGTCAAGTCGACAGGGTCTTTCTGTAAAAGTCCTTTGTTAGAAACATGTGTCGTCATCACTCCTCGGAAGCACGAAAAGAGATTTGTAATATCTTCGTATCCTTGCCCTCGCTTCCTCATTAGTTTGCAACATAATCTACACAATCACCAAGGAAATCCTAGATATGTGTTATGCAAACTAAACAGAGTATTTCAAAAGTTTTACAAATAATGAAGGACAAAGTACATTCCTCTGAGGGCTACGTTGCAGGAAAGAAAAAATATCTTGCAGGTTTTGAGGCCTTCATAGAAACATCAGAAATTCATCTTTAGTAAAGAATAAGAAAGGCACTATTCGTATATGACAGAAGAAAATACATAAAAGCATTATTTTGAAGATTCACTAATCTAATTGAACTTTATAAGCAAGTCTTAATATGCAAATACGTTTAAAAACATTTTTTCTTGTCATGGTAATAACAGCCATTAAACATTTTATTCCAACTTTACACTAATCATTTATATTTCAATATTAACTCATAAGTTTATTCAATACATTTATCTCCTTTGGGGGAATATTCACAAGAACGTGTGATAATCATCGCAAATTTAGCTTAACGCAACTTTGCACATCGCAGCCCATCACGGGAAAATAACACTGTGTTAACGTTGTATTCACAACCCGGCGGCACCATGCGATAGTCTCACGACAACGCGCCAAATGACCGCGTTAAAATTAACCCGACGCCGAAAGAATGCGAAACACGAACGCGAAAAACGGTGCGATTACCCAAATCGCGAAACAAAAAGCAGCAATAACCAGCGACAGGCCTGCGATTCCCACGCGACATGCTGGAAAATGCACCACAAAAGCAGAGAAAAAAAAGAAGACAAAAAAATGTAACCGCGTAGCAGCATGGACGCACCCGGATCGAGTGCAGAGGACAACGCGAACCCCACAAGCCCCACAGAAGACCAGCCAGGAACCCCGGGGAAGGGCAAGGAGAAGAGGAAGAGGAAGAAGGGGTTCAGTCCGCAGGAAAACCGGATCAACGTCACGGAGGTGACAGAACACTACCAACAACTGTCCGTCACCTCCACTGTGTCATCGGCAACACCAACGGAAATATGGCAGCACATCGTGAACAAAGTGAATGCAGTCGGAGTGTCGAGGAGGTCAATGGAAAAGGTCAAGAGGCGCGGAAATGATGTGAAGGGCAAAACTAAGAAGAAATTCGATGCCAACATGAAAGCAGCAACGCAGACTGGAGGTGGGGGACCAGCGGCACACCAGGAGCTGGATGACCTGGGGAAAATGGTGTTACAGTCATCAGTCGGGATACGGTGCCAGGAGTTGGGGATCGGGACACTGATCAACATGACCTGACACAACATCAGCAGGGTGAGTACCGACCAGGGATTTGGGGGGACGGGGGAGATGGGCACAATGGCACACATGCACAATTAAGTAGAGCACACTGCACACCCACAATGACTCTGGATCATGTCCCTGATCCCCGTGCCACACTGCAGCACACATAACGAAACTCAGGCAATGTGTGTTGAAATGAATCCATCAGCACATGCTGTGCCTGTGGTCATTTTGCACTGTCTCATGATTGCTAGGGACAGTCACTCATGTGAAGGAATGGCAATGATGTTGTCCCTACGGGCTATTCCTGCTGCAGCTGCAGTGGGGTGTGGTCCACCTGCCTCATCTCCCTCATCATCGTCCGGAGCATCTGGCACTTGTAACCATGGGGCATTGGTGCGTACACATATGTTGTGCAACACACAACATGCAACGATCATCTCGCACATGATGCCTGGGCTGTACAGGAGCCTTCCACCTGTGATGTCCAGGCACCTGAAACGTGACTTCAACATGCCAAATGTGCGTTCCACGATGCCCCTGTTGCGTTTGTGGGCCACATTGTACTGCCTCTGGGCCTGTGTGTATGTGGCTCGGAGGGGTGTCCTCATCCAAGGGCAGAGTGCATATCCTTGATCACCTGTGACAGTGCAGAGAGACATGAGTCAATAGTTGGTTCTGCATGATGTGTTGGCAGGCTCACTAGTTGATTGGCGTGTGATATGTGTGTCATAGTGATTCCTGTGTGACACGTACTGCTGGTAGCAAATGAGCACCATCAATGTGTATTACGTAGCCTCACTGCTGCTCCTCCCTCCCCCCTAGCCTAATTACCTGTGTGTGCTGCGCAGTTGTACCACATGCACTCCTACGGCACACCATTGTCATGCCTGTCTGCGCATGTCCACAAGCCTGACAACGACACTGTGATGTTGTGCGTTGAAGGTGGGTGGCCACATGTGTGTAGGCAAATGGTAAGGATAGGGCGGACACAGATGTAGAGTTCATGGCTGGCTGGACTCGCGATGCGGTCGAGGCAAGACCTTTGGCATATGCTGCGGTAATAGCGATACACACACAACAGTTGGCATACATGATCCCGGACCCCGAGCGGGCTTGCGCACATTCATTTATCCCTTCGGCCGAGCCCGCACTCCGGGGGCATGTTACATTGCAACTTTGTCCATTGCGGGACGGGTGGCGCCGAGACTACAACACAGACACATGCATTAGGTACTTCATTGGCAAGCCCAACACTTAACCACGCCCAGAGCCCCGAGGTGATCATCCACAACCCTACGCTGGACTGTCGTACGCCAGCCCACACCGGCAACGCCTACAGGGGGTACGACACAGCTACTTGTCCCAGGTCCCACCCACTGCCTGAGATGACATGGTTGCGTCCGCTGTACACAGTACAATGCAATGTGGTAGGGCCCCGGGCCCTCATGCATACACAATGACCACACAGACACACTTAGATAGTTTGTGGAACTGGATATGGGCATGTGCGCCCGGCCCCTTTTATTGCCAGGGTCACATGTCCAGTGACGCCTGTGCTGGATGGGTGTGGGGTGAGTGTGAGCCAGCCCTCAATGAGTGTTTGGCGCTGGCAACAACTACAACAGTGATCAGACAATCAGAAGTTCACAGTTCACTCTGCAAGGGTCTATGACTTGGGCTGCACGGAGTTAGTGGCCCCGGATGCACAGCGGCCGGCACATGGGACACCGCCACGGAACGGTGACTACCGGTGCACTGAGGTAGGGCCACGAGAGCTGAGCGGGTCCTCGTCGATGTCCAAGGTGAATGTCGCAGAGGGTTCTGGGGGACGGTGGAAGGTGATCTTCCAGGACATGATACAGAGGGCAGTACCAAGCAGGCAATATGGAGGAGATGAATGCTACAGACTCATTTCTGACACCAAGTCAGTATCAGCTACATGATGATGTAGACAACCCCCAGGCCAAAGACTCAGATGCCACCAAAGTTCAACCAGAGAGTGTCCATGAATTTCGGGGCACGGAGTCAGTGGCACCAGAGCTGAAAGGGGAGGCAGTCTGCGATGAGGCCTGTACAATGGTATAAACTCTGCCATAAATAATTCAAGGCTCAGTTCCAAATGTGTGACCTACTTGACCGTAGTGTGGGCCGGAGGCAGCGGTCAGCAGGGGCACCCAGCCATGTGTCCTTGGCTTGCGATGCATAGAGTTAGTGGCACCAGAGCAGTTGTTGGTAGTGTTCGGTCACCTCCGTAACGGGGTTCCTTTTTTCATCCGGACTGAACTGCGTCTTCCTCTTACTCCTCTCCTTGCGTACAATGATGTGGACTCTGCCATTGCACAATCAAGACTCGGTTCCAAATGTGTGACCTACTGGACCGCAGTGTAGGCCGGATGCAGCGGTCAGCGCGGGCCAACCGCTGTTCAGGCAGTTCCTCCTGGTACTCTCACACACGACGTTGGAATGCCATGTGGCGTAGACTTGTGGTTGACGGAGGTAGGAGCACCAGAGCTGGGCATGTGTGCAGCCTGCGACGATGCCGTGCCCTGCCTGGTCAGGACTGGATTGGATTGGTGTGAGGCCTGCTGGCCCGCAGTGTAGCCCGAAGGCAGTAGTCAGCAAGGGCCCACAGATACGTGTCGTTGGAATGCTATGCACAGAGTTGGTGGCACCACATCGAAGGGAGTACGGTGATATGAAATCTGCCATAAACGTATGTACTCTGCCATTGCATGAGCAAGACTCAGTTCCAAATGTGTGACCAACTGGACTGCAGTGTAGGCCGGAGGCAGCGGTGGAGTACGTCAATGAGAAAGGAGTACTGGGGGCCTGTGTCGCGGTGGCCGTGATGGTCTGAGGAGGCCACCATGGTCGCGGGACTCGGGCTTGGAGCTTGCACCGGCACGTGGTGGGCCCTCTTTGACACACGCCGGTGTCGGCAGGTAAGCAGTGAGGCCTGGGTGCGCTGGGGCAGGCAAGACGGGTCTTGGGACCAGCGGCCTGGGGTGCAGCAGGCGCACAGGATCGCAGGCACCGCCGCTCACGGCGTCGGCCTCGTGTCGGGGTGAGAGGCGCCGCCCTGGCAGACATGTTGGCCATTCCGGAAGAGAACCACGCCCAGAGTAACAGGCTTTTTATTCACACCCCTACGCTGGCCTGGCGTACACCGGGCCAGCCCACTCCGCACACGCTTACAGGGTGGGACATAATAAGCTACATTTCCGCATTCTCCCC
The DNA here is from genome assembly GCA_963921515.1 of Calotriton arnoldi. Taxonomy (NCBI): domain Eukaryota; kingdom Metazoa; phylum Chordata; class Amphibia; order Caudata; family Salamandridae; genus Calotriton; species Calotriton arnoldi. The sequence continues at coordinate 1,032,312 of CAWUFW010004415.1, read as the reverse complement.
CACTGGCTGCGGTAACATGGTTGCGTCCACTGTCCAGTACACTGCAGACACCAGCAGTGTATGTCGACATGGGAATGTCGGTGGTCTGCATACTCGGGTCTATCCAGCACATCCACGCCACACTTGGCTTTGTGTACCTCCACATTCATGGGTCGCTTGCCTCCTTCGCACATGCCTGGTTCCCACCTCTCCCCACATTCTGCTAAAGTGTGGCTGAGGTGCCATGCGGTTGATGGCTTGTGTACATGGCTAGCCCAGGTTGCCACAGTAAGTTGTTTTGTCGTGTCTGGCATGTGGGGATCTTGGTTGCATGTTGTATGTGATTTTGTGACGTGTGCATTCCCAGAGTTGTGAGTTGTATGTTGGCGGAGTTGAGGTGTGTGGTGTGTTCAGTTGTTACTTGCCGACGAGCAGTGCATTTCCATAGGTGCCCTCCTGTAAGCGCTGATTGATTATGGTCTGTCGGAAGATGAAGGAATCATGCACACTGCCTGTGTAGTTGGCGATGACATTGGTGAGGAGTCCCCGGTGGTCCACTATTGCCTGCACATTGATGGTATGCGTGTATTTCCTGTTGTGGTAATTGTGTGCAGTGGCAGCAGGGGGCACGAGAAGTACATGTGTGCAGTCGATTGCCCCAACACGTGCGGGAAGCCAGCTATGGCGTAGAAGCCTTGCTTGGTCTCCAGATGTTCCTGCGCAGTGTGTGGGAAGAAAAGTTGCTGGGGTACCAAGCTGATGATGGCATCCAAGACAGGTGTGAGGAACTTTGATAGGGCTGGCTGTGAGACTCCTCCGACTCTGGCAGTTGTTGGTTGGAATGTACCAGAGGCCAACAGGTGCAGCACAGCCAGCAGCTCTGTCTGTGGAGGGATGTTGGTTCTCCGCTGTGTTGGTGCCGTCAGCCTGTGGGCATTGAGGGTCAGGATGCGGAGGATGGTTGTCCTTTTCTGCCTGTAGTGGGCAACAACTTACTCTGGTGTTTAGTCTCGGAGGCTGGTGCGTTTTCGGAAGGTCCAGTGTCTTTGTCTGCGCAGCCTCTGTGGTAGTCCGGGGGAGGCTGGGGGGGGTGGGGGTCCTGGCGGTGGTGGCGGTAGGTGTTGTGGCCCTCTTGCGGCTCCGAGCTGCATGATCAGTGGCTCCATGGCATCTGTTGTTCTTCTGGTGTGGCTGTGGGCTGTGCTCCCTTTTATGGTGCAGGTTGTCATCCGACTTAGCACCAGGTAGGAGCAGGTGTTAACTCCACGCTGCTAACGCGCCTTATCACATGTTTTTGGGTCTTATCGCCGATCTGGCTGGTCGTTGAGAATGTTGCGGAGTGGTTTTTTTGCGTCTTTTGCACGGGAACGCCTACTCTGCATCTCATTAGCGTTAGTTGCCGGTGTCATACGTGGCAATGTTTTTTGCGGCTGCTATCGCGGGAATACTGGCGGTATCGGCTGTTCGCACCAGCTTGTGAATGGGACGATAAATCTATCGCAACTTTGGCTGCGATAAAGTGCCGCTAACTCGGCGATAAGTCCTTGAGAATATGCCCCTTAGTTTCTCTCTCATATTTGTGTATTATTTTGTAAATCTCATGCTGCATTTGCTTTCTGCACGTTTATCTTTGCAGCTTTTAAAATCATGAAGTATGTCATTTTTATTGCATGTTCTCCACGTTATTCTTTGAAGTACCCATGTTAAAAGTTTTTCACACTGTTAGTCATTTGTTATGGTTGTTATCACACTAATGAGTAGATTTGACTGAGCAAGATTTTATTTCGCAAAAATCATGCTCCATCAATTCCCCATCTGATGGCGACTCAAGCCATCATAATCTACATAATCTGATTATGATCTGATTTGTTTCAAAATGTGCTTGTTCTCATTTGTTTCAATCTAACACCCTCTACGTCTCTCATTACTTCATAGTATGTACCTTTTCTATTTTCCATTTCTATTTCATCTCTCTTCCTTTTTCTTGCTCTTCGTTTTGTCTCTTTGGTCTTGCATTTACAGCATTTATATATTAATATCACTATTAGAATGCCTGCAGCATCAGCAATTACTGGTGTTAGTATTCTCCCTAACAAGCTGTTACTTAGCGTTAGAAACCAATTACCCATCGAGGAAAAACCCTTACCAAGTTTCTCCCATGCACCATGCACTATCAACTTTCAATTCTGTTAAATCATTTCGCAAATGGGTAATGTTACTAATATAGCCCTTCAAGTCCTTGCTTTTGTCAGGGATATAAGTGCAACATTGTTGATTTTTCAGCATACTACAGACTCCACCCTCTTTTGCCAATAATACATCAAGGGCAAGTCTATTCTGTAAAACCATTGATCTCATTGCGACCATCTCGGTGTCAATCATCAAAAACCCACCAGCGGAATACGTTGATAAACGATCAACCACTGTAAACAATTTTCTAATTTTATGTGAGTTTAAAACCACTCCCACCGAAGGTATTAAAGCACCAAAAATATCTCCCACAATTTCTGCAGCACTAATTCCTCTTTTATTCTGTGTTAGTTTCTTTTCATTGGTCCTATAATTTCCACTCACATGGTAGAATTTTGGAAAGACAATTCCCATATAACACCACCCATACCAATGTTGTGGCAATCTATAATAAGCATTTTTACCACACACATAATAAACTCCAGGATAAACTGGATCAGTACCACCTTTTAGTCCACAACCCCCTGTAATTAGGAAGGTATGTTCACATTCAGTAGAACCAATGAAATAATTGTTATAATCAGTCTTTTGTCTTAGTAAGCAAAGCTTCCCCTTATGATGCCAGTCTAGAGTCATCGCAGCATATGTCTCACCTTTTTTTATAATCACACTCCCTATGTGCCCAAGGAGGTTTATTAGTCTTTTGCTCTGCCGCCATTCTTTTAAATTCTTGTCATCTATCTTCTACAGTGTTTATAAATCCTATTTCTACAGCACGTAAACTACAAGTTAGATTATTTCGATGTGTGTATACTGTATCTATTGGCTTAGTAGTATGGAAAAATTCTCCCATATACTCAGTATTCTACTCACTATATTTATGTTCTTTTTAATAGGAATTCTGAAAATACTAAATCATAATTTGAGTAGAAATACTGGAATTGCTCTTTGCCATAGAATAAACTTGTTAGTACACTACAAGAAATCCCATATCTTAATGGTACGTGGCGATAAGTCACCCTTTCTGACACGGATGAACGTAATTGCATGCACACATAACAATCCCTAGCATCCATAGTGTCTACATACACATACAACAATTTTGTAAAGACATTTAACTAAAAATCATTAATTGAATTATCTTGATGTATGTCATTTCCTGTTAGTTTTTTCAATATTAGTCTCCGGATCTTCTTTAAGATCTTTCTTTACGTTAATTTTTCCATCTACATAATTATTAGTAATATTAACATCAACAGGATACATAAAACAAGGTACTACTAAAATTAGTATTAACCTAACGAACAACATTATTAGAACACATATAAAGCAAGAGTTTAAACATCTTCGCCTAAAAACACTCTTATTTTGATTGCCAGTTTCAGCTTTATCCATCTCTATTCTATTTTGAAACTAATAAAAATATGAAAAAAATCTAGCAAAAAGAAAAATCTAGCAAAAATGTGTAAAGTTTAGCAGTTTAGCAAAAGTTTGTGTACCCCAATATACTTTTCAAGGTTCTTCGAGGCTCAGGTCACTATCACAACCTTATTTTCAATCTCTTCTTTCTTTTGTTTTTCTGCACCTCTTTTCTTATGCACAGTTCATTTAGGGTGGCTCGTACGATGAGGTTTCTCTGTAACAGAACTCAATATTTTGTTTTTCCCAGTTGTTTGCTGCAGCAGCCAAATATGTCCACTCAGGTGCTGTATATTTTTTGTTTGGTATCTTCGTTCTTTTTTTCTGCGTGTTGTTCTTTCTTCTTCTTCAGCGTCACTTTGTTCAGATTGGCTAGATATTTAAATTATTGTTGCTGGAACCTTTTCATTTAGATTGTATTTCACTTTCTTAACCCCTCTGGGCCATTTGTCACCTTTTTTTGTTCTTTTTCCAGAAACACTGTCTATTTTAATTGATTCAAGACTCCTTTTTGTTGATTCTCTTTTTCTTTTTCTTCGCCTCTTTTAGGAACCAATTCTCTCTCGGCATCCACAATGACAATGTTGTGAGACCCAGTAGCTTGTGCCCACTCTACTTTATTCTCAGTCTGTTCAGGGTCTCATTGTTCTCTTTGTTCACCTTCAACTGACTCTGTACTTTCAAGTGGACATGGGACTCGACGGGTATGACTTGCATGTACCCAATTCGGCAAGCCACCACATTTAGCTGCTGTTGTTGTCACAATAATCACTTGATATTGCCCACGCCAACGAGGTTCCAAACAAGACTTCCTCACATGCTTTTTGATAAGCACCCACTCTCTGGGGCTCAAATCATGTGCTTGTTCTTGTTGAACTGTAGTTGCGACTTCTCCAACCTCGTGAGACACAGAACGCACTACATCAGCCAATCCTTTGCAATAATCAGGCACTAAATCATCAGTTATGTTCATCAGTTAATTTGCTGGGACTGTTGGCTGTCTCATAGCCCTTCCCATCAGTCTCATGTGGGGACAATCTAGTTCTTCTGTCTGGGATACTTCTCAAACTCATCAATACCAATGGTAATGCATCAGGCCGTTTCAGTGTTGTGGATGCACAAACCTTGGCCAACCTTGATTTTATTGTGCCGTTGACCTGTTCAACTACACCAGATGCTTCAGGTCGATATGCACAATGCAGCTTCTGTTCAATTTGTAATGCTGCACAAATCATCTGAATTATTTCATTGTTGAATTGTGTACCTCTATCACTTTCTAATGAGACTGGAAATCCAAATCTAGGAATGATTTCTCTAAGAAGCAATTTAGCAACAGTTAGGCTGTCATTACGTCTTGTTGGATATGCTTCAACCCAACGAGAAAACAGACACAGAACCACCAAAATATGTTTAAGTCCATGACAAGGAGGCATGTCAACAAAATCAACCTGCATACGCGTAAATGGTCCACCTGCTTTTCCAATTCGCCCCAAATTGACAACTGTTTTCCTCCCTGCATTCTGTTTTTGACAAGTTATACATCTTTGACAGAGACTTTCTGTAATGACTCTGAACTTGGGATTAAACCAAGTTTGTTTAAACAGTCTAATCATAGCATCTCTACCCACGTGTGTAGGACCATGACAAACTCGTGCCATCTGTGATAACAAACTATCGGGCAATATTGGTCTCCCATCAGTGTAAATCCACACTTCATCATCTGCCCTGCGGGTGCATCCTGCTTTGATCCACCCCTCTCTTTCTGCATCACTAGCTGCATCTTGTCATTCTCTAATTTCTTCCCATGTTTCAACAGATGAGAACATTAGCTTACATTCTGCTTGATCAGATCGTTCTTTCAATTGCTCCCCATTGATCGTGAATGAATTTTGAGCACAATAACGGCCAATTTCGTCAGCATATCTGTTGCCCACAGTGACGTAGTGACATCCAGATTTGTGTGCTGAATATTTCACCACTCTAATTTGCGATGGCAATTGTAGTGCCACCAATAGATCTTTCACATACTCTCCATTTCATATTGGTAAATCCGAAGAGGTGAAAAATCCACGCTGAGACCACAACTGCCCGAAATCATGGACAACCCCGAAACCATATTGACTATCCGTAAATATGGTTAATCTCATTTGTTTTGTAAGACAGCATGCTCTTGTCAATGCAATTAGCTCAGCTACCTGTGCTTAACTTACTCCTTTCAACCATGATGCTTCAACAACACTCGCCACAGTACAAATCGCATATGCACCTCGCAAGGTACCTTCTTGCTCTCTCAAGCATGATTCATCCACAAACAACACAAGATCAGATTCAGGTAACGGAGTATCTTGTATGTCAGGTCTTGGTTTTGTGCACAACTCAGTAACATCCAAACAATCATGATCTGCTTCATCCACCACCACTTCACAACTTGGACTAGGCAGCAAGGTAGCTGGATTTAGAGACGTACACCTTGTCACTGTAACATTCTCTGCTCCCAAAATCACTCGCTCATATTTTGTTAACCAACTGTTTGTAAGATGCTGTGTACGAGTTTGTGTTAACAAAATCTCAACCGAATGTGGCACATACACTTTCAATGGATGTCCCATTACAATCGATTCACTCTGTGCCAAACTCATGCAAGTAGCAGCAACTGCTTTTAGACAACCAGGCAAAGCTGCAGCGACTGGATCCAGCGTGCCTTAAAAATATGCCACTGGACGGCGTGCTGTTTCATGCATTTGCGTTAGAACTCAAAGTGTGTTCACTTCAAAATAATGCAAAATCCTTGTTGAAATCTGGCATCCCCTATGCTGGTGCTCGACATAGACTGTCTCGCAATTCAACAAATGCTTTCATGCATTCATCATCAAGATGTATAGGATCTGACACATCTTTGTGCTTCAACCTCTGTAACGGCTTGGCTATCAGTTTAAAGCTGATGATCCACTGTCTGCAATATCCGACCATTCCCAAAAACATATGAACTTCTTTTTGAGTCTTTGGCGGATTCATCTGCAAAATAGCATTGATTTGATCTTGAGGCACTTTTCTGATTCCTTTCTCGATGTTATGACCTAAAAAATGAACTTCTTTCTGACAAAATTGCAATTTTGCCGGTGACACTTTATGCCCACCTACTGCCAAATGGTTCAGTAGAGCAATTGTATCTGTCACACAAGCTTCTCTCCTTTTAGACGCAACTAGCAAGTCATCTATATATTGAACCAGGACTGAATTATTAGGCATAACAACTGACTCTAAACATTTTTTCAATATCTGATAAAAGATTGAGGAACTCTCTGTATACCCTTGAGGAACTCGGCACCATGCCAAAACACGGTTTCCGAACCGGAACGCAAACAAATATTGGCTATCCGGATGCAAAGGTATCGACAAAAATGCTTGATATAAATCAATCACTGAAAACCATTCTGCTTCACAAGGAATTTGATATAGAATCACAGCTGGATTCGGAACTACTGGGCAACAAGGAATTACAATCTGATTAATTTTTCTCAGGTCCTGAACTATTCTATATTTCCCATTAGGTTTGCGAATTCCCATAATAGGTGAATTGCATGGACTCCCTAAGATTTCTTTTAAAACGCCTTGTTCAATCAACATTTCAATCACAGGAGTTACTCCTGCAATTGTTTCAGAACTAATTTTGTTAGCTGGTGTTCTTGGAAATTCTGCATTTGGCTTAACTGTAATCTGAATTGGAGCTACTCCTTTCATTAATCCAATGTCTTTCCCTGGGAAATCACATCACACATCAACCAACACTGTATCTCTCAATTCAACAGGTAAATCATTTGCTGTAAAGAGTGGATACAAATCATTCACTTCTGTTCCCTGCCTCGCCATTTTAAAGACAACATCCTCATCTTTTGCGTGAAACGCTATTCCATCCAGTGTACAATAAATGGAGCAGTTCATTTTACAAAGCAAGTCCCTTCCTAATAGGTTAACTGGACCACAAATCAGTGTAAATCACACCACAAATCAGTGTAAATCAGTGTAAATCTTGGAATCCTCCAATGTGCACTTTCATTGGCTTAGTCACTGGCATTTTAATCAGTTTGGTTGAAACTCCTATAACTTGGATAGTTTCTCCCAAGAGGGGTAGGTTTGGAATTTCCACAGTTCTCACAGAGGAACAGGTAGCACCAGTATCAACGAGGAACGTAATTGAATTTCTGTCAACCTCACCATGCACATAGGGACCACGCTGATCTACCTCTAGAGATGCGCCAAGCACGCACTCGTCCTCCCCCTCAGGCACGGTCATTGAGATGTATCTGAATCAATTTCTTCACACTGAATCAAATATTGTGAAAACGCCTGCACATTTGGATTTACTTGGTCATTTGTAAGAAAACCCACATTTGCATTGTATTTTTGCACTTGACCATTCACATTTCGATTCTGCATTGGAGCTTGAGGTATTTGCAAACTCTGTCCCCTACCAACGGACACTTGTGGATTCTGATTCTGTTGATTCATCTATTTCTGATTCATTTCATTTACTCCTATATCTCCTGTATTTACCTGCAAACTTCTACACTTGCACTTCCAATGCCCCAATTTGCCGCACGCATGACAAGAAAACTTATTTTTCAATTCATCTCTATTGCCTCTACCTCTCCCTTGAAAATTTGGTATCATTTGTGTCACAACATTTCCATTGACACACCTCTCATTCCAGTTGTACTCTGACCATTTCCTTGATAAGTTTCTGTAAGATCTGGATTCAAAAATCCCCCTTTTCTTGCCGCTTTCATCTGAGCCACCATTAATTTCTCCTTCAACTTTTTATGTCTCATCTCAATGTCATCACCACAATACTTCGCATAAGGAAGAATTTCATCAATCGTCTTACTTTACCAACAAATTAAATGCTGCTGAATCATGGCACTAATCTCTGGTCTTAATCCATATACAAACCTATACACAAAATGTCCCATATCTTTTTCAGTGATATTCTCAATGCCACTATATTGTTTGAACACCTGTAGGAGCATTTCATAATAAGCATGTATGGATTCTTTCAATTCTTGAGTTGGTCTGCCTACTTTCAGCCAATCTGTTTCTTTAGGTGAGATCTTTCCCTTCAAATATGTAATCACCTGATTATATTTTTTCATGACCTCTTCAGATGGTGCTCCTGTTTTTGGATCTCTTGGATATTCTTCTTTAGGCCAATCTACAGCTATTTTACACTCAACCCACAAATCTGCTGGAACTACAATGTCAAACAAGCCATCCAAATCCTTCCACAATACCTTTGATACTTTCACAAACCTCTCCACTTGTTTGTACCATTCTGCCATTTTTTCTCTCAATCTTGGGAAATCATTGGTAAATGATAATATATCTTGTCTTGACCATGGAACATGAACAAACCCACCTCCTGGTACTTCTCTCATGGGATATAATGTTGCATCAACTGTTTCCGTTCCTGTCTCCCTCACAGGATACAAAGGTAATGCCACTGAAGCCACTCTTTGGTCTTCTTTCTTTTTAGCACATCTTCCTTTCCATCGATCTAACTCACCTCATCGTTTTAATGTGCTAATCAACTCTTAAATCTGCAATCGTTTTCCTGAGATATTCAAACTCTCTAAGTCTTTATCACTAAAATCTAATCTGTATGTCTTTTGTAAGGCTTTAGACTTCTCTATATCAATTCCATATGTTTGTGCAATTTCAGAAAACTTCTCATGTAAATTCCTTGCTTTCCTCGTAATATTTTTACACATAAAAAGTAATTCTTCATCCTGTTATTTACTTAGTCTATCTGGACTGATTGTACCTAAAATCATTTCTTCCAAATCTGCTTTTAATTTACTCACATCAATGTTTGAATTATTATCTTGCTTACTGGAACCAGGTGCTATTTCTTTAATCCACTCATCTAATTCTTCCGGGGAAGGACCTAATGATTTCTGAGTATCTTCACCTATTTCAGTTCTTGATCTACGTGATTTAAGTGTAAGTATCACCCTCTTCTCACCCTGCAACAATTTCTTTGGATCTAAATATATACCTCGTTTGGGATTTCAGCTGATCTTCCTGAAATGTCAATCAATGAATCAGTTTCTCTTGTGATTACACTCACATTTGCTCCTCTATTTTCACTCAATCCTTGATTAGTCTAATTTTGTCTTCGGTATTCTGCATAAACTACATTTGTATTTCTGTCAGGTATCGTTAAAGTATGTACTCGAAAAATTTCTTGTCCATCAATGTATAATGGAACAATCGGACCAATAGTCACTGGGACTGACAAAACATCTGGATCCATAGATGATATTATTCTTGGCATCTCTTCTCTATTCAAATTCTCGTTTTGATTTACACTTACAGGTGTTTTTTCTTGAGGCACTTCTATTTGAATTAATGGAGCACTTGGTAAAGAACTTGTCTCTACTCTATTCTGTTCTTCTTGGTAGGGCGGAGGTAAATTCATCAGTAATTCATTCAAAAAATCATCATCTATATCATCCATATTCTCAATTTTTCAGTATTTTTAGTTAATTGTTCCTTAATATTGTTTCTTTTTCTCCTTACTCTTTTCCCCTACATTTGTCTCAGGACCTATAACAGGAAATATTCTTGTCCCTTCAGCTATGTCTCTTCTCCACATTTTCTTTTGTGCATCCCATTTTGTATCTGAATATCTACTCACAGTATTTTTATACCTATTCTGATATCTGTCTCTTTCTCTTTTGTATGCCTCATGTTCCCATTCCTCAAGAACTTCATATTGCATGGGTCTAGGAGTAGGTCTCAAATCATTCATTTGTCTCCTCGAATTCTTTAAAATTCTAGGATTAAAAGTACAATTTTCTGGAAACGGTAAATCACCATCTTGCTCGGTATATTTTATCCAATTTTCTAACCATGTACACGTATGATAACCCCTTTCCAATTACATAAATAAAGCGGGGGTTCCTTCAGGAGCCACAGGAATTCCTTCTCTAATGGGTATTGGTTCATCTTTACTAAACAAAGTTTTCAATAATTTTAGTAGCTTCATGATTCTCTATGCTAACACTAAACTATATAAGTAAATCTTCAGTAAATCTTCTTCCGTGTTATGATTCTCTGCTACCAATCAGGACTATTCACGCTGTCCAATCCCAGCGTGACTCACACCAACCAACCTATACCAGCGCGGCACCTTGTGACGATTTTCTCAGTAATCCACCAATACCAGCGCAGCACTTTTGTGACGTCAGTATAACTCCTGCGACTGACCCTCCCTTTACAAAATCAGCATCAGCGTCTTTTCAAAGTCTAAACAAGACAAAACTACATAAAAACAGCTTGTCTGCCCCACTAAAAGAAGATAGAATCATATAGTCTAAGAATTTCTTCGCTTCTAGCAAAACCTCGACCAGTGCGATTTTACCCTCACTCGGGTGAAAAACTCTTGGGACTTCCCAGATGCACTTTCTGAAGTGACCCAAATAAGTCTCCACTATTCACACTTCAAAGCTCCCTGTGCAGATACTGACAATCCGACCATTGCTCAGCACCGCATCAACAACAGACAACACACATATACTTAGTGTATGCCACACTATGACTGCCCTTGGGCTTATCCCGGGATCTTAGGCCAATGACGGACGTGTTACTTCCATTATGGACAACGGTGGACCACACCATAAAACATAAAGGTACGTAATCAACAAATGTCTGTCCTTATATTCCGTCTTTTCATTACCCAGTAGATTTAGTCTAAACTAACCATCCGATGCAACTACCAGAAACTGATGCAGCGGAAGCGGCTGAAATTTTTTATCATACTTCACTTTAACCCTACTTTATAAAATAGGACCTTTTTCAGTTTACTGAGAGCTTGGGCCCATGAAAACTTAAAAACCACTTTCAATACTCAGGTCCTCCGATAGACCTTTGGTAGAGCTAATAGGGACTCGATAATAAGAGACAAACGCTATTACCTTCATGAGGACCTATAATGAAGAAAAAGCCTAAGCAACAACCAACAGTCAATGTAATAACCGTCAAAAAGGTTCATTCAATAAAGACAAACTTTGAATACTTATCAAGTACCTTTTATCTAAATCTTTAGTATTTGAATGGTCAAACACAAAATACAGTTTTGTCAATAATTCTGGATTAATACATTTGTTACAGGTAAAATTCTCAATAAAATAAACAGCTTAAATACAGATACATATGAGTCAATAACATAGCATGAGAGGAGAGAGAGAACAAATCATTGCAAAACAGTATGCAATTTTAGAGATTTCATACGAACCTAAGATCGAGAAATACTAATACACAGCGTGCATCAGTCAGAAATAGCTAATCCCTTGGCCAAAAGGGTATAGCATAAGATATCACCAGCTGAAGAGATGCAAGGTGACCAGGATAGTCTCTCAGGATTTGCAAGGATTATAGCCAGCCAGAGTAGTGCAGAGAGTACAGCAGCAAGCTCTCTTCTCATAGAAACAGCTACTACTCAATTCTTTTCTCACAATAATATTTATACCATATAATGTGCAAAGTCATTGTCTCTTAAAGTAATGCTTTTATTAAACTCTCAACTTTCATTGGTCGATGTTCATGAGGTGATAGTCATCCTAGTCAAGTCGACAGGGTGTTTCTGTAAAAGTCCTTTTTTTTTTTTTAAAACAAATTTTTATTGATTTTCCATTAAACAGTCGGATTGGCTAGCCATGTAATGGGAATTAGACACATATGGCAGTGTTACATAGGATGGTGTTCAGCATTAAAATACATTTCACATTGCATTATAGTATCTGTATCAGTACTAATATCTTTGTCATGCATCAGCCAAGATCTGTACGTTTCTTAATTAACCTTATAATTAAAAAAACCAGAATAATGAACATGGTTATTTGCTAACTTATCCCAGCCACCCCCTCCCCCTCCCGCTCTTGTTTAGGCTTTACCATCATTTATGTGCCTATTCTTGTGACCTACTCTATGGTTATGTGCTCTATAACTTTATAGTGTGCATCCGTTAACTTAATCTGTCCTTCACTGTATCTCACACTTGTTGCAAATATGCTGCGGGTTATTACAAGTTCGGGGTGCTATCTCCAGGTTCTAAATCCGCTCCTTTAAGGGCTTCCAGCATACCCTTATCTTCTTCCCGCCGTATCGCGGCGCTCTCAGCTCCACCCCAGCGGAGCATTTCACTATGCCAAATGTGCACGGTAGGAGGTTTCTTTGACTTCCATCGCATTGTAATAGGCCTTTTTGTTATTATTAGGGTGAGGTCCATGAATCTAAGCTGTACCTTTTGTTTGGTCGATCGCTTATATAGGCCTAGGATACATTCCTCAACTGTGTTGCCCACATTTAGCTGTGTGACTGTCAATATGTGAAGTCTAACTGACTCCCAAAAACTTCATAAGCGAGGGCATGCCCATATCATGTGAACTAAGTTGGCATGACATCGAGGGCACTGGTGTCGTGTTTGTGGGAACATCCGTTGTAGCCTACGCTGTATAAGGTAAGCTCTATGGAGTAGCATAGTTTGTATAAATTTAAACTTTGCATTTCTGGACACTCGTTTGGGGTATTCTAGAAGACCACCCCAATCCTTGTCTGAGAGCTCCCGCCCTATATTTTCCACCCATTTATCACGTAGTTCTGTGAGCTCTATCGCGGCGTGTGCCCGTATTCCCACGTATAGCCATTTTATAAGATGTCTCCCTCTTCCCATGTAATATAGGGCCTTAACCAATTCGTGAGTTGGGGGTCTTGTCTCTGAGGAGCCCAATGTTTTTTGATGTATTGCAGTAGTGCGGCATGTATCAGGTATAAATGATCTGGCGCTCCGGTTTCTCTCACAAAGTTCTCGTGGTCCATCAGTATCCCATTATTGAATAAGTCACCCACTGTATTAACTCCTTCCTCCAACCAGGCTCCCATCCTGCGCTTTGTGAGCCCTCCGCTTGTTAGTGGGATTCCCACTAGTGGGATGTTCCCGGCGTAGGGGTGGCAATGGGATGTGTAATGTAACACCGCTTTCCAGCACTGGAGTGCTGTACGCATTTGGGGTGGTAGATTCGGGGAAATTTTACTTTGTGGTAGTAACAATGTATGTGAGGTACCCTGGTCAATGTCATGCATCGTGTAACCTATCTCCTGCAGGTTGCGGCCAGCTGTCCAGTAGGACAGTCACTGCAATTGGCTCGCATAATAATAATATGCTCTGACGTCAGGCACACCCAATCCTCCTCTATTGGTCCCCAATTGTAGCTTCTTGAGACTTATCCTGCGCCTCCCCGTTCCCCATATAAGGTCGGAGAGTATAGAGTCTAGAGTTTTGAATGTGACTGATGGTACTATTATCGGTAAATTAGAGAAGTAGTACAAGAGTCGTGGGAGAACCACCATTTTTGCTATGGCCGCTCGGCCCGTTGCAGAAAGTGGGAGTGTAGTCCAAAAGGCAACGCTTGAGCGTATTGACCTGATCGCTCTGGTAAGGTTGCCCTCTAGCATATCCGTATGTGACCGATATACATATATACCGAGGTATTTGAAAGTGTACTGCGCCACTGGGAGGGAACATGTCCCAAAATCAATGACCTCTGGGTATGTATCCTCTTGGAAGAAGAAGGCATTGGATTTCGCTGCATTAATGGCAAGGCCTGATATCTGCTCAAACTTTTTGAAGATGTCAGGGATGGGGTCTAGGGCACCTGTAAGGTCTCGCAGGTATATTATTATGTCATCTGGGTAGGCAGAGATCAGATGTGTTACATCACCTATCGGGACTCCAAGGTGCTGGGCCTCTAGACGCAACCAAAGTGCTAGGGGCTCCAGCGCTAGTATGAATAACAGTGGCGACAATGGGCACCCCTGTCGTGTGCCCCTGGATACTGAGTATTCACTTGAGATATGTCCACCCGTACGGACCCTTGCCGTGGGGGCTGCGTACAGTAAATGTAACCATTTGAGATACTCTGGGGGTAGGCCGAATTTCCCTATCGCCTTAAACATATAATCCCAAGTTAGCGTGTCGAACGCTTGCCGTAGGTCTAGCGCGATGCAGCCTGCATTTTGGTAATGTTCTGGGGTCGTTGCCATAATGTGGTGCAATCTCCTGATGTTTAGGGATGTGCTACAGGCTGGTAGGAATCCGCATTGATCTGTGTGTATAAGTTTATGTAAGTATGGAAGGAGCCTTTTCGCTAGTATTTTGCTCAATATTTTATATTCTGTCGCTAATAATGACAATGGGCAGTATCCAGACATATCCGATTTGTCCCTTCCTGGTTTTGGAAGCGAAACTACCAGCGCCTGCGCTGTGGATGGTGGTAGGCAACCAAGTTCTAGTGACTTATTATACAGTGTCTCCAGTTGGGGAACCAGGGCCTCTGCTTAAGTGTCGAAAAATTCGATCGAGAGTCCATCCAGTCCTGGTGCTTTGTTTCGCGGGAGTCCTTTCATAGCCACTTTTATTTCAGTCTTGGTAATGGGACCTGTCAATGCTTTCCTGGCCTCTGCGGTGAGTTGTGGGTAGGGTAAATTATCTAGGAATGCGTCTATGTGGGTATCATCTGTTGTATCTGGTTAGTTATATAGTGTAGCATAATATAGGCTAAAGGCCTCATTGATATCTTTTTGAGTAGTGACAGTATCACTCCTTGGTGTAGTGATTTCGCTTATTATGATAGTCGGGGGATCATCCCTCAACAATCTCACTAGTAACGTCCCTGATTTGTCTGCATCCGTGTGTTTTAGTTGGGTATACGTTCTGTAGTCTATGACCCTAAGTGACTCTAGTTGTTCCGCATGTTGGATACGTGCCTCCTGTAGTTGGGCCTGCCTTGCAGCGTCACTCGCAGCCTTCTGTTCCTGTACACTCATCCTATTCTCTGTCGCTATTAGATTGAGTAGTTCCTGTCTGGCGCCCACTGTAGCACTGATCGCATTACCCCGGATAACTGCCTTGAACGCATCCCATTCGACAGAGATGGAGGACGCAGTGTTATTGTTCTCCGTAAAATAACACGTTATAGTGTTAGCCAGGGTAGTGCGGAACACCGCATCTTCTAATAATTGGGGTCGCAATTTCCAGGTGGGTACTGGGGTGGGGATCCTGCCCCAGGAGAAGGTGATTTCTAAAGGATTATGGCCCGAGATAGTCTTAGATAAATATGTGGTATATGTTACTTGTGCCACTATCATTCTTGAGCAGAAGATCATGTCAAGTCTTGTGTGCAGTAAATGAACTGGGGAGTAAAATGAGTATTTTTTGTGTGTTGGGTGTCTCAGTCTCCACACATCGCTCAATGCCCATCCATCAGACCACCCACATAGAGCCCTTGCCTGCTTGGCTGATCCTGCTCCATGTAGGGGAGGATGTGAGCAATCTAGCACAACATCCATGACCGCGTTGTAATCCCCTCTTATAATCCATGGGTACATTTCCCATCCCGTTAGGACCTGGTTGAGTCCAGCAAAGAATTTATCTTGATCAAAGTTTGGGGCATAAATATTACCCAATACAATGTGCATGCCATCAAGTGTCCCGCGTAAAAATATGTATCTTCCCTGCATGTCAGTGCGCCGCTCTAATTCTATAAATGGCACCCCGTGTCTGATCCATATCATTGCGCCCCTGGTGAAAACAGAATAGTTGGTGGTAAAGATTTGCCCCTTCCATTTCTTGTGCATTTTCGCCGCTTCCGATTCTGTGAGATGAGATTCCTGCATGAATACTATCTGTGCTTTGCGCCTGAGTAGCTGTGCATGTACCCTATGGCGTTTCTGTATGGATCCTAAACCCCGAACATTCCATGTGATTAAGTTGTAGGTGTTAAGCATGTATATCGCAGTGTGGAGGTGTAAGGTGACATTGCAGATATAAAAGAGAGGTCACAATCCCTATCAGGCGAACAATTTGTGCCAGAGCTTCTACCCCCCCCTAAACTTCCAAAACCAGGTCCGGTTGGGAAACTATACCGGACCAAACAAGAAAACACAACCTGTGTAACTGTACTGTATGTACATGGTGCATTCGCAGATAGGGGGTCATCGCTAACACCTCTCATGGTGTTGTGACTACTTGTGATCGAGCTCGGGTGTAGCCTGGGACTAATGTACATTCTAAATTAATGCCATTTTAAATCACAGAGTAAAAGGATACGTGCTTTGACACCAACTTTAGCATCACAGTTAATAAGCTGTAAGTCTGTCCGAGGGAGTAGGTTATTCTTGCAGTCCTTTTAGTCCAGTATGCCATCCGCCGTCTGGGGCATCACACTAGGGAACAAGGTCAGTCTACTCTCGGAATCCGATCTGATCGTGTTGTCCTCTGAGGAAGCAGAGGCCATAAGTAGACCACAGTCTCTGAACGTGGACGCTGTCTCGTGTGCTTGTTCTTTACTCTGTTGTACTTGTTGCTGCGTTGGACTGCGTGATTGCACCTTGTGGACTGATTTCACCATGCAGCGTGGTCGCCTGTCATTTGTATGTCTTGGGCTGTTGGGTAGGCTCTGGGAGGCGGATCCTGCTAGTGTGGCATGGTCCATTACCTTGATCCATTCCTCCACGTCCTCGGGCTCTCAAAGAAGTATGTCTTATGGTCGTGTATGATTTTCAGTCGTGCAGGGAATATTAAGCGTATTTCAATTGCATGTCTTTTACAGCCATGAAGGAGGACCTTTGTCGCTGGACCATGAGAGTATAATCCGGAGGTTATGTCCTGAGCTGTCCAACGCTGCACTACTGTTCGCTTAGCGCCGGAACACCTCTGTTTGAGGTAGCTGTCGCGCTTTACAAGTGTCTGTATTATTATTATTATTATTATTATTATATAGCGATATTCGGCAAGTTTCAAATCTTATTTGAGATAGCTCTCGCGCCTTCTGGAGCAGGGTGTCGCAGTCCCTGTAATTCAGGATCCTGGCTATTAGTGGGGGAGGCGGGGCACCTGCCTTGGGCCTCCCAGTGGGTATCCTGTGGGCTCTTTCCATGCAGAAATAGTCCTATAGCCCCTTAGGAGCTACATGTTCTTTGAACCATTGCTCCATGTATCGAGTGGCGTCAGGGCCCTCACTGCGCTCTGGCAGTCCAATGACCCATACGTTATTACGTCTGGCCCTTCCTTCCGCGTCTTCTATTCGGTGCTGGAGGCCTGTGACCTGTTTCTGCAATTGTTGGATTTGCGACGCATGCTCCTTGTGTTGTGGTACTACTTCATCCAGTGTTAGGCTATGGGCTTTCACCTTGTCCGCTAATTTTGCGTGGTCAGATTTGAGTAATGTGAATCCAGTTGTGAGAGCGCCAACTTGTTGTTCAATTGCTTTTCTGGATTCCCTGACCTCTTGTAATATCAAGTCAAGTTTGTCCGATGAGGTCTCCTCATTAGTAGGTGGTACACAGGTGAGCGACATCAGGATTGTCGTGTGCTCTGGGTCCTCCGCGTTTTGTGTGGTATTTGTGGTCGCCTCCTGAATCTTCCCCTTGGGGTGCCCCATGTCGTTTCTGTGCGTATCTTTCCCGGGGCCTTCACCTACAGTGGAGCAAAAGGGCTGCCGTAGGTGGTGCGAGACCCTGGCGTCGAATGGGTAGGGCTGATGGTCCAGTGGAAGCTCCGTGCCTCGCGCAGCAGTTTATGCACCGCACTCTTTCGCGTGTCCTCTTGCCAGTTTCAAACAATGTGTGCACTTAAATTTAATTGAGCAATGTCACTCTTTAGTGTTATGTATCGTGTTTCCAAGTTTGGGGTACAGGACTCCGATGCCTGCTTATGCTACCGTCTTACTAGAGCTTTTGGTAGCGATCGCTACGTGTTCTATACCTAGCCAGGAGGGTGAAAAAAACAGGGGGGGGGGGCTTTTCAGATCCCCGCCACTCTCCGGCAGATCAACAATTGTCAATTGTGGAGCTGATTCCTCCTTGGGTCCCAAGCAAGCGAGACTCTCTGTCTTTAATTTAACTTGCTAGCAAAGTGTTTCCCAGGGTGTTTTTAGCTCTGTGAGGCAGGTCGGGGTTTGTAGGCTTCCCGCACTCTTTGCTTAAGTCCGAGTTGTTGCTCCCCGCTAGTAGCACTGGCAGTCTGATGCGATTAATCCCCAAAAGGGTGCAGCATCAATGCGCCGGTGGTAGGCGCGTTTATTTCAACCAGCAACCTCATATATTACAATCCAGGCCTGTGAGCTATGTCGCACTCCGGAAGGGGGGGGGGTTTCTTTGATTCACGCCGGTAGTAATTAATTGAAGGACTCCCCCTTGGGACGCCCTCGCCTGTGGAAACTGGAGGTGTTCTTCCGTATGTCAAGCTTCCTAGTCTCAGTCTGGGCCTCGGGCCCTGGTAGGCTGCTCTCCAGGCTCCGTATCTTCGTTGTGACGCGTGACTCGCGTTCGTCGGGAGCTGCTAGCGCTCTGCTTTGTCTGTGCCGCTCCCCTCCATATGTGTTGCAGCTCAAGTAGATGGCGCCGATCGCGCCTCCCAGCACAGCAGGATCTAGGGCCACTTACCGGTGAGCGCCGCAGGGAGCCGGGTAGTGAGTGGCCCCCCGGGTGTTTCCGCACCTCCGCTCCCGTGCCCTCAGCTGTCACCGGACATGGGCAGGCATACTTTCATTGGTAGCCACCGGTGTCTCGTCCAGTCCGTGCCGCGGACCGAGTGTGTGGCGCCGAGCGCGCCCTGTAGCGTGGCAGGGTATCGGGCCCCTCTCTGGCATGGACCACAGGGAGCTGGTAGTTGGGCGGCCTCCCGGGCATCTCAGCATCGCTGCGCCTCTCTCAGCAAATTTTTTAAATGGCATGGGCCGGCGTCTTGGGCTAATCATCCCCCAGTGCCCCCAATGGGGAGTCGTCAGGCTTGTGCCGGGTCTCAGTCGGCCTCGCAAAGTTCCCAGCCGTCTCCGTCTCACCTTGCACGGACGTCAAGTGGGCCGCACACCGTGTATCTCTCCCTGCACCGGTGATAGTGACGGTGTAATCAGCTTTCCTGGTAAGTTGCAGCACACCTTCGTGCTGCTTCTTCAAGCAGATTCCGATGGGCTCTTGTGGATGGCGGTTCAACAGGATTATGCAGCCCGGGCTCGGAGCTCAGCTAAACAGCGTCCGCCTTGTTCGGCGGTTAGCCACGCCCCTTCTGTAAAATTCCTTTGTTAGAAACATGTGTCGACACCACTACTCGGAAGCAGGAAAAGAGATTTGTAATATCTTCGTATCCTCGCGCTCGCTTCCTCATCAGTTTGCAACATAATCAACACAATCACCAAGGAAATAGGAAATCCTAGATATGTGTTATACAAACTAAACAGAGTATTTCAAAAGTTTTACAAATAATGAAGGACAAAGTACATTCCTCTGAGGCCTACATTTCAGGAAAGAAAAAATATCTTGCAGGTTTTGAGGCCTTCATAGAAACATCAGAAATTCATCTTTAGTAAAGAATAAGAAATGCACTGTTGGTATATGACAGAAGAAAATACATAAAGCATTATTTTGAAGATTCACTAATCTAATTGAACTTTATAAGCAAGTCTTAATATGCAAATACGTTTAAAAACATTTTTTCTTGTCATGGTAATAACAGCCATCAAACATTTTATTCCAACTTTACACTAATCATTTATATTTCAATATTAACTCATAAGTTTATTCAATTCATTTATCTCATTTAGCTTCTCTCTCATATTTGTGTATTATTTTGTAAATCTCATGCTTCATTTGCTTTCTGCACGTTTATCATTGCAGCTTTTAAAATCATGAAGTATGTCATTTTTCTTGCATGTTCTCTACATTATTCTTTGAAGTACCCATGTTAAACGTTTTTCACACTGTTAGTCATTTGTTTTGGTTAAAATCATACTCATGAGTAGATTTGATCGAGCAAGATTTTATTTCGCAAAAATCATGCTCCATCACTACCAAGTTATCTGTTTAGCCGATAGCGGACATAATCGTCCCCACTGCCTTGCCCTTTCTCCCCTATAAAGGATAGGCAGATGTGTTTCCCAGTTTCCTTTGGTCATCCATGCTCAGGATGTAATAAAGTGCCGTGAGATACCAGATTTACCAGTATCGGCCGCTACTGGATTTGGGGGCTGGGGTGGGAGGGAGACGGGGGGCAAGGGATGACAACAAAGAAAAAAATAAAGAAAACACATACCTGAAATGGCCGGCCGCCGCCTCTCCTCCGTTCTCCGTCTTCTTCCTTACTGCAGTCCCGGCCAGCAGCAGGAAGCACCCGGCTCCCAGGTTCCCCATAGCCAATCACAACGCTGCAAGGCAGCATTGTGATTGGTCTGAGCGCCGTGGATGGGTGCTCAGATGGGCAATGGGAGGCTTCGCATGTTCCTAATGCAGCCTGGTGGGGAACATGCAAAGTGCCCAGGACTGTTTAGTCATGCCCACTTAAGGAGTGCAAAGCACTCCTCTCCCCTGCTGTGCCCGGCCCCACCTCGCCCCAAGAGCCACTGACTGCAAACGAAAACTAACACAATAACAATAGTTATTATCATTTTAGTTTTCCTTTTGTTCAGTGGGGCGATGCTCCTCCGCCATAGCGGATGAGCCGCCACTGAGATTCACCATTCTTTGCCTTCTCTCGTCTTGGGAGAAATAAGGGACAAGTATTGTTCCTATTTGCAAAAGTGTTTTTTCAGAACTGAGGAAACAGAAGACAAGGGTTTACCTAATCTGTGCTGAGGAATAATCTGAAATGTTTTTCCTTTCCTATCTGTCTTTCTAGGTAATTTGCATGTAACCAGTGGACTATGCGAAGTATCAGAAGAAGCAAGTCTCCAAACGTGGATGGATAGGGAGTCCTGCCATTTGAACTTTAATTTATCTTGAAATATCTGTCTAAAGAAGGTAACATGACCTTTCTCCAACTATGTAATTTCGGCTGCCAATTGTTCCAATCTGGTTACATAGATAAATAGGACACTTCTGTCCTGTTGTATATCTAAAAGAATGGTCAACATAAGGTCTCCCAAACACCAAAAACAATTTAAAAAATGTGATATAACTATATAAGCACATATCGAATGGGTCATCAACAGTGATGTCATCAGGAGAGCCAGACTTGTATGTCCATTGCCTCAGTTAACCTGCCATCACACTACAATATATAGCTGTCTCGTGGGATGAGGTAGTATACATCTGCACCCTGTCAGTCATGTTCAAGATTCTCTCCTCACCTCGCCACTGTGGTGCAAAAGCCCAGCAATAAGCAATGTTACCTAACTGGAAACAATTTCAAAATGTAAACAAAGCTCACTTTTTGGTTGAGCTCCAAGGATCTACAGGTGGATAAATACTGCCCACACCCACCCAGCCAGTTGTATTTATCTGGGCTCTGGAGGAGGCTCTACATGACTGAATATTTGTCATGTTGGCTGTGATCGTCCATGACTAATAGTTTGCTTTTGGACATGAATCACTCCTTGAGCACGCCTATGGATCTTTCAATAGTGCAAGAAGGAACTGCTGTCATCTATTGGATCAAGTGGAATCATACATTACTGATGTAGCATGTAGGGGTGTAGTGTTGGGTGTGTGTTCAATCCACCCAGTAGAATACAAATCTTATATTATGGCCTCTTTATTCATGCCAAAACTCGATTGCCATCCAGGGTAGCTGCATCATACCAGAAACCAGAAAAACTATGAATTTGGCTGAAGCATAGCTTCATTTTACATAACAATTGTACAGTGAGGCTGGTGTATGTGCAGTTGTACTAGTTGAAGGGGTGCATGACCCTTTTGAAAAGATTAGTACATGCAATCAATGTCCCTTTTAAAAAAAGAATGTCTTAGATGTTGAAGACCTCCATTTGTGCTCACTGTAGCTGCAGTAATGCTGTGATGTAAGGGGATTGAAAGCATCTGTGGCTCACCAGAGTGCATTCCACATGACCGGTTTGATATGCCGACTGTCCCTAGTGACCTTCTGGTCTTTCATAGCATTGCGCATAGTAGTATAATCATTAGGGGTGGGTGAGAACTACTAAATACTTGGTAGCTTTTAGGATTTTAAAAATGCAATACTTCTTCCAAAATTGTATTTGCAGTGAGTACGTTTTTTTTGTGTTCAAATGTTTTATTGTATTTAGAAGAAAAGGTATACAATCAAGATGTACTGCGATACATACATGGAAGCAGTGATACATAGTGCACATGCCAGCATAATGGAAATCATATAGAAGTAGTAGTAGTAGTAATAACTTTAAAAGGTTAAATAACCATCAAAGTATACACAACAACAAATAAACAAGAGCACTAGTGCACAATACACAAGAAAAATAGTGCATGTAGTTCATTTCTAAAAAGGGGGACCTATATGCACTGTGCTACCACAAAATCACAATGTCCTTATTAAAATTGCAATCAAAAAAATCATTAAAACTTTTCTAAGAATTCATAATACAATTCATAATATTCCTCCAGGCAGTAAAATATGTTAAAATTCACACTTAACCATGCAAAATGCGACATATACTAAAGTGGAAGATAATATTAAAGTAAGTGTTACTTAGAAGATAAGCAAAACAAGTAGGTAAAAGCCACCTGTACATTTGCAACGTTAGCCTCGGATGTGCAATGGGGACAGTGCACAGCAAGCACAACAAAAAATAGGAGTGTATAAACATTGCAAACAAGTGAGCACATAAATTCAGGAACAGTTTGCCCTAAATATCAACACCTGCTACTTCAAAGCCATCACTTTTAAAGTCACAGTCTGGCACACACCTGCACATTCTATAAAAGCAGTTTTTATTAAATAACATTCTGTACCCAAGCAGTGCACAAAAGGGAATGCAATGGACTCTGCAAATACTGACAGCATGCAAGTGGTGCTAAACCATATTAGCATTAGAATGAGGCAAAGTTTCTCAACTTTGTCCGGCTGTGCCGAAGCAAGGTTTAAAGTGCCTGGCAGCAGTGACAATTTCTGGTGCTGGATATTCTGGAGTGGGAAATCATGCAACAAGGAATCATGCCTTTACTGGCAACATCCCCTGTTTACAAGATAAAAGCTGCCAGTGAGGAGGGTATGTTGTGCATGCCACACAGCGCAGGAATATAGGTGCATGTATAGGGGGGAAAAACATGTGCCGCCCCCGCATGCACCCCATGGGCAAATTCGCTCAGGCCCTGTTAGGGTGGCTTACTTACATGTCCACCACCCTTTTCATGGCGGGCTCACCGCCATGAAATGGGTGTGGAAATGCAGCTCAGAATATGCTCAGCGGTGCCCGCATCGCCACCACCAGCATATTCTCCTGCCCCTTCACACACCGCCACCACCGTGGGATCCTGGATCCCGGTGATGGCGGCGGTCCCGTGGCGGTCCAACTGCCACACTCCGAATACGGTGGGTGGAACCACAGGGGTGGCAGTGGTCAGACCGCCACCGCAAGTACAGCGGTCCTAGGACCACCGCACTCGTAATAAGGCCCCACATATAAATATATACTTATACAAACAAAATATATATATGTTTTTATAAACATAGATATATATATTTTTATTTTATTTCACAGAGTTTTATATAGCGCGAACTTGACCCGAGGGTATCGGGTATCAGAGCGCTTTACACGAGCACCAGTTGCGTTACATGAGGACACATTCATTTTTGTTAGGCACGGGGAGATTAAGTGATTTGCCCAGAATCACAGGATGTTGAGCGTCCTTGCCAAGACTCGAACCCGGTTCCCCAGCTTCGAGGTCGACCGCCCTAGCAGTTATGCCAACTCCTCTCCCATATATATATATATATATATATATATATATATATATATATATATATATATATATATATATATATATATATATATATATATATATATATATATATATATATATATATATATATATATATTGTCTACTGGCGGTCGCCAGTAGATAGTTATAGTTACAACCTATTATCCATAGGAAATCCGCGACATTCTATTTGAAATAACTCTCTTGCCGGTTGACGTATCTTCGCGAAATTTTCTAACTTTGTGGCCCGCTCCGGTCCGCTCCTACCCTGAAAGTCTCGGGGGGGATTCGTCAAGCGGGGGCCGAGAAAAAAGGGGGTCCCAAAACGTGTTTTCCCCATGCACTTTTCCATAGGAAGCTTTAGACACGGCTACAGCCCGAACTGCTGAACGGAATTACACCAAATTTGGCAAAGAGGTAGTTCTTGGTTCAGAAAGAACCCTTTTGTTAAATGGTGTAAATCCGTTCAGTAGTTGCTGAGAAAATGAAAAGTAAAAAGTTAGTGATATCTATGGCCGAGTAGGGTCCGCGTAACCTCAGCGCACCCTGCGCGCACCGTCCCGATCACGAGCTGCATGTTAATTGGCTGTCAGCTGGCTGTCAACATTCCGATTCAGGAAATGTTGGCAGCCATTTTGTCCCTCGGTAGAACCGAGGGACAGAAACTAAGTGCGCAAAGCGCACAAAGGGGGCAGGGTAGAAACACCCTGACCCCTAGGTTTGTTCAGGGGTCCCACAAGGACCCCCTGGGCAAAAAAAAAAATTTTTTTTTTAAATCGGCAGGATGCGCTCAGGGTGCGCGAATCCTGCCGAAAAATCGAGCGCGGTCTCCCGCGCTCGATTGTATTTGCCCTCGGGTGGCCCAAGTCCCAGGGGCATGGTGGGGGTTTAATTTTATGTGTGGGGGCCTCAAGGGCCCCCAAGCCCCGGGGACCGCCACCCCCGGGGCTTTTTTAAAATGGTGCGGGAGGGCTCTGAGCCCTCCGCAGCCCCGAGGACCACCACCTCCCCGGGGCTTTTTTAATTAATTGAGCAACCTGTGTGGGGGCTCCAGCCCCCACACGCCCCGAGACCGCCACCTCCCGGGGCACTAACAAATTAAAATGGGGGTCCGTTTTGGACCCCGAAGCCCGGGGACCACCACCTCCCGGGGCTGTGCTGATGTAGGGAGGGGGCCGCGCGGCCCCCTCCTGGAGCCCTTGATGGCCCTGGGGACCGCCACCCCCAGGGCCGGCTCCTGCAGTGTCCCGGGGTGCCTACCCCCGGGACACTGTAGTTTGCTATGGCAGGACAGGAGCCTCGCGGCTCCCGTCCTGCCATAGCAAACTGCTTTGGATATTGGAAGAGAGAGCAGGGAAACCTGCTCTCTCTTCCAATATCCAAAGCACATTGCTTTCCACATGGGGAGCAGCATGTCAGCTGCTCCCCATGTGGAATAGCAATGCCGGCTCCCAAGGGACGTGGGAGCCGGCGGGACTGTGGGGGATTGGGGACCCCCACAGTCCCCAACGGAGAGGGCCAGCCCCGGGGGATGGGGTCCCCGGGGCAAGTAGTGGCCCAGGAGGGGGGGCCACGCGGCCCCCCTCCCCAAAAAAGAAAAAAAAAAAAAATGGAAAGGCCGGCCCCGGGGGATGGGGTCCCCGGGGCCTTAAATGGCCTGAGGAGGGGGGCCACGCAGCCCCCTCCCAAGAAAATAAAAAAGGCCATGCCCCGGGGATGGGGTCCCCGGGGCCAATACAGGCCCAGGGAAGGGGGGCCACGCGGCCCCCTTCCCGTTTTTTTAATTAAATAAAAAAAAGGGGTAAGGCCCTGGGGGATGGGGTCCCCAGGGCCCAAAAACAGGAAAAAGGAAGGGGGCCACACAGCCCCCTTCAGGGACAAAAAAAAAAAAAAAAAAACGATCGGGCCCGCAGGCCCGCCCCTTCCTTCACCACTCTGCAAACGCGCCCCTGGCGCGTTTGCAGAGAGGGAACGAATTCCCCTTGAATACTGGGGGTCCCTGGGGGCCAACTAGCCCACCAGGAACCTCCAATATGCGCCAGGGGGCTGCATTGCAGAGACGTGTAGAGAGGCCACACCCCTTTTACACCTCTCTGCAACGCAGCTCTGTGGCGCTTTTGGAGGTATATGGTGGGCTAGTTGGACACCGGGACCCTCAGGATTCAAGGGACTTAATCCCAGCTTAAAACGCGCCACGGGGTGCGTTTGCACAGTGGTGAAGGGAGGGGCGGGGCTTCAGGTGACATGTGTGCAAACAGGCCCCGTGGCGCGTTTTAAGATGGGGAATTAAATCCCCTTCAATCCTGAGGGTCCCTGAGGGCCAACTAGCCCAACAGGTACATCCAGAAAGCGCCACAGAGCTGCGTTGCAGAGAGGTGTAAAAGGGGTGTGGCCTCTCTACACGTCTCTGCAACGCAGCCCCTGGCGCATATTGGAGGTTCCTGGTGGGCTAGTTGGCCCCTAGGGACCCTCAGGATTCAAGGGGACTTAATCCCCCAACTTAAAACGCGCCACGGGGCGCGTTTGCACAGATGTCACCTCAGGCCCCGCCCCTCCCTTCACCATTGTGCAAATATTCTTCTAAAATCATCCGAAATACGAATTCCGATTTACTCACCTGTTATCAGGAGAGACCTCAGTGCTGTATCTTTCAGCCCAGTACTGGTCCTGAAAAGTAATTTTAACCGTACTTACCAGTAACTTGAATTTCCTTCCATAGGCTAACATTGACTGGTTTCACTTGGAAATTCTTCTAAGTGTGGAGTTTTGGAACTTTAAAATATTCCTCTAAAATCAGCCGAAATACGAATTCCGATTTACTCACCTGTTATCAGGAGAGACCTCAGTGCTGCATCTTTCAGCCCAGTACTGGTCCTGAAAAGTAATTTTAACCGTACTTACCGGTAACTTGAATTTCCTTCATAGGCTAACATTGACTGGTTTCACTTGGAAATTCTTCTAAGTGTGGAGTTTTGGAACTTTAAAATATTCCTCTAAAATCAGCCGAAATACGAATTCCGATTTACTCACCTGTTATCAGGAGAGACCTCAGTGCTGCATCTTTCAGCCCAGTACTGATCCTCAAAAGTAATTTTAACCGTACTTACCAGTAACTTGAATTTCCTTCCCTAGGATATCATTGCTTGCTTTTTGCTGAAAAAGTTTCTAAGTGTTGATTTTGAAACATACAAATATTCCTCTAAAATCAGCCGAAATACGAATTCCGATTTACTCACCTGTTATAAGGAGAGACCTCAGTGCTGTATCTTTCAGCCCAGTACTGGTCCTGAAAAGTAATTTTAACCGTACTTACCAGTAACTTGAATTTCCTTCCATAGGCTAACATTGACTGGTTTCACTTGGAAATTCTTCTAAGTGTGGAGTTTTGGAACTTTAAAATATTCCTCTAAAATCAGCCGAAATACGAATTCCGATTTACTCACCTGTTATCAGGAGAGACCTCAGTGCTGCATCTTTCAGCCCAGTACTAATCCTGAAAAGTAATTTTAACCGTACTTACCAGTAACTTATATTTTCTTCCATAGGAATCCATTGTCTGGTTTTCAGCAAAAAGTTTCAAAGTGTTGATTTTTACAAACTACAAATATTCCTTAAAAATCACCTGTATGACTTAAACGCATTCTTTCAACTGTTTACAGGAGATGCACCAGTGCTGGATCCAGGATCCAACACTGAGTAAGAAAAAGTAACGATAACAGTTTTTACCTGCTAAGTGAATTTCCTTCCATAGGATAACATTGGTGATTCTATGAGAAAAAGTTTCTAAGTGTCAACTTTTAAAATACAATAATATTCCTTAAAAATCACGACTGTAACCAAAACGCTTTTACTCAACTGTTTACAGGAGATGTACCAGGACTGAATCTAGGATCCAGTCCTGTGGTTAGAAAAAGTAATCCATAAAGTAACTAATTGCATTTAACTAGAAATTCACATTGAGCTGAATGTTGCATTGTGTTTGAAAATGTGTTGCCCATTGCAACAACTGTAACTACTGTACTTAAAAGTCTATTGCCTATGTGCAAAGTATTTAAACTAAAGTAATTCATTCTGAGAAAGTATTTTTTGTAATGTAATGTATAATGTAATTACAATGTAATTTAAAAAATAAAATCTGTTAAAAAAATTGTTTCTAAAAATGTAGTAAATCAGTATGAAAAAAATTAGTATAACAATTAATACATTTAAAAATTGTCATTTACAAAACCTTTGAAATTCACTGAAAAAACCGTAGGTTTCAGGCACGTTATAGTTAGAAATTAGCATTTAAAAAACCTTTGAAATTCACTGAAAAAACCATAGGTTTCAGACACGTTATAGTTACAAATTAGCATTTAAAAAACCTTTGAAATTCACTGAAAAAACCATAGGTTTCAGACACGTTATAGTTACAAATTAGCATTTAAAAACCTTTGAAATTCACTGAAAAAACCATAGGTTTTAGGGACAGTTATAGTTACTTGGACATTGCACTCGTACAAAACCCGTGAAATTCCCCCGTTATAGTTAGTTCAGCTAACTATAACTCGCGCCTCGCAATGCACTGCTGATGACGTCACATATTACATCACTCATGACATGGTCAGTGACATCACTGATGACATCACTGATGACATCTCAAATGACATCACTGATGACATCATCCACGTGATAATCTGATGCACCTCCTCACACCCAAATATAATCTTTGATACACCCACTCTAAATTACAGACTGCCATTCGCAAAACCATAGACACTCCAACACCAATAACTACATACCCACTCACTGATTCTTAGGTCTACACACACACATCCACTCACTCACCCGTACAGTCACTCATACTTACGGTCACTCAGTACAGGACTATCATATGCACTCTTACTCCTATATAGACACTCAAACAACGCCACTCATCCATAGAGATACTCACACACCTAGTCAGTCATGCAAATAATTAAACACACTGCCATTTACTCACCTATACAGTTATACACACACCAGCTCACTTACTCATACAAATAGTAGCACATTGTTACGCTCTTATACAATCACTGATACAAGCACACACTCATCCATACAGCCACTATCACAATCACTCACTCTTGCTTATAGCTATTTATATACTCCAACACACATATATACTGCCTTTCACATATGTAGTTACTCACACATGTACCACTGGGACATACATTCACTCACTAACACACTCTTACACACACTTACCCACCCATACAGTCTATCACAGATGCACTCTTGAAACCATCCACCCAGTGAATCACCCACTCACACATCTATGCACAGAGTTGCACACACCCCTCCCACACAAACACTCAGGCACCCATACAGATACTCAGACAAGCATTCAATAACTCATATAGACACTCATTTAGCTATTCACAAACACATGCAGCCACTTACACAGCAACAGACAGACGGATACAGACATTCACCCAGTTTAGTCACTAACCCATGCATTCAGTAAGATACGTTAAATCACTCACTTATAGAGTCAGTCACGCACCTACTAAATCATCCATACAGACACTTACACACCCACTCATTCTTCAATACGTCTTTTCCTATATATATTAAAAATATTTAAACTTTACAGAAACACACAGTCACTGGATGATGTCATCAGTGATGTCATTTGAGATGTCATCAGTGATGTCATCAGTGATGTCACTGACCATGTCATGAGTGATGTAATATGTGACGTCATCAGCAGTGCATTGCGGGGCGCGAGTTATAGTTAGCTGAACTAACTATAACGGGGGAATTTCACGGGTTTTGTACGAGTGCAATGTCCAAGTAACTATAACTGTCCCTAAAACCTATGGTTTTTTCAGTGATATATATATGTATATATATATATATATATATCACAGAAAGAAGAAATGTCGAGGCTTCAAGTCCGTGAACTGCAAGCTTTATTCAAAATACACAGAGGCAGCCTACGCTCTTTCCTGACGCGTTTCGACAGTGATTGCCTTGTTCACAGGTGAGCTAAAACATAGTGCGTAATTCCATTGGCCTTAAATCATCATGTCCACGTGACATCTATTGCCAGCATATGTCTTCCACAATGCACCAGTGTTGAAAATAAATGTTCATATTTGTTAGGCTGTAGCAAAGTGCTTTTATGGTGCAAAAATGGTTTAAAACAGTCACGTAGCACATGAAAGGCTTCCAAAATAAACTGCAGTTAGCTCATAAGCTGCCATATTAAATCTGTTTAAAAAGCGCATTCCGAGTGCAATGTCCAACTAACTATAACTGTCCCTAAAACCTATGGTTTTTTCAGTGAATATATATATATATATATATATTTATATATAGTTTAACATAAATAAATATATTTATTTTACATTATATTATTTTTAATTTTTCCAAATTTATTGCTATGATTATACATATATATTTATTTTCATAGTAATAAATGTAAACATAAAAAATGATATAATGTAAAATAAATATGTGTATAATATATGTTACACTATGTATGTATATATATATATATATATATATATATGAATATATATATTCACTAAAAAACATAGGTTTCAGGGACGTTATAGTTAGTTGGACATTTCACTTGTACAAAACCAGAGAAATTCGGCCGTTCTAGTTAGTTCAGCTAACTATAACTCGCGCCCCGCAATGCACTGCTGATGACGTCGCATATTACATCATTCATGACATGGTCAGTGACATCACTGATGACATCACTGATGACATCATCCAGTGACTGTGTGTTTATGTAAAGTTTAAATATGTTTCATATATATATATATTTGCCAAGGTGTATTGAAGAATGAGTGGGTGTATGAGTGTCTGTATGGGTGATTTAGTAGGTGCATGACTGACTGTATAAGTGAGTGATTAAACGTGTCTTACTGAATGCATGGGTTAGTGACTAAACTGTGTAAAGGTCTGCATCAGTCTGTCAGTTGGTGTGTAAGCGGTTGCATGGGTTGGTGAGTAGATAAATGAGTGTGTATATGGGTTATTGATTGATTGTCTGAGTATCTGCATGGGTGCCTGAGTGTCTGTGTGGGTAGGTGGGGGTGTGTGACTCTGTGCATAGATGTGTAAGTGGGTGATTCACTGGGTGTATGGGTTCAAGAGTGCATCTGTGATGGACTGTATGGGTGGGTGAGTGTGTGTATGGGTGTGTTGGTGAGTGAATGGACGTCTCAGTGATACATGTGTGAGTAACTACATATGTAAAAGGCAGTATATGTGAGCGTTGCAGTATATAAATGACTATACATGAGAGTGAGTGATTGTAAGCATGTCTGTATGGATGAGTGTGTGCTTGAATCAGTGATTGTATAAGAGAGTAAGTGTGTTAGTATCTGTATGAATAAGTGATGTGGTGTGTGTATAACTGTATAGGTGAGTAAATGGGAGTGTGATTGATTCTTTGCATGACTGACTAGGTGTGTGAGTAACTCTATGGGTGAGTGGCAGTGTGTGAGTGTCTGTATAGGTGTATGAGTGCATATGATAGTGCTGTTTTGATGAGTGACTGCATGTATGAGTGACTGTATGGGTGAATAAGTGGATGTGTGTGTAGACCTAGGAATCACTGAGTGGGTATGTAGTAACTGGTATTGGTGTGTCTATGGTTTTGAAAATGGTAGTCTGTATTTTAGAGTGGGTATATCAAAGGTTATATTAGGGTATGAGGAGGTGCATCAGATTATCACATGGATGATGTCATCAGTGATGTCATCAGTGATGTCTTTTGAGATGTCATCAGTGATGTCCCTGACCATGTCATGAATGATGTAATATGTGACGTCATCAGCAGTGCATTGCGGGGGCGCGAGTTATAGTTAGCTGAACTAACTATAACGGCCGAATTTCTCTGGTTTTGTACAAGTGAAATGTCCAACTAACTATAACGTCTCTGAAACCTATAGTTTTTTTAGTGAATTTCAAAGGTTTTTTAAATGCTAATTTCTAACTATAACGTCCCTGAAACCTATGGTTTTTTCAGTGAATTTCAAAGGTTTTTTAAATGCTAATTTCTAACTATAACGTCCCTGATACCTATGGTTTTTTCAGTGAATTTCAAAGGTTTTTTAAATGCTAATTACTAACTATAACGTCCCTGAAACCTATGGTTTTTTCAGTGAATTGCTAAGGTTTTTAAATGCTAATTTCTAACTATGCCTACAGATGTAGGACATGTGCAGAAAGAGGAAGAAAGGCGCAGAAACAAGCAAGAGAAATGCAGAAAGAGGCAACTGAAGTCCAGAAAGAGGAAGAAAGGTGCAGAAACAAGCAAGAGATATGTAGAAAGAACCAACAGACATGCAGAAAGAGGCCTTGTTGTAAAGTCATCCTGTGCCCTGGGCACCCCCCAACTTTTGGCTGACTGGTACTGGTGGTAACTGACTCTGACTGACCCTGGGCTCTGCCTAACCAGGCCCGGAGCCAGTGCTATGCTGAAAGACACTTAGAATACAGTGAAAACACCTACATACACTAGGGTACACTATGGGTTGGGGTACCCCTATGATTGGCATGACCTCCCCTGTAAGGCCCTAGTACATAATAGGGCAGGGGAATTAAAACTACCTGTAAGTCCCTAGCATATAATAGGGCATGGCAATTTAGAGGCCAGCAGCCGCTTTCTGCACTTGCCTGTGTGCACTGCTGAGCCTGAGGTCAGTTTAAAAGTATCCCTGTAACTCCCACACAGCGGGATTGCTAAGTTGTCATAGCAGGCCACGCCCCCTTTCCCCACCACTCAGCAAACGCACCTCCTGGCGCGTTCTAAGTTGGGGTATTAAATTAAGTCCTCTTCATTCCTGAGGGTCCCTGGGGGCCAGCTAGCCCACCAGGTACCTCCAGTAAGCGCCACTTACCTGGATTGCTGAGAGTGGTCTGAGGCCACGCCCCCTTATTACACCACCCTGCAAACGCACCTCCTGGCGCACTGCTGTTCGGGGGATGAAGTCCACTTGTGTCCTGAGGTCCTCAGGACACAAGAGGACCTCATCGCCCCATATATATATATATATATATATATATATATATATATATATATATTCACTGAAAAAACCAGAGGTTTTAGGGACAGTTATAGTTAGTTGGACATTGCACTCGTACAAAACCCGTGAAATTCCCCTGTTATAGTTAGTTCAGCTAACTATAACTCGCGCCCCGCAATGCACTGCTGATGACGTCACATATTACATCACTCATGACATGGTCAGTGACATCACTGATGACATCACTGATGACATCTCAAATGACATCACTGATGACATCATCCAGTGACTGTGTGTTTCTGTAAAGTTTAAATATGTTTAATATATATAGGGAAAGGCGTATTGAAGAATGAGTGGGTGTATAAGTGTCTGAATGGATGATTTAGTACGTGCGTGACTGACTCTACAAGTGAGTGATTAAACGTATCTTACTGAATGCATGGGTTAGTGACTAAACTGTGTGAATGTCTGTATCCGTCTGTTGGTGTGTAAGTGGATGCATGGATTTGCGAATAGCTACATGAGTGTCTATATGGGTTATTTATTGGTTCTATGAGTATCTGTATGGGTGCCTGAGTGTTTGTGTGGATGGGGTGTGTGCGACTGTGCATAGATGTGTGAGTGGGTGATTCACTGGGTGGATGGTTTCAAGAGTGCATCTGTGATAGACTGTATGGGTGGGTAAGTGTGTGTAAGAGTGTGTTAGTGAGTGAATGTATGTCCCAGTGGTACATGTGTGAGTAACTAAATATGTGAAAGGCAGTATATATGTGTATTGGAGTATATAAATAGCTATAAGCGAGAGTGAGTGATTGTGATAGTGGCTGTATGGATGAGTGTGTGCTTGTATCAGTAATTGTATAAGAGCGTAACAATGTGCTAGTATTTGTATGATTAAGTGAGCTGGTGTGTGTATAACTGTATAGGTGAGTAAATGGCAGTGTGTTTAATTATTTGCATGACTGACTAGGTGTGTGAGTACCTCTATGGATGAGTGGCGGTGTTTGAGTGTCTATATAGGAGTAAGAGTGCATATGATAGTCCTGTACTGAGTGACCATAAGTATGAGTGACTGTACGGGTGAGTGAGTGGATGTGTGTGTGTAGACCTAAGAATCAGTGAGTGGGTATGTAGTTATTGGTGTTGGAGTGTCTATGGTTTTGCGAATGGCACTCTGTAATTTAGATTGGGTGTATCAAAGGTTATATTAGGGTGTGAGGAGCTGCATCAGATTATCACGTGGATGATGTCATCAGTGATGTCATTTGAGATGTCATCAGTGATGTCATCAGTGATGTCACTGACCATGTCATGAGTGATGTAATATGTGACGTCATCAGCAGTGCATTATGGGGCGCGAGTTATAGTTAGCTGAACTAACTATAACAGGGGAATTTCACGGGTTTTGTACGAGTGCAATGTCCAACTAACTATAACTGTCCCTA
Organism: Calotriton arnoldi; assembly: GCA_963921515.1. NCBI lineage: Eukaryota > Metazoa > Chordata > Amphibia > Caudata > Salamandridae > Calotriton > Calotriton arnoldi. Next base: position 997,526 of record CAWUFW010004415.1, on the reverse strand, counting down.
AAACCTCTGGTTTTTTCAGTGAATTTCAAAGGTTTTTTAAATGCTAATTTCTAACTATAACGTGTCTGAAACCTATGGTTTTTTCAGTGAATTTCAAAGGTTTTTAAAATGCTAATTTGTAACTGTAACGTGCCTGAAACCTACGGTTTTTTCAGTGAATTTCAAAGGTTTTTTAAATGACAATTTTTAAATGTATTAATTTTTATATTAATTTTTTTCATACTGATTTACTACATTTTTAGAAACAATTTCTTTTACATATTTTATTTTTTAAATTACATTGTAATTACATTATACATTACATTACAAAAAATACTTTCTCAGAATGAATTACTTTAGTTTAAATACTTTGCACATAGGCAATAGACTTTTAAGTACCGTAGTTACAGTTGTTGCAATGGGCAACACATTTTCAAACACAATGCAACATTCAGCTCAATGTGAATTTCTAGTTAAATGCAATTAGTTACTTTATGGATTACTTTTCTAACCACAGGACTGGATCCTAGATTCAGTCCTGGTACATCTCCTGTAAACATTTGAGTAAAAGCGTTTTGGTTACAGTCGTGATTTTTAAGGAATATTATTGTATTTTAAAAGTTGACACTTAGAAACTTTTTCTCATAGAATCACCAATGTTATCCTATGGAAGGAAATTCACTTAGCAGGTAAAAACTGTTATCGTTACTTTATCTTACTCAGTGTTGGATCCTGGATACAGCACTGGTGCATCTCCTGTAAACAGTTGAAAGAATGCGTTTAAGTCATACAGGCGATTTTTAAGGAATATTTGTAGTTTGTGAAAATCGACACTTTGAAACTTTTCTGCTGAAAAGCAGGCAATGATATCCTATGGAAGGAAATTCAAGTTACTGGTAAGTACGGTTAAAATTACTTTTGAGGATCAGTACTGGGCTGAAAGATGCAGCACTGAGGTCTCTCCTGATAACAGGTGAGTAAATCGGAATTCGTATTTCGGCTGATTTTAGAGGAATATTTTAAAGTTCCAAAACTCCACACTTAGAAGAATTTCCAAGTGAAACCAGTCAATGTTAGCCTATGAAGGAAATTCAAGTTACCGGTAAGTACGGTTAAAATTACTTTTCAGGACCAGTACTGGGCTGAAAGATGCAGCACTGAGGTCTCTCCTGATAACAGGTGAGTAAATCGGAATTCGTATTTCGGCTGATTTTAGAGGAATATTTTAAAGTTCCAAAACTCCACACTTAGAAGAATTTCCAAGTGAAACCAGTCAATGTTAGCCTATGAAGGAAATTCAAGTTACCGGTAAGTACGGTTAAAATTACTTTTCAGGACCAGTACTGGGCTGAAAGATGCAGCACTGAGGTCTCTCCTGATAGCAGGTGAGTAAATCGGAATTCGTATTTCGGCTGATTTTAGAGGAATATTTTAAAGTTCCAAAACTCCACACTTAGAAGAATTTCCAAGTGAAACCAGTCAATGTTAGCCTATGAAGGAAATTCAAGTTACCGGTAAGTACGGTTAAAATTACTTTTGAGGATCAGTACTGGGCTGAAAGATGCAGCACTGAGGTCTCTCCTGATAACAGGTGAGTAAATCGGAATTCGTATTTCGGCTGATTTTAGAGGAATATTTTAAAGTTCCAAAACTCCACACTTAGAAGAATTTCCAAGTGAAACCAGTCAATGTTAGCCTATGAAGGAAATTCAAGTTACCGGTAAGTACGGTTAAAATTACTTTTGAGGATCAGTACTGGGCTGAAAGATGCAGCACTGAGGTCTCTCCTGATAACAGGTGAGTAAATCGGAATTCGGATTTCGGCTGATTTTAGAGGAATATTTGCACAATGGTGAAGGGAGGGGCGGGGCCTGAGGTGACATCTGTGCAAACGCGCCCCGTGGTGCGTTTTAAGTTGGGGGATTAAGTCCCCTTGAATCATGAGGGTCCCTACGGGCCAACTAGCCAACCAGGAACCTCCAGTATGCGCCAGGGGCTGCGTTGCAGAGACATGTACAGAGGCCACACCCCTTTTTACACCTCTCTGCAACGCAGCTCTGTGGCGCTTTCTGGACGTACCTGTTGGGCTAGTTGGCCCCCAGGGACCCTCAGGATTGAAGAGGATTTAATTCCCCATCTTAAAACGCGCCACGGGGCCTGTTTGCACACATGTCACCTGAAGCCCCGCCCCTCCCTTCACCACTGTGCAAACGCGCCCGTGGCGCGTTTTAAGTCGGAGGATTAACTCCCCTTGAATCCTGAGGGTCCCTGGGGTGCAACTAGCCCACCATATACCTCCAAAAGCGCCATAGAGCTGCGTTGCAGAGAGGTGTAAAAGGGGCGTGGCCTCTGTACACCTCTCTGCAAGGCAGCCCCTGGTGCATACTGGAGGTTCCTGGTGGGCTAGTTGGCCTCAGGGACCCCAGTATTCAAGGGGATTGGTCCCTCTCTGCAAACGCGCCAGGGGCGCGTTTGCAGAGTGGTGAAGGAAGGGGCGGGGCCTGCGGGCCCGATCGTTTTTTTTTCTTGTTTTTTTGGGGGGAGGGGGCCGCGTGGCCCCCTCCCGGACCACTACTTGCCCCGGGGACCCCATCCCCCGGGGCTGGCCCTCTCGTTGGGGACTGTGGGGGTCCCCAATCCCCCACAGTCCCGCCGGCTCCCCGTGTCCTACGGGAGCCGGCATTGCTTACACATGGGGAGCAGCTAACATGCTGCTCCCCATGTGGAAAAGCAATCGGCTTTGGATATTGGAAGAGAGAGCAGGTTTCCTGCTCTCTCTTCCAATATCCAAAGCAGTTGCAATGACAGGACGGGAGCCGCGAGGCTCCCGTCCTGTCATTGCAAACAGCAGTGTCCCGAGGGTAGGCACCCGGGACACTGCAGGAGCCGGCCCTGGGGGTGGTGGTCCCCAGGGCCATCAAGGGCTCCAGGAGGGGGCCGCGCGGCCCCCCTCCCATTCAGTGCACAGCCCCGGGGAGGTGGTGGTCCCCGGGGCTCTGGGGGTCCAAAACGGACCCCCATTGTAATTTTTCTTAGTGCCCCGGGGAGGTGGTGGTCCCCGGGGCATGTGGGGGGGCTGGAGCCCCCCCACACAGGTTTTTAATTTAAAAAAAAGAAGCCCTGGGGAGGTGGTGGTCCCCGGGGCTTGGGGGGCCCTTAGAGGCCCCCCACACATAAAATTAACCCCCCACCCCCCCAGCATGCCCCCGGGACTTGGCCCACCCGGGGCCAAATAACTATCGAGCGCGGGAGACCGCGCTTCGATTTTTTTCGGCAGGGTTCGCGCTCCCTGAGCGCATCCTGCCGATTTTATTTTTAAAAAAATTATTTTTTTGCCCAGGGGTCCTTGTGGGACCCCTGAGCAGACCTAGGGGGTCAGGGTGTTTCTACCCTGCCCCTTTGTGCGCTTTGCGCACTTTGTTTCTGTCCCTCGGTTCTACCGAGGGACAAAATGGCTGCCAACACTTCCTGATTTGGAGTGTTGACAGCCAATTAACATAAAGCTCGTGCTCGGGAGGATCCGCGGCCCTAGATATATCTATCTTTTTACTTTTCATTTTCTCAGCAACTACTGAACGGATTTACACCATTTAACAAAAAGGGTTCTTTCTGAACCAAGAACTACCTCTTTGCCAAATTTGGTGTAATTCCGTTCAGCAGTTCGGGCTGTAGCCGTGTCTAAAGTTTCCTATGGAAAATTGCATGGGGAAAACGCGTTTTGGGACCCCCCTTTTTCTCGGCCCCCGCTTGACGAATCCCCCGAGACTTTCAGGGTAGGAGCGGACCGGAGCGCCCCACAAAGTTTGAAAATTTTGCGAAGATACGTCAACCGGCAAGAGAGTTATTTCAAATAGAATGTCGCGGATTTCCTATGGATAATAGGTTGTAACTATAACTATCTACTGGCGACCGCCAGTAGATAATATATATATATATATATATATATATTCTCACAATCCCTTGTTGGCACCGCCGCGGCAGCAAGGAAGCCCGCACACCAGGTATAGTCCAAAGTAGTTTATTTATCGCTGACGCGTTTCGACCTTGCGGTCTTTATCAAAGCTGGGGAAACATTGTAGCAGTGTTCCCTATATAGTCAGAGAGACACTGTTGCATAATTGATAAACATAGGTAAAAGACTTAAGGCACTGTTACATAAACAGTGCCACTCAGTTTAAGAAGAAAGACTCCAAATGTCAAACAAACATAACATAAATTAAATAAATGTTTCTTCCATAAAATTAAAAGACAACATTATATTTCATGTAACATAAAAGTGTAAATGCTTAAAACAAATAATAATGACCAAATTTAGCCAAAAAGAAGAAAACACAAAAATGAATTAGTTAATCTAGTGCAACCTTAATCATGCAAGTGCATGTATACCATGGTGCAACAGTAAATCCATAATGTGCCCCAAATTGGAGTATGCCATGGCGGAGTACCGGTCCAGGGACCTAGGGAACATTAAGGGGCATCCACAGAAAGTGTGAGGAAGTATTTGATAAACAGCCATACGAGAGGAGGGAGGCCCAGATTAGGTGGGGAGAAGGGTGGGGTAGAGGGGAGAGAGAAAGGTTGGGAGAGAGAGAGGGAGAGAGAAGGGCAGTGGGATGGTGTAGGGTTGTCAAAAGTCCATAGTTATGACGTCACAGTAAGCTATCCCAAATGTACATGAAGCTCCTCATCCTGGTTGAGGCCACTCGGGGTTTTGCTGCATAGGTAGATTATGTACCGGGATTCCATCCTTCTCAGTACCCGTTCCCTGTCTCCACCTCTGATGTTGGTAGGAACCCTGTCAATTCCAAAAAATGAGATTTTTAGATTCTCAGCTTCAGTGGAGCTATGTGAGATGTTACAGTGTCTGGCCATGGGGTATGTTCTATCATTGTTTCGAATTGCCGTAAGGTGTTCTTGGATGCGTTTCTTAACGGGAAAGATAGAGCTTCCCACGTACCTCATGCTGCACACACACACAAGCACAATAACAACATAGTCGCTGTTACAATTGATGAAAGGCTTAATCTTGTGTTTTTTGCCATTGGACAAAGTAACAGACTTCATATTGGTACTATGTGCGCAAGCCTTGCACTTGCCGCATTTGTAGAACCCCGGTAGTTCCTTCAACCAAGTGTAGCTTTGTGGTTTACCTGGTTCCATCACTGTGTGTACCAACATGTCCTTCAAAGACTGACTTCTGCGGTATGTGATTTGTAGATTGGGACTGATCAGTTTGCCTATGATCTGGTCAAGCTTGACCAGATGCCAATGTTTCCTCACTATGGCCTGGACCTCATTACAGCTAGAGTTGTAGGTCGTTATGAGTCTGATCTCGGGTTTAGCAGATGTGCGTGGCTTAGGTTTAAGTAAAGCCATTCTGTCCACACCCCTGACCTTGTGTCTGGCATCATCTAGGACTTTGCGTGTATACCCCCTTTGTAGGAATCTTCTCATCATCTCCCCTGCCTCTAAATCATAGGCTTCCAGGGTGCTGCAGTTTCTCCTAGCTCTGAGGAGTTCCCCATAGGGGATGCTACATTTGAGTTTGGGCGGGTGGTGACTCCTAGCATGCAAGATGCTGTTTCCAGCAGTTTCCTTCCTGTGCAAATTTGTCTGAAAAGTTCCATCCTGAACTATGACCTCCACATCCAAGAAATCAATCTTCTATACACTGGTTTTGCTGGTAAATTTTAGGTTAAGGTAATTACTAGAGATGGTTTCAAGGAACTCATCCAGGGTGGCTTGGGGGCCGTCCCAGATGAGGAAGATGTCATCTATGTACCTGGTCCAATGGACCAGATACTTCGTGTATTTGTCAAAGGTCTCTGGCCACACATACTCCGACTCCTACCACCCCATAAACATACAGCCGTAGCTAGGAGCGAAGCAGCTTCCCATCGCAGTCCCTGTCATTTGCCTGTACCACTGTTTGCCAAAAAGGAAAAAATTATTTTCCAAGCAAAATTGGAGAATCTCAAGGAGTAGATAGGAAAGGTCAAAAGTGGCAATAGGTCTGTCCTTAAAGAAATGTTTTCAAGCCTGGATCCCCAGTTCGTGTTGGATGCATGTGTAGAGCGAAACCACATCTACAGTACAAAGAATGTAATTCGAGTGCCATGGTATATCCGCGATTTTGGATATAAAATGCATACTATCCCGACAGTAGGAGGGTAGGCTGCAGACATAGAGAAATAGGAAATGATCCAAGTATATCGAGGTGTTCTCCAATAAACTATCATTAGCTGAGATTATAGGCCTACCTGGTGGATTAGTGCTGTGTTTGTGGACCTTGGGTAGCATATAAAAACAGGGGCTGACTGGTTTTTTGACAGTTAAAAACAAAAGTTATTCTTGATTAAGAAGCCCTGAAGTGTGCCATTTAGAAAGCATATCATGGAAACAATCAATAGTTAGCTTTAGCATAACTGCCAGAAAAATCAAGTTGTCTCTTTGCCTCGACCATATACTTTTTGGCGTCCCACAGAACAACATTACCCCCTTTATCGGAGGGCTTGATTACAAAGGAGGTTGCTTGCTTCAAAGAGATAAGTGCTGCTTGTTGGCCCTTAGTTAAGTTCGTTGCTGCTCGGTTAGGCTTCCTCATACCCAATTTGCAAATGTCACACACCACAGCTTCATGAAAAGAGTCAATGTTATCATGTGGAGTATTGGGGTTAAATCTTGATTTAGGTTTAAAACAACTGCGACACCTCTTGCCCGTCTCCAGATCTAAGAGACTCAAGAGTTCCCTCTCAGTGGACTAGTCCCTGTCGCCCAATTCCAACTCCCTGAGGGAAGCTAGGTCGGTGATATCTCCAATAGAGAGGAGATTCGAGGCGGTGTTAGGATTAGTGGTATCCTGCCCCACTCCTGTGGCATCTCCCAAGGCTCTCGTACCTTTCAGGGTATGGATTTTGAGCAGCTTGAGTTTTCTGGCAAAAAGAAACATGTCAATGCGTGTTCGAGAGTAGTCAAAATCATTTGTGGGGCAGAAAGAGAGACCCAGTTCCAACAGGGTCTGTTCATCATGAGTGAGGGTGTGGGAAGACAGATTAATGACCGTAAGAGTTGGCTTACCCATCATTTGTTTCTCTTGCTCTGCCGTATTCCTCTCCCACGCAGCTTCTCTGTTGCATCTCCCTCCTCTGCCCCTCCTTGTTTTCCTATTGCTCTGTTTCCTTCTTCTTTTTATTTTGGCAGTTTCCGCCGTGGACCCTGGCTCTGTCGTAAAAAACGATATTCCTCAAGTGTAGTGAAAGGGATCTGTCCAGTTCTTATGGCTGCTTGTCTGTCCTCCAGATCGGAGACGTCCAAGCTAGAATCTGATGTAGCTGTCTCCTGCTGTCTCAGGGCATACGTGCGCCTAAACTCTTTCCTGGCCGCATCGAATCTACTGCCGAAAGTAAGTATGCCCCCTGACGCATAATCCATTTTATCCCTTGTGAATTTCCACTTTTTCTTAGTTTTGATTTCATCCTCATATTTAGATAGTCTCCCTTCCATCTCCTTCAGAAAGTTCTGTACTTCCTCCTGCTGGGGATGTTTGTCCAGTGTCTCTTTCAGGGTTTTGATCTCTCCTATCACCTGTTCTAATTCCATTTGCGCATACTTGGAGAGCAGGCCAAGCATTTGCTTACATGTAGATGCCATGAGTGATGACCACTCCTCCAGTAGTTTAGGGTGAGGATCTTGGTATGTTGGTGTAATAAGGATGCGCAGTCCCCTGGGCACCCTTCCCACTTCAATATAGTTATCGAGCGAGATTACCTCCCAGCTGCGATTTATTTCTTTTTTGCACAGTTTTTCATAAGACCCCAGTACTTGTTTCAATGACCTGCTGCCATTGCGGTTGCCTTCCACCTCTGTCATGGTGTTAGACAAACTCGGGTCCTCCTCCTCATTAAATAAATCCTCCGCGACACCAAGTCGCTTGCGAATTGCCTCACACATTGTGCTGACGTTTCCCAATTTGTTCCACGCTTCGTTTGAAAAAACAAAACGGGCGCTGTAATCACCGATGGGCACTCGAGGCTACTGTTACAATGTTATGAAAATCCCCTTCCCGTTATGCCAGTTCATCAGAAGAAAGGACATTAAACCTGCCGCCTTCAGCGCATCGGGAGCTGCACGCTCTATGCTGTAAGCGGAACCTCTGCCAGTTTCTGTATTGTCATGGATAATGGCAGGCGCATTTCCCGGGAAAGATTGCACTCGCCGCACGCCTCCAAAACATAAAGCGCGCTTTGGAGAAAACAATACCCAGAGAAATCTCTTGCCTGCTGCCAGATCCGGGTTAGTTCTCTTTGCTGGCGGCAGGAATCGGTGATCGGATACCTCCGTAAAGAAAACAATGGCCGCTGGAAAACCGATTTCTTCCACCTCTCGAGGCCGGTGCTGGGCAGATAGGAGCAGAGCCCATCAAAGATTCTCACAATCCCTTGTTGGCGCCGCCGCAGCAGCAAGGAAGCCCGCACACCAGGTATAGCCCAAAGTAGTTTATTTATCGCTGACGCGTTTCGACCTTGTGGTCTTTATCAAAGCTGGGGAAACATTGTAGCAGTGTTCCCCATATAGTCAGAGAGACACTGTTGCATAATTGATAAACATAGGTAAAAGAATTAAGGCACTGTCACATAAACAGTGCCACTCAGTTTAAGAAGAAAGACTTCAAATGTCAAACAAACATAACATAAAAAAATAAATGTTTCTTCCCTAAAATTAAAAGAAAACATTATATTTCATGTAACATAAAAGTGTAAATGCTTAAAACAAATAATAATGACCAAATTTAGCCAAAAAGAAGAAAACACAAAAATGAATTAGTTAATCTAGTGCAACCTTAATCATGCAAGTGCATGTATACCGTGGTGCAACAGTAAATCCATAATGCACCCTGGGACAGTGCAGGAGCCGGCCCTGGGGGGTGGCGGTCCCCAGGGCCATCAAGGGCTCCAGGAGGGGGGCCACGTGGCCCCCCTCCCATCATTTCAACAGCCCCGGGTAGGTGGTGGTCCCGGGGCTTGGGGGGCCTGTGAGGCCCCCCACCCACAAAATAAAGCCCCGGGGAGGTGGCGGTCACTGGGGCTGCGGGGGCCCCTGCTATATAATTTCAGCATTACCCCCGGGACCTGGCCCACCCGGGGGCTCATTAAAACGAAGCGCGGGAGCCCACGCTTAGTTTTAATTTTTCAGCAGAAATCGCGCACCCAGCACGAATTCTGCCGATTTAAAAAAAAAATGCTTTTTTTGGGCCTGGGGGTCCCTGTGGGACCCCCTGAGCAGGCCTAGGGGGTCAGGGTGTTGTTACCCTGTCCCCTTTTCTTCATTTTTCACTTTTTTTTCCCATTTTCTTGTGACTCGGTTACCGAGTCACAAGATGGCTGCCAACACATTCTGCTTTGGAGTGTTGGCAGCCAATCAGAATGAAGCTCGTGCTCAGGAGGAGTCGCGAATCCTCCTCGGTGCTCAGATATATACATTTTTATTTTTTGAATTTCTCAGCAACTACTGAATGGATTTACACCATTTAAAAAAAAAATCAGCGCAGAGCACGGGTGGAGCCTGTTGAGCCCCCGTAGCCTCAAATGCACACCACTGCGAGGACGCGCAGCGGGCGTGCCGCTGGCGCGCCAAAGGCGCGCCAACGACAAGCCCGTCTGCGCCCGTCCGCGCCGGGACGTCGCCAGGAGCCAGAGACCCTGCTCCTTCCAAAGCCCAATTAGGTAGCTACACCGGCGAAGAACTACGGGCCCTATATAAAGAAGGCTCCTGCGGAAATCATAGCTGGGACCCAGAAAACTGTCTATCTCTTTGTGAACACTGTGAATTCAGAGTGCTCCCCCTGATGCACGCTACACTCTCTGGTTCTGGGATGGTGACACATACTCTTCTGAGCATTAATTGCCGCTCACTGTCTAAACATCATGCTGAGGTGTTCAATCTCCTACAGGAACGCTCACCTGAGATCCTTTTCCTTACGGAAACCTGGCTATGTGAATCCTCTGTGGCCATACCAGCACTCGCTCTTCCTACAGGTTATGCTATACGCAGCATAAACAGATCTGGAGGAAGAGGGGGCGGCATTGCGATTATTTACAAATCAGTCCATTCCTGCAGCCTGTCCCCCTTAGATCTTCCTGACTGTGAGAGTGCACTTTTTAAAATCTCTCTGAGTGCTAACTTCACTTTCTCCGGCCTTCTTATTTATCGACCCCCTGGTCCATCAAAAACCTTTAGAGAAGCCCTGATAAACACTGTCATAGCACTGGCTCTTCAGACTGCCAATTTTAACATCATAGGCGATCTGAACCTCCATCTAGAGCTACAAGAATCATCGGAGATTGTTGGCTTTCTGGGGGATCTGGCAGCCTGTCAGTTGATTCAACTGACCCCCAGTGCTACGCACAGAGCGGGACATCTCCTTGACCCTATTTTTTCTAATCTAGAGTCACTGGAAGTTCTGTCACCACTCCCTATGATCTGGACTGATCATTTCCTCATCATGAAGCGGCTAACGATAGCTGGCCATAAGCCCCAGCCTAATCAACATCCTTCATTAAAACGGCCCTGGCATAAACTGAACCAAGTAGACTTCCTCACAGCGCTGAGTGCAAAGCCCATGGTAAAAGTTGCAAATATGGAAGAGGCTAACGCGATCTTCCAAAGGTGGATTACTCAAGCCTTAGATACATGCATTCCCCTTAAACTTACCCATTCTAAAAGCACTCGGGCCAATGCCTGGTTCAATGAAGATCTAACACTTGCTAAGAAGAATTGCAAGATCTTAGAAAGATCCTGGAGGAGATCATATGACCCCCAGGCCAAAGCACTATATAGAGCGGCCATTAAATCCTATCATAAACTGGTGCGCATAACCAGAGCAGCTCATTACTCCAGCCTGATTAATACAAGCACCAACCGCAGCAAAACTATATTTTCTCTACTGAAAGATTTAATCTCCTCTCCAGTGGAATCGGGCAATATTATTTCCTCCAACAAACACTGTGAGGAGCTGGCAACCTTCTTTTTGAAGAAGGTCGAAGATATCTACCAAAAGCTCGGTCATGGTATACCCTCCAGTGTTTGCGGGAAGAATGTCTATATTGGCTCTGAGACTGTCCTCCTTGCATCTCTTCCCTCTATTTCCCTGAAGGAATTAGAGAGATTAGTGGTCAAAATCAAATCTGGATCTCCAGACGATCCTCTCAAACCAGACGCTTTCAGGAAAATTCAACAAGGTCTTCTTCCTGAGTGTCTGGAGTTACTCAATCTATCCCTCTTTACTGCGATGGTGCCTAAATCATGGAAGCATGCAAAAGTGGTCCCTCTACTTAAGAAACCAACACTCGACACGGCCAAACCAGAGAACTACCGCCCAATTTCTTTGCTTCCTTTCCTCTCTAAAATTCTAGAAGCACATGTGAATTCTATTCTAACACAGTTTCTAGAATCTAATCATATACTTGATAGTTCACAGAATGGGTTCCGACCAAGATACAGCACCGAGTCAGCTTTACTGGCTGTGGTAGAACAACTCAAATCCACGCTGGATGCCGGCAGCACATCAGCGCTGGTGCTGCTGGATCTAAGAGCGGCATTTGACACGATGTCCCATGAAATCCTGCTCCTACGTTTGAAGGAGATAGGAATTGGGAATAAAGCTCTAGCGTGGTTCTCCTCCTTCCTGGCCAACCGAACCTTTCAAGTGACCTCTCCCCCTTTCTCTTCCCATGTACACTCTCTTCGCTGTGGGGTTCTTCAGGGCTCTGCATTGAGCCCTATGCTCTTCAATATATATATGAGCCCTTTGGCACGGCTGGCATCTCCCTGGTGTCATACGCCGACGACACCCAACTAGTGATTGCCCTGTCCAATGATCCCAAACGAGACAAAATAAAATTTAAAGAAGACATCTCTGCAATTGCAGAATGGATGACGGCTAACTTTCTGCAATTGAACTCTACCAAATCAGAGATTCTCCTGGTTGGCAACGAGTCTCATCTTTGGACGAAGGAATGGTGGCCCCGGGCACTTGGTGACCCCCTGATCCCAAACCTGCGGTGAAAAATCTAGGCTTCATAGTTGATAATAACCTCAACTTTGAAACACATGCCAAATCAGTGGCCGGGAAATGCTTTGGACTATTGCGCGGCCTCCGACCGATTTTGAGTCTCTTTGATGCCCAAACACGCCAACTGATTATCCAAGCTTCTATTCTGGCTCATCTGGACTACTGCAATGTGCTTCTTCTCGGCTCTAATAAATCCGTGCTTAATAAATTGCAGCGGGTCCAGAACGCGGCAGCTCGTGCTATTTTTGCCCTTCCTAAATTCAGTCATGCTTCTAATCTTCTCTGCCGCCTGCACTGGCTGCCCCTCGAACAGCGTGTTTGCTTCAAGACGCTCTGCATCACGCATAAGATACTGACAGGAAGTGCCCCAGATATCCTAGGCGACCTCTGCACTCTGTATACCCCCTCGCGTGCCCTACGTTCGGCGAACCAGAATCTTGCATGTATCCCTCACATACGTAGAGCTAGATCGGGTGGCAGCTCCTTTAGACGCCTGGCCCCCACTCTCTGGAACGCTCTCCCTCTATACATCCGCAGAAACCCTGACCATCAGGCTTTCAGACGCCTTGTGAAGACTTGGCTCTTTTCCCAGGTCTAACTCCCTCTGTCCTGTCCCTTGTTCTTTCCCAGATATATTTCCCTTTGTCTTGACTCCTGCTTAGTCTGGCTTCAGCGCTGGGACGCCTCTTTGCCGAGGCAGCCATGCGCTTTATAAGTATTTTAATCTAATCTAATCTAATCTTATCTACTGGCGGTCGCCAGTAGATAGTTATAGTTAGGACCTATTTTCCATAGGAAATCCGCAACATTCTATTCCCAATAACTTTGGCGCAGGTTGACGAATCTTTGCGAAATTGTCAAAACTTATGGCCCGCTCCGGTCCGCTCCTATCTTGAAAGATTCGGGGTGATTCGTCAAGTGGGGGCCGAGAAAAAAGGGGGGTCCCAAAACGTGTTTTCCCCATGCAATTTTCCATAGGAACCTTTAGTCGCAGCTACAGCCCGAACTGCTGAACGGAATTACACCAAATTTGGCAAAAAGGTAGCCCTTGGTTCAGAGTCGTGCCTTTTGGTTAAATGGTGTAAATCCGTTCAGTAGTTTCTGAGAAATTTGAAAAAGAAAACACATATATATCTGGGCGGAGCCTAACCACACATGTCATCGTGAGATCTGATTGGCTGTCAGCACTTCATCCTGGAATTGCTGGCAGCCATCTTGGGACCAATATAAATGATAGTACCCCATTGAAATGCATTGTAGTGAATCGAAGATTTTGAGGGTTACCAAAAGGAGAACTATAAAGGGTGATAACAGACTTTAGTTACATTAGAATTCATTTGTTGATGGTACCATACTAATTTCAGGAATTGTGGTGTGTTCTAAGGTGATTTTACCGTGTGAAAAACCTTCTGCTGGAATATCATGAATCATGTTTGAGAGAAAACTATTTTCACAGGCTTGTGCCATACAGTTTTTGAAGGTGCTCCAGAAGCTAAAATGAGAGCATATTTTCTGTAAATTCACATTATCTTTCTCAGTTATGTGAGAATGAAGTCTGACATTCTCAGTAAAACATGTACATCCAACAAGGACAGAGACTGTCAGTTGATTCCTTTGTGTTCTACTGCAGCTTCCCAGAGTGTTCTAAAGAACAACTAGAGTGCTAACAGCCTTACTTATGACAAAAGTATGGCACACCTGAAGCCATCTTGATTGGAATAAACTGGTAACACTTAAAACATTTAATTTAAAAAGGAACAAAATGATGGGGTTCATTTTGTCATTGAAATTATGGTTAGTGCTGTAGAAAGAAAAATTAGGACATGTTTCAAGTGTGATCTCAAATATCTTCCTGTTATATTTCAACAGGAGCAGCCTGTCAGTTGATGCCTTTGTGTTCTACTGCAGCTTCCCAGAGTGTTCTAAAGAACAACTAGAGCGCTAACAGTCTTACTTATGACTAAATTATGGCACACCTGAAGCCATCTTGATTGGAATAAACTGGTAACACTTAAAACATTTAATTTAAAAAGGAACAAAATGATGGGGTTCATTTTGTCATAGAAATTATGGTTAGTGCTGTAGAATGAAAAATTAGGACATGTTTCAAGTGTGATCTCAAATATCTTCCTGTTATATTTCAACAGGAGCAGCCTGTCAGTTGATGCCTTTGTGTTCTACTGCAGCTTCCCAGAATGTTCTAAAGAACAACTAGAGCGCTAACAGTCTTACTTATTTTTTTTTTTTTAAATATCTTTATTGTTTTTTTTTTTTTCCTGTAAATTCACTCCTGTTCTTTACATCAGGTCTGATAATACACATTTATCAAAAAGTAGTGTGTAGGTCTGCACAGTACAAACATGCTAGTTCACCTTATAAATCGACATTGCACATTACAAAGGCATGGTCAGTATGTGTCGCAGTTCTCATGTGCGGCAGCTGTAAATAATAAACCATGCAGCGCTGCGATTGCCCGCTTACGCCTCTGCGTCTCTGTTGCTAGTTGACAATTCAAAGCATCAGCCTTGTACATTCGTGTGGTCCATGTTTAAAAAATGCGATAATACACAATATATTTGCCGCCAGTAGACATGCTGAAGATCGATGTACAGTCCTTACAATACCCAGCAGGGGTGTCATGCAGAGGAAAGGAGGATGTAGGAATGGAGATGTACCAATAAGATATATATTATTCTCTAAACATCTACTAACAACATATTAAAAAATGTGAAATAAAAAAGGCTGTCATTGATTAATGAAATGATGAATGGTGCTGGATTGTGTATGGGGTGGTGCGTCTGTCTTTGTATTGAAGAAGTTCATCAGGGTGAGGCTCGGGTTCATAGTGGTGTCAGTGGGTAATGCTGCGTCAGTGAACATTCTAGTAGGAAGGGATGTGGGGGTTCTCCACATCTGGTTATGGCTATGTTGTGATGTCTGTCGGTATGCGACTCTCTGCCCTTGACGATGTATCTCCTGCGATCTAAGGCCGCTGGCGCACGTACTACGTATCTACCGAGTGGGTGTCGCTCGTGTCCTCATGTCCCGTGCCATTGAAGGCTGAGAGTATAGTATCCCAATATTGCGCAATGGGGAACTTGCGTAACCCTGCTGTCTCCTCCCTGTGTAGCGCTGTGCTTTCCGCCTGAGCCCAGATCGCTAGCGATCTCCTCCAACTGATCGGTTCAGGGGGGTCTGAATGCTTCCATCATTTTGTGATTAAGCGTTTTGCAACTATCAGCCCTAAGTCTCTGAACCGTGATGTTACTTTGTTTTTCTTGGTCCTCACATAAATTCCCAATATACAAATCTCCCATGATGGCGGCAGTGTTGTGTCAGTGCAGAGCGCTAGGGATGCAGTGACGTCGCGCCAGTAGCCCTGGAGAGAGCCACAAGACCATAGCATGTGCAATAGGTCTGCGTCAGGCTGCCGACAACGCGGGCACTCAGAAGTAGTAATTTTGAAGTATCTGTTAATTTTATCGGGAGAGAGATACGCCCTGTGCAAAATATAAGTTTGTATTAATTTAAATTTAGAGCTTCTTGGTATATAAACAGGGCCGGCCAAGATAGTGTTCCATTCCACATCGGTCCAGGGTTGACCGCGGTCCACCTCCCAGCGGGCACGGAGGGACACCATGGGTTTGAGCGTGTGTGTAAGCAAGGCCGTAACCAGCCAGTGTATTATATGTGACCCCGCCCCCATGACGTGTAGATACTGTATTAATAAATGCATTGGGGGCTCAGTCGTTAGATCTCCCCACAAAGTCGACAAGGCTCTCACTAGAGAGGCATGCAGCAGGAATTGTCCTGCTGGCAAGTCAGTGTCGGCCGCCAGAGCTTCGAACGGTAATAGCGTACCGTCTTTATAGAGGTCACCTAGAGTGTCCACACCTGCCATGTGCCAGTGCGTGAGGGCCTCCTCAGAAGTGCTCGTCCTTCCCCTTGGTGTCCCCAGAAGTGGTACAATCGGGGCATACGGAAGAGTCGCGCGGGTGAGATGCAGGCTCCTCCTGTAGCATCTGTGCGCTATTCCTAAATGCAGCTGGGTCGGACGCGGAGACTTGGCCGCAGGATGAAACAGATGGTAAATCTGAGTATGTGTCCACGGCTGCTGTGAAGTCGCCGTGTCATCCAATGAGCTTCCGCTCAGCCATTTTGCTACCCACTGCAGCTGAGCCGCTATATAGTACAATTCCATGTCAGGGACTGCTAACCCCCCCTGACTGGTAGGTGCATATAGTTTCCATAGTGCAACACGCGGCCTGCCCTTATTCCATATAAGGTCTCGGAACATGCTCTCTAAGTCACGAAAAATTTTGGCTGGGACATAGACCGGGAGATTCGAGAAATAATATAGCAGTTTAGGAAGGACTATCATCTTCAGCAGGGTGATTCGGCTCATAACAGTCAGCGGGAGTGTTTTCCAAAACTGCACCTGGGCTCGCACTGCTGAGATCGCCCTCAGCAAGTTGCCTTCCAGCAAATCATCGGGCGCTCGGTAAATGAATAATCCTAAATAGCGGAAGGTGGTAGGGTACCACGGGAGTTGTGAGCCATTGATGCGCACATCCGTCTCCTCCATGTGCGCATCAAAGGGGTACACCCCAGACTTGGCCCAGTTAACCCGAAGGCCCGACATCACCTCAAAGTCCCTCAACACGTCTGCAATGGATGCGGGGATGGCAGCAATATCACGGATGTACAACAATAAATCATCCGCGTACAGGGACACCACATGAGTCCCATCCCCCAGTGGTATGCCCCAGTCCCCACCGCAGCCACGGAGCAGCATTGCCAGTGGTTCCATTGCCAGGGCAAAGAGTAGCGGGGACAGTGGGCAACCCTGGCGTGTTCCCCGCCCTACTCTGATGGAGTCTGATAGAAGCCTGCCCGTGCGAACCCGGACTGTAGGATTTTGGTATAATAGCTGGACCATACTAAGATAGTGATCCCCGAGTCCATATTTGTTGAGCACTGCCGCCAGGTAGGACCACTCCAGAGAATCAAAGGCCTTTTCCAGGTCTAACACCAGGCAACCAGAGCGAGGCCATCTAGGGAGTGCGTATTTCTGTATCCGAAAAAAGCGGCGGAGGTTCAGGGAGGTATTCCTGGTGGGAACGAAACCGTTTTGATCGGGATGCACCAACGTTTGCACTAAAGGAGAGAGCCGCCTAGCCAGCAATGAGGCAAAGATTTTGTAATCAGTGTTAAGTAGCGCTAGCGGCCGGTAGGACCCCAGGGATTCAGGATTTTTATCGGGTTTCAGGAGTGAGACTAACAGTGCCTCGTTTTGCGTAGTAGCGAGAGCGGACCGATCGAGAGCAGTCTCATATACCTTCAGTAGCTGCGGTGCCAAGATATACGCATAAGCTTTATAAAATTCAGCTGGTAAGCCGTCCGGCCCCGGCGACTTCCCATTGGACAAGGAAAAGATGCCTTCTCGTATTTCCTCCCCAGAGAGAGGGGCATTCAAGTCCTCTTTCTGTGTACGTGTGGGATGCGGTAGTTCCGTCTGCCCTAGGTAACACTGTAACTCCAAGGGCGTGGCCTGTGCTTGAGATTTGTAGAGGCTCTGATAATGGGTCACAAACGCGGCATGAATGTCGCGTTGTGTGTACACTGTATTTCCTGATAGCGTTCGCATTGACGTGATGGGGGGCGACGACTCTTCTCGGCAGATGAGCCACGTTAACAGCTTTCCAGCTTTGTCCCCCATATGGTGCGTCCGCGCGGAATGTGCAGCATAATTGAGGCATCGCAGCCTTTCCAGCAGCCGTGCATGTTCCTCCCTACAATGATCTAGTTGCCTCTGGGATCCCTCAAGCGCCTCAGTTTCTCGATCCGCCAGTTGTCTTTCTAGTACAGTAAGGTCTTTATCCAGCTGCACTCTGGTGCCTGCCTGTGTACCCAGGCAATGTCCCCGAACTACTACCTTAAGGGCGTCCCACTCCACCAGCGGTGATGAAGCCGTTCCCGCGTTCTCGTCGAAGTATTGAGCCACGCTAGTAGCCAGGGAGGCCCGGAACGGTGCATCCAGCAAGACATCTGGCTGGAGGCGCCACACAGGGATTGGCGGTGTCTCGTCCTCCCATCCCAACTCTATTATATGCGGGTTATGATCTGAGTGTGTCCGCCCCATGTAGGAGGATCTTAGAATGCTCGGAAGAAGAGCATTGGACACCATAAAACGGTCGAGGCGTACATGTAGTCCGTGCGCCCCCGAATAATAAGAGTATACTCTATCTAGTGGATTGTGGTGTCGCCACGCATCTGACAAGTGCCATTGCGCAGCCCAGTGATGTAGCGCCTTCGCAGCCGTATATGTGATTGTACCAGTCAGGGGGGGAAAGACCTATCTAATGATGCGTCTAATACACTATTGTAGTCGCCACCCATTATCAAGGGAATATCATGCCACCCAGCCAGTTTAAGGGAGATCAGCTCCAGGAAGGCCGCCTGCTCTGTGTTTGGCGCGTAGAGCGAGGCCAGTAACATTTGCCTCCCATCCAAAATACCCTGAATTATGACGTATCTGCCTTCTGGATCTATATGGGAGTCTATCACTCGGAAAGGGGTCCCCGGCCCTACCCACACCAGCACCCCTCGCGCATATGCCGAGTAGCCTGTTGCATAAAGCTGACCCCTCCAGCGCCTATGCAGTCTCTGTACTTCTGACTTTTGCAGGTGAGTTTCTTGTAACAATGCTATTTGGACGTTATGGCGTTTTAAGTATGAGTAAATCAGGTATCGGCGTGACGGGCTATGGATGCCCCGCACATTCCAGGTCATGAGCTTGATAGGCGCCATGTCTCGTGTAGGTTAAGCAGCCACGCTAATGTGCCTTGTCCGTCAGTAGGAGGGAGAAGTACTGTTTGTATGTGCTGGGCTCCAGGGTACACCTCCCCGCCCGCAGTATCGTCCCAACCACCCCAGCCCAGTCCATGGGTCATGTCTTGACAAGCCAAAAAATAATAATCATAATAATCAATAACAATAAAGGTGAATATAAGCGTGTCACACAAATCTATATGCAACAAACAAATACACAATCGAAAGAAAAATACCAAAAGGGCGAATGTGCAACAGGCAATCGTCCAAACCATATGCAGAGGCATCTAATAACTTATGTCAATGGGGGCGTGCTATGCCCTTTAATCTAAATGCGTCAAGGGGAGAGGAGAATTTCCCCGGGGCTCCCCCGGCCACTGGCCAATCATGGATTTAGCAACGTCGAGCTCACCAGAAAAGGTTCCCAGCCGCTCATAGGAAAACTACAAAGAGAGACTTTCGTTAAGGTAGGTGTAGGAGTCTCAGGGGTACCGTAAGTCAAATGAGGGGTGTCACTGCCATAATAGTGTCAAAATCGTAATCGCAATTAACAACAGCCATGCAGGACGATCTACAAAATGCGCCTTCCACAGCTGACAGTACAAGTCAATATACAGCGTTTAACTATATACTTGCGTGTCTGAGCATGAGACATGGGTTAGTTCAAATAACTGCAGACAACGGTGATCATCAAACAATGGTGTCAGCTGTTTGAGGGGTGACATCCGGCCGGTCATATGAGTCTTGTGTGGTGAGTAGATCGTCTGATAAGTCCCCGGCATCCACATCGCTAGCATGGTCTTGCTGGCTGGAGACGGACGCGCTGTCCTCTAGTTGTGGGCCGCTGATACTTGCCACCGCCTGGAGAGCCCCTTGCTGCCCCCGCAGTACCTGGTCGAGATCTGGACTTATCCTCAGAGGAGGCGGTGAGTGCTTCGGCCCCTTTCCCCTGGGGGGGCGGCGGCGCGGCATCCCACCCGTTGATTTATTGCTTGATTGACTAGACGAAGCCGTGGTGCCTGGCAAGGAGTACCTGTCGAGCCAGTCCCCGGCCTCTTCGGAAGTGTTAAAGAAGTGTGTTTTTCCATTCGCCACTACTCTCAGGCGCACCGGGAAAAGTAGCGAGTATTTCAATTCGTGTTGCCTGAGGCGCCTCTTCACTGCCATGTACGAGTATCTTTGCTTTTGCACTCGAATGGTGTAGTCAGGAAAGAGCATCACTTTATGATTATCCACTTGAATGTCATGGAGTTTCCTGGTTTCCTGCAATATCGTGTCCCTATCTCTATAATTCAACAGCCGAATCAGTAGAGGCCTGGGATTGGATCCCGCTGGCAAGGGTCTAGCTGGCACCCTGTGTGCTCTCTCCACTACGAAATGCTGGGAAAGGGTTCCCTCCGGCAGGAGGTCGCGTAGCCAGGATTCTGCATACGCAACAGGGTCTCTCCTCTCTATTCCCTCCGGCAGACCCACCACTCGAACGTTGTTGCGGCGGGCCCTTCCTTCCGCATCCTCCGCCCTGTCTTCTAGGAAGTCCACTCTGTTGAGGAGCTGTTGGATGTTCCTGTCCGCCTCCGCCACCCGAGGGGAAACCTCCGCCACCGCGACCTCGAGTGCCCCAGTCCGATCCGCTAGCTTGCGATGGTCTGCGTGTAGTAGTGTTAGATCTGTTACTGCTTTATCTATCTTACTTTCCAAGGCAGTTCGAGTGTGATTCAGAGTTTCCCCCAATTTCTCCACAGCGGCCAGGACCGCGTCCAGTTTGCCGGACATATTGGCTTGTGACTCCGCTCCTGCCATCTTTCCCGTGTTGGCTCTCGTCTGCGGAGGCGGGGCCGATGTGTCAGGCACGTTTATTTTGAGTCGCCTGCCCCGCGACATCGATCTGGGGGTGGCGTTGCACTTGAGCTGGTGCTTCGCTATCTGCCGTTCTGCGTGGTTAAAGTTATGGAGAGCGGCCCTTGCGCCTTATCCCAGCGACCACTCCCCCCTGGAATTTCCTCCAAGGCGACCCCTGTGTCCCCTTATCCTCTCCCCTTCGCAGTAGTCAAAGCGCAGCCTGTTAATGAAGCCGGGCCTGGGAGACGTCGCTCATCTAAGCAGCAGGTGCAGCCCCAGGACTGTTCATCTGGGTTGGGATCGTCGGTATTCCTCCAATGCCCGGGCGATTCAGGATCTCCTACCTAGGCAGGCACGGGACAACCCTGCTCTGCCAAGTCCGCTGCAGAGGCCAAGGGCACCCCCAGGTGCACGATCACTGTGAGGCCCACGCACGGGTATATACAGCCACACTGTCCTCTCGGGTCATCCCCAGTTGCGGACACATCACCCGGCCACGGGAGGGACCCCGCAAGCTCCGAGTTCATCAGGGTTCTAGTGCTATACAGGTTGCAGCACTCCTACTGGCCTGTGATGTGGGAGTCCGTCTGCAGGGGTCCAGGCAGACCTCGGTGTCCGCTTCAGGTGCAACCAAAATCGCGCTCAGGCTCCCGTTCTCTCCTTACGTTAGTGGGCCGGGCAGCGATCGGTGGGCTGCGTTCTCCGGTTAGTAGGGCCGCGACGGAGCAGGGAATAGCTGCCACTGTCCAAGCAGCAGCGGTGTGAATCCTGCACAATGCTTTGATGTCCGTGTCGGATGGGGCCACCAGGCGATCGCCAGGGTGAAAAGAGAAGCACCGGCACCCTCAGCGGGGGCTCAATACGACTGCAGCAGCCCGTGGGGCGAGTCGGAGCTCCAGCGGTTCAATGTAGGCCGTTGAAGCAGTTCAACGGTGCCTGCGGGCGTACAACGCCGAATCTCAGGGCAAAACGGATGGATCGGTCAGACCGTGTGGCACCCAGGCACACAGGCACACTGTGCCTCCGGTGCGCGTCGGCCGCCTAGGAATGTAGCTTCAGGGCGCCGGACCCTTACTTCTGTGCAGGGCGGCTCCAGCTCCGTGGAACGGCGTCTCCGGAAATCCACTGCGCCATTCAGGTGGGCCTTGTGGGCGGAGCTCGACCTCGGGCTGGCGTGATCTTCCTCCCAAGCCCGCTGCAAGCTCGCCCGGCTTGTCACATAGCCGGGGATGCGTCGGTGCAATTTATCATCGGCAAATTTGATTGAAGGGCACCGATGGACGCTGAGGTGTCTCGTTGCCAAGTTTCATCCGCCACGGATCATTGTAGTCGGATAATTGTGGCCAGAACGGGGAGCCCTCAGCGGAGCTCTACCCAGGCACGTCTGCCACCATTGCTGGCTTAACCACGCCCCCGCTAACAGTCTTACTTATGACAAAATTATGGCACACCTGAAGCCATCTTGATTGGAATAAACTGGTAACTCTTAAAACATTTAATTTAAAAAGGAACAAAATGAGGGGGTTCATTTTGTCATAGAAATTATGGTTAGTGCTGTAGAAAGAAAAATTAGGACATGTTTTAAGTGAGATCTCAAATAGCTTCCTGTTATATTTCAACAGGAGCAGCCTGTCAGTTGATGCCTTTGTGTTCTACTGCAGCTTCCCAGAGTGTTCTAAAGAACAACTAGAGCGCTAACAGTCTTACTTATGACAAAAGCATGGCACACCTGAAGCCATCTTGATTGGAATAAACTGGTAACACTTAAAACATTTAATTTAAAAAGGAACAAAATGAGGGGGTTCATTTTGCCATAGAAATTATGGTTAGTGCTGCAGAAAGAAAATTTAGGGCATGTTTTAAGTGAGATCTCAAATCCTCTTCTATTTCATTAGAAAATTCTGACATGCAGACTGAAACAATCACTTTCAATACCAGCAGTAGACTTCCAGTTAACTCCCTGGTGAGCAGTAGCTTTACTACAGTGATCTAATGAACAACTAGAGTGCTAACATTCTGAATTTATGGCAAATGTGTGACACATCTGAATGCCTTCTTGATGGAATCAAAGTAAAAAACTGAAAGCATTTCCTACTGAGGAGACTGCAGTAAATGACGAAATTAGGAAACTTCATAACAAATAAGTCTCCCAAGATGGCCACCAGAGAAAAAAGAGCCCAAATGTAGCACAAATATCACCCAGATGTAGCCCACATATAGCCCAATGACAGAAGTGTGCAAAACACTTTTTATTTTTAGTTTTTCTGCAGTTTTATATAGTGCAAACTGGTCAGGTATTGGAGCGTTACATCTTACTTGGAACCCTTATTGCGTATTTTGCACGAAGTACATGAGATTGATCTTGCGAAACATTGAACTTTACGATTCTGTTAACCTGAAGTTGCTCTGAACCGGGCTTTGTAACACCCGTTTTTACCTACTGGTTTTAATTAATTCTCACTGTATTGTATTAGGAAAGAGGATTTACTGTTTTTATGTACACTTTTATGATCTATGTTTCTAAATCAGATCAAATAAAGTTTAATGAATTCTATGGCAGGACGGAGGCGAGGATTATGCATATCTTTCCTCACTTTATTTGCATAGCAGTTCAAAGAAAACGTAACACAACAATCATTAAACAAAAGACTACACAACCCATGAACCATTAGGGGGTAGTCTCCAAGGCAACTATAGTCCAATCATATCACAGTCCATCGTATATAATATCGTGACGTCCCTTCCGCTTCCTCTTTCTTCACTGCTCGTCAGTTAAGTGCATTCCTTACATTCTTGGCTTAATCTGACGTTGTTGCTGTTTGTATAGCGGTTTCTTGTGCACGTTATTAGCATTATTGCCTTGGTATTGTTTCATATTCCCTGCGCAGCAGGCTCTTGCCTCCCTCTTGGCCCTCCTCCAATATTTCTTTTTTTAAATTAAATTACCTGTGTGGGGGGCTCCAGCCCCCACACGCCCCGGGGACCGCCACCTCCCGGGGCACTAACAAAAGAAATGTGGGGGTCCGTTTCGGACCCCGAAGCCCCGAGGACCACCACCTCCCCGGGGCTTTACTAATGAAGGGAGGCACCCCGGGACACTGCAGGAGCCGGCCCTGGGGGGTGCAGGGCCATGGTGGGCTCCAGGAGGGGAGCCGCCATCCCAGGACACTGCTGTTTGCAATGGCAGGGCGGGAGCCGCGCGGCTCCCGCCCTGTCATTGCAAACTTGCTTTGCTTCAATGAAGCAAAGCAGATTGCTTTTCCATAAGGGGAGCTGCATGTCAGCAGCTCCCCTTATGGAAAAGCAATGCCGGTTCCCGCAGGACGCGGGGAGCCGGCGGGACCGTGTGGGGATTGGGGACCCCCCACGGTCCCCAATGAGTGGCCAGGCCCCGGGGGATGGGGTCCCCGGGGCCATTAGTGGCCCGGGAGGGGGGCCACGAAGCCTCCCTCCCCAAAAATAAAATTTAAAAAAAAACGTAAAGGCCGGCCCCGGGGGATGGGGTCCCCGGGGCCTTAAATGGCCTGAGGAGGGGGCCACGCAGCCCCACTCCAAATATATTTTTTTTTTTAAAAAGAGGGCATGCCCCGGGGGATGGGGTCCCCGGGGCCAAAAGTGGCCGAGGGAAGGGGGGCCACGCAGCCCCCCTCAAAAAAAAAATGGAAAGAAAAAAAAAAGACCGGCATCGTGCCAGAGGCCTTGCCCCCTCCCTGCGGCAGTCTGCAAACGCGCCCCCTGGCACGTTGTAAGAAGGGGAAGTAATTCCCCTTGAATACTGGGGGTCCCTGGGGGCCAACTAACCCACCAGGAACCTCCAGTATGCGCCAGTGAGCTGCGTTGCAGAGAGGTGTTCAGAGGCCACGCCCTTTTTACACCTCTCTGCAACGCAGCTCTGTGGCGCTTTTTAGAGGTACATGGTGGGCTAGTTGGACTCCAGGGACCCTCAGGATTCAAGGGGACTTATTCCCCCAACTTAAAACACGCCACGGGGCGCGTTTGCACAGTGGTGAAGGGAGGGGGCGGGGTTTCAGGTGACATGTGTGCAAACAGGCCCCGTGTCGCGTTTTAAGATGGGGAATTAAATCCCCTTCAATCCTGAGGGTCCCTGGGGCCAACTAGCCCACCAGGTACGTCCAGAAAGCGCCACAGAGCTGCGTTGCAGAGAGGTGTAAAAAGGGGCGTGGCCTCTGAACACCTCTCTGCAACGCAGCTCCCTGGCGCATACTGGAGGTACAGGGTGGGCTAGTTGGACCCCAGGAACCCTCATGATTCAAGGGGACTTAATCCCCCAACTTAAAACGCACCACGGGGCGCGTTTGCACAGTGGTGAAGGGAGGGGGCGGGGCGGGGCGTGATGTGACAAGTTAGTTAGTTAGTTTTAATCCTCCTGCCCTATTATGTACTAGGGACTTACAGAGGAGGTCATGCTAATCACAGGGGTACCCCAGCGCATAGTGTTCCCTAGTGTATGTAGGTGTTTTCACTGTATTCTAAGTGTCTTTTAGCATAGCACTGGCTCTGGTTAGTCAGAGTCAGTTACCACCAGTACCCGTCTGAAAAAGTTGTGGGCACAGGATGATTTTGCAACAAGGCCTCTTTCTGCTCCTCTGTTGGTTCTTTCTGCACGTCTTGCTTCTTCCTGCACTTTTCTTCGTCTTTGTGGACTTCTGTTGCTTGTTTGTGCATTTCTTTTGCTTTTTTCTGTGCGTTTTTTCTTCTTTCTTCACATATCCTACCTCTGTAGGCATAGTTAGAAATTAGCATTTAAAAAACCTTTGAAATTCACTGAAAAAACCATAGGTTTCAGGCACGTTATAGTTAGAAATTAGCATTTAAAAAACCTTTGAAATTCACTGAAAAAACCATAGGTTTCAGGCACGTTATAGTTAGAAATTAGCATTTAAAAAACCTTTGAAATTCACTGAAAAAACCATAGGTTTCAGGCACGTTATAGTTAGAAATTAGCATTTAAAAAACCTTAGAAATTCACTGAAAAAACCATAGGTTTTAGGGAAAGTTATAGTTAGTTGGACATTTCACTCGTACAAAACCCGTGAAATTCCCCCGTTATAGTTAGTTCAGCTAACTATAACTCGCGCCCCCGCAATGCACTGCTGATGACGTCACATATTACATCACTCATGACATGGTCAGTGACATCACTGATGACATCACTGATGACATCTCAAATGACATCACTGATGACATCATGGATGACATCATCCATGTGATAATTTCATGCATCTTCTCACACCCTAATATAACTTTTGATACACCTACTCTAAATTACAGACTGCCATTCTCAAAACCATACACACTCCAATACCAATAACTACATACCCACTCACTAATTCTTAGGTCTACACACACATCTACTCACTTACCCGTACAGTCACTCATAATTACAGTCACTCAGTACAGGACTATCATATGCACTCATACACCTATATAAACACTCACACACCGCCACTCATCCATAGAGGTACTCACACACCTAGTCAGTCATACAAATAATTATTCACACTGCCATTTACTCACCTATACAGTTATACACACACCAGCTCACTTACTCATACAAATACTAGCACATTCTTACGCTCTTATACAATAACTGATACAAGCACACACGCATCCATACAGCCACTCTCACAATCACACACTCTCACTTATAGCCATTTAAATACTCTAACACACATATATACTGCCTTTTACATATGTAGTTACTCGCACATGTACCACTGAGATATACATTCACTCACTAACACACCCATACACACACTCACCCACCCAAGCATTCCATCACAGATGCACTCTTGAAATCATGCACCCAGTGAATCACCCACTCACACATCTATGTACAGAGTCACACACACCCCACCCACACAAACACTCAGGCACCCATACACATACTCAGAGAACCAATCAATAACCCATATAGACACTCATGTAGCTATTCGCACATCCATGCATCCACTTACACACCAACAGACAGACGGATACAGACATTCACACAGTTTAGTCACTAACACATGCATTCAGTAAGATATGTTTAATCACTCACTTGTAGAGTCACTTATGCACGTCCTAAATCATCCATTCAGACACTTATACACCCACTCATTCTTCAATACGCCTTTCCCTATATATATTAAACATATTTAAACTTTACAGAAACACACATTCACTGGATGATGTCATCAGTGATGTCATTTGAGATGTCATCAGTGATGTCATCAGTGATGTCACTGACCATGTCATGAATGATGTAATATGTGACGTCATCAGCAGTGCATTGCGGGGCGCGAGTTATAGTTAGCTGAACTAACTATAACGGGGAATTTCACGGGTTTTGTACGAGTGAAATGTCCAACTAACTATAACTTTCCCTAAAACCTATGGTTTTTTCAGTGAATATATATATATATATATTATCTACTGGCGGTCGCCAGTAGATAGTTATAGTTAGGACCTATTTTCCATAGGAAATCCGCAACATTCTATTCCCAATAACTTTGGCGCCGGTTGACGAATCTTCACAAAATTTTCAAAACTCGTGGGGCGCTCCGGTCCGCTCCTATCCTGAAAGTCTCGGGGTGATTCGTCAAGTGGGGGCCGAGAAAAAAGGGGGGTCCCAAAGCATGTTTTCCCCATGCAATTTTCCATAGGAATCTTTAGTCGCAGCTACAGCCCGAACTGCTGATCGGAATTACACCAAATTTGGCAAAAAGGTAGCCCTTGGTTCAGAGTCATGCCTTTTGGTTAAATGGTGTAAATCCGTTCAGTAGTTCCTGAGAAAATCAAAAGTAAAATCACATATATATCTATGGACGCGGAGGATCCGCGCATCCTGCGCGCACTCTCCCGATCACGAGCTGTATGCTAATTGGCTGTCAATACTCCAAACCAGGAAGTGTTGGTAGCCATCTTGTTCCTCGGTAGAACCGAGGCCCAGAAACAAGTGCGCAAAACGCAAAAAGGGGGCAGGGTAGAAACACCCTGACCCCCAAGGCCTGGTTAGGGGGTCCCACAAGGACCCCCAGGGCCAAAAAAGAATTAAAAAAAAAATAATAATTGGTGGGATGCGCGCAGGGTGCACGGATCCCGCCGTGAAAAAAAAAAACCCGAAGCGCGGCATCCCGCGCTTCTTTGTGATTTGGCCCCCGGGTGGGCCAAGTCCCGGGGGCATGCGGGGTTAATTGAAAAATTGTGTGGGGGGGCCTCTAAGGCCCCCCCAAGCCCTGGGGACCACCACCCCCCGGGGCTTTGAATTAAAAATGGTGCGGGAGGGCACTGGGCCCTCCCGCAGCCCCGGGGACCGCCACCCCCCGGGGCTTCTTTTTTTTAAATTAAATTACCTGTGTGGGGGGGCTCGAGCCCCCCCACATGCCCCAGGGACCGCCACCTCCCCCCCGGGGCTTTGAACATGTTGGGAGGGGGGCCGCACGGCCCCCCTCCTGGAGCCTGTGATGGCCCTGGGGACCACCACCCCCAGGGCCGACTGCTGCAGTGTCCCGTGGTGCCCACCCCCGGGACACTGTAGTTTGCTATGGCAGGGCGGGAGCCTCGCGGCTCCCGTCCTGTCATAGCAAACTTGCTTTGAATTTTGGAAGCGAGAGCAGGAAACCTGCTCTCTCTTCCAAAATTCAAAGCAAATTGCTTTTGCACACGGGGAGCTGCATCTTAGCAGCTTCCCATGTGGAAAAGCAATGCCGGCTCCCGAGGGACGCGGGGAGCCGGCGGGACCGTGTGGGGATTGGGGACCCCCCACGGTCCCCAACGGAGAGGGCCAGCCCCGGGGGATGGGGTCCCCGGGCTACAAGTGGCCCGGGAGGGGGGCCACGCGGCCCCCTTCCCCAAAATTAAAAAAAAAAATTTAAAACAAAGGCCGGCCCCGGGGGATGGGGTCCCCGGGGCCATAAGTGGCCTGAGGAGGAGGGCAACGCAGCCCCCCTCCAAAACAATAAAAAAAAAAAAGGCCATGCCCCGGGGGATGGGGTTTCCGGGGCCAATAAATTAGAAAAAGAAGGGGGACCACACAGCCCCCCTTCTTAAAAAAAAAGCCCCCTTGGCGTGTTTTAAGTTGGGGGATTAAGTCCCCTTGAATCCTGAGGGTCCCTGGGGTCCAACTAGCCCACCAGGTACCTCCATTAAGCGCCACAGAGCTGCGTTGCAGAGAGGTGTAAAAAGGGGCGTGGCCTCGGACCACCTCTCTGCAACGCAGGCCTATTGCGCTTACTGGAAGTACCTGGTGGGCTAGTTGGGCCCCAAGGACCCTCAGGATTCAAGGTGACCTAATCCCGCAACTTAAAACGCGCCACGGGGCGCATTTGCACAGTGGTGAAGGGAGGGGGCGGGGCCTGAGGTGACATGTGTGCAAACACGCCCTGTGGCGTGTTTTAAGTTGGGGGATTAAGTCCCCTTGAATCCTGAGGGTCCCTGGGGTCCAACTAGCCCACCAGGTACCTCCAGTAAGCGCCACAGAGCTGCGTTGCAGAGAGGTGTATAAAGGGGCGTGGCCTCGGACCACCTCTCTGCAACGCAGGCCTGTGGTGCTTACTGGAAGTACCTGGTGGGCTAGTTGGGCCCCAGGGACCCTCAGGATTCAAGGTGACCAAATCCCCCAACTTAAAACGTGCCACGGGGCGCGTTTGCACAGTGGTGAAGGGAGGGGGTGGGGCCTCAGGTGACATGTGCGCAAACACGCCCTGTGGTGCGTTGTAAATTGGAGAATTAATTTCTCTTGAATCCTGATGGACCCTGGGGGCCAACTAGCCCACCAGGTACCTTCAGTAAGCACAACAGAGTTGCGTTGCAGAGAGGTGAAAAAAAGTGCGTGGCCTCGGAACGCCTCTTTACAACTCAGCTCTGTGGTCCTAACTGTGTGTGTATCAAAGGTTATATTAGGGTGAGAGGAGGTCTGCCACTCTATCACAAGGATGATGTCATCAGTGATGTCATCAGTGATGTCATTTGATATGTCATCAGTGATGTCATGAGTGATGTCACTGACCATGTCATGTGTGATGTAATATGTGACGTCATCAGCAGTGCATTTCGGGCGCGCGAGTTATAGTTAGCTGAACTAACTATAACGGGGGAATTTCTATGGTTTTGTACGAGTGAAATGTCCAACTAACTATAACGCCCCTGAAACCTTTGGTTTTTTCAGTGAATATATATATATACACAATAAAACCATAACAAATATTTTGAAAATTCAATAAGTAAAAATCTATTAAATAAAATATTAAAAATACAAAATAAAAAAAACACAATTACCCAAAATAGTATAAACATTAAATTATATAAAAAAATTAAAACAAATAATACAAAATATAAAAAACCTATAGAATCTATTTTACCAATATTATGAAAACTATTGGATTCTAAAAATATTAAGGGGTTCATTATGATGTTGGGCGGAATCACTTCCGCCCGACAACGACTCGGTCATGGGAACGACCGACATCCGGTCGGCGGTCCCGACCGCCACATTAGGATGTGGCCAAACACTGTTCGGTCGCATTCCCATATTTCACTATGGGAGCATGCATTACGGCCATAAACCGGCAGTAATGCATGCTCCCATAGTGAAATGGGAGGAGCAGTTCATCTCTGCACCCCATAGCAGGTACCTCAAGGTGCCTGCCACAAGGTGCAGGGATCAACAGGGGGACACCATAGGTGCCCCCTCGGCCTCCAACCGGAGGCTGTGCACCAAAGGGGGCCCGGCTGGGGGCCCCCAAACATGCTTTCTGACATGGTTTCCATGTCAGACAGACCGGCCTGGAAACCATGTCCGAAAGCGTGATCGTAATCTCAAGGGCGGAAAAAGCCGCCCCTGAGATTACAGGCCAGATTCCGACTGGCGGACGGGCTCTCTGAGCCTGTCGGAAGCCAGCTGCAATGACCGGCCGGTTTCCTTTCCGACCGTCTCCATCATAATGAGGTGGTCGGAAAGGAAACCGAGAGGCCCATTACGATGCTTCCCTAAAGTCTCCGACCGAAGGTCAGAGCCTTTAAGGGCCATATCGTAATTGGCCCCTAAATATAATATTCCCACTTTAATTTATGCAACAGTAGGGTAAGTGTTGGACTTCGGAGGGGTTAGATTTGCTATTCCTACTTCAGTCCCCGCAATAGTAGGGAAAGTGTTGGACTTCGGAGGAGTTCAATTAACTATTCCTAATCCAGTCAGTGCAACAATAGGAAAAGCGTTGGATTTCAGAAGGGTTACATTTACTATTCCCACTCCAGTCTAAGCAACAGTATGGAAAGTGTTAGACTTCGAAGGGTTTAAATTTACTATTCCCACTCCAGTCTAAACAACAGTAGAGAAAATTTGGGACTTCAGAAAGGTTGCATTTATTATTCTCACTCCAAACAGAACAACAGTAAGGAAAGAGTTGGATTTCTGAAGAGTAAAATGTACTCTTCCCATTTCAAGCATGGCAACAGTCCAGAAGGTGTTGGACTTTGGAGGGGTAAAATGTACTATTCCCACTCCAGTCTGTGAAACAGTAAGGAAAGTGTTGGATTTCGGAGGTGTGAAATTCACTATTCCCACCCCAAACAGTGCAACAGTAGGTAAAGTGTTGAACTGCAAAGAGGTTAATTTTACTCTACATACTGCAGTCTAAACAAGAGTAGAGAAAGTACTTATCCTCAAACATATTGTGAGAAGTTGGCCTGGTATATGCTGTCCACTAATTAAAGTGGGCACCTTGCACCAGTCCAAACAGCCCTTATGGTGATTAGGTTAAAGATAACCTTTATAGAAAGCTATCCTAGTGGTAGCTATGGAGAGCAGCCTTCAGGCTAAGTCTTGAAGGAATGTTAAGCACCTTGTTTTACCAGAATGCAACCTTATAGTATTGGTTAAATGAAAGGGAAACCACACAGTAGTTATAAAAATATGTGTTTATTATATATAACACTCTCTAGTATCCTCTACATGAGGATAGAACACAAATCAAATAATACAGTTGCAAAGAATCAAGCGTAAGTAGCACAATACACAGTGGGCTACCGGGGGAGACCAAACCTTATACTAAATAAGTGGTATAAGAACCACGACTCGGGACTAGACCTAGTCTAGAAGGTGTAGAATTGCTGGGACCCCAAGGAACCACCCAAGGTGAGTGAGTAGGGACCCCCCAGAGGACAGGTGAAGAGTGAGCACACGACCGCGTGCTCCATACAATTCAATAGGAAAGTCGCGGTTGGAAAATCAGAGTTTAAGGACCCTTCCCAGCAGATTATGAAGACAACCCTTGGAACTTAAGAGTTTGGAGAGTCACCCCACCCGTGGATACCTTTGTACCAGAGTTACCTATCCCAGAGAAGCCGGGTGCATAGGAGTGAAGTGGCGTCGGAAACCCTCGTCGTTCTCTATGGATGTCGACAAAGAAATGCTGCTGCTGGAAGAAAGAAAAGTGTCCGGTGGAATCCAAATGTGG
The DNA here is from genome assembly GCA_963921515.1 of Calotriton arnoldi. Taxonomy (NCBI): domain Eukaryota; kingdom Metazoa; phylum Chordata; class Amphibia; order Caudata; family Salamandridae; genus Calotriton; species Calotriton arnoldi. Next base: position 965,348 of record CAWUFW010004415.1, on the reverse strand, counting down.
ATTCTAGAGGAGAAGAACCTGAAAGCAGAGGGGACAGAGTCTGGGTCACTTTGGAGTGACCAGGGGCTCGGTAGACGAATGGCCACCGATGTCGGGTGCTTCAGGTGTGTTGACGGTGATCTTGACTCTTCAGCTGTGCAGACCAGGAGATGTCTTGGATGACCAGGAGCTGGATACGAGCTGTCCTACAAAGGATGTCGAGTGTTGAGGGGTCGGTGTCCAACGGGAGCACCAACAAGCCTTGGCAGCAGCAAACAACATAGATGGTCAAATTCAGTGTTGATCTGGCCCAGCAAGGACCAGGAGACTCACCACAGCAAGGGGAGTCAGGGCAAGCCTGGAGCAACCAGGGGAGCCCAAATAAAGCAAAGTTGACCCTCAAGTGGACCCACAGGCTGAAGGCACAGGAGTCGTGAGGGGACCTCAGGCAGTTTCACAGGATACCAGCTAGCAGGGCACAGAGTGCGAGGATGCTGGAGTCCTTCTCAGAAAGGATGCGCTGGGATCAGGGCTACAAATGGCCCAATGCATGCAATTGTTGCATGACAACAAGCACGTGGAGCTGCAAATGGATGCGGTGCACAGGGGTATGGGTTATGCAGTCCCCATGAGGGATATCTGCCTCAAACACAGTAAGAGGGCAGCTCAACCTCGGAGACCTTCAAAAACCCACCTCCTGTGTTGCTGGAGCCTTTGGAGTCTGCAGGAGTTCAGGATCAGCAGACCATCAGATGCATTATGGTGCCTGCGTTTGCAGGGGAGTGACTCCTTCACCCCAAGGGAGATTCTTCTGTTGTCTTGGAGGTCCACAGGGTCCTGCACGGAGCCTGTATGGATCATGGACACTGGTGAGACTGGGGACGGCAAGGGAAGACGAAGTCAAGCCCAAGGGAGGTCCAGCGAAGTCCAGCGTGTCCAGACGGTCGAAGTGTAGTGGTATCTTCTTGCAGAATCTTGTCCACGTAAAATCTAATGTCCTGTAGCCAGGTAACCCATTTTATACCCACGGGAAAGGGTTGGACAGATTCTAGGGACCCTCCTAGGGGAGGGACAGGACAGAGGGGTGGCTACACCCATGTCCTTTGTCCAGTTTCGCGCCAGAGCAGGAGCAAATGGCTCCTAGAACTGGTTTGAACTGGACTATGCACAGGGACACCAAGTGTGCCCCTCATGCAGACTTTCTGGCACTGTAGCAGTGCACCCACGCAGCCCCAATACACTAAAACCTGTCTGGGAGGTAGTCACACCTCCCTGTGACAGGATGCCTATTGTGCTGCCTTCCCCTGCTCGAGCTTGGCTCAGCAGCAGGAGGGCAGACTTGTGTCTGTGGCTGGCAGCATCCATTTTGTGCTGTAAGGCTCGAGAAAATTGGTACCGGTAGACTTGGGTACCCCCAGAACCTCTGTTCGAGGGGAGGAATAATACGGTATGATTCCAAGGTGTTTGACACCAAATACGACATACTTCGTTGCAGTCGTTTTCGAGATAGCATTTACCGCGAGGTTATAATGCGCCTCTACCTATATGTCTGGTAGTATCACGTACAGCCCGGGAGAATGGTCTCCGAAGACTGCAGAGGGGCCCTGCTCATGCAGGAGCACCCTCTCACGTAAAACCCAGCACCCTGCCTTCAGGATTGTTAAGGCCTGCTATAGGGGTGACTTACAAAGTTTTAAGTGTAGTGATATATATAGATATAGTGAACCTATATCTAAAGTAAGTGGTGCAATCACCAGCTTACACAGGCTGCAGTAGCAGACCTGAGGTTCCATTTTGCATGGCCTCTCATGGGTGGCATAATACATGCTTCAGCCCATGGGATGGGAGGCCTCTGGGGTACCTATGCCCTGGGTACATGTGTACCATATACTAGGGACTGATAAGGGTACCCCAGTATTCAATCTGGAGTTGTACCAAAGTACATACATTGCAATTTAAGGGAGAAAGCAGATAGGCTGGGGTCCTGAATAGCAGGATCCCAGCCAGACTAGTCAAAACAGTGGGTGCAAAAAGCATAAAGTGGGGGTAACCATAAGAAGCAGATCCTACTTTCCTACACAACCCCCCAAACGAAAGGAGATGAGACTAACCTTGCCCAGTTGAGTCTTCATGTTCTAAGTGGAAATATCTGGAGAGTCCATCTGCATTGGCATGGTTACTCCCAGGTCTATGCTCCACTGTATAGTCCATCCTCTGTAGGGAAATGGACCACCTCAAAAGTTTGGGGTTTTCACCCTTCATCTGTTTTAGCCACAAGAGGGGCTTGTGGTCAGTCTGAACAATGAAGTGAGTTCCAAACAAATATGGCCTCAACTTCTTCAGAGCCCAAACCACAGCAAAGGCTTCCCTCTCAATAGCTGACAAACGTTTCTCTCTGGGGGGTCAGCTTTCTGCTAATAAAAGCTACTGGCTGATCCTGACCCTCTGCATTCAATTGTGATAACACAGCCCCTACCCCCAACTCAGATGCATCAGTTTGAATAATGAATTGTTTGGAATAGTCAGGACTTTGTAGAATGGGAGCAGTGCACATGGCCTGCTTGAGGTCATCAAATGCCTTTTGACAGCTAACTGTCCACTGAACTTTCTTGGGCATTCTCTTTGATGTAAGATCATTCAAGGGAGTCACTATGGACCCATAATCCTTTACAAATCTTTTGTAGTACCCGGTCAGGCCCAAGAAAGCTCTGACCTGAGTCTGGGTAGTTGGAGCAACCCATTCCATGATGGTCTGGATTTTGCTCTGCAATGGTTGAACCTGGCCTCCACCCACAAGGTGGCCCAGGTATACAACCTGACTCTGCCCTATCTGGCACTTAGTAGCCTTGATAGTGAGGCCTGCCTTTTGCAAGGCCTCCAGAACATTTCTCAGGTGGACCAGGTGATCCTCCCAGGTGGAACTAAAGACAGCAATATCATCTAGATAAGCTGCACTATAGTCTTCCAGGCCTGTGAGAACTTTATTCACCAACCTTTGAAATGTGGCAGGTGCATTCTTCAAACCAAAAGGCATCACCACAAATTGGTAGTGCCCACTAAGGGTTGAGAATGCTGTTTTTGGCTTGACATCCTCAGCTAGTCTGATTTGCCAGTAGCCAGCAGTAAGGTCAAAAGTACTCAGAAACTTGGCTGAGGCCAAAGTATCTATGAGTTCATCTGCCCTTGGAATAGGATGAGCATCAGTCCTAGTGACTGCATTGAGTCCTCTGTAGTCAACACAAAACCTGATCTCTCTCTTACCATCCTTGGTGTGAGGTTTAGGTACCACGACCACTGGACTAGCCCAAGGACTAGTTGAGGGCTCAATGACTCCCAATTCCAGCATCTTTTGGACCTCAGTCCTGATGCAGTCCCTGACATGGTCAGGTTGCCTGTAAATTTTGTTCTTCACAGGTAGGTGTTCACCTGTGTCCACTTCATGGGTGCACCAGGTGGTCTGACTTGGAGTCAATGAGAACATTTGCCTAAACTGATTGAGGACCTTCCTGCAATCAGACTGTTGCTGCTCAGTGAGGCTGCTTGCTAAAGCTACACCATCTACTGAGCCATCATCAGGGTTCTGTGAGAGGAGGTCAAGGAGTGGGTCACTCTCTTCCTCCTGTCCCTCATCAGTAGCCATGAGCAATGAGCAAGCCCATGTCTGCCCTGTCAACATAAGGCTTGAGCCTGTTCACATGGAGCACCCTGTGGGGGCTCCTGGGAGTTCCAAGGTCCACCAAGTAGGTGACCTCTCCCTTTTGCTCAAGTATGGTGTGGGGTCCACTCCATCTGTCTTGGAGAGCTGCTAGGGCCACAGGCTCCAACACCCACACCTTCTGCCCTGGCTGGTAAACAGTCAAGACAGCCTTTTGGTCACGCCAGGCGTTTTGCAATTCTTGGCTAGCCTCAAGGTTTTTGGATGCCTTCTTCATATACTCAGCCATCCTGGAGCGGAGACCAAGTACATAGTCCACAATATCCTGTTTAGGAGGTTTGAGAGATAACTCCCATCCCTCCTTCACCAAACACAGTGGACCCCTAACTGGGTGACCAAACAAAAGTTCAAGAGGGCTGTAGCCAACCCCCTTCTGTGGCACCTCTCTGTAGGCAAAGAGAAGTCAGGGCAACAGAACATCCCATTTTCGCCTGAGCTTTTCTGGGAGTCCCATTATCATGCCCTTTTAGGTTTTGTTGAACCTTTCAAGTAACCCATTGCATTGAGGATGATAGGGTGTGGTAAACTTGTAGTTTACACCACACTATTTCCACATTGCAGTTATGTAACTAGACATAAAGTTTGTACTCTGTCTGTTAAGACCTCCTTAGGAAAACCCACCCTGGAGAAAATCCCCAGGAGGGCCCTTGCCACCACAGTTGCTGTGGTGGTCCTAAGGGGAATAGCTTCTGGATACCTGGTAGCATGGTCCACCACCACCAGGATATAAGAATGTCCAGATGCTATTGGAAGGTTCATGGGACCAATTATGTCAATCCCAACCCTCTCAAAGGGAACCCTCACCACAGGTAGTGGTATCAGGGGGGCCTTTGTAGTACCACCTGCCTTACCACTGGCTTGGCAAGTGATACAGGAGCGACAAAACTCCTTGGTGTCCTCTGACATATGAGGCCAGTGAAAGTGAGGGACAAGCCTGTCCCAAGTCTTGCTTTGGCCTAAGTGTCTTGCTAGGGGAATGTCATGTGCTAGGGTGAGTAGGAAGCCCCTAAACTTCAGAGGTATAACCAACCTCCTGGTGGCACCAGGCTTGGGGTCTCTACCCTCTGAATATAGGAGTCCCTCATCCCAGTAGATCTTGTGAGACCCACTGAAATTCCCTGCAGCCTCAGCAGCAGCTTGCTGTCTGAGGGGTTCAAGAGAGGGGCAGGTTTTCTGCTCCTGGCTCAGAGCTGCCCTAGAAGGTCCCCCTGTCCCCAGACACTCAACCTGATCAGGTTCAAGTTCATCTGAGACAGTTCCTTCCATAGGACTGGAGTCATCTTCCTCAAAAGACTGACCCACACTCTGAGCCTGGGGGGAAGACACAGCCTTACCCCTCCTGCTCCTCTTCTTGGAAGGCACCTGGTCCATCTTTTCAGGATCCAGGGCCTATTCAGTGGCTCTCTGTTTGGCCTGTGACTTAGTCGCAGCAAACACATCTGCAGTGATGCCCAACATTGCTGCATGAGTCCTGAGTTCCACTTCAACCCAGGCTGAAGTTTCCAAATCATTGCCCAACAAGCATTCCACAGGGAGGTCTGAACTTACCACAACCTTCTTAGGGCCAGTTACCCCTCCCCAGGTGAAATTAACAACTGCCAAGGAATGGTCTGTCCTGACATTGCTAGCATTGGTCACTTGGTACATCTCACCAAGTATGATCTGGTCAGGGTGCACAAGACCTTTTGTCACCATGGTGACACTTGCTCCTGTGTCCCTGTATGTCATGGCCTCCTTACCATTTATTAAAGGCTGTTGTCTGTATTTGCCCAAGTTACTGGGACTAACAAATTAGGAGGCAATATCCATGCCTCCATCACAGACTAGAACAGCCTGAGTTGGAGTTCTGACTAGGCCAGAACCCACCTCAGAGCCCAAGGTTAACCCTACTATTCCCTTGTTCTGTGTACCACCACTTGAAACTGTGCTAGGGGGAGCAGTTGCCTTAGGGGCAGTGGTGGTAGGAGTAGAATCCTTGGCCTTTGGATAATTGGCATCTTTTGTCCAATGGGTCTTTTCCTTACATACATAACACCAAGGTTTCTTTTTGCATTTTCCCTCGTTGGATTGTGACTCCCCCCCAGATGCATGTTTTTGGGGCCCTGATGAAGACTTTTGATCTTTATTTTTGTCCCCACCCTTATCTGAGTTCTTAGAGTCTGGTTTCTTCTGGTCACCACCATTGGTCTGAGTTTTCTGCTTCACTCTGGTTCTCACCCACTTATCTGCCTTCTTTCCCAATTCTTGGGGAGAAGTCAGATCAGAGTCAACCAGGTATTGATGCAACAACTGGTTTTGGCAATTATTAAGGATCTGCTCCCTCATAATCAAGTTGTACAATCCCTTGAAATCATTCACCTTGCTACCAAGTAACCAGCCTTCCAGAGCCTTAATGGCACAATCAACAAAGTCTACCCAGTCCTGAGTCTGTGCCTTCTGGGTGTCTCTGAACTTAATCCTGTATTGTTCAGTGGTTAAGCCAAACCCTTCAATGAGAGCACTCTTCAGAACTGAATAGTTGTCGGCATCCTCTTCTCTAACAGTGAGGAGCTTATCTCTACCATTGTCAGCAAAGGAGAGCCACAAGATAGCTGCCCACTGCTCCTGAGGGACCTTCTGTACTTTACAGGCCCTCTCCAAAGCAGTTATCCATTTCTGGATGTCATTCCCTACATGGAAGGGAGGGACAATCTTGCTCAGGTTCCTATGATCAAAGGTGTGTTCCCTAACACCAGTGACACTATTGCTGCCACCATGGGACTCTAGTCCCAATTTCTTTCTAGCCTTCTGGATTTCTAGGGACTCTTTATCCAGGACCAATTGCTGTTGCCTGAGCCTCAGCTTAGCTTTCTCAAGCTCTAGAAATTGGCACTCCTTGTCATAAGAGTTGTCCCTCTTGCTAGAAACAGAGGTCCCTACAGAATGTCTAGAATAATCTGACTCCGCAGAGGGAGATCTAAATCTCCTTGGTAAACTCTGCACTCTCCCTGGAGGAATAAAGTGATTGTCTTCTTGACCCTCTTCCTCTTCTTCCCCCTGGGGATCTGAGTTGTTCAGGGGTGGATCATTTTGATCCTCCTGTCCAGAGTTTGAGTCCAGGTCATAGAAGGTGTCCCCTCCTGACCTTTCTTCTTCCCCTGTACCACCCACTCTGTCCTGCTCATCTGACCCAGGAGTCTTCCTAATGTCACCTAGCAGTAATGCATCAATGAGGCGTTGAGTGTTGGTACTTCTCCCTGTCTTCAGCTTCCTAGATACACACATGGCTTTTAATTCAGTGAATGTAAAGCCATCATATTTAGTAGGCAGGATGCCACCAGTGGCATTCTCATTAGAAGACATAACTAAGGGAGTCATCCTGTGGTAAACCGGGACCGTCCGCAATAAATGCGGCGGTCCCGCATACCAAATCAGGATGCGACCGCCACCATGGCGGTCGCATTTTGGTTTTTAACATTGCAGCGGATGCTGCTCACAGCAGCACCCGCCGCGAAGCGAAAAACCATGTTGTGCATTTCACTGCACTACGTGGCAGGCACCACACGGTGCTTGCCAAGTAGTGCTGTGAAATGTAGGGGGGTACCATGGGTACCCCCCAAGTGCACCCTCACCTCCCCCCAACACAAGTAATCCCCACAAGCCTTTCCATGGTGGCATCGCCGCCATGGAAAGGCCTGAAATTTCCCTCATCATAATTTGGTGGATGGTGCCTGCTAGGCACCGCCACCATATTATGGTCCCTGGACCGTCCGCCAGGCAATCTGAATGATTGCTTCTGGCGGACAAGTGGCGGACGGTCTTTCAGTCCGCCGCGGTCAGGACACAATTCCCCCTGCCATTCTAATTTGGCGGGGGGAAACACGCGGTCGGAGGACGGAAGGACCGCCACCGCATGGCTGGTGGTGGTGGTCCTTCCACAATCCTAATCGACCCCAACTAAGTGTGGTGTGGTGTAGGCACCTACCTAACCTAGTGAGAACTAAACTCTCTTAGGTTGGAGAAAGGGTGTGCTAGACCCTTGGCTTACCCAACCCTAAGTTCAGTAGAACTTACTATCTTAAGCTAGTATTATATGTTCCTAGATACTAGTGGTTTTTCAGTTAATCAATACAAAGATTTATCTGGTAAAACAATGCAGGCTTGAATCCCAACCGCTGCACACCAATGTGAGAAGATGGCCTGGTATATACTGTCCACTAATTAAAGTGGGCACCTTGCACCAGTCCAAATAGCCCTTATGGTGATTAGGTTAAAGATAACCTTTATAGAAAGCTATCCTAGTGGTAGCTATGGAGAGCAGCCTTCAGGCTAAGTCTTGAAGGAATGTTAAGCACCATGTTTTACCAGAATGCAACCTTATAGTATTGGTTAAATGAAAGGGAAACCACACAGAAGTTATAAAAATATGTGTTTATTATATATAACACTCTCTAGTATCCTCTATACGAGGATAGAACACAAATCAAATAATACAGTTGCAAAGAATCAAGCGTAAGTAGCACAATACACAGTAGGCTCCCGGGGGAGACCAAACCATATACTTAATAAGTGGTATAGGAACCATGACTTGGGACTAGACCTAGTCTAGAAGGTGTAGTATTGCTGGGACCCCAAGGAATCACCCAAGGTGAGTGAGTAGGGACCCCCCGGAGGACGGGTGCAGAGTGAGAACACGACCGCATGCTCTGTACAATTCAATAGGGAAGTCGTGGTTGGAAAATCAGAGATTAACCCCTTCGGTGCTTATGACGAGACCAGCTCGTCATGAGTCACAGTGGAGCTGTGCTCATGACGAGCTGGTCTCGTCATAACAGTTGCGCACCGCCCACGCGTGATTAATTCCCCGCCTGTGCGGGAGAATTAATGAGTGGGCGGGTTTGTGACGAGACCAGCTCATCATGAGCACAGCTCCACTGTGACTCATGACGAGCTGGTCTCGTCACGAGCACCGCGGCGCCGCATTCACCCCCACGCCCCCCCGCACCCGCAGGAGAATTACCCCCGCAGCGAAGGGGTTAAGGACCCTTCCCAGCAGATTTCGAAGACAACCCTTGGAATTTAAGAGTTTGGAGAGCCACCCCACCCGTGGATACCTTTGTACCAGAGTTACCTATCCCAGAGGAGCCGGGTGCATAGGTGTGAAGTGGCGTCAGAAACCCTCGTCGTTCTCTATGGATGTCGACAAAGAAATACGGCTGCTGGAAGAAAGAAAAGTGTCCAGTAGAATCCAAATGTGGATTCTAGATGAGAAGAGCCTGAAAGCAGAGGGGACAGAGTCTGGGTCACTTTGGAGTGACCAGGGGCTCGGTAGACGAATGGCCACCGATGTCGGGTGCTTCAGGTGTGTTGACGTTGATCTTGACTCTTCAGCTGTGTGGACCAGGAGATGTCTTGGACAACCAGGAGCTGGATACGAGCTGTCCCACAAAGGATGTCGAGTGCTGAGGGGTCGGTGTCCGGCGGGAGCACCAACAAGACTTGGCAGCGGCAAACAACGTAGATGGTCAAATTCAGTGTCGATCTGGCCCAGCAAGGACCAGGAGACACACCACAGCAAGGGGAGTCAGGGCAGGCCTGGAGCAACCAGAGGAGCCCAAATAAAGCAAAGTTGACCCTCAAAAGTGGGTCCACAGGCCGAAGGCACAGGAGTCGCAAGGGTACCTCAGGCGGTTTCACAAGATACCAGCTAGCAGGGCACAGAGTGTGAGGATGCCGAAGTCCTTCTCAGAAAAGATGCGCTGGGGTTAGGGCTACAAATGGCCCAATGCAAGGAATTGTTGCACGACAACAAGCATGTGCAGCTGCAAATGGACGCGGTGCACAGGGGTACGGGTTATGCGGTCCCCACGAGGGATATCTGCCTCAAACTGGGTAAGATGGCAGCTCAACCTCAGAGACCTTCAGAAACCCACCTCCTGTGTTGTTGGAGCCTTTGGAGTCCACAGGAGCTCAGGATCAGCAGACCGGTCAGATGCGTTACGGTGCCTGCGTTTGCAGGGGAGTGACTCCTTCACCCCAGGGGAGATTCTTCCTTTGTCTTGGAGGTCCACAGGGTCCTGCATGGAGCCTGCATGGATCACAGACACTGGCGGACGGCAAGGGAGGACGAAGTCGAGCCCAAGGGAGGTCCAGCGAAGTCCAGCATGTCCAGACGGTCGAAGTGTAGTGGAATCTTCTTGCAGAATCTTGTCCACGTAAAATCTAATGTCCAGTAGCCAGGTAACCCATTTTATACCCACGGGAAAGGGTTAGACAGATTCTAGGGACCCTCCTAGGGGAGGGACAGGACAGAGGGGTGGCTACACCCATGTCCTTTGTCCAGTTTCGCGCCAGAGCAGGAGCAAATGGCTCCTGGAACTGGTTTGAACTGGACTATGCTAATTTATAAAGAGACCAATAGCAAGCTTCTATTTATAAATAGAAGCTTGCTATTGGTCTCTTTATAAATTAGTTTTGTCCCTGCGCATAGCAAGCACATTGTCTTGGTAGGGGTTCCCTTTTTTCAAATAGTGTTGAAGTGGACTATGGACAGGGACACCAAGTGTGCCCCTCGTGCAGACTTTCTGGTACTGTAACAGTGCACCCACCCAGCCCCAATACACTAAATCCTGTCTGGTAGGTGGTCACACCTCCCTGTGACAGGATGCCTATTGTGCTGCCTTCCCCTGCTCGAGCTTGGCTCAGCAGGTGGAGGGCAGACTCGTGTCTGTGGCTGGCAGCATCCATTTTGTGCTGTAAGGCTCGAGAAAGTTGGTACCAGCAGACTTAGGTAGCCCCAGAACCTCGGTTCTGAGGGGAGGAATCATACCTCCCACACCAGTTACTGGTGTGGAGGTATGATTCCAAGGTGTTTGACACCAAACACGACATACTTTGTTGCAGTCGTTTTCGAGATAGCATTTACCGCGAGGTTATAATGCACCTCTACCTATATGTCTGGTAGTATCACGTACAGCCCAGAAGAATGGTCTCCGAAGACTGCAGAGGGGCTTTGCTCATGCAGGAGCACCCTCTCACGTGAAACCCAGCACCCTGCCTTCAGGATTGTTAAGGCCTGCTATAGGGGTGACGTACAAAGTTTTAAGTGTAGTGATATATATAGATATAGTGAACCTATATTTAAAGTAAGTGGTGCAATCACCAGCTTACACAGGCTGCAGTAGCAGACCTGAGGTTCCATTTTGCATGGCCTCTCATGGGTGGCATAATACATGCTTCAGCCCATGGGAGGCCTCTGGGGTACGTATGCCCTGGGTACATGTGTACCATATACTAGGGACTGATAAGGGTACCCCAGTATCCAATCTGGAGTTGTACCAAAGTACATACATTGCAATTTAAGGGAGAAAGCAGATATGCTGGGGTCCTGAATAGCAGGATCCCAGCCAGACTTGTCAAAACAGTGGGTGCAAAAAGCAAAAAGTGGGGGTAACCATAAGAAGCAGATCCAACTTTCCTACAGATATATAAGTAACTAACGCCATAAATGTAGAAAAAACTCAATGTGAAAAGTATAAATTAACTTATAAAATATACATATGTGATAAAAAAAGTTAAAACAATGACTCAATTTGCTTAATTACTTTTAATAGAATATTTCATTATCAATTAATAAATAAGTTATTCAATTAGCAATTAACTTTCCACCTTATACCCCTACAAACCTAGCAGCCTTCACCTAAAATATAGCTTAAGAATATGTAATCAATAACTTGCATATTTAAACTCAATTAAATAATTAAATAACAGTTAATAATGACATGTTATTTAATTATTTCTTAATTAACTTACCAGCCTAGACCCTATAAACCTAGCAGTCCACAACTAAAATATAATTAAAATACAAAAGTATTCCATAATTTACATATTTAAAATTTGATAAAATAATTAATTTACAAATAATGCTTAATAGTTAATTATTACTTAATTAACGTCCCTCCCATTTCCCTACAAACCTAGCTGCCCACAACTGAAATGTAAGTAAAATAATTAGGTTTTCCATACATTACAACATAATAAAACTCAATTGAATAATTAATTGTTCAATAATTACTACCAAATTAACTTCCCACCCTATACCCCTACAAACCTAACAGCAAGCAACTAGCATGTAATGAAAATAAATCAGTATTACCTAATTTACATATTAAATGGTTATACATAATAAATAATAATTAATACTTAATTAACTTCCCACCTATCCTCCTATAAACCCAACAACCTGCTACAACCCTCTAAATTACTATTAAGAATACATGGTATTTGGCGCTAACACTAGAAATCGACCGCACCCTCGATTGGATGGCAGACCACTTGAGCGAGTAACTATTTTTGACTACCTGGGCCTCACACTCAATGACACGATGGAGTGGGGGACTCAAGTTAAGAGAGCTAATCTCAAATTGACACAGTCAATAGGGGGAATTATAAAAGTATTTAAAGATTGCACCCATAAAGCATTAGGCCCCCCAGCAGAAATTTACAAAACCCAAGCGAGGGGAGCCTCGCTATATGGTGCTGAACTTTGGGGCCATTGCCCAACCAACATACTGTCAAAAACTGAGAATACTTTTATTAGGCAGCTGGCAGGGCTTCCCACAAGCACCCACTTAACACCACTTAGGATGGACCTGGGTATTAATCCAATAGCCGATCAAATTGCCTCTCGCCCTCTCCATTATTGGCGATGCCTTTGGAGTACGCCTGAGTTACAAACATATAGGGAGGAATTGCAGGACGTCATGTCTACCCTGGGAGCAGGTAATTTATCATGGTTGACTTATATCAGGAACACGTGTCATCAAATGGGGTGGGCCAACATGTGGATAACTCCTGAAGAGACCTGCCTAGCTACTCCCAAAAAATCCCTAACAACTGTTTTTAAAAATTTTAAGCTAGTCCAAATTTCCCAGTGCACAGTTTCTTCATCCCTGACGTCCAGGTTTTTGGACATAAAACATCAATATATTCTTGAGCCTGCCTTGGATAGTATCCAACCTCCCATGGTTAAGAAATTGTATTTACAATTTAGGCATGGGACGCTCCCGCTGCGTGCATTAACCAACAAATGGAAGGGAGCAAGAATTCAAGAATGTCCGGGGTGTACTTATAAGGAAGAAACAGAACTTCATGTCATCCTCTTTTGCCCTGCATATAGGAAGGTGAGGTCCAAGTGGGTACTTCAGCTCTGCAGGAATTTAGGGATCAGAGATTATACTGAAGTGTTCAGGCTCTTAAAATATGAGATGCAGCCACTATTTGTAACTGTCACTTCAAGATTCCTATTTGCAATGTGGAATATACGCAGAAGTATTATCAAGACGAAAGAGTCGGGAAACTACACCATTTTGCCCTCCCTCTAGATAAACTATTACATTTGTACAAAGCCTCTAATGAGAAAATCTGTTTTTATGCCATTTTGAACAAGTTGTTTTAATTGTTTTTCTAACTATTTTTTAAGAATAGGCAACATTTAGTTTTTTATACTGTTTTTAATGCTCATCAAATATTTTTGACATCAGATGATCTATTGGTTAGTTGTAACTCAGGTGATGATACAGATATGGGGACAATGATAGTCCTTTCATTGGTGAGGTTCAATAATGTTTATTTCTCTTACGAATGCTTCCCTGTATCCCCATTATGCCGATCACATTTGCTATCAATTTTAACCTTTGTAAAAGCTTGCTTTTTAAAAAAAAAAATGTTATTGTACTTTTATGGCTGCATAGCCGAAATAAAGATTCACTGACTGACTGACTATTAAAAATTAAAGAAATAATTCTAAATCGCAAAATTACAAACTATATTTTAAAAAAATAATAACATTTCTATAAACAATAGTAACAGTAAATACTAAATAAAATAAAACACATTCAATTAATTAAAAATGATATTTTTAAACACTATAGGCCTTATTACGATGTTGGTCGAAGTTGCCTCCGACCGACACCGTCTTGGTGCGGAAACAGACCGACCATAGGTCGGCAGTTCCACTCACCGAATTAGGATGTGACCGCACATGGGGCCTCATTACGATATCGGGCGGAAAGGCTCTGACCGACCGTTGGATTCTCCTAGACCCTGTTGGAACCCATCCACCCGACTCGGTCGGAAACAATTCCGACTGACCGATTTCCGCGGTCGGAAGGGGAACCGTTCGGTCATTCCGAATCGGTCCAGAGCGGCAATCGGAGAATCAGAGTCAGTTGGAGGCGATTCGTACAGCTCTACTGAGAGCGTTTCCGCCCAACCGATTACGATGTCGGATTCTGACAGCCTTTCCGACTCGGTCTGTCCGACACAAAAATGTTGTTGGAAACGGACATTTTGGGGCCCCTAGCAGGCCCCCCTTCATCCTGAGGCTGCCGGTTAGGGGCCGCGGGGTACCCAAGGTAACCCCCTTTTTAGACCATGCACTGTGTGGCAGGCACCATGGTGTGCCCGCCACAGAGTGCAAGGTTTTCTGCAAACACCCCCTTTCCTTATAGCAGCCTGTGTTGTCGGTCGGAGCACAGGTTCCCATAGACGGCAATGGGAGTCCGTCCGAACGGTGTTCGGAAGCATCATAATCGGTCGGGAGGAACCACCGACCGCGAGTCGGTCGGATCCCGAATCCGAGATGGTGTCGGGTGGAACGTTTCCGCCCGACATCGTAATGAGGCCCATGGTGCAATCACAAACTCCCATTTCTCTATGGGAGCTTGTGCAGCAGGTAGAAACCTCCCGCAGCAGAAGCTCCAATTGAGAAATGGGAGTTTGTGAAAATCAGGGGGGCACCATAGGTGTCCCCATGGCCACACCGGAGGGCCAGGGGGGAAGGGGGCCCTGCCAGGGGCCCCCAAAATCGCTTTCCGACAGCCTTTCCATGTTGGAATTGACGACATGGAAAGGCTGTCGGAAGCCAACATCATAATCCCGACGGCGGGAATGCCATCCTTAAGGGATTATGACGCCATTCCTACTGGCTGACGGGCTCCTTGAGCGCCTTCGGAACTGTGTCGGATTGACCGGTCGGTCTAAACTCCGACCGCCGTCATTGTAATACGACAGTCGGACTTTAAACCTATAATGTTGGTCGGTTATCGGCTTACCGACCGACATCGTGATTAGGCCCTATATAATTGAAAACTATATTAAAAGCCTCAATATTATTTAAAACAATATTAATTACCTCACAAAATGATAATCTTGTCCATGATATTTATGCATCATGATATTTGTGTGTCACAATATTTAATTTCCAATATTTCTGTTTTCCCCATATTTTTACATTGATACTGAAAAAAACACCCCATAAAGGGCTGCTAAAGCAGACACTCAATACTCTGACAGAAACAGACATAGAGATGAGAAATCAGGATGAGAAAAGCCAATTGTAAAAGAAAGGTTCCTGCAAACTGGGATGCATACAGAGAGTAAAATTGCATAGTTATATTTATATTGTTATTCCTTGGGTGCAATTTCAAATCCTAGATTCAGTGCCCCTCTTGAGTGGATTGAATGAGACTCAATTGTCTAAAGTTAAATTTTGACAAAACTTAGGTTCTCCTCGTTGGCAAGGATACCTCATTTTAGAACCCCTCCTGGTGGCTTCTGTCCCTTGGCACAATTCCTAGTCTGGTTCCGAAAGTTAGGAACCTTGGGGTGATGTTTGATGTCAACCTTTCCTTTATAGATCAGGTCAACAAACTCACCTCGTCCTGCTTTTTCATTTTAAAAATGCTGAGGAAAGTTCTCTTTTTCATCCCTTTTGAGCTGCAAAAAACAGTTGCTATTGCACTAGTGCTGGCTAGGCTGGACTATTGCAATGCTTTGTACCAGGTCCATCGTTTAGGTTCACTCAATCAAATCCAGCTTTTACAAAATACTGCTGCCAGACTCTTAAAGAGGATACCTAAATTTCACTCAGTGTCTCAAGCATTAGAGGAACTCCACTGGCTCCTGATTAAGAAACTGGTGGCCTTTAAGACACTTTTGGCCAGATTTACAAGCCCCAATCACCACAGGAATGTCACTTTTAACGCCGCCTTATAAATAAGGCAACCTTTCACGCTATGCCTAGCGTGAAAGGGGTGGGCAATGGGTGTTTCAGTGGGCGTTCCATCGCAACACCCACTGTTTTTGACGCTGCCCCTATTTACAAGGGTGGCGTAAATGGGAGGCAGCACCAAAATTAAGACCAGGGAAAACTTGGTCTTGACATGGTGAAACGAGGAGAAATGCTTTATTTCTCCTCATATATGCTGATTCTATGTGTGCTGCATTGTGCAGCACACATAGAAACAGCAAACTGCCATGAATGATTGTTTATGTGTAGGAAGGTGTCCCTTCGTGCACATCAACAATCATTAAAAAAATGACGATTTGGAACTTCAATGTGTGCTGCACAATGCAGCACACATAGAAGTTACAAATCGTCATTCTGAATTGTTTATGTGCAGGAAGGGACACATTCCTGACATAAACAATGATTCTCCCCAACGCAAGCACCCTTGCACTATGGTGCAAATTGTGGAACACACTCCCTTTGGAACTCAAACTTCAGTCGAATTTATCTAGTTTCAGAAAGCAACTTAAAACCTGGCTTTTTTCGGCCTCTCTCTAAGGCCGGTCTTTTCTGGTGCTTCCTATCTTCTCTGTCGTTAGCGCCAAGAAGCCTCCAGGCATTTGTTGCGCTTAATAAATCTATATCAGATCATATAATTTTTGTGTAATCAGTTGTTCTAATTTCAATTTCAGGAAAACTTGTAACCTGTAGCCCTTTAAAACCTATTGTTTTATTTATCCAGTGTTTGATTGACCTCCCAGATCCGTTTGTAAGCTTCTCTTGGTGGATCTTTGTGAGGGCGACAGGCAGCCCTGCGTACAATCTCTTTCGTATGGTGTTTGGCCTTTTTTAACAATTGATTATAGCAGTTACACATTTCTCTTATCGTCTTAATCGAACCAAATATTACCACCATGAACTTGTCTCATAAAGAGCATAAGGATCATAATTTGACTCCATTTTACACCATGCTCTGATAAAATGTTTTCCTAATTTGTATATTTTGTCTGTTACTGTCTAGTGAGTTTGATCTCATTTTTCTGGCCTAAACGGTTTTCATGTTATCACTAACACCCTGGGTCAATGTTTTCCGTCAATGCCTCATTTTTAATTTATAAATCCTGAATTTAAAATAAAATACATTTTTTAATGTGTAGGACTGATAATCACTTGATTCCATGCTGCTAACAGTTCTTACTGCTGAAGAGCATGGTGGGCTTACTTTCTGGTACTGCGCTATTGGACATTACTGTACTCCCAACATGCAGTTTGTGAGTCTGGCCCTTTAATTCACATATGGTTTTAGCCTATTCTGCTGTTTATTTGTCAATTGTTCTTTGGGTAGTTATTTCTAGTTGGGTTTGTAAAACATGTTTTTGCATGATTTAGATTTTTCTAAAACTGGTAGTGCAAAGCAGGTGTCAGTATTTTTATAGCTGTTTTTTTCATTGCTCAATTGAAGTGCTCGCTTTTCGTGGTCTCTGATGTAAGGCAAACATGTTTTTCTTCATTTTACTTAGCCTTCCAGCTGGTAAATTAAATTCTGTGTAATTAGCACTGTATGATATTTTTTCGGTATACAATATACAATGGACCAAGGTCTGGCTGAGCGAATCTGTCCTCATATCTTCCAGGGATTACCGGATTTGCTCAATAGGACCCATTCTTTTTGAGTCTGCTAATTTCACTTTCATATCATTATTTATGGGAATGTTTCCAGCTTCATCCCAAAAAATTGTGACCTAATCGGTTTACAATCGTAGTTAACTGTGCTATCAGCATTTAGTAATCTTGACAATGGTTTCACCTTAACAGGGAGCAAAGTGTGACCTTCCCTAGGCTAAGGAGCATGCTTGTTAAATATCTTCTAACTACCAAGGTGACATAGAAACGACCCCCTACCTAAATCCATTTCGTGGGATAACAAATCTGTCACGGCCCAAATACAAGGAAATCAAGTGAACTTCTTTGACCCTGTCTGGGTAGAGAAACGGAGCTATTATTGGGGTGCTGTGGACCCCACACACATAGGTGCCACTGCACAGCCACCAATGCCAGGCACGCCGCAGGGTCCATTGTATTTATCTATGTTTTGGGCGTGAGATGTGGGGGATGACATATAAACAGAGACAGGGCCTTTAATGAGCAGAATGGCCCGTGGCAGAAACATTGTGAAATGTTCGAAACTAAGCAGGGAGAAACAATAAGACAAATATTTGAATGTTGGAGCATAAATATTATAACAACCATCGAATTTTCAATGGAGCTCCCAACATTCTAGTATTCTATTGTCTTTTTTATTAATTCAATACTTAGGGCCATATTTAGAGACTGATGCCCTGGTGGACTACCACCCACCATATTTTGAGTCATGTTCGAGATCTCTGTCCCTTCATAAAGAATTGAGGGGCTTATTTACAAGCCTCTTGCGCCGCCGGTGTGTCACTTTTAACCCCTTTACCGCGGCCGAAATTGCGGTGCTGCAGCTTTGAAGAGTGGGTGGGGCCGCGTCGGCCAACGGACGTGCGCAGCACTACGGAGGTAGTGCTCGCGACGGCCGTTGGCTGACAGAAGCAGCGAACGGGTTAACATGGGAAAAAGTGACGTACCGGCGGCGCAAGGGGCTTGTAAATAAGCCCCTGAGTGTTGGCTGAACAGCCACGATGCTTCATGCAGTTGCGCAGCAAACCTTTTTGTTTTAGAGAAACAAACTTTCATACAGGGAGTTTGTTTCTGTAAAACAAAAAAATAATGGCTCTGACACCCTTGGAGTTTTCTCCCAAAATGTTGGGGTCATTTTTATTTTTTCCTCTTCAGGATTTTTACTCCAGGTTTTTACTGCTAAACTCTTAATCAGACCCTAAGCTTTCCCCAATCTTCTTAAATATGCTTTTTACTTATCTAAATGTATGACAACTTTGTTGACTACCCGTAAAATCAGAGTGACTGAGAAGGAGCGACTCAACGAACACCCACAGTAACAGACCCCTTCTTTAGTATCATTTAATTCAAAGTTTCCCCCGTGCAGGATACCAAGATCTATCCCCATCCTTGCAAATCAGGGTCCACCAAGCAACTGGAATCATGGTACAGTGGTGCTCAATCGTTGCTCCCCATGAAGCATGTAATGGGGTATCAGGCCCCATAGTACCACAGGATCCTCTCACAGCCAGATAGGTATCTCGATGAGAGCCAGGCCACTATGCATGCCTCAATCCAGAGGACATCGTTCATCATCTGCCACATTGGGAGAGCCGACTCGCTCATCCAATCAGCAAAATGGTGGGGCTGCGCACTTTGGCCATCATTCCCTATTTATTCCAAGAGTAATCAAACTGATTTTTCAATTGAAGGTAATAGCATTGCCTTATGTTTCATATTCTGTTTGTTGATTCAGTAGTAGAGATGATTATGCTGGGGAGTTGCTCCTTCCGGGGGCTTGCCACCTGGAGTACAGCCAAGACACATCTTGCCATGGTTACACTATGTCCATGCCCCTCTCTAGATCATTGTGTCCATCTTTGTGATGTCTATTTTCTATTCCCTGTCCACCTTGTTCTAAGTCCAATTTTTTTGTTCTTTTTTTTTCCTGTTCTGGAACAAAACTGAGGAATAGGCTTCAGGGTCATGTTCATTTATTCTATCCTGCTATCCTTTTTCAAACAAGCATTAGCCAAACCAAAAGGTCTGTTTTTTAACTGAAAGTGACACGTCAGTCAATTGTGAGTTTTACACACTAAGGGCCCCATTATGATGTCGGACAGAAGGCCATCCGACAGCTTGTCGGTGGCGTTCTGTCCGACATCTGAGGCATTGGTCCAACCGCCATAGAAAGGCTGTGGAAAACGTACTGTGGGGGCCCATAGCATGGCCTCCGTCCCCTGCGGCCTCCGCTATGACGCCTAGGGGGTACCTGTGGCAGGCACCGCAAAAGTATATTTCCTATTGCGGCTTGTGCTGGAGCCCGCGGCACAAGCAGCAATAGGAAAGATACACTATCCGACCGCCGTGAACGCGGTCACATCTTAATTTGGGAAGCAGGACCGCCGACTTCTTGTCGGGCGGTCCCATTTCCGACACAATGCCAGTCAGACTCTCGTCTGACCGGCATCGTAATGGGGCCCTACATCGCTCATCATACATGAACTCTGTCACTCATCCTCACACATGCATTCATTCATCCATCTGCTGACTTGTTATAGTACTCAGCTATTCACCCATCCACAATGAAATACACACACAAAATCAACAAGCATTTGAAATATAATTTAAAAGATTAAAGTAGAAAAAAGAAAACTGCTGCTGCGTACATGTGGTGGGCATATGCATGCATTAAAAAGTAACAAAGAAATTAAACATACCATCTTAGAATGGTATTGTGGATAGTGTATTGTTGTTTTAAAGTTCCGGCGGGGCAGCCACAATTGGAAGCAGTGTCTCGGCCATCTTGCAATGATAAAACAATGGACAATATTATTCCAAGATGGCTGCTCAGTTTTGAAACACTGGATAATGTGCACTCCGGATAAAATGAGCAGCAAGTGAGCGGCCCAGTAGCACTGTCTGTAGAACTGCCAACGCTCTAAAAAATAAATAAATATACGAAGAAGGCATTTATAAATGAAACTGGACACATAAAATGAGAAAATGGAAATCTAAAGTACTGACCCACCAGCTCTCGCACTGAAGCACATTTTCAAACTGATGTACTTATGAGATGAGGGGAAATGTCGTTGCTCACTGGACAATAGTGCCAGTAGTTGAAGTGGGCAGATTCATGGAATACTTCCCAACATTATGTTGCAAAAAAAAGGCATGATTTTCAGTTGTTAAATTAGCTAATTAGCATGCAAATGACATCCTCAGATATTATGTCACAAAAATAAAATGTGCCGACAATGACATCCCCGGTATTACGTAATGAAATCGAATCTAGATCAGAAGGAATGATGATGTGGCTTCTGTCCCAGATAAAATCGATTAAAATAAACTTAACACCGTAAGTGAGTAAAGTTTTATTACTATGGCTAGCCTTAATCTTCCTAAGGATGGTTCAGTTAGTAATTCCAGCAGGCAATGAAATCTCCCTTTCATTCTTAAAATGTACAGAAGAAATATTTTCAAAGAGTTGGTTTTGAAAGCAGCACTTTTTCTCCCCCTCTTTATGAAATGCCAGCAACGTGAAACTTTAAGCACAAAATAAAATCCTAATTGTAATAAGACTTTAAAGAAAACTGCTTTAAATAAAAACACCTGAGACGAGTTCACAGCAAATGTTCAGAAGACAATGCTATTTGAGCTAATCGCAGTCCGGCAGCAGTCATTACAAACCTGTAGTAAAGTGATTCAAAATTGATAGGCTATAGGAATCGTTAATAAAAATGATCGTTAAAAAGTTACCTAGATCTGTGGGAGTGGCAAGTATGCTCAGCTACATGCTATCATGGGCGGAACCAGAATAAAAATTACATTTCAACAGACAAATGGCTTACAATGGCTTACCCAAATCCCCTCCATGTATGTATTTTTATGAATTTATTTTGTTTCTGAGTGAATGGCAAACAGCTAAAGCTGAAATTACAAATATGTACAAAATTACAGCTGGCATAACAATATACAGGCTCTCCTAAGAAGGCTAACAAGGATTCTCAGTGCAAATCTTCTACTCCCAGCGTTTATCAGACATGGTTCTCATCTCTAACTCCCTTGCCTACTATGGTAACCAGAAAGGGCCTAATTCACAAAAGGAAATTTGCTTTCTTGCATAAGTTTACGATTGTTTGCTATTCACAAAGGTTTTTACTAGTAGTATCTTTACGACTGTGGAATCCCGCACATAAAAAGATAGGACAATCCTATCCTATCTTTTTACACGCGGAGACGCCACAGTCGTAAAGCTACTACTAGTAAAATACATTTGTGAATAGCAAACATACACAAACGTTTAAGTTTACCTTTGTGGAATTAGGCCCTGAGTTTCCGTGTAACATAATAGCACTTTTAAGGCTTAAATACAGTGGGCTACCAATCCGCCCTTTAAAGGCTATTGGCTATAACATCGGCTTTTGACACTAAATAACCCAGGCCTACTGGCTTTATCATTACTTTCCATAATATACAGAGCAGGCCTATTGCATTATAACGTTTCCCAATAACCAATCAGCCTTTATCAATGGTTTTTCACCATAATCAATTCAGGCTTGCTGTACTGAGCATATTCTATGCAACAAAGGCACTCATTTTCAACGGAAGTGCACAACTTCTTCCAAATCAAATCCTGTTTGGAGGAAGCTCTGCATGTGGGCAGAGCCAAAGCTGCTCTCACGATTAATCCCAAATCTATTTTTCTGCTGAATATATAAGGTCCACCGACAACTCCTCTGTCAAGCCAGACCTAAAAGTACTTGAAAAATCACAAGCATACCAAAAAGGATTTTTCTAGTTTATCTTTCGTCACCATGCCAACAACATATACTATCTCTTTTTTTGTCCTGCTCTACTTTATGTACCATACTTGGGGGAAAAAAGGGAGTAAAATAAAAACACAAAGTTATAAAGGTACTCAAGGGAACTAATGCATGGCCTTATGTTCAGTCAAACATAACATTCTGTTCTATTACATTTTCATTTTTTTTTTTAAATTTGTGTCATAAAAAAGGTCAGTTTCTGCATAAAACAGTCAAGGGCAAAAGATTATAGTACACATCAAGATCAATATTTCCACAAAGCTTGATGTTGCAGCAAGCCCAAAATGGGTGCCCTTTATGTAAAGGCGGCTTATCAGAACCCATTTCACTACCCTGAACTTGTAAGCCCTTAAGGAGAGTGTAGTTAGAATTCAACAACTTGCAGAATTGTAAATGCTGTCATAAATGTTTTCGTCTGCAAACGTAGGGCCTGATTTAGACTTTGGTGGACAGAATGCTTAGTCGCAAAGTGAACGGGGTACCCTGCCTGCCTAATCGTAGGTCTCTCTGCCTTATTTAGAGTCTAGCAGACCTTACATTTTCCATCGACAGAGCACCCATTAGCTTTGCTGACAGAAAACATCCTTAAAAGGCCGGACACATGTCCATCAGAAAGCTCCCACGATGTTGGGGTCATTCGTTCTTTTTTGCACACTTCGGAAGTTTGTTTCTGAAGACAAAACAATTTAAAAAGTTTGATGAACAGCTGTCACAACCGACTGCAGCCGTCCACCAAACGTTTTATACACTGAAAGGAATTGCATTGACGGTGGTTGTTATAAATGTACAGATAGGACTACTGTCCTATGGCATCCTGACAGACGTAGTACTGACCGTCAAACTCATAATCAGGCCCTTAAAGTATTGCACAATTCCCTGGTTTGCAGTAACATTAACACCTTATTCTGCAGGATTAACCCAAAAGCAGGTTGTATAAACTTATCATGTCCAAAGAAACCATTTGGGAGTGCCAAAATCACATACATATAGATGCTGGTGACAGCAAATATAGTAACTACTGATGCAGTAGATTGATAATGGACCCTTGAAAGTGCATTGAAATGCTTTTGCTCAACAATGTGGGCAGCATCCCCACAGTAAGAACTGACATTGTCTCACTTAAATGCTGGTAGGGAGCAGGACGCTCTAATCACACTGAGAGAGAAAGAGGATAAGAACCCAAGCATGTCCTCCTAACTTGACATATATATCGCAAATGGTTCTTGAGTAATGAATGGCCAATGGTGTAATTCACCGAGGGAGGGATCAAACAAGTTATTTGAGAGGGTGCCTCATCCACAACTTACTCTGGCATGCTTTATACTCCGCGCCCCCCAAAACCAGAGAAGGATAATACCACTTTGGAGGACTCAACCGTTAAAGGGAGTTCTTAAATATTCTTTTGCAAGACAAATACAGGGGTCCAGGTGCAATGATTAAAAATAACCAAGGGTATACCCAAAAGCTTTTCTTTTATTTGTGGGCGTGCATGACATACCTAAAAAACGAATGTGTGTGGTTTAATGGTGAGGAGCAATGGGTTACCTAAACTAATATAACTGCCAGGATGTTTCGACCAATGTCTACGCCTTTACAGGTCAACGGTCTTCTTCAGAGCTTAGTAACTCCGTGTCTCAATAATACATACATCCCATCCAAATAAATGAGGCATAAGGCTCTCACACCTGTCATAATTGGCATTTTAGCAGACAATGCTGTCTGTTTATCACCTCACCAGCTCACTACCGTCTTGCCAGCTCGCTCCACTTGTCACAGCTGTATGTTGCATGTAATAATTTTACCCGATTGTTTATATATAAGGCCACCCTGCAGAAGAGCCTGGAAGAGTACGAGAAATGCCAGATTTCAATTGGTGCATTTCTATGTCCTGCATAGCGCGTATTTGACACCAGCTAAGCTTAATCAATATTTCACTACGGCGGCCGCTCAGTGCCCGTGATGTGGTTTGGAGGGGGCCGACTTCCCGCATATGATCTGGGGATGTGCGAATTTGGGAACGTATTGGGAGGAAGTGCTGGAACTGCTGTGTAGCATAACTGATCGTACAATAGAACTAGATCAGGGCACTTGTCTACTGCACTGGTTCCCGCACACCGCTAAAACGAAAATAACAAGAACATTTCTATACCTGGGCCTCGTGTTAGCCAAGAGGGAAATCACAATGCATTGGAAATCAGCGAAGGGGCCAAGTGTGGGGAGATGGAGGGCAGAATTACTCAGGTGGGCGCGGAGTGAAGGTACTGTTAGGCTACAACAGGCCCTACGTACTGATAATGAAAAGGCACTGGAGGCGGCAAGGGCGTGGGAGGCCTTAGTTGCGACATTGCAGGCTCCGGAAATAGGCTCGGAGCAGGGTTCGGTCTTGGTAGATCAGGGGGATCCAATTGACACCTTGGCACAAGGAGACTGAACCATGGCACACTCAGTGGAACGAGTGGTGTCCTCTAATGACAAGCTATACCCTGTACTGATTAAATATTGTTTGATATCGTTATCGTACTAGATTGTGATGTATCTTATTGTTTGTAGTGCATGTCCTAAAGGCGCACCGGTGGCGGGGGGAGGGCTGAAAGGGAGGGACACAGAGAGAAGCGGTTTGAGAGAAACTCTGTTGTCAGTTATCAATTTGATATTGCAATGCTTCTCTTTGTCGTTGGTTGGTTGAAAATCAATAAAACAGATTTAAAAAAAAATAAGGCCACCCTGCAGGGTTGGGGGCCCCTGACGATGTAGGTCATTGAGTGTTTTCTTTGACAGGGCATGACCCGCTTGTCACCGGATGGATCAATGGACTTACCTGATACTCTCTTTGACGGAGGCAAGAAAGGGCGACAAGAGAGGCATACACCTCATCTTGGTAAGATCTGGCCACTCTGCATTTAAAGACATCTATTTATTTGTGGCAGTAGCAATGAAATATGAAAAGTTGCAAGGCTATTGAATTGAATATTGAAGTGCTCATGACTATTTTGAAGCACAAACCATGAATTATGGGAGTCATAGTATTTTACCACAAAGTCACTTGGCAATGAACTTATTAGCACCTGTGCCTTGTGAAGCCAATACTCACCTGTGATCAAGGCATTTTCACCGAAACGTGTCAGGGTTGGAGATTACATGCGTGCAGCCATTTCTATTCTGAATAAAATGCTGGTTGTATCCAGAACTGGGCTTTGGCACTCTTCTTTTTGTTGGATTTGAATAACGGGATTCTCCGTCCCTGTCAGCTGAGGCCACCCTGCAGGGATGGGGGCCCCCGATGATGGAGATCATTGTGTGGATTGTTTGAAGGGGGCATGATCCGCTTGCCTCCGTATGCATCACTGGACTTTCCTGATACTCTCTATGACGGAGGTGAGAAGGGGCGACAAGAGAGGCATATACCTCGTCTTGGTAAGATACGGACTCTCTGCATTCAAAGACAATTATTTATTTGTGGCAGCAGCAATGAAATATAAAATGTTGCAAGGCTATTGAATTGAATATTAAAATGCTCATGACTATTTTGAATGACTATTTTGAAGCACCAACCATGATTTATGATACTCGTAGTATTTTACTACAAAGTCACGTGGTAATGAACTTATAAGCACCTGTGCCTTGTGAAGCCAATACTCTCCTGTGATCAAGGCATTTTCACTGAAACGCGCTAGGGTTGGAGATTACTTGCGTGCAGCCATTTCTATTCTGAATAAAATGCTGGTTGTATCCGGAGCTGGGCTTTGGCACTATTCTTTTTGTTGGATTTGAATAACGGGATTCTCCGTCCCTGTCAGCTGAGGCCGCCCGGCAGAGTTGGGGGCCCCGATGATGGAGGTAGTTGTGTGAATATGTATACATAAATATATGAATTAAGGGACTCGTAGTATATATATAACTGTATATATATTGAAAAAACCAAAGGTTACAGGGACGTTATAGTCAAGATCAGGTTTCACTTGTACAGAATCAGTGAAATTCAGCAGTTATAGTTACCTGAGCTAACAATAACTTACGTCCCCGCAATGCACTGTTTATGACCTCACATATTACATCACTAATGACATGGTCAGTGACATCACTGATGACATCGTAAATGACATCACTGAGTAACAATATTTTTGTCCAAGAGTAGTACGATTTTGATGTTTCACATCTGATTATAATGGCATAAAATAGGAGCCTTTAGTTCATAGGGAACCACTATAAGATGGCCGCCGCACATGTTATTTACATTCCACACTCCTCCGATCCCGGCGTGACGTCATTCATGGCACGCCCTCCCAATTCCCGTCACTTCCGCCTGCAAGCATTCATAATCGGATGGACGCCGCTTCAAATTCTCCGGCATCCATCCAGCGGCAGGGCAGGTAATGGGCCAGAACGAAGGGGACTGAATGTGAGTATCACTCCGCTGCTTCAACTAGTCAACGACAGGTACGTTGAGCATGCATGGGGCTGACTTCGACTCTCTTGATCCACAGAGATTCCCCCTCGAGACCGCGGGGACAGCCGAAGAGGCACAAGACTTTGCTTTTTAAGGGGTAATCAGTATGTAATTTTAGAATGAGTGTGTATGAGCTATGGGTGAATAGACCTCACGTATCTATAAGCATTTCTCATGACCTAACTTGGGTATGATATCTCCCGGCATTACGTGATACTTAATTACGTGATAAGAACTTCACGCACAAAACGCGCGTTTGCATTACCTAAGCACTGGTGGCCACTATGATGATAAACGAGTGTTTTTGTCACACCGCACTCGGTAAAACGGGTATGCACAGCCATCACAGACAAGTGCATGAGATCTCATCAATGATGCAAGACACAGACAGCCGCTGCAGTCACACGTGCACATGAGGCAGTGATAGTATCTCCAGGGCACGTTTTCCCATACACTGCGAGCACGATATGTCAGGCGATAACGCAACAGTACAATAAATCTATTGTGGATCGCTATTCGCCATTACTCATGTTTGTCTCTATATGTGTGTCTTGTTCTTTTCCCTTTGGCTCTAACCATAAGGTAACAGGTTGGAACACGAGAGAGTGTTCCTTCAAGCGCAAGTAACGCATACAATCCTGAGAGAAGGTACCATAGGAAGATAGGGTGTCTTTTCCCTACTCCTATTTATTTCTATTTTATTTCACTTTCACACGGTCCTGACGAAGCGCACGGGGATCCAGTAGGGACCCAATGATAGTGCGAAACATGTTGACCAACACGCACACTCACAGTCACACACGGGCACTAGGAGCAGTGGAGTAATACCCTGACCTCTATGTTATCTGTCAATAGAGGTGCGCCAACGCCCCTGTATAATTCTTTTATCCTTACCTCCCAGACCAACGAATAAACTTTTTCCTACGGTACTGGTGGGGTAATTTTAAACACTAGCACTAACCCTTTTAGGCCCACACACCCGCATGCACAACTGCGGCGTCTCCTAAAAAGATCTCCGACAAAGAGCCCTCTCGCGGGGCCCGTGGGGGACAGCAGCGCCACCCCCACGAGGAGCAACGCCCGATGATGAAGCATGACACCTGAAAGGGTGTGTGAGGGCACTAATTCCTAAAGGAGAAATTCCCCCGACCTTTGTCAATAGGGAACCACATATAGAGACCTCCTTCTTTTTTCTTCTTTTCCAGAGGATTTTGGACACTCTCTACTTGCCCTTTTACAGTTTTTGTGTGGAGGCGATACCAGTGGTTCAAGTGAATGAAGATATATCTATTCATTATTGTGCATTTGAGGATTTGATCAACAGTGCTGGTGGTGGACCTAATGTTATGGTGTTTAAAGTGGAAATCAAGTTGGTTTTATGGTGCACATTTTCTAGAATTGCGTTTTTGGTACCCCTATACTTATAGCTCTGAGGGATGATTGGAGTGTCCCAAGCTCTTCTGGCTGTGTGGTACTCCTTTCATTCACCACCTCATGTCTACAGATCAGCATTGAACCCTACACAAAGGATAAGTTCTTGATTTTTCCAACAGTGGGTTGAGTAAGTTAAGGAGAAAGTAAATTTTGTTCTGAAATAGATCTGTGTACATCGCGGGATATAGATATTGCAAATGAATCTTGTTGAAGTCAGAAAATGTCTCCCCTAATGTTGCTGCCTCTTTCCCAAGAGCTACGCTCAAATATAAATTAAAACCTTTCTTGTGGGATGAAAAATTAAGTAAATGAAACCATGGCAGCAGTAGAGACAGATTTTTAGATAATAAAGCAGCTCCGTCTTTTGAGCCTTTTTTTAGATAGGATCACTTTGCCATTTATGCAAGCTGCTCTTTATGCACTTTAGATATGGCACACTGTCCATTAATAGTTTCTGATTTCACTGGGGACCAAATTATTGCACTAGCACTCTATGTCCCACCTGCAATTTAGAGGAGGAATCTTTACACCATTTCTCTTTTTCTGTAATGTTTATGTTGCTCCTCGCAGGAAGTGGATCAAACCTATGTGTAATTTGTAAGGTATAAAGAAAATGCAACAGGCATTGAGATTAATGAGACCAGACACTGATGAAAAGATCTATATCAGCGTCACTAAATTCTTATCCTCTGCATGGATTATCTGCAACAAGGTCCTCTTGTGAAGGCCAAGCCATGTTATGGCATGATTATAATTGTTATTTCTAAAATTTTGCTTAGAAATGTTGTTTTGCACTTACTATGGCGTTGTTGTTAAAGTTGTATTTTATGAGTTGTTTCAATACGATTATTTGTATACTGACTATATGGTAATAGTTTTAAACATGTTGATGTTTTTAAATCAGATACATATTACCTTGTGTAAAATGTTATTTTAAATGCCATTGTTTTTTACATTATTTTTACATGAGGATGTGTCTCTCTGTTCGATGACTGAGGTTTTATGGATCTTTGAATCCAAAATAAATGATGATGATGATGATGAATATGTCTATACTGAGATTGCTTGTGTTAATCCAGGCCTAGCTCCAATGGGACCAATTAGTTGCAGAGATTGGCAGAGATCTGTTTGGCAACTAATTTGGGAACCACCAAGTTTCTTCCTGGGAAGTTGGATCTTGCATGTGTTACGATGATAACAAAGCCTTGTGGTTCCCATGTGTTCAAGAACTGAGTAGCGTGAAATTCAAAAAGCTTTTTCTGTCACATACCCTGTGATTCACAAAATCATAGCACTTGCAACAGCAAAAGTACTTTTTACAATGAACAAAAGCCCTTCCACGAGTCAGAAAAGTCCTTCCGACTTCTCAAATGGATTTTGTTACCCTTCCCGAATCACAAACAGGTGGGGGCATGGATTAAATGTAATGTAAGGTGGATTTGTAGAGTGCTACTTGCCACCTGTGAAGGTATCCAGGCGCTGAGAAGGTGAGTGTAGGCATGTGGTGAGACTGTGCCTGAATATAGGCAGCTTCGATGGTCCAGCAAGAAGACTAGTCTTCAGATTCTTGCAGAATTTAAGAAATGAGGAGAGGGCCCTGATCTTTTGGGAGAGGTCATTCCAGGATTTGGAGGCTTGGTATGAGAATGATCGACCTCCCGTTCTGGTTCTGTGGATATGGGGAGAGGGTGTGTGCGTGAGAGTGATACTGAGCGAAGTTGTCTGGTGGGTTGGTGGAAGTGAAGCCGGTGATTGAGGTATGAGGGTCCCTTGTTGTGTAGTGACTTGAACAAGTTAGAGAAGTTTGAACTGTCAGTGCTCCTGGATGGGTAGTCAGTGGAGCTCTCTGAAAAGTGGTGTGGTGTGGGTTTGGTGTGGGAGGTAGAGGACAAGTCTGGCAGCCACATTTTGGATCAGTTGAAGTCTGTGAAGGAGATGGTTTGGGATGGGGGTGTGGAGCGCTTTGCCATAGTACAATTAGGGCCTGCATGATGCTACGTCTGGTGTCCAGTGGGAGCCACTTGAAGATTTTACGTAACATGCAGAAGATGTGGAGGCATGAGGAGGTGACAGCATTGACCTGGGACTTCATGGTAAGGTTGGTGTCCAGGATGACACCTAGGTTCCTAGTGTGGTTGGTTGGGGGGGGTGTGGGTCCAAGATCAGCAGGCCACAAGGTGGAGTCCTAAGGTGAGCTATTATTCCTGAAGTTCAGCACTTCAGTTTTGTCTGTGTTGAGTTTGAGGCAGTTTCCGTCTATATAATTAGCCACGCTGGTCACGAATTGTTTGAAGTTCATCTAGGTCATGCCGATGTCGTCTGAGAGGGAAAATTAGTTGGGTGTCGTTGGTGTAGGAGACTAAGTTTATTCTATGGGATCTGATGATGTTTGCCAGAGGAGTCATGTATATGTTGTAAAGTGAGCGATAATCCCTGTGGGACTCCGCAGAAGAGGTACTTGGGTTCTTATGTGAATGGCGAGAGCCTGATTTATTAAACATAAGCATAAAGGGTTTGGGACCCAAATGGCAGATACCACTCATTGATCAGTAACCTACCCCCTAGATGGGGTAGTAACTGATTTACAAAAGGCTAAGCTGTCCCCATGGGTCAGCTTCCTCTTTGGGAATTGTGTCGGCAGCCTCAGGGGGAGCGGGCAGTGGTTAATGTCTTTCCAAAAATGAAACATTTTTTCAAAACAGCACCTGTGCTTTTAATGCATGTTTTAAAAGAAAAGTGTTAGACCTGACAGCGTAGGGTGGTCGTCCCCCAGCTTTTTGCCTAACTCCTCAATTTTTTATGATCTTTTTTTTCCTGGCTTTAGGACTCTGGGCACCTTACCACTGCTACCAGTGCTTGTGCTCTCTCCCCTTAACAGGGTAATATTGGTTCAGTCCCAATTGACATATTTGATTTACTTATAAGTCCCTGGGCGCATTACATGTGCCCAAGGCCTGTAAATTAAATGCTACTAGCGGGCCTGCTGCACTGATTGTGCCATTGACATATGTAGCCCCTTAAGCATGTCTCAGGCCTGCCACTGCAGAGCCTGTGGGTGCAGTTTCACACGGCCATTTGGATCTAGCAAGTAAACCCTCTTCGCAGGCCTAAACCTTCTCTTTTTATACATATACGTCACCTCCAAGGTAGGCCCTGTATAACCCATAGGGCAGGGTGCAGTGTATTTAAAAGGCAGGACATGTACTTGTAAACTTTACATGTGTTGGTAGTGAAAAACTCTGAATTTCGTTTTCTACTACTGCAAGGCCTATCGCTCCCATAGGTTAACATTGGGATTACCTTGTCACATCATATAAGTGTAATTTCCAATTGGGGCCAGATAGATATTTCGTGTTGGTTGCCCTGAACTCACAATTTAAATTCAAAATCATTTCTTATGGTAAAGTTGAATTTTAAGTTGCAAGTCTAAAAATGCCACTTTTAGAAAGTGGGCATTTTCCTTATTTAAACCATTCTGTGCCTTCTGCCTGTCTCCAGTACACGTCTGGGGTGGGTGGCAGATGTGCTTTATGCATTCCCACTAGACAGACACACACAAAAAAGAGCTTAGCTGTACCTGATGGGCCGTTCACTTCCTGATGGCCCACCATCTGGCTGATGGGTCATCCTGGGCTGGGTGGGAGGGAGGAGCTGACTCTTGCACCTGAAAGGGCTGTGCTTGCCCCACACAAAGAGCTGCATACCCACCAGTAGTGAGTCTGGAGCCAGGGCAGTATGTACACTAGCATCCACATCAAAGACAATTAAAAAATATTTTACAGTTCTCCCTGCTTGCATTTGTTTTAACTTTTCTCTACATCATGAGCTTGTGCACTTCAAAGTTTTTCTTTGAAGTCTCTCCCACTTCAAAAGCACAACTGGGTATAAGTACTGGACCCCTGACACCACCAATTCAGTACACTTCTTGACCTGTGACTGCCTACTCTGTCAGGAAGAAGAACTGCTGTGCAGCTGAAAGGACTGCTACTCTGCTGGACTGCTACTTTTCTGAGCTCTGCCTTGCTGTGCTCTTGCCTTGCTGAGCTGCCCTGCTGCCTGCTGTTCCCCTGCCTGGGTGAGAAGGACTAAACCTGTATCACTTGTACGCAGAGTGACTCCAAGGGCTTGCTGGCTTGCCTCCTGTTGCCTAAGTCTCAGGGACACAAAAGACCTGGGCCCAGATTCACAAAGGTGCCACGCAACACAGATCAGCACCCAAAGAGGCTGCACTGCATTGCATGACAGGGAGAGAGCAGAAGAGCACCATATTCACAGAGTTATGGCACTCTCCTCCCCTCTCCCTAGCGCTGGCATTGATTTGTGCTGCCGTGCACCAGACACACACCTTAGCACCATAGTGCTAGGGTGTGTGCTGAGTCTACCATAGGTTTTGTACAGGAACGGTACCCTTCCTGTACAAAATACTATGGCTAGACAAGTTTAAAACCTTTTCCTACTTTGTATGTGTGCTGTACAGTACAGCACAGATGCAAAGTCGTAAAAGCACGGAGAAATGAAAACATTTCTCCTTTAAATGCCTGCTTTTCAGTGCTAAACACTATCTACTAATTTTAGAAGATAAGATTTAGCATTTAATCTCTAAAAAAATCATATTTTAACTTCTACTGGATGGATGTTTTTGTCACTTTGGTCTTGTTTTTGTTATAAAATCATAATCTATATTTCAAACCTGATGTGGAGTAATTTCTGGTGGGGTTTTCACTGTGTCACTGGTTTAAGTGTTGCACAAATACTTTGCACATTGGCTCTTATGTTAAGCCTGACAGCTCTGCGCCATGCTGCCAAAGAGTGAGCACAGGATAAGTTATGGTGTGTTGTGACTTATCCTGACTAGGATTGTGGTCCCTACTTGGATAGGGTACATGCCTCTGCCAACTAGATACCCAGGGGCATATTTACAAGAAATGACGCATCACTGTGCCAAGGCAGCGATGCATCAAAACTTCTTGCGCGCTCCGTGAATAATCCTTACGTTGCCATGAATGCTTCGTATTTACATTACGGGGCTCCATGGTGCATGGTCCCAAATATGCATCAGAAATTCTGATGTATCCATGGGAAGGATGCAGCAAGCCATCCAGCTCAAAAGTGGCACATTGCTGTAGTTGGTTATAAAACTGATGCAACTACAGCAATGCATCAAAACAAGAGGTGATGCATCAGTTTTGACTGACGCAAGTAGCCTACTGTATAGGGACCAATGTAAAAGAGTGTCAAAAGGTGAAAAACTCACCATACACTCTATTACATAGGTCTTGGATGTCACACATACAAGTGGGCATAGTGTACTTATGTGTTTCACTATGCCTACATATGTGTGGCATAAGTCGATAATGGTGTGTGATGTGTGATTTACTGTGTTACCTACCTAATGTGTGTACTTAACTGTTGAGGGGATGTGACTTGATTGCAGATTACACTGTTTGAAGTCACTTCAGCTGGTCAAGTTCCTCTGCAACAGTCAATGTGTCATTCCTATGCCTAAATTTTAGAGGCATAGGAATTTTGATGCATCTCAAGCACAGCTGGCCACTTCCCAACGATGCGTGACATCATAAATACCACTGCGTCAGTTTTACGGGGGATTTTATGAAGGAACGCCTACCATGCATATATTAATTCTAAGACAATGCAGCCGATTCCGATGAAGGAAAAAAAGCCAGATGCCCCAGATGGAAAGTGACGCATCGGCCAAGATGTGTCACTTTGTAAATATGGAGCAAAGAAAGCACTGCTGCTGGGTCCGAAAAATGATGCAGAGGCGGCGCAATCTCCTTGTGAATATTTCCCCCAATTTCTAACAGAAAGGTTTCCAGTTTGTGAATCCAAATGTAGGAACAAAGGTCTGCTCTCCTATACAGGTCTCATCCCTGCATTCACAGCAAATCCAAGGAGGTCGCAAATTGCGACCTGCCGAACTAATATTGTTAGACAAGTCATTTTGGGACCCCGGAGAATGGACAGTTTGCCATGTGACCTATTAAAATGTATATCGCATTGCAAATAGCATTCCCATCCGTAAACCAGGCTATTCCTTTCCCCAGAGCTTCTGAGCTGTCAGTGCTAGTAAGAAGGGTGAGTCGCATGTGTCATCCATCTGACTATAAACTGCTATATAAATAAACAACAACCGTGATAACAATTAACAAGTATGCGAGGCAGCATCGATCCACGTGACGCTGTAGTGCTTGGGCACGAAATGTATTCACTAAAATGAAAAGCAGCCATTTCAGTACAAGAACGCACTTTTTGTGAAAATAATCAGCTAATAAGCTTTCGTTTGGGGCAGTGGACGTTTTTCCCCCCAAAATTAAAAGCTTCTAGACGATACCAAAATGTGCATAAGCGACACCAACTTCCGTGCACTCATTTATTTAATTTTCAAATATATATTTAAAGCTATTTGGGTGATAATCACCACTGATGTCTGAGACTCTAGTGTGTGAGACAGGTGGAACCTCTCTGTTGTTCCAACCTTAAAGGGCTCTGGAACCTGGGTAATGTCAGTACTGTAAGATCTGTCTAGCTTTGCTGTGTACTACTTGAGGTTGTGGCATTTGTGTATTTTTTTTTCACTATGACCTCTCCAACTAGTTTGCCATTCATAACATGTACTAGACAACTTATTTTGAGGGTCAAAATGGAAAAAGAAATGAAAATAAAAAGTATGTGACTACACAGGTGCCCTAAAAACGACAGACAAAGTGAAATTCCATTTTCTGAACTACCTGAATGACATACATTTTTAGCAAAGGCCGCCACCGAAGGGGGCCTAGAGGGCCGGCGCCATAACCGACGCCGAGCCCCGGACGAAACCGGTTTTCGCGCCAAGGAGCAGGGAAGCTCCCGCGCCCCCCCGCGCGGCGACCGACAGAGAGGCGCCGGCCCCCCCGGCCAATGGGGGCCGAGGCGTAATACAAACCCCCCAATGGGGGGAGGCCAGGCAGAAGGCGGCCCAGCACCCGGGGGGGGATATAAGCACTGCTCCCCCAGGTAAGCTCTTATCTTTTGGAAACGGGGGAGCAGCACCAGCGAGAATCTTTTTCGGCGCTACACGGTTTTACCTGCTTTGGCGTTGTTACGGCGGAGCCCTGCTTGGGTGTGCCTGCCGTCCGTGGGCGATCGACCACCACCGCTGCTGCATCGGAAGGACTAGCTCGCCGAGCGACCGCTGGTGCTGCAGCAGAAGAGGAAGGCGACCAGGTGCCCACCCCGGTTTCCCCTTGGCGAAGCAGCGGAATTCTCCAGCAGGTGAGGCGGCCGGGTGCCCACCCCGGTTCCCCGTGGTAAGCAGAGGACGCTCGAGCCAGCGTGAGGAGCAGCAGACTTCTTCCGGCGTCGGGGGCATTGGGGATATTGAACCCGTGAGCCGCTGTCCGTGGGAAGAGGACGACCGGGTGCCCATCCCGGCGCCCCTGGGTGAACTGGTTGAGCCTCTGCCCCGCCGGCGTCACGTTGCACAAGCCCCGCCCTCATTCTAGACAAGGTCGCGGCGAAACGGCGGGCAATTGCAGGAGCCTGCATCCGCGTTGGACGTGTGCGGGACTGGGCGGCAAGTAGCAGTGCTGCCGGAGCGAGGAGCAGACGGGGGGAAGCTTTACCCCGACTACTCGCCCTTCCCGCCACCTCGCTGTGCCGGCGCCGGCGAGCGCGACCCCCCCTCCAAACCTTAAAGAGACAGGCACGCAAAAACGAACCGCTCCTGCCTTAAAGAGACAAGGACACGAAGCGGAGCCCAGCACGAGAAAGGCGCGTGGGTGAGGAGCAGTGTGTTGGTGCGCAACGGCAGGCGGCAGCACCCCGCCTTAACAGAGCACCAAGCCTAAGCCCCTGCCAAGTACATTCCCAGCCCTGGCACGGGGGCCTGGAAGGAACAGGAGCCTCGGGCGCGGCGCCACTCAGCCCAGCAGAGGCTTACACAGTGCGCTCAGCTGGGGCTTGGTGCATCAGGCTGCGGCAGCACCCGCACTAGTAAGCGTCCACAGCTGCCCCCACAGCAAGGGGTGGACAACAGCGCTTGGCGCATACATTGGCGGCAGCACCCCGCAGTGAAGCACTTGAGGGTAGGCTGCAGGAGGATCACGAGTGAGCAGCCGCTACGGCGACAAGAGAGATGGCAAAGAAGGGGAACAAAAGTCAGCAAGAGGACCTCAACGACCTACTGCACCGGATCCGGGCGGCATCGGAAGTCCACGGGAGCGAATGGCTGCAGCCCCTGCAGGAGGACGCAGGGGAAGGGCCAAGTCACCAGCAGCGGAGCGTGCCCGGCACACCGGCAGCCAAGCGACAGAGGAGGGCACCGGCCAAGCTCGCAGAGGCGGTAGCTCCCAAGAAGGCCCCCAGAAGAAGGCCCAGCCACCTGTAGCCAGCACGGCGGCGGCGGGACCGAGCAGGGGGACACCGGAGACAGCAACAAACGGTGAGCATATCAGTGCAATTGTGCAGGAATGCCTCAAGACTATGGCGCCACTTTTATGCAAGGGTTAGTCAGGCAGGCTGGGGCACCGGGTGCGCAGGCAGGAGGGTGGCAAGGAGACACGGGAGGACCAGGGGGATAGGTGCCCAGGCAGGGGAAGAGTCCTCGGGGTTACCATGGCACCTGATAGACCCCGGCCAAGCGCGCCGGCAGCGCTTAGGGGACCAGATCACCCCAGGGGGTGGGGGCGAGCCGGGATCACCCACAATGGCTTGGGGGTGCACGCCCCCCGCACCCATCCCGCCCACCGCACCAGCGGCACCCGACGCATATACACGCCCCTCTCCGGGCCCGGCGTCCTTAACTACCAGGGCCACAGGGCTAGCTAGCCTCATACCACTGGCGGTCAAGGAAAGAATTTGGAGGAAAGAATTCATTGACATCTTTTCCTTGCTAGAGATACAGTTAGAGGGCTTGACTTGACCACCTGCGATAAGAGGGACGAGGACAAAGGGAAAGGAGAAAAGAGCGCAAGGATAGGAATTTTGATAATTGGCTAGACGCCTTCCGTATAATGGCCTGTATTATAGTTGAAAAATTCCGCGCTGCGCAGCCGACCTATGGCTGTATGAGTCCAACATCCACAATGCGCAGAGACAATTCCCAGGCGAGGCATGGCTGGAATATGATAAGGGGTTCAGGCTAAAGATGCAAACACACCCAGAAATGGAATGGAACGAGGAGGACGTATCTGGATTCATTCACAAAATGATGGTGGCAAGGAGGCCAAGTCATGGGGGGTAGAAACGAGCAGTCCTTTTGAGGGTCCGCCCACAAGGGGAAGGGGAGGCCATTTAATAAGCCCAAGCAATTCAGCTCGTGGAGAGCACCTCACAACAACGGAACATCAGCTATCTGTTGGAAGTTCGAATCGAACGAATGTACCTATGGGGCAGCGTGCAAGTTCCAACATACCTGCTCCTCCTGCGGGGGGGGTCACCCGGCGGCAGGGTGCAAGCGCAAAAAAGACCACAAGGGAGACAGGAAAGAGAAAAAGAAGCAATGAGCGGAGAGAAGGGGGCGCGGGGGGGACTACGGGTTTACAAACTTACAGGCTAGCACGGTCCCCCATTAACACGCACCTGTTGCGCAAGCTAGCCAACGGCTACCATAACAGGACCGACGCCCCCACCCTAGTCCACGGCTTTGAGGAAGGCTTTCCCATCCCATTCACAGGCCACCTCCCACCAGGCAGTGTTAGAAACTTGAAATCAGCAATGGAACACCCGGGGGTAGTAACGAAGAAAATAGAGAAAGAGAGCGTCCTGGGGAGGATAGAGGGCCCCCTGCCCGATCACATGATCAAGGAACTGGTGATCTCTCCTTTAGGGGTTGTCCCCAAGAAAGAGCAAGGGCAATATCGATTAATCCATCACCTGTCGTTCCCCGACGGCACTTCCGTAAACGATGGGATTAGCGCGGAGGTATGTTCAGTGACCTACTCCACGATAGATGATGCCATCGACCTAGTTAGGGCGACGGGCCCAGGGGCCCTCATGGCAAAGGCGGACATCGAGTCCACCTTCCGCTTACTCCCAGTCCACCCCTCCAGTTTTCATCTACTAGGTTTCCAATGGGAGGGCAAACTATACTTTGACAAAGCTATGCCCATGGGGTGCTCGGTGTCGTGTGCCTATTTTGAATTATTTAGCGAGTTGCAGAGCATGAAACTAACACTATGGTCCGACAACAAGGGGGTAGTGCAAGCAGTTAATAAGGGGACAGCCAGATGCCCAGATACACTTCGACTAATGCGCAGATTGGTTAAGTTACAGCTGGAAAGCAACATAGACCTGCGGGCGCGCCACGTACCAGGGGTGGACAACGAAGTGGCAGACGCCCTGTCCCGGGCACGGATGGAGAAGTTCAGGGAGCTGGCGCCCAGCGCAGAGCAGGAAATGACCCCTTTCCCGGGCCAGCTGTGGGACCTGGCGGGATAGATTTGTCATACCTGGTCAACCAAGCCCTCACCCCGGAAGCCGCCAGGAGATACAAAACGTATATCAATACTGTAATGCGGGTGGTGGGGATCCAGTCACTGGGCAATACGAGGGCCACCTGCAGGGCAGCGGAGCAGTTCATACAGTGGGCATTTGACGCTCAGAAGTCCAGATCATGGACACAAGCCCACCTGTCCGCCGTGGCATATTACGCCAAGCTGGAGACCGGGCAGGATCCCGTGGCCACACACTACACTAAAGCTGCAATGAAGGGGTGGAGGCGCGCGGAGGGCGCAAGAAGGGACACCAGACGTCCGATAGACTATACAAAGCTGGGGGCCCTGTTGGGTGCACTACAGGGCACAACAAAGGACAATTTCGAGCACCTACTGCTCAGGGCAGCCTTCTCAACCGCCTTCTTTGGGGCGTTCCGCATTAGCGAATTAGTAGCGCCTGCAAGGACAGGCCCGGCGGACCACTGCCTACAGGCAGGCGACGTCACACCAAGAGCAGGGGAGATAGAGCTACTACTCAGGCGTTCAAAGACAGACCAAACCGGAAAAGGGGCAGTGGTGAGGTTACGGTGCATTAAGGATAAGAACTGCTGTGCGGTGTGCTGTTTGCTCGCCTTTATGACAATACGTCCAGCCGGCGAGGGCCCTCTCTTCAAGCACAGCGACGGTACACACCTTAGCAGATTCCAGTTCACCGCGATCATGCGCCTCACACTCAGCAAAGCAGGGCTGCCACCGTCAGTTTTCGGGTCCCATTCATTCAGGATAGGGGCCGCCACGACAGCCGCACAGCATGGGATGTCTGAGGCTGGGATACAGGCCGTGGGGAGATGGCGGTCTAAGGCGTACCGGACATACGTAAGGCCCCAGCTGATATAAAAAAAAAAAGACTGCACCCCAGCACCGGTCCAGCCGAACTATTAAGTGACATGTTCTCATTCCCCCGGCAGGACGGAGACCGCGCTTGGTGTGGGTGGTGGGCCACTCCTTCATAACCCGGATGCAATGCTGGTGGCGCCAAAAGGGGTACAAGCGAGAAGGACGGCCAGCAGACACCTGCATAAGGTGGTTTGGCCAGCCGGGAATGAAATGGGAGCAGCTGCCGGAAAAACTTGCGGAACTACAAGCAGAGACGGTTTGGCACCCAGACATTTTGGTCATACACCTAGGGGGGAACGATTTGGCCAAGCGAGGGAGGCGCAATCTACTTCAAGACATACAGAAGGATTTGACTGAGGCAGGCAAGGCATTTGGGGGCACCACCATCATCTGGTCAGAACTGATCAGCAGGAACGAATGGCGAGGGGCCCAATCACAGAGCGCAGTTGAGAACTCACGGAAAAAGCTGAACCTCACCGTGAGCAAGTTCTGCAGAACCAATGGGTTTGAATCAGTTAGGCACGGGCTCATCCACACAGGCCGCCCGGAGCTCTATGCGAAAGATGGGGTGCACTTGTCTGACGAAGGCATGGGTGTCTTCTGGAGCAACCTGTGGGGCGAATGGCGTTAGCAGGCTGCAGATGAAAGAGCCGGCA
Organism: Calotriton arnoldi; assembly: GCA_963921515.1. Taxonomy (NCBI): domain Eukaryota; kingdom Metazoa; phylum Chordata; class Amphibia; order Caudata; family Salamandridae; genus Calotriton; species Calotriton arnoldi. The sequence goes on along the minus strand of CAWUFW010004415.1, from coordinate 925,271 downwards.
AAAGGGAGGTAGGGGGGAGCCGCAGGAAGACGGAAGCCTCCCTGACGGCGTGGCGAGAAACTACGGGGATAATGGTTGGTACGGAGGCACACCGGAGTGCGGTGCGCCGGAATAGGACCACTCACCTTGGGATGCCTTACGGCTGGGTGAGTTGGCCTAAGGGGCGGTGTGTAGGACCACTCACTCTGGGATGCCTTACGGCTGGGTGAGTTGGCCTACCACAAGGGGTAGCTAACGGAGACGGCGCTCGCTGCCCAGCCCCCGCCGGATGGCAGGGCACAACAAGAATCGGCAAGGTAGCGAGTTGTGGCCTAACTCCGGGGACGGAAGCTACACCCCGGCGAGGGCAAATCCAACCGAACTAAGCAACGACCCAGTAGGGCCAAGAGACAATGTAAGCCTGCAAATGACCTGTACAACGAACTGTCAGTCTAATCTGCTATTGTGCAATGTACATATGATTTACGGAAACGCAAGGTATAACGAGATGCAAACAAGGCACGACACAAAGATGACAGCTCGCCAATAATGATGTATGGCAGGATGCACAACAATAGGCAATATGTATATGCATGTATTCCTAATAAAACTGCGGCCAACAAAGGACCACCACAAGAGAATGTGTATGTTGGCTTATTTATGACAAGGAATACAGGGATGGAAAGTTGGGAGTGGGCAAAGTGCGGGGGTTATAGCAAAGGCCGCCACCGAAGGGGGCCTAGAGGGCCGGCGCCATAACCGACGCCGAGCCCCGGACGAAACCGGTTTTCGCGCCAAGGAGCAGGGAAGCTCCCGCGCCCCCCCGCGCGGCGACCGACAGAGAGGCGCCGGCCCCCCCGGCTAATGGGGGCCGAGGCGTAATACAAACCCCCCAATGGGGGGAGGCCAGGCAGAAGGCGGCCCAGCACCCGGGGGGGGATATAAGCACTGCTCCCCCAGGTAAGCTCTTATCTTTTGGAAACGGGGGAGCAGCACCGGCAAGAATCTTTTTCCCACCCACCCACACCTAAGGTACGGCTATGTCGCAGTACGGAGGAACAGGCAAGACGCTGGCGAGAAACTACGGGGATAATGGTTGGTACGGAGGCACACCGGAGTGCGGTGCGCCGAATAGGACCACTCACCTTGGGATGCCTTACGGCTGGGTGAGTTGGCCTGAGGGCGGTGTGTAGGACCACTCACTCTGGGATGCCTTACGGCTGGGTGAGTTGGCCTACCACAAGGAGGTAGCTAACGGAGACGGCGCTCGCTGCCCAGCCCCCGCCGGATGGCAGGGCACAACAAGAATCGGCAAGGTAGCGAGTTGTGGCCTAACTCCGGGACGGAAGCTACACCCCGGCGAGGGCAAATCCAACCGAACTAAGCAACGACCCAGTAGGGCCAAGAGACAATGTAAGCCTGCAAATGACCTGTACAACGAACTGTCAGTCTAATCTGCTATTGTGCAATGTACATATGATTTACGGAAACGCAAGGTATAACGAGATGCAAACAAGGCACGACACAAAGATGACAGCTCGCCAATAATGATGTATGGCAGGATGCACAACAATAGGCAATATGTATATGCATGTATTCCTAATAAAACTGCGGCCAACAAAGGACCACCACAAGAGAATGTGTATGTTGGCTTATTTATGACAAGGAATACAGGGATGGAAAGTTGGGAGTGGGCAAAGTGCGGGGGTTATAACATTTAACGACAATTGGGACGAAAAATACAGTATTTTTCCAGTCACAATATACAGATTGTTCTAGAAGTGTTATTATTTTATCAAAAGTAATGACTTTCAATATATTAAGCAAACTAGCACAGTAACTTCAAGAACTTCTGTGGCATTGAGTTAATTGGAAGAATCACAATAAATACAATTTACGACCACGTGGAAACCTGATCAAGATGCTCGTTTCACGGAGATCTAACACCAGAAAACATATGCGGTCTGCCAGGGCAGTTTAAATAAGGAGTTAAGAGAAGGAGATGGTTGTTACATAGAATCTGTGCCAAGGACTTCAGATGCCCTTCCTTTCAAAACCTATGACTTTTGTGGAAATGTATGTGAAAATTCTAATATAAAATGAGCGGTTTAGCCTAAGCCTTTCAAAATTGTACGCCCCTTTTAATCCCATGGACGGAGATGGGTTTATCTCTTGTCACTCACTCACTCCATCCCATTCAGGGCAGGTATTTGCACCCCACAATATTGAAAGATCACAAGCAACCACTGTGCACACTGTAAAAAAACCTTTGTGCTGTGTAGCCTCTTTTGCATGCACTGAGGCCTATATCATGCTGCCCATTGCTGCCAGTTTGCATCCTATTGTTGATTGCGATAGACTGCTGTGTTTTATATCTCTGCTGATGAGGCCTAAGAGGTAATACACCCTTGTGGTCATGGAGAAAGAGGCCTTCCACCCTGGACACATCAGCTGAGGAACTATTTGGATCTGTCCTTTTTAAAGGACTTGCTGTCCCAAAACTGCCTTTTTAGCTTTTTGCTTTCCACCCGGTTCTTGGCAAGAAGCAGTACCCAATTAGTGGATTTTCAGAAGCAACAACTGGCTGCCCCCCTGGGCCACTCAACTCTGAAAGGCTTAGCACCCATGTGGCTGAGGCAGCTACACTTACCACCTGTAACTATGATGGAGGCCTAACAATTACTTCAATTGTTCTCTGCAAGGGATTAAAATATTATAGCACTATATGCCAGTGTGCACACAAATACCTCCCATCCCTTAGCCTCCAGATGAAGCACAGACAACTGCACGTATTTACACACCAGGGTAGGAGGCTTAGAGAGAAGAGTGAAGGTCCTATTACCACTCTGTTTTCTGAGATGTCGCCAACAAACAGCAACAAGAAGTTTCTAGAAGTCTCTAAACTTATTCATTGTCATACACATAATAGATCCTTTAGGATAGTAATTCATGTAGGCAAAAATCCAGGCTTTTTAGAGGCAGTCAGTACAAATATAGCATCTTAGAATGAAGGGTGGTGAGTTATTTTCTCAAAGTAAATGCGTTTTCACTGAAGACCAGTAAGATCAGCATGAAACCACTTGGGATCACCAGACCCAACTGTGGCAGTACACAAAGCATCAAAGCAATCAGAGGCTTTCACATAATGGTTCTGGAAGTAACCCAACATGCCAGTAATGGCTGATGTAAGATAAATGTGGTGGGGCAGGCATGGGCAGCGTGGAGGCGGGGAAGCATGGGGGGAGTGCGGGGGAGGGGGAAGCGCGAGAGGGCTAAAATCATTTAAAAAATAGAAAATGTATCTGCAGGTCTTCCGCTCATCGTGCTGCTCCCCGGGCTTCTCCTCTTGGCACAGGCTGAAGCTCCCAGCTTCCCCTGCGACCAATCCTGACGCTGCTCTCACCATGAGAGCAGCATAGGGATTGGGCAGAGTGCACTGGTTTTGTACTCTATCGGGAGCTTAGAGCTCATGCCTGCGCATTTCTCCACCCATCAATACAGCTGGGTTGGAGAGATATCAGTGCGCATGAGGGATTGGTCAGCCTGAGATGGCCGGCCAAACCCTCATCAGCGGGGCCTACCACTCCTCCTCCCCTGCTGCAATTCTGTGACCCGCCCCCCAAGATTCAGCCCCAGGATGAAAAATAAAATGATCTGCATTAAGATCATTTTATTTTTAGTTTGCCTTAGCCGGCAGTGCGGCGACGCTCCTCCGCCATAGCAGAGGAGTTGCCCCTGAATTACAAGAAGCCATATCCTTAGGGTCTGAGGACAATTCCGAAATCAATTCAATTTAATTTAAATGAAAACATTCTTTGAGCTCTAAACAGTTGACTAGGAACAGATTTCAGCATCATGAAACCTAATTCATAATAATAAAGCATTATAGAAATGTTATAAACATCGAAGCTTATCAGAACTACAGTGCACCACAAAAGTTACTCCTAAATGGTACTGTGCACATTATTCACCATTTGGCCAGTCAATATGTGCGGGTCATACCACGAGGTTTGTGGTAATGCAGTGGCATTTGGTGTTAAATCCGGCAAACAGTAATCTCCCAGTTCCTAGGGGACATCAGGATTCTCTAATCTCAACTGAGATGTTCTATCTTTGCTGAAATTTGGCTCTCTATATTAAGTCCTGTAATGTAGGCTTGTTATGTAAGTTTATATGAACTGAAGAAGGGTATGTTTGATCCACATAACAAAGAGCACCTTTTGAGCAAAGTCAATAGCTTACATGTAGTTTTAGATTGTAGTTCTAGTTTACGTTTGATATATGTGTGTGTGTGTGTGTGTGTGTGTGTTTGTGTGGGTGTGGGTGCGTGTGTGTGTGTGTGTTTTCAGGTGTTTGTACTTTAAGTTTGAATCTTAGTTATAGTTACAGTGTTCTAGTTGCTATCTAGTGCTGTATCTGTCCTTCCTCAGCTTGAATGATCTTGCTGTCTTGGAATGTATGTAGGGTTATGAGAATTGGTAAAGTGGCATGTGCATAAATTGGCCTCGAAAGCTGTGCACAGATGCTAATGTTAATTAGCATGTGTCTGCTATGCTTCATGACTTCATAGAAGCTCAATCTGATATCAAAGTAACAATGATACTATAATATAGAACACAGGAGACTAAAACGGTGGGTTAAGAAGCCAAAAAGTCAAGCCTTTCTGGTGGGCTATTTCCAGAGTGTTAGGGAGTAACTGTTTCAGAATTTGATGGCCACCACCAAGAACGGATTTATGGCCATAAGTGGCTGTTCTGGTGTTAGGAGAAGTAGCAGGAACAGTTGAGCAGATCATAAAGCTCTCTGTAGAGTGTACCAGGGGACCAAGAGAACTTATATACCTAGAAGACTGTGATGTGTGTGATTTGTTAACAGTTGTCATTGTCTTGAAAGATATGTGCTACAGACCAAGAGCTAATGAAAATATATTAATGCTTGAGAGATATAGTCTTGCTTCTTCAAGCTAAGCAGCAGGCTGGCTGCTCCTTCATTTTAGAACAGCTAAAAGGAACTGCCAAGTGGATTACGATGCCATACTCCAAGAATGGTCTTAATGACTGGAACATAGAATTGTGGTACTATAAGTGGTAGTATTTTAAGCAAATTAAGTTGTAAGAAGCAGGGGTTGGAGACATTAAATACCTTTGTTTCCAAGAAAAGGTCAGTATTTATCCAGATGCCCAGATTGTGGATGGACTTAACTGGCAGGGATGAAGGACCCATGACCTCAGCCCCAACGAACCTCTCCCACACCGGACCATTAACATCAGGGCCCGAGTCTATCATCGTCAACCCATGTGCACAGATCCTCTAGAATGGATAGGTCTACCAACTCCATGCTATGGCCAAGCTTAAATCCAACTAGGAAAGGTTCCAATCAGGGCCGGACTGGCTACTGGGCGTTTTGGTGTGCTGCCAAGCTGGGGGCTGATTTCGTTGATGGGGACCTACGTGTGCTTAAAACCATTTGTTTTGCTTTGCTTATTTAGAAGCACACACAGGTCCCCATCAACGAAATCAGCCCCCACCACAGTCAAATCAGCCCCCAGCTTGGCAGCACACCAAAACGCCCGGTAGCCAGTCCGGCCCTGGTTCCAATAGGGTGTTAGCTTCAGTGAATGTTTGGAACTGTGAAAGAGACAATGTCCCCTGTATTTTGTCTAAAGACAGCTGGGCCGAGATTTGATGACAGCTTCCTGTGGGCCATCGTGGATGGGTCTTACTTGTAACCTATAACTGATCCAGATGTATACCTGGACCTTATCTATTAAAAAAAACATCCTTGTGTGTATCACTTGAGAGCTGCAATCATAGGACATCTTCACAGTAGGGATGAGCTGAAGAACATCATTTATCCATAGAGAGATGGCAAGAGAAGAAGTCAAAATAAGAATGTTCCATTAGACAGCCTGCTTTAACATAATACATGGTTTCTATCAATCAATAAATCACAGGCTTGTAAAGCGTGACTACTCACCCGTAAGGGTCTCAAGGCGCTGGGGTGGGGGGGGGGGTGCTGCAGGTCCGTCGAGGCACTGTGGTTCAGCTGAAGAGCCAGGTCTTGAGGTCCTTCCTGAATTGAGGCAGTGATGGTGATTGCCTGAGGTGGAGAGGCAGGGTGTTCCAGGTCTTTGCTGTGAGATAGGAGAAGGATCCTCTTCCGGCTGTGGTCATTTTGTATACAACTCTCTTGCATGCTGTATGTGACCACCAATGTCTGAGATACCAGACAGCCTAAAGAGCAAATCTGCAGCATTATGAATTTTTGTTTCTCCACTTAGTCCTAAACAACCACTAAGGTGAGAGGCAGTCTAGAGAGAAAGGCAAGCCCGTCTTGAGGACATCTTGTGAACCTAACTATTTAATTCAGTGTGGCTGCTGCAAGCGCAAGCTATCAGGTGAAGTACTTGAGTGCTGAAACATAAACAAGAAGAATTATGGGCTGTACACTCTTCTGCGTCCTCCTAAACCACAATTCCAAACAACAACAAAACGCATACGAGACAAGTCTATCACAATCACAAGGGGTATCCACCAGAGGAATCGTTATCCAGATGTGGGGTACCCAGATGTTCTGTCTGTCTCCCTATATGTAAGGACGGATGATTCATACACATTTTAAGGCAGGGCCTCACACACTACCCTGGGTTTAACAATTCACCATTAGCCTGCCTCACTCACTAGAGAAAAATCTAGTGTAGCGTGGGCGCCCTGTCTTCGCAGGGAGGACTTATTTGGGTTAGTGGTTGTGTGGGGTCCTATGTGAGAGTGAATACCTCAGGCACCTTCCCAAGGTATTACCTTTATTTTTGGGTGCTTCTAGGAGATGGTTTAAAAGAGGTAACTTTTGATGTCTAAGGGTGCCAATTACCCTGCAGTCACTTCCCAAGGAATACCTTGGATTGGTTGGATATGCTGGATAGTAAATCCCAGCATAGCATATATAACATATTGTGTAGAGTTTGTGTTACAAAAGTAACACGGAACTCATGAAAAGCTTTAGTAAACCAGGGCCTAAATGCAAAATATTTGTTTTACAAATTAAAAAACGGTCCTATTAAATGTACCCACCAACCTACCTCCCCTTCCTAATAAAATGTAATTTTGTTTCATGTATAATGCTATTCAACGCTTAATATGTGAAAATATGCATGTGTCTTCCAATAAGCAAATAACTTTTAAAATAACTGTTACATGATCCTTTCATGATTACGTTTGTGATAATAACTAGTTTATGTATGCTTTTGTATAGCACTCACACGTTCAGGATGTCAGAGCGCTAATAAGACCATAACCTGATCACAAACCTCTCAGACCCCCTCCATGTAAAACTGCACGCTTGCAATGACACTCCATCACTGGTACTATCTTGATGAGCTCCAAATACAAAGGATAACACAAGTGGATGACAGTAGCACATAACTTCTTGAAGCAACATTTGTGTTCCTCACCTTGTGTTTTATGAGTCAAAAAAACCTTAGAACCGGGGCAAGGTCAACAAACTCGAACATCCCACAATGTTCCCAAGTGGTAAGTTTGGTGCAAACACTAGACAGTATCAGCCGCTAATTGATACTTCTGCATAGCAGACAAACATGGAAATATAAACATAACGGTGCACCCAAAATAAAAAAGTGCAATAAGATTGTCTGAAGTTCTTACATCTTTTTTATTTTGCTTCACAGACATTATTCTTACTCCTTCAGGACAATTACATCTGCCAAGCAACAGAAGCCGGTGACGGCACAGAAGATTCTCATATTAATGTGCGGGGATAATGCTCCTGCAGGCCAGGTGTGATCTCTCAGGGCCCGATTAACAAAGGGACTTACGACACGTAAAGTTACGAATGCGGAGTCTCCGCAGTCAGGGTGGAATCTCCGTAGTCAGGGTGGAATCTCCGCACTCAGGTGAGCTCTACAAACGGCACACTCTCTGCAGTGTACCATACAGAGATTCTGCACTCGTAACTTTATGTGTCCTAAGTCTCTTTTTAAATCAGGCCCTCAGTGTCCAGGCTCTGGAGAGAGGGATTCTGCTCACCGCTGCTGTGACCGCCCTGAAGAAGTTCATTTTATGAGTTTTATGAGTGTTTGTGTTTAGTGCATGAAGGCTTGTCTTGACATACAAATAAAATAGAAATATTACAACATTACGATGAGTTAGGGTCACTTTGCTTTGCTTCAGGCTTCTCACTGAGACCCTGGATATTAAAAATCCACTTCCCTTTAATGTAGAAATCAAGCCTTTTTACACTGAGTCTGGTAGACAGAGCATGCGCTGTCTGTTGCATGACATATTTATTATTTATTTATTTATTTATTTATAACTTTTATATAGCACTAGCTAGACCCGTGGGTATCAGAGCGCTTTACACACACAAAGAAAAAATAATGGTGAAACATGGTATAAGGATGCATAAAGAGATAGGCATAACATTTTGAGACAGAATACATTAGAGGGGTGAGTGATAGTTTATGTGGGTGATACAGTCAAATGACCACCAATCCTTTATAGTCTACATTGTAAGGAGAGTCAACTAAGCTATCTGAGCCTGGATCAGTTGGCGGTAAAGTATTTGTCGAGGAGATGGAGTTTCAAGAACCTTTTGAAGCAGGAGAAGGAGGGGTCGCATCTGAGTTCACTAGGGAGTGCATTCCACATCCTGGGTACATTACCCGAAAAAGATCGCAACTTTGTAGTTTTCTTTTTCAATTTCGGAGGGATGAGAAGAAGTGAGTTAGAGCTTCTCAGAGTTCTGGCTCTTCCTGCTTTCACGAGTTTGCTGTTTAGGTAGTTGAGAGACTGTGTGTGAAGGGTTTTGTGTGTGATGCATGCAGACTTGAAAATACATCTGCCTTCAATAGGAAGCCAGTTGATGGATTTAAGGGTTGGTGTGATGTATTCAAACCGTTTTACACCTGTTATGAGGCGGGCTGCCTTGTTTAGGACTGACCTTAGTGGGGCTAGGTGAGCTTTTGGCGTCCCTGCTAGGGTGGCATTCCCATAATCCAGTCTAGAGAGGACTAGGGATTGAATTATTGTCTTGAAGACATCCTGGGGGATGAAAGGTTTAATTTTCTTGAGGTGTTTTAGAGAATACAGTGCACCTTTGGCAGAGTTTTTGATGTAGTCCTTCATTGACAAGTTCTTGTCCAGGATAATGCTTAGTGACTTTACCGAGTCGGAGAGGACGAGGGAGCAGTTTAGGGCATCCAGGTTCTTGAGCCAAGCTTGGATTGGTAATTGGTTACTTTTCGGAGAGAACAAAATTAATTCAGTTTTGTCCGGGTTCAGCTTTAGGTGGTTCGAGAGAAACCAGGTTTGTATCTTGGTTAGTGTGTCATTGAGGTGTTGGATGTCACTGGGTGATTTGATTTTGTAGTAGAGTTGCGTGTCATCTGCATATAGGTGATATTTAATTCCAGCTTGCTTCAGAATGCTTGTAAGTGGTTCCATGAAGAGATTGAAGAGGGACGGGGAGAGGATCGAGCCTTGGGGGACACCAAGCATGACTCGTTTAGGCTTAGCGAGGCAGGGGTTGGTTTTAATTTGTTACGAGCAGGCTTACCATGAATATACAGGGGCTTGGAGCCCACCCATTGCTCAAAATGTGTTGGCTTTCTTGTCTGTCATTTGCTTGCTTCTTTTTCAGTAGCTTGCCTTCTCCATCTTGTTTCTGTACCATCCTTGGAACATTTCCAATTTTTTTGAGTCCTCCCACTGCTCACATTTATGAACCTACTTTTTTCTTTTGTCGTAAGCACTCTGTGGAAATACAGATTTTATAATGGACGTAAGCTCCACCATTTTATATTATTGTAGCCACCATTTTGTGGTAAGCTTTTCTTAGTTTGTCTCCCTAGCACAAAATAATGTGCTCCTTTCAGCTACACAGAACAAAGTGGATACGTCAAAAGACCCCAGAGCATATGTTTGTTCTCTACTTGCTAGCACGCAAGTAGGGCAGGATGCATTTAACAAACGGTCAATGATTAACATTCCTATTCACTGATATCACATGTATTACAGCCAGCTGCATAAATTGCTGATGTCTACAAATTATTGTTGATACAGGACGTGCGACCTTTTGTTCCATATCCAGATGATTAATCAAGTGAGCGCCTGACTCTGTAACCACAGGCGTGTCTATGTTTATATGTCTGACGCAAGTTATGTACAGTTCTGCTTTATTTCTGTTGACCACGGGATTACTGATGAGTGGTGGGAGTTAATGAGTAATCCTTATATATATATGTTTTGCATGCCATGTATACATATTTCCAGAGGTACTGGTCCTGACTAGTACATGATATCATCCTGGGATTATTAATCATCCTAGGCAGCTGCTAATTTTTCATACCCATTCCCACCTACACTTGTTCCAGCAGAAAGATATATAAGGCTGTCTATGACTGTGTAAGTTGTCCACTTCTCTCATAGCCACATGGAGCTGTGAGGTTGTGTACCAGCTTGAGCGAAATAAATCTTTTTATGTTACAGTTACCTCCGACTGCTGGTCTTCCTTGTTATAGGTGTACCTGTGGGAGGTTGGAGAAGGACCACTTCCACAAAATTGGCGACTCTGGTGGGACCTCTCCGTGGGACATCCAACGGCTAACTAAGTCCGTGGTTGAGAGGTGCGATTGAGGACCGAAGGATCGTGGGGGCCCCTGCACTAACGAGACAGAGTTTCTCCGCAGCTGCCATCTGAAGTCCCGACTGGCCTCTTGACACAGGATTCCCCGGCAGAGGTCCACGAGCTGATCCCTTTTGAAACAGACGTGTTGTCCGAAGACCAACAGTCGGACGATTTGAGGACACCACAGATTGGTGAGATTGTTCTGTTGCATGTTTTGTTAATTAAGTTTGGTTACTTAAGTTTGTTGATTAGTTTGGTAAAATAATAGTTATAACTACGAAGTACTAGGAACAATGAAGAAATGCATTTCTAAAACGTTCTGTTGTATAAAATCAGGTCACCGGTTGGACGAAAGTGTCCCCACTCCTGTTGAAGACAGTCCTGGTTGGATATTAATGATAAAAAAGGAGTGAATGTGAATTTATACAATAGAATATGGCATCAGTATACAAAAAAGATAAGGAATTACAATTTCCTATTGATGGTACCTTTGATTTAGCTAAATTACAGTATTTACAACAATGTATGATGGAACGGAAGGTCCGACCCGCTATGTTTGAAGTATTTCAAACATGGGAGAAATCTGCCAGAACTCGGAATATGAAACAAAAACAAGATAGGGAACGAGAGAATAGAAAAACAACCATGGCTAAAGTAGCAGAATATAATAAAATAAAAATAAACGAAAACATTGAACAGCATGACAGAGAGTTTAGGATGAAAACAGAAAAATGTTTTGTTGCGATAGAAAAAGAAAGTGCCCTCCTATCGATGAAGTATTAGAAGATTTGTTAGATAAACCTCCCCGTATAATATTGTCCAGATTCCTGCCCCAGGTCCCGGGGCTGGGGGTCCACCAGCTACTCAGCAAGCGCCCCCTCCTGTTGTGCAGGCTCAACAGGTAGCCACTCCTGTTACGCAAGCCCAGCAAATAACCCCTGTTACTAATCTTCAGGGTACACAGGGAGCGGTAGGTTACACCCCAACAGTACCGTCCGCTCCAGCAACATTATCCTCCAGCACCACGCCCCAATGTTCACAACACCATTTAGCACACAAAGTCACTCCCCTATAATAACTATGCGGAGACCGGACCACTGGATAGATTCCCCTCACTCTAGGTCACCAATTAGGGACAGACTGACACCAGACACGCAGGTTAGACACACACGATTAGGCCCTTCTGAAAAGAACGCTATAAAGAAAATGACCAAAAAGTGGATGGACCAAGGGGAAATAACTAAAAGAGAAGCCTGGGACACATTTGAGGGGATGCAGGAATTAAGAGCCAAAAATTTTGTCATTAATAGTATGGTGACGTGATTGTTTGATCACTGTTACCTCTTATTAGAGGATAGTACCGTTGTTTTACGTCACCAGAATGGCTAAACAAAGTATGGAGGGATAGTGAGCACTCTACATTAACTATCGCGCAATGCAAAAGTGCATTTAATGACTGTTATCAGTTCCAAAAGGAGCTAGATATCATTATATGTGGTGCCACACAAAAACATATCCACCAACATTATGGCCCAGAAATTAGTGGTGATACTTCAGCTTACCCTATGAGAGAGGTACATCCAATTCCTGATCCAAGGCCAGGGAATCATCCCCTATCCCACAATATGTTCATACTCCTTGGACTAGGGCTGATTTGTTAGCCATGAGAAAGGAGTTACCTGATCCTAGAAAAATCCGAGGCTCTTTTATGAGCAACTTGAATCTGCCATTAATTTAACACCCATGATACTAAAAGATATTGATTTTTTGTTTGATTTCTTGGTACCTCAAGAAATATGGCGTCCAGTTAGGGATAATAACTGCGCAACCATTCACTGGCCAACCATAGTCGGTGATGATAATGACAGATTAGCAGGAGGAGCCGTGCCACCATCCTTAATAGCCTTACCACGGCATATTATAACACGTATGCAGGAAATATTGCCCAGAGAAAAGGTGGATTGGGATAAGATGACGGCATGTCGACAGAAGGAGGGAGAGGAAGTTACCGATTTCTTTAGTAGAATAGAGGAGGTTTTTAAAGCATACAGTGGGCAAGATATACAGACTATACAAGGGAAGCGTATCTTTGCTAATCAGTTTGTTCATAATCTTCTACCTGACTTATCAGATAGTATAAAGACGTACGAAAGCACCTGGACTGCTAAAGATCCAGCTGAATTATTGACCATGGCCTGCTACTATGAGAATAAGAGAAATGCAGAAAAGGGAAAAAGGATAAGCAAATGAAGGAGTTAAAAACAAAAGCATTGATGCAGCAAGCTTTTCCTGATAGGGGAAGGCCAAGAGGACGTACAAACTTTCAGAGGGGAGGTGGACGTGGTCGAGGGTTGGTCGAGCTGCTTCAGCTCCGGCGCAACAGAGAGCAGGGTTAGGCTACAATACATGTGCCTATTGTTATCAGGAGGGGCATTGGAAGAATGAGTGCCCTTCGTTACAGGGCCAGGGTCAGACTATGAGAAATAATGCCAGTACTTACAGAGGAAACACAACTCCCCACGCAGACAGAGGAAGAGGTAGAGGACAACAGAGAAATTATAGTGACACCGAACAGACAAATTATTTCGACCAAAGGAATAATGCGTATTTTACACAGGATTATGCGCAGGATGATGATCATCAGGATTGGACCCTATAGGGATGCCCAGGAGAGGACAGGGAGCGAGTGCAAATACCAGTAGATTCTTCAGGGCCATATGTAACAATGATGGTTGGAGGTGAGGAAAGAGTGTTCCTTCTAGATACTGGTGCCACTAACACATCCATTTCCCACCGCTTGCTCCCCATGCTCCTCTCTCGGGAAAATTAGATAAGTCGGTGGGATTTTCTAATGCTGTTGTAACAAGCCCCATTTCGCGACCATTGGACTTCACTATAGGCCCCATAACAGGGAGCATGCCCTTTGTATTAACAGAGAAATGTTCACTTAATTTACTAGGTTTGAAGGCTTTAAAAATGATGCATGCTACCATATATTGTACACCAGATGGTGTTTATCTGACTTGCAAGAAATCAGCACTATCTAAGCAGTATCTTGTTGCAGACAAAAATACCTTACCACCTGAACTTCGGGATATTGATCCAAAGTTGTGGGCACATGGACCAAACGATGTAGGAAGAATGGATATTGAGCCAGTACATATTAAAGTAAAACAAAATGTTAAATTACCCCGCATTCCCCAATACAAAATGTCAAAAGAAGGAGAGGAAGGATTGAAATTAGTGATATCAGACTTGCTGCAACGACAAATAATAAGAGAAGTCACAAGTAGCCTATGTAATAGTCCCATTTTACCTGTAGTTAAACGAGATGATGGAACAGAACAGGTCAAATATAGGATGGTTGTTGATTTGAGAGCCATTAATAAAATAGTGGAACCACAATATCCTGTTGTACCCGACATTACTGCAATGTTTTCGTCTGTACCACCTTCAGCCCAGTGGTTCACTGTGATTGATCTAAAAAATGCCTTCTTTAGCATTCCCATACACCCAGATAGTCAGTATTTGTTTAGTTTTAGTTTCCAAGGGAGATCCTATCAATTCTGTCGAGCTCCACAGGGGTATACAGAAAGCCCTAGCATTTATAGCCAGGCATTAAAAAGACAACTGGATAACTGTATTATGCCATCAGGTACGGTATTACTGCAATATGTTGATGATTTATTAATCACCGCTGAAACAGAAGATATTTGTAAGCAGGCTACGCATGATGTTTTAACATTTCTCGCTTTGCATGGACATAAGGTTTCGCCAGCTAAACTACAGTATTGTCGACAGGAGGTAACCTATTTGGGTCACCTCTTGTCGAATAGAGGAGGAGGCTTTCACCTGCCAGAATACAGTCCATTCAGAACATTTCAAGACCTAGAACTCAAAAGGATGTTCGTGCATTTCTGGGAATGGTCTCCTTTTGTAGGCAATGGGTACCAAATTTTTCTTTTCTGGCCAAACCATTATTGTCCTTAACTCACAAGGATGTGCCTAAGAAATATTGCTGCGGCGGCTGCTGCAGTAAAACAGGCAGACTCTATTGTACTAGGACATCCCGTTATGGTTTATGTCCCTCATTCAGTGGACATACTATTAAACAAAACCAAGACGCAGCATTTAACTAATGCTAGATTGACTCATTATGAACTAATATTAATGGCTACTAATGTGACCTTGCAGCGGTGCAACACTATAAACCCAGCTACTCTGATGCCTCTCCCTTCGGAGCAGGATGAAGTACAACATGATTGTGTGATTGTCACTGAAACTGAAACGAAAGGTCGAGTAGATTTGGTAGACGTACCTCTGTCTAAGGTCGATGGAACACTATTTGTGGATGGCTCTTGTCTAAAGAGACCAGATGGAACCACCTCGGCAGCCTATGCAATAACAACCAATAAAACAATTGTTGAAACATGTAAAATACAACAGATGTCTGCTCAGGCAGCTGAATTAATTGCTCTAACTAGAGCATGTGAACTTTCAGAGAAGTTAGTGGTAAACATCTACACTGACAGCCAGTACGCTTGGGGGTGGCTCATAACTTTGGACGCTTATGGGCCGAAAGAGGGTACATTACATCTGGAGGTGCTAAAATACAGCACGGCACCTTGATTACAAGATTATTAAATGCTCTTGCATTACCAACTAAGTTGGCTATCATAAAGTGTAGTGCACACAAGATAATCACAGACCATGTAGGCCAAGGAAATGCCTTTGCCGATGAAACAGCAAGACATACTGCATTAAATGAGTACACGTTAACATATGTAGTGTCGAGTGCAGATGAGGAGACAAAGAAGTTGATCCTTACACGCAGATAAGGGAGATTCAAGCTTTTGCAAGTGAAGAAGAAAGAAAGCAGTGGGTAAAGGAAGGTTATTATTTTGACACACATCTTGGGGCTTGGATGAATACACTTGGACAGAAATGGGTCCTGCCTGATAGTTTTCTCTTGCCCATACTTCAGATGGTCCATGGTCCTGCACATTTGGGAGCTGACGGGATGACAAATACAATTGAGAAAATATGGGAGAACAAAAATATAAGAAAGACAGCTGTAAAACTCTCTAAAAATTGTATGATCTGTGCTCTTCATAACGTGGGAAAAGGGATACAAGTACCACCTGGTCATTTCAGATTGCCAGAAAGAGTGCATTTGTTTTACAGCTGTCTCGCTAGTGTGTTTCTCTATCCGCCACTGCCCTCTCTGTTGCCCTGTCTCACACATGTATTCCTCTTCCACGCATTGCTTCGCCCACGCTGCTCTGCCGATTTGCTTCCTCACCACCCTAGCCCTGCGTGCTGCTCACATTCCCCATTGGCACCTCAATAATAAAAAAAAAAAAATGCGCTATTTTGTAGTCACATGCATGAGTGGTGCTCATGCCGACAAAATTACACACCCACCATGTCACAGATCCTTTTTTGCGTTTATTTCTTTGGCCATGTGACACAGCATCCAGGATGCTCTACAGCACGCCTTAAAACCATTGCCAAAGCAAATAGGTCCAAAAAGCGAGACCTATTGTGCTTGCCAATGCTTGTTTATAAAAGCTTCCAACAAAAATAGAAACGCATATCAGCCTTAAACAGGTTTCTACATGCCACCATCTGATTCTGAAACCTCTATTGCCCCTCACACCTCTCTAATTAAGGCAGACCCACTGCAGCACACAGTTCTAGTTACGTGATCCTTGTGTGGCCAAGTGCTGTCTGATTCAATATTTGATGTTCAACATTGAGCAATGTGAAATCTTTTCAGCAAACATAGAAGCCCAGTGCCCGCGCGTACACTGAACCTCCCGATCACTCCATTTGTCTGTGTTTTACCACCATCCGTGCACATTTGAGGTACAGAGAGCATGGTAGGACATGAGGAAAAGAAGTAGAAGAGACCAGGAAATAAGTGATTCGAGCTAGCAGGACAGTACGTGTCTAATAGACTCAATAATATCATCCGATAGATGCCTCTCAAACACCAGTCCTGGATCAGATTCTGGAAAAACACAGAACCCTGACCTTTCAGTGCAACCTAATTCAGTTTATTGTGTCTAGATTTCAGTATCACAATCACGCAAAAAGAGAAACTTGTTCCAAAACATGCAGATTGTTGTATACTAGTTGAAATGAATAAAACCGTTTTTACTGGAAAACAACATGCAATAACTTCTCAGCTAGCGTTAATGTTCATTGAGCAATTTTCTACATTTCTTTAGGTCCTGGACCCCGTTCACTTGGCAGACCAACGCAGGAGAAGGTCAACAAATACCAAGTAAATCATCAGTGGTCAGAGTTTACACAAAATTATCAGTTACTAAACACATACAAAGACAGTTACTCAATTCATTTTTACCTGCTTTGACTAATTTATTGCTTTTGACTAAATCCACTTTATCTTGTATTTAGCTACAGCGAAAGCACATGGTATACAGTGGCGGCTCGCAGAAGGAGTGCTGCGGTGCGGCGGGGGAGTAGTGGAATCCGACATACGGCGGAACGAAGTAAAGTAAGTAAATAAAACAATTTACCTTGCGCGCGCTGCATCGCCGAGTTGGCGATGCAGCGCGCGCAACGTAAATTGTTTTATTTATTTATTTACTTACTTTACTCCGTTCCGCGTATGTCGGAGTCCACTACCCCCCCCACCCTCCCCCGCCTCACCGCCCCGCAGCACTCCCTCTGCGAGCCGCCACTGATGGCATACCAAATGTGGACTACACACATCCAACAACATTTTATGCCAGCACACATTAATCATATGTATCAACAACTTAATTTTAGTTTGGACTGCTCATTGTTGTTTAAAATTCACAAACTGCCCGATGACTGCATCCTTCGGGGCTCCAGATCTGCCGGCTGAAGGGGTCCAGTCCAATAGAGTCTAATGAAAACAGCACCTCTACAAAATATGCATAAAGATTTTCGTCCTGAAACTGTCAAAAATTGGCGGGTAGCTGGCTGTCAAAAACAAGTTTGTTAAAGTGTTGCTTTATTCTTACATATTTATAGCTTGCCTATCCTTAGCTCAAATTGTAACACTTGCCTAAACATTGTTCTAGATATCCAGAAGTAAAATATTGTAGTAGTCTTCAAGGCCACTCCTAATCCCTTAATTAAAGAAATTAATTTGCAGGCTTTCAGTCTATTAATCTCATGGTATACACATACTATCTAAAATATTGAATTTAGTATCTCTCTGTGCAAGCTTGTTTTCCAACATATCTGCCCTCAAGATCGTGGTGTGAGGATTGGCAGTTTAATGTGCCTGATTTCTTCTTCAAAGGCACAAAAGTACTGTTCAGAGCAACTATATTTCCAAGTGTGTTTTCCAGATCTCTGTGTGAATGTGTTCCCAGAAGAATCCCTTCAAAGGATCAGTGTTTTAAAGTACACAAGTTTGCTGCATATCAATTAACCTCCATGGTTACAGTTTAAAATAAATCCAAACAACATGATCTGAGATACAAAGTATGTTAATATTATGCATTAGCAGTTAGTATATTATCCAAGCTTCCCACCCCAATAAAAATGACAATTCTGTTAAGGAAGTATAAAATTGTTGTACCTTCAACTAGCAAAAAAGACACAAATAGTGAAGGGAGGAATACTCACAATAAGTCTAACCACTGGCAATCGCACAGGGTAGCATTTTTAAACCCATCCTTCTTTTGCCGACCAGGCCACCTCAGTTTAGACCCAGGCACATGCAGATCAGTCTTGACCCTGCTCCACAGAAACAGTGCAGCCCAAACTGCCAAGCCAGGCCCTCTCTGAATCAGCACACAAGCAACCCAGAACCGGTTTCACCCTGAATGGGGCTAGCCAGTCGGGTGTACATTGCTGCCAGTGGCACAGTGAGCACCGGAACCCCTTCCAGGGCATACCCTTACCACTAAGGGCGGTACATCAAACACATAAAAGGTGATGGGAAGAATGCTTGCAATAAGTCTAACCACTTGAAATCCCTTCGGGTAGCATTCCAACCCATCATTCGTTTGTCCACCATGCCACCTCAGTTTAGACCCAGCCATATGTGAATCAGTCTTGACCCTGCCCCAATAGAAACAGTCCAGCTCAAACTGCCAGGCTAAGTCCTGTGTAGTCAGATGTAGCTTGGTTCTAGTGGCACAGTGGGCACAGACCCATGGTTTCATGTAAATTCTATGAGAAATGTAGCTGGACATAGTCAGCCAAATAGCTTTTATGCATTCAGTCACTGTGGGGGCACACTTTTGAAATATGTAGTGCGCCAATTGTTTATATATATTAGTCACCCCACCTTTTTTGCTTTACAAGGTAGACTTTAGGGGTGGCTTATTACAATATAAAATAGGTCTTCCTAGATGACAAATGCACTTTTCCTTGCCATGTGTTACTACAGTGCCCTTAAACTGCTGCCCAGCTACAGCAAAGAAGTGCACCTGGCAGACATTTATTTTTGTCATATATGTGGGTGCATGGGCAGTTCGCCCATACGTGGCCCTCAGGGAGTCGACCCACCACCTCAATCTGGCACTAATTGGTTGGCAGGTTACAGTTTTTTCATGAAAACAAATTATCTCAGAGATTGTTTGTTTGCATTTAAAAGTTGTAATATTACCTTGCAATCAGACGAGGGCTCGACTTCCTGTATTGCGCATTTGTCAGGCGGGGGCTGTTACAGCACTACCTCACACAGACATAATACATATCTGACATGCTGCACTAGCCTCACACAGTGCAGCATGTCAGATAGTGGAGCTTCAGGACTTGTCAATCAGACACCCTCCTACCCTACCAGAAGTCGGAATAGTGAATAACGGTGTACCTAGGTACTGACAACCCTATTCTGGCTTCTGATATGATAGAAGCTGTGAACCTTGGTCTGGTATACTCAGTATGAGGAGTCGTGAATAGTGGGCTTGCCCTGTGCCTCTCTCAGGGGACCACTGCATTTAACATGGATATTGGGAACCTCGCCATTTACACCGGGTCAGAAGGCAGTTATTTTGCATTTTCTGTGGTGTTTCACCTCCCAGACTCGCAGAGGTTAGCCGTAGTAGTTTCATTCCTGGTGCTCGGTCTCTCAAACTTGCTGCTGTTAGCGCTTCTGTTTTTAAGTTTTTCCGATAGCTAGGAGCAGTATGGGACATGGTGGTTGGTGAACGCTGCATATGTAGACCTGCATTGTATTGCAGGCTGATGGTTGCCGTGTTTAATTAGCTTCATGTTAATTTAGGCAGCCTGATGTGTTCTCCAGTGACGTTGTGTCAGAATTAATGACCGTGATCCTGAATTCAGCACAGAAATACATAGAGTGGAATTCACAATGGAAAGTTGAGCCAAGGGGGAGGAGGTTTGTTTATACTACCCTGTCAGAAAATGCTCCACACACATGCTGTAGTTTTTGAGGAGGCTGGAAGTGGTAGTCATGGTTTCCTGCTCTTTTCCATTGAAGGAAGTAAAAAAAGCTTTGCTACAGGCAGACCATTGGTAAAGTTTGGTTAAATTGTCCTCTGTGAAAATGGCATGACCACTACTTTTGTCTATTCTGGGTTGGCATACCTTGATGGAGGAGAGAGGATTACTTTAATGGTGCATGTCAGAGAACCGAGCCTTCCTTCATGCTGTTTCACATTGAAGTGCAGTACTCTAACAAAAGTTTTATTGCAGGCAAGCTAGGGCCTCATTACGATGTTGGGCGGTATTAGGATGCGATCGCACAAGGTGCGGTCGCACACTCCCATTTCTCTATGGGAGCTTGTGCTGCAGTCGGAAACCGCCCGCAGCACAAGATCCCATAGAGAAATGGGAGTTTTGTTAATCCCCGCACCATGTGGCAGGCACCACACGGTGCCTGCTACTCAGTGTAGGGAATGACAGGGGGGAACCATATGTGCACCCCAGGCCCCCAACCAGAGGCTGCTAGGGGCCCCCAAAGTCGCTTTCTGACTGGCTTTTCATGTTGGAAAGCCTGACATGAAAAGTCTGTGGGAAACCGACATCATAATCCCGATGGCAGAAAAATCGTCCTTAAGGGATTATGTGCCAGTTCCGACTGGCCGACGTGATCCTTGAGCCCGTTGGAAACCAGACGGAATGACCGGCTGGTTTCCATTCCAACCTCCGTATTTGTAAATCGGCTGTCAGAATTGAAACCAAAGATGTTGGTGTGGTCGGAGGCTTTCAGACCGACATCAAAATCAGGGCCTTAGTGGTTTTTTTCAAAGTTTAGATTCTGCAGTTCGCCTGTGGGGATGAACATACCACAGCTTGCTGTTTGCATGCTATGGGTTCGTTCAGGGATGGACTGGGAATGCAGGCTATCTTTGGAAACTGACTTGTGATCCAGGAGACCAGGTATGTGTTGTGGGGTGTGTAGATGCTGCACCCACTTTAAAGTTAGGGAGACCGGGTTTGATTTTTATAGGCTTTCTCAGGATCAGAGTAATCAGACAGGTTCACTTGGGAGACTGTCCTGAAATCCGGAAGACCTGACTGTGTGCTATAGGTCGTGTAAGGGCTACAACTACCAGACTGCTTCAGAATCGTGGAGATCTGGTATGCTTTTTTTTACTAAACGCTCTTGGGGGCTAGCTAGGCAGACTGGCTGACTTGAGAGACTGCCACAAAACCAGGAAGACTGATCTCTGTCATTGGGTGTGTATCGGCCACATCCAACAGTGAATGATCTGTCTGTGTGAGCGCAGAGGCAGTTGTGTGACTGTATGAGTACACTGGATGAGCAAAATGACTTCATGAGTGAAGGGTGAGTGGTGTGAATGCACTGGATAAGTGAAGGGAGAGTGATGTATCTGTGTGAGTGCAGGTTGAGTAGTGTGTCTGTGTGAGTGCAGGTTGAGTGGTGTGTCTGTGTGAGTGCAGGTTGAGTGGTTTGCTTGTGAGTTCCGGGTGACTGGTAAGTCTGTGTGAGTTTAGAGTGAGTGATGTGTCTGTGAGAGTGCAGGGAGAGGGGTGATTCAATTCAAGCTCGCTCACAATTTATATTCAACTTAATGCTTTCTGCCCCACCTTTTTTAAAATAGACTAGTTGCCACTGTGTGGGAGGTGTAATACACAATGCAGCTCATAACTGACATTGCTCCTGAGCCATGGGTGCAATTTCTGCCCCATTGACTGGAGCTATACTTGAAAGTTCATACACCAGTTGGATGAAACAGATTTTACCAATAATATTATAAGGTCAGAGGAACTGTGGAACTGAATAGCAGTGTCACAGTGCACAGGGTCCAAACACACGCACAAATAGGATCCAGAAAAAGGTGATAAATCTGGGTGACCATGCAGAAGGGCAAAATTGCTAAAATTCCATAAATGCTCAACCAGTTTGAAAAATGTAATCTGCTGAGAAATACAAGGAGGGGGTTTGAAATGCTAGACGAGATGGAAAATATATGGGTTGATCTTTATACAATATGCATTAAAAAGATTGCTAGCAAGTACATTAATAAGCTAAAAATGGTATCAGTTCCAACCATGATAACAATACACAGAGATGGTGTATATGAGTCATCTGTACAACAAAGCTAGTGCCTTAACATACTGCATACTTCAAGGTGTTAATGATTTGGTAATTACCTGCCCTATAACTGAAATCAACTTGCAAATACAAAAAACAATGCGTAGGAACAAATAATCAAATAATAATTAAGTGGACAGGAAAATATCAATTAATCCTCCCATTGAGACATATTCTCAAAATTATTCAATATAAATGAATGTCACCAACAGAAAATGCAGTTCTCAAAAAGGTTTTTTTATATGTATATATTCATATCAAAAGTTCTTTTAAATGACATATATACCAACATACACACCAATTACAGTAAATATATACAAAATACACAAAAGTATAACACACTATACAAAAGTAGTGTAGTGGGTAAAAATTACCCTATGCACTCTAGGGCATCTCCAATTCAAGAAGTCGACGCGTTTCAGCCCGACATATCTTGGACCTCATCAGGACTCGGGTAAAATCTTCTCCACCTATTTCTTACCCGATGGATCTCTAACGTGGTTTCAGTGACGGAGCCGGAACCTAAAGGAGAAATTTGGTTTCCCTGCGTCGTGCCGGATTGTTTGCCAGCGGTTAGAGATCCATCGGATAAGAAATAGGTGGAGAAGATTTAGGAAGAGATACCCATTGACCGCGGCACAGCCATTAGCGTTATAACTACACACGAGCGAAACCGTGGCAAATATCCTTACAAAGGCCGATAAATGGTACACCTTCCGAATACTGGAAACATTACGGACCTTTTGAAAGGTGTCCTGATTTTACCCCAGTCCTGATGAGGCCCAAGATATGTCGGGCTGAAACGCGTCGACTTCTTGAATTGGAGATGTCCTAGATAAATTGAAACAGTATAAAGAATAGAGAGAGTACTACTAATTAAAGAGGACATATGTATACTTCCTCATGATGTACTTTCCTTTAATTATACAGGGTGATCTCTATTAAACAGAATGCTTATGATACAGTGGTTTAGCATCTGTACTAATGAATAGGGTAATAAAGGATAAATAAGTGTATAGGGTAATTTTTACCTACTACACTATTTTTGTATGGTGTGTTATACTTTTGTGTATTTTGTATATATTTACTGTAATTGGTGTGTATGTTGGTATATATGTCATTTAAAATAACTTTTGATATGAATATATACATATAAAAAAATCTTTTTGAGAACTGCATTTTGTGTTGGTGACATTCATTTATATTGAATAATTTTGAGAATATGTCTCAATGGGAGGATAAATTGATATTTTATTTGTTCCTACGCATTGTTTTTTATATTTACAAGTTTATGTGTGCCCAGATGCGTTTGGAGTAATAGGGCTCCCCCGTTCCGATATCGACTATAACTGAAATCAAGCATTGATTGTAGGGTGCAGGCAAGGTGGAGCACCCGGCCCGAATGGGCTATGGTAGTCAAAAACAGATAACACAAAAACCCAAATGGCACTTGGTTTAAGTTTAGAAAAAACTGTTTCCGTTTGGAAAGTTATAATGATTGTAAGCTGTCAGACAAGCCTCTCAGAAGCAGACAACAAAGAACATATGTGTCTTGTTTGTGTTTCTAATTTTTATGTATTCGTTATATGTTGAAACACAGGATATCCATTAGATTTTTTTGCACAATCAAGTCAGTGTGAAAGCAGTGCAACGTTAAGTGACAAAGTGCTAAGAACATCATCATATATACAGTTTTAAACTCACCAAATATAACACATATACATAGAAGACCAACTGTTCTGATATGTATGAACATGGATAGCTTACAGTGCAGTCGAGGAGAATCAAGTCAGTTTTGTAGGTATGCTGACTTTCCCACCTCATGTGTCAGAGAATCGACGGTGTCATCATCAGGGCGGTATTTGAACAGAGTCACGGTTCTAATAAAAAAAGGAAAACAGACCACATAAGTCACTTATAGCTTGAGCGGTTCAAAAGGAGTTTAGTTACAAATGGTGGGCCAAATTTACCAACATTTTGCACTATGTTTGCGGCACAGAATATATTTTTTTGTTATTTACTTTACAGCGCAAAACTTGATTAACACTGGAAATTGCCTAAAAGTAACACAAAGTAGCGTGAAGCGCTGCTTTGTGTTACCTATTGTCGCCAGGGCGTTACTTGGGCACCATTTGAAAGCAGGCATTAAAAGGAGAAATGTTTTTATTTCTCCTTTCTTTTCCGACTTTGCATGTGTGCTGCACTGTACAGCACATGTACAAAGTCGGAAAAGTTTAAAAGTTGTCTTGGCATAGCATTTTGTACTGGAAGTGAATACTTCCAGCTCAAAACCTAGGGGCTCCTTTAAAAGCCCTGTGTGCCACCGAAACGTCACTTTTTGTGACATTCCTGTGGCGCCAGGGCTTAGCCATATCTATAAGACCAGGTTAAGCCACCCTGCATGGCTTTACATGGCCTTGTAGATATGGAGTGAGGCAACTCAGCGCAAGTTGCTGCGTTGCCTCACATTACAATGGTGAGGCGTGCCATGGGCGTTACGGTGGGTGTTTCCATGTAACACCCAATGCATTTGACACATTCTCAGATGAACAGCAAGCTGTAAACCTGGGAATGTGTCAAAAGCCTACGCCTCTCCAGGGGTGGCATTGGGGAGGCGCAACAAGGAAAAATAACATTATTTCTCCTCGTTTTTTCCTCTTTCTATGTGTGCTGCGTTCAGATAGAAAGAGGATATCGCCTCCATTGATTGTTTTTGTGCAGGAATGTGTCCCTTCCTGCAAAAAAACAATCATCCCTACAACGCCGACACCCTTGCATCATGTTGCAAGGGTGCCTGCGTTGGCGCAAGGCAGCCCTTTGCGCACCAGCACAGGAAAAAAGGACAGAAATCCACCATATTTTATGGATACGGTGCATTCCTCCCCTTTTCTTTTGCCATAGGGCATTGCAGCAGGAAAACTTGCAGCACTGCCCTGTGGCAAAATATTGTAAATGAGGCCCCTATGCTGGACTCATGCACACACCCTTGCACTATGGTGCAAAGATGTGTGTGTGCCGCTCAACAGCAAAATTCTGCATCAGCGCTAGGGAGAGGGGAGGAGAGCTATATCTCTGCAGATATGGTGTTCTCCTGCTCTCTCCTTCTCACGCAATGCAGCACAGCATTTTTAGATGCTGCATGCGATTTTGATAAATCTGGCCTGGTGAATCACAGGTAGCGCATGCTCAATCATTGTAATGTGTTGTACATCTGATCAGCGTGTGTTGCATTAGAGAGTGCACCATCTTCATTAACGCAGTATTAAATGAAATAGAAGTGTCACCTAGTAGGTCAGCAAGCCTGATGGTTTAGTATGAGGAATGTCCTATCCCCTCCAAAAGTAGAAATATGGGAAATAGGTAAAACACAATTAGTACTGTACCGGAGGGTCAAGAATCACCATTGTGCCAAATCTGTAAAAGTTCATATTTAAATGAGTACGTTTTTATGAAGAGTCTATAAAAACCACCTGTGGTAGTGAACGAGACCAAAACACTCACTAAACAGCCCACTTTGAAAAGGTCAATGTTAGAAAGTGGATTATTAGTGGCGATAAGTAGTGACTTACCACTAGTAATAAGGCCACAAACACAATAAAAGATTCAGTTAGGGTCTCAATAAATTAATCCCTTGCTCAACTCTTGGTAGCTACCAACATGCAGGCAGGCTTAACTTAGGAGACAGGTGTGTAAAGGATTTAAAAACACCAGTACATTAAATACATAAGACACAACACACAATAAAAATGCAACTCCGATTTATAACAATAGATTATATTTTTATGAACAAATAGACACCAAAACATCAAAAATTCAATGTAGGGAATCGGAGATATGATTTTTAAAAGAATAAACACTTTCTAGTGCTTAAAAACATATAGCACCACTTTGGGACATCTGGTCACACTTGACTGGGACAAAGTCAATGGTTGAGGCCGACCGTGATGGAGCCCTGGTCGAATACACTAAGTGGGAGGCCTCAGTCAAAATTTTACCTTCACACTTAGTTGTTTTTCTTAAGCTTTTTCCCTTAACGTCGAGCAAGGCACCTCAACAGGCCAGATTAGGTGTGGGTTCACCGGCTTGACTTTCTGCGAGGCTCAAGTCAAATCCTGGAAGTCTGGAGCTCCGGAACTTTCAGCGGGACGAACCTGAAATCCAGGACGCATCCCGGTTGAAGGTTGCCGGCTTGACTCCCGACGTCGGGTCGGTCACCTTATGGAGCTTTTTCCAAAAGTTGCTCCAAGCTTCTGGAACTTCTTCCTGAAGATTCACTTGTGGCGTTCAAAGTGTCCAAAACACAAATCCAAGGGTCTGTACTCTCCTAGATGGACCTTGGGATGTCTGGACTACAACTCCCACAATGAACCTGGCCAAATCCTTAAAAGTCCACTGGACGCACTCCAGAATGGGGACTCTTGGTGGAGATGATGCCGGTGGGCTCTGTTAACCTGTAGCTTGCAGGAAGTCCACTCCTTAGACTTTCAGAGTCAGGCAAAGTTCTTCTGATGCTGAGTTCCACAGTGTGTAGCAGGTGCCGTCCATGACAGTCCTCTTGGTGCAGGCCAGGGAGTCAGCAGGTCAGTCCTTCTTCTTGTCTCTTCTGGCAGCAGATCTGAAGAGCTATGCAGCTCTCCCATATTTATTCACAGTTTCTGGGCATCAAGGTGGGGGGTCACACCTGACCAATGGGATGCAGGGTGCCACCCAGGTGGGGCATATTCTTGGCACAGAAAGCACCATTCTCTCAAAATCCAACATGGAGGAAATCTCTCCAGAGGAGCTGATTCAGACTAAGCCAACCTACTGGTGTGGCTAAGTTGTACTAACACTGTCCTTCCACCCTTCTCCTTAATTTAATTACTGAGGCTTTTGTGTGACCTGGGGGTGCAGGATTTGGGGGTCAGCCTGTGCTGTCCTAAGGTGTCATTCTCCCTTTGAAGACCGCCTCTTCCTGCTTTTTGGCTTCTGCAGCCAAAGTTCTCCACCCACAGGAAATCCATTGTCTACTCTGACAGGACACCTCACACCTCATCAAGTAACTCTGGCTCAGCCTGGGAACGGCGTGCCAACCAGGAGAGGGCACTGGAAAGCTGGATTTTGGCTCATTGAAAAGAAAGTTTAATACCTTCTTTTTTGGAATAGTTATTCTAAATCTAAGAGTGGCAAGGTGTTGGATTGATCTCAATTATTAATTTGATACCCTGAAGTTTATTTGTAGATGGCTCCTATCAATATTTATATTTAAATTAAATATTACAATGTTAGCCTATGGAGCAATTCACTACATTGGAGGAAACGGAATTGGCAGTTTTTCCCTCACCAGGGCTTATAAAACATCTTTTATAATGTCCCTGCTTATAGTTACAAGGCAGCCTACCCCTGGGGCACCTAGGGGAGACCTTAGGGATGACGTATATGTAACAATAAGGTAGATTAACACTTTGGAAGTACCTTTAAATCCAAAGTCAAGTTTACATATAATTTTAATTTAAAAGCAGCCTGCAAGGTAGGGCTGGCTTTTAAAATGACAGTAGGCACCACAGTAGTGAACACGCCAGTGAAGGAAATCTACTGGGCCTCTAAACCTCCCTGCCTTATTATATACTAGGCGCTTATAGGTAGTTTGAATCCCCTTGCCTTATTATCTACTTGGGACTTACAAGATCTGTCATACCCAATTGTAATTATATCAAATTACCATGCACCTTTAACACAGAGCTCAGGCCCTGGGTCTGTTTAGCAGAGCCCAGGGCACAGTCAGCGTTAGAAAACCAGCATCTAGTGGTCAAAATTTGGGCAAAAAGTGGTGGGGGACACTGCAAACTGGTCTTGATTTCTCTCAGTCAATAAAGGACAATCTAATTCTAAACTGACAAAAGTTCTGTGATGAGAAGAAGTCTTACACATTTGCAACAATATACCCATTCAAATGGGAGCTTTCACATAATTTGGCACAATCGTGAACGTTGACGCTTCTATATACTGAGGGCCTCATTTACAATATTTTGCCACAGGGAAGCTCTGCAAGCCTTCCTGCTGCTCTGCCGTATGGCAAAAGAAAAGGGCAGGAATGCGCCGTATCTATAAGATACGATGCATTCCTGTCCCCTTTCCCTGCACTGGCGCTCAATTGACTGCCATGCGCCAACGCAGGCACCCTTGCACCATGGTGAAATGATGTCTGTGTTGTAGGGATGATTGTTTTTGTGCAGGAAAGGACAGCTTCCTGCACAAAAACAATCAATCGAGGCGATTTCCTTCTTCTGTATGTGCTGCCGAATGCAGCACACATAGAAAGAGGAAAAACAAGGAGAAATAAAATTGCAGACTGCTGCTCTCAGAGCGCCGCCTGCATCTTCCTGCACGGTGTGGCATACATGCCACACTGTGCAGGAACTGGGGATGCAAATTAAGGAGGGCACTACATGTGCACCCCCGCTTTACCTCCTGGGCCCTGAGGCAGCAGGGTGCCCTATTAGGTCCCCCTTAGTTGTCTCACTGCCACCCTTTTCATGGCGGGCTCACCGCCATGAAAAGGGTGGTGGTGAAGCAACTCGAAATATGCCGGGCAGTGCCACTGCGGTACCACCAGCATATTTCTGCCTCTGGCCAGTGCACGAACGCCACGGGATCATCGGTCATGTGGCGGTCCAACCGCCGCAGTCGTAATTCTGAGGGCCGTCCCGCAGTACAGCGTTGGTCGGACCGCTACCATGGGTTCGGCAGTCCCAAGGACCTCCGAACTAGTAATAAGGCCCTAAATTTTCCCACTTATTATGTGTGCTATACAGTGCAGCACACATGCAAAGTCGGAAAAGAAGGGAGAAATGAAAGCATTTCTCCTTGATAGCACCTATTTGAAATGAGCAATAGTTTTGCATCAAACACCGTGGGTGGTTGCATGGGAATGCCCATGCACCATCCATGGAATGCCCCCTTGGCACTATGTAATGCAAAGCAATGCTATGCGCTGCTTTGTGTTACTTTCAAGTGGGAAGTAAATTGGGAAAAAAAGATTTTGTGTTGCAAACATGGTGCAAAATCATAGTAAATATACCCCTAAGTGTATTTTACTTGTGCCCCATTAGTATCAAACCACTATTGGAGGTTCAAAACTGAGAAGCTTTAGATTTCTGTTACATAAACCTGTTTTGGAGTTCAACATACACATTCTGCACAATGTCGGACACTAAGGGGCATATGTATGAAAACTGATGCATCGCTGCGGTAACGTAGTGATGCGTCAGAAATAGTTGTGCTGCGATACAACACTTCCACGTGACAAAGATGCATTGTATTTATGGAGTCCCTTGAAGTAAGATCCCAAGGTACATCAAAAATGTTGACGCATCTGTGGGACAGATGGGGCAAGGATTGTAACGGATCAGTGGCCTTCGTAGGAGATTGGAAGCTGAACAAGATTTGGGCAGGCCGAAGAGCATCCGAGCAGCAGCGTTTTGTGCCCTTTGAAGGCGATGGATCCCTGCTTTATTGGCACCCAGATACAGAGAATAGTCCAGTCTCGAAAGTATGGTGGACTGGATGATGACCCTGGGGGGTGTTGGCGTCGAAGAATCCAAGCAGTGGCTTGAGTCCACGTAAGAGTCCAAAGCAAACACCGGCTACTGACTTTGTCTGTACCTGGTAAGTCAGGGCAGAATCAACCCAGACACCCAGATTTTTTTCGGTCTGCTTGGGCAAGGGAGGGGCCCCTAGAGTGGCAGGCCACCAGAGTTCGCTCCATAGGTGGGTGTTTCTACCTAAGAGAAGAATCTCTGATTTATTAGCATTCAGTTGTGAGCAGTTGGTTGACATCCAGTCTGCGATGGCCATCAGGTCGTTTTGAAACTTGGCCACATCTTGATCGGAGTTATTAGATACCACGATCACAAGCTGCATGTCGTCGGCATAGGAGACCACAGTTAGGCCCCTACCCTTTATCACCACTGCTAGAGGTTGAATATAGATATTGAATAAGTTGGCCTCAGAGCGGATCCCTGTGGCACACCTTGATGCACAGAATGTGTCTGAGAGCTGAAGGGGGGGTCAATCACTTGGAAGGATCTCTCAGCTAGGAAGGATGAGAGCCAACTCAAGGCCGCCCCTTTAATACCAATATCTTGTAGGCACTGCAGAAGGATCTGATGAGACACAGTGTCAAATGCAGCGCTCAGATCAAGAAGAATCAGAGCTGATGTAAATCCTTCATCCAGGGAACTCCGAAGATGTTCGGTGACTGCGAGTAGGGCAGATTCGGTGCTATGGGGCGGTCGGAAACTATTCTGTGAGGGGGTCCAGAAATTCATTAGCTTCTATGTACGTGGTAATGATGGAGTTGATGTAGGATTCAGTTACTTTAGATACCAAAGGGAGAAGAGAGATGGGGCGGACATTTTCAGGCTTGGAGTCATCCAAGGTAGGTTTTTTGAGTAGGGGATCACCTTGGCATGTTTCCATGCAACAGGGACTACTGCCGAGGACATAGACAAGTTTATTAAGTCGCAAAAGGGGGGTAGAAGCTGAGGCAGGAATTTCTGGAACTGGTCTGATTTGAGAGGGTCCGCTGGGGATCCTGATTTAATTTTATTGCAGATGGTAGACATGGCTTCCTGGGAGAGTGCGGGGAAAGCGGAAAGAAAAGGGGTGGCAGTGGGGTTTGAAGGAAGTGACCCGATTAGGGCCACCTGGGTCACTCGCGACCTCCTCTTAGCCTTCCAAGAAATGAAGAGTCTGTGACGCAGTAGAAAATACAAACCAAGTTATTTTATTGTAAAATGCGCTGCAGCGGAGTCCAGTCTGACTAGCCTCCTTAGATGCTACCGAGGGGACTGACTTCCAAACATCCGGTAACACAATATAAACCTTCCAACACCTCTCAAAACCCCGCCCCTGATGGAAAAATACTGCTTGGGCAGAAAGACTGAACAATGGAGGCACTGAGGGATGAGCTATCACCTGCAGAATGGGTACACGTTATCAGGCTCCCAAGGCCATCTTACTCGGTCTCAGCTCTCTCTGGTGTGGGAGCATAGCTATGTCCAATGATAGGAATGCAGAGCTGAATAAACTATTCTCTTCGTTCATCTGGGTTCCGACCTTGGATGAGATATGGGAACTTTCTGAACAGCAGCTTCTGCTGATTCAAGCAGAGAGCGGTGGCACAGAGGCCGGGGATTGCTCACAGCGTAACATGGCGACTTAAGGGGGAAAATGGCATCTCAGATGCTAACTTAAGCCTACACTACGTTACAGAAGCTGGGCACATACACATTTGCAATCGCGATTATATGACATAGCTACATGAATGCTAACATAACACAGCATACATCATGGAGGACGGGGTAATGGGACATTTAGATTCTAACAGGTTAATAGGGACTGTGGGGCCAGCGTTGTTAATGGTAGGGTTGAAGGTTTTGTAGCTGTCCTCGACCTTCTTAACAAAGAAAGAGGTGAGTGTCTCACATTGATGGTTGGAGGTAATGGTGGATTTATTGGATTGATCTGAAGTTTTGAGATCTTTGAGCAAGGTAAAAATGCATTTAGCTGGATTGCTGCTATTTTTAATTTTATCTGCAAAGTAGTTGGCTCTTGATTTCTGGATGGATTTGTGGTAGTTCTTAATGGCCGCATGATTTTGAGTTTTGAGGGCCGGGTCATAGTGCCGTCTCCATGCCCGTTCAAGGGCCTTGCAGTTTTTCCTTGCCCCGGTCAGTCTCTCATTAAACCACGGGCTGGACTGCATTCTAAGGCTGTAGGACAGTCTGGCGGGGATGCATTTATCAAGGGAATGCGTAAGCCATTCAGGCAGAATGCTGTTAGCAGTTTCAATGTTCTCAGAGAGGTGCGGCGTCTGACCGAGGAGGAGGTCTCAAAATAGCCGACATCTAGCTTGTGCCAGGGACGTTTTAGGATGGGTTTCAGAGGGGCACCCTGAGGAGGGCCTTCACCCTGTAGTGCCGTTGAAATAAGGTGGTGGTCAGACCAACTCATAGGTAGAGGCTGACTGAATTTTAGGGCAGGTAAGTTGGTGAAGACGGGGTCTAAAAGATGCCCTGCAGAGTGTGTGCTACTAGGGACGCATTGCGTTAATTGAAATGCAGCGAGAGCCGCTAGAAAATTGGTGATCTCTTTGTGTTGGCTGGCTTCAAGGTGTAGGCTGAGGTCACCTACAATATTGAAATTAGCAGTCATAGTTGCCAATGTGCCAGCCAGGTTAGTTAATGCTTCCCTGAAAATGTTTGATGGACCTGGCGATAGATCAGTAACCCTGAAAGAGTGAAAATGCAGTTGAGGGTGATTTTAAAAAGTGCACTTTCACAGTCCACAATATCTTCTTTGGTAAAGAGGCAGGTGTAGCAAGTTCTAAAAATAATTGCAATGCCTCCACCTCACCATCATCATTGTTATTCATTGTTAACGGGTAGAAAATTGGCAATATTCAAAACAGAACACCTCTTTAGGGACACGTTCTAGGCTGCCAGTATGATTTGCTTACACCGGGTCAGGCAGCTGTTCGTGAGGTGCTGTGTCCTTGTTCTAGTTAACAACGTTTCTACAGAATGAGGAACATATACAGTCAAGGGATAACCCATTACAATACTTTCGCACCTTTTGATGCTGACACCTGTCCCTGCCAACACTTTAAGGCAGCCAGGCAGTGCTGCAGTCACTGGATCTAACGTGGCTGAGAAGTAAGCAAATGGTCTTTCAATCAATCAATCAATCAATCAATCAGGGGTTTGTTAAAGCGCGACTACTCACCCGTAAGGGCCTCAAGGCACTAGGGGTGGGGGGGGGTGCAGGTTCCATCCATCAAGGAGGGGGTCTGTCAAAGAGCCAGGTTTTGAGGTTTCTTGCGAAGATGGGGAGCGATGTTGTCTGTCTGAGGTGGAGCGGAAGGGCGTTCCATGCTTTGGCCGCGAAGAAGGAGAAGGAGCGGCCTTCCGATCTGGTCTTTCTGGTGCGGGGGACCACGGCGTAGGAGAGCTGGGCTGATCGTAGGGTCCTTTGGGGTGCGTGGAATTTGAGTCGGCTGTTCAGGTATGCTGGTCCGGCGCCATGGAGGGCCTTGTGTGCGTGGGTGAGCATCTTGAAGGTGATTCTCGCCTCGACAGCGAGCCAGTGGAGTGTGCGCAGGTGCTGGGAGATGTGGCAGTGTTTTGGCAGGTTGAGGACCAGTCTTGCGGCGGCGTTCTGGATGTTCTGTAGCTTGCGGGTGAGGTTTTTGTTTATTCCGGCGTAGAGTGCGTTGCCGTAGTCGAGTCTGCTGGTGACCAGGGCGTGAGTGACGGTCTTTCGGTGTTCGAGGGGGATCCATTTGAAGGTCTTACGAAGGAGGCGGAGGGTGTGGAAGCAAGAAGACGAGACAGAGTTGATCTGGCGGTCCATTTTGAGCTCGGAGTCCAGGATGATTCCCAGGTTGCGTGCGTGGTCCGCGGGGGTTGGGGGTTTCCGAGGGCAGGGGGCCACCAGGTGTCGCTCCAGGCATCAGGGTTTGGGCAAATGATGAGTACTTCTGTTTTGTTGGTGTTTAGTTGTAGGCAGCTGTTTTTCATCCATTTGGCGACGGCTTCCATGCCTTCTCGAAAGTTGCGTCTGGCGGTGTTGGGCTCGTTGGATAGGGAGAGGATGAGCTGGGTGTCGTCTGCGTATGACACGATGTTGATTCTGTAGGTTCTGACGATGGGGGCGAGTGGAGCCATGTAGACGTTGAAGAGCGTCGGGCTGAGGGAGGAGCCCTGGGGGACTCCGCAGGTGGTAGGTGTGGGGTCCGAGAGGAAAGGGGGAGTCTGACCCGCTGCGTCCTGCCGGAGAGGAAGGAGCGGATCCAGTCGAGGGCCTTGTCCTGGATTCCTGCGTCGTAGAGTCTGCGTATTAGGGTGCGGTGGGAGACTGTGTCGAACGCCGCTGATAGGTCGAGGAGGATGAGGGCTACTGTTTCTCCTTTGTCCAGTAGGGTGCGGATGTCGTCTGTTGCGGCGAGGAGGGCGGTTTCCGTACTGTGGTTTTTCTGAAGCCGGATTAGGAGGAGTCGAGGATGTTGTGTTCTTCAATGAATGTGGCGAGTTGGCTGTTGATGGCTTTCTCGATGACTTTCGCTGGGAACGGGAGCAGGGAGATGGGTCTTTAGTTTTTGAGGTCGGTGGGGTCCGCTGAGGGTTTCTTTAGGAGGGGTTGACCTCGGCGTGTTTCCAGTCATCGGGGAACGAGGCGGTCGCCAGGGAGCGGTTGATGGTGTGGCGGAGCATGGGTGCGATGGTGTTGGCGGCTCTGTTGAAGATGTGGTGGGGGCAGGGGTCCGTGGGGACCCCTAAGTGGATTGACTTCATTGTCTTCAGTGTGTCTTCGGTGGTGAGGGCTGTCCAGTCGTCAATCGCTGGTTTCCGGGTGTCGGGGATGGTTGGTGAGGGTTCAGTGTGTTGGTTGTCTTCGTCGAAGTTGTCGTAGATGCTCTTGATTTTGTGGTGGAAAAAGGTGCTGAGTTTGTCGCAGAGGTCTTGTGAGGGAGGGATGTCGGTAGACTCGCTAGTGGGTTGGGTGAACTCCTTCATGATGCTGAAGAGTTCCTTGCTGTTGTGCGCGTGGGTGGAGATTCTGTCTTCAATCGCTTTTTTCCTCGTTTCTCTGATGAGTTGATGGTGGGCGTTGGTGGCGGCTCTGAAGTTGTCGTGGGCTTCTGTGGATTTGGTGTTCCTCCAGGCCTTTCGAGTCTTTGAGCTCCCCCATGATTTGTGTTAACATTGAAAGAGAGCAGTCCTCTCTTTGTCTGCAGAAAAGTGAAAACGCTTTATTGTAATAAGGCATTCCTAGTGCCGGGGCACGACAAAGGCATTCCCTCAACTCTAGGAAGGCAACCAGACAGTCATTGTCCCAAGGCACTGGATCCGACACATCCCTGTGTGTCAGCCTTTGTAAAGGCTTGGCCACTAGGGAAAAGTTGGGTGTCCACTGACGATAGTAGTCCACCATTCCCAAAATATCATGACTTCTTTCTGTGTTGTTGGCGGATTCATTTGCATGATCATCAACATTCTCTCTTGTGACACCCTTCTTACACCTTTCTCGATATGATAACCAAGGTATAGGACTTTTCTCAAACAGTACTGCAACTTATTCAGGGACACCTTATGTCCATTCTTGGCCAAGTGGTTTAACAATTCAACAGTGTCAGTTTTGTATACTTCACGAGTATTTGACGCAAACAGCAGGTCGCCAATAGACTGGACCAGGACAGAATTACAGGGCATAATCAAAGACTCCAAATTCTTCTTAAGGATCTGATTAAAAGGGAGGGGATCTCCATATACCCCTATGGGACTCAGCACCATATCAAAACACGTTGCCCAAGCCTGCATGCAAAGAGGAACTGACTGTCCTCATACAAGGGTATGGAGAAGAATGCCTGGCACAAATCAATAACAGTAAACCACTCAGTCTCACATGGAAAGATTTGGTACCACGGGACAACAGGGAATCACAATATTATTGATTTTGAAAAGGTCCTGCACCATGCGGTACTTACCGCTAGGCTTCTGCAGGCCCTTAAAGGGTGAGCTACATAGACTCCTCATGATCTCCCTCAGTACTCCTTGTTGAATTATTGTCTCGATAACTGGGGTTATTCCAGCAATCATTTCAGGAGTCAAATTATACTGCAGTCTTCTGGGATATTCCACATTCAGTTTTATCTGAATACGGACAGGCTCAACTCCTTTAATGAGTCCAATGTCCTTTCCTGGAAAATCCCAAACTTCTGGTCTCACTGAATCTCTGAGATCTAAAGGCAAGTCTTCTGTCATCATCATCGGATACATTCCAATAATTAGATTTTGATTTGCCAATTTGAAGGCAATGTCCTCATCATGAGTTTACAGTTCTATTCCTTTCGGGGTACGGCATATGGTGCAGTTCAGTTTGCACAACAAATCACATCCTAACAAACTCACAGGACTCGAATCACAAGCCACAAATCGATAATACCTCAAAACTTCCTATTTTGACAGCGACATTCTCAGTAATGGGTCTCTTCATTTGTTGATTAGTAACTCCAACAACTTGGATAGTTCTTGCCGAGAGGGGTAGCTTTGGAACCTTCGCTGATCTCACAGTAGAACAGATAGCACCAGTATCAACCAAAAATGATACGTCATAGCCATTTACCGTAACATCTATAAATGGGCCGCTCTGGTCTACCTCCAAGACTTCACCAAGCACGCAGTCTCCCCCCCCCCGCTCAGGCACAGTCAGGAAGACTGAAATTGTCACTTGTCTAGAACATGGGAAATTGTTGGTAAGGATTATTATTCTGGAAAGCATTCTGATTCAAATTCGGGACCTGGTTTGAAGAAAATCTGGGAAAAATAGCAGCTTGCTGCCGCATCGGAAGTCAGGGAACCTGCATCACTGGGGCTTGTGGCACATTAAAATTTGGAGATCTAGGTCTGAGTACGTTCTGTTGCTGTTTGGAATTGCTCTTCCAAGGTGATACAAACCCTGAATGATGACCCTGCTTTGCCAGATTGAGACGACATTCTCGCTTCCAGTACCCCAGCCTATTGCAGTAGTGGCATGGATTAGACTTCTTCAATGTTGCCCCATCAATTCCAGTACTCGGATCAATAGGGACACCTTGACCTCTACCTTGTGACTGAAATCCACCTCCACCCTGCATTGTCGGAGCTCCCTGTTGATACACTGCCTGCATTTGACGCGCATTCCCTACAAACGGTAGATTTTGAATTCCTCTCTGAGCAGCCTTCATTTGAACCACCATCAATTTCTCCTTTAACTTTTTCTGACTCATTTCGATCTCATTGTTGCAGTATTTAGCATATTGAGAAATCTCGTCAACCGACTTATTCTGCCAACAAATCAAATGCTGTTGAATCATCATACTAATCTCAGGCCTCAATCCTATAACAAACCTGGACACAAAATGTCCACTATCTTTAGGCTCCAGTGTTTCCATCCTGCTATAATGCTTGAATGCCTGTAACAATCTCTCATAGTATGCATGAATCATCTCGTTCGGTTCCTGGGTTGTCTGATTGAGCTTGACTCAGTCAATATCTTGGGGTGGAACCTCAGACTTCAACCACATCATTACCTGATCATATGTCCTCATCACTATTGCTGAAGGATCATTAGTCTTAGGATCTCTTGTCGGGCCACTCTATGGCTATTTTGCATGCTGTTCACATATCACTGGGGACCACAGTATCAAAGAAGGTATTCAAATCAGTCCACAAAACCTTTGAAATTTTCACAAACCGCTCAACTTGCTTGTACCCCTCTACAGGCTTCTCTCTTAATTTAGGGAATTTATTTGTAAATGACTCAAGATCACTCCTACTCCACGGTACATATATGTACCCTCCACTGGGTAACTCCCGCAAAGGGAAGCTTGTAGCTCCAGTCACCCCCCCCACCCCCCCAGAGGAGGCGGCTCTCCTGTTGTTCTCTTGAGAGTCGTTCTTTTAGACCATTTAACTTCCCACTTCTCTAATTCACTCCAAATTCAGATATTGTGAATTAATTCCCAAATCTGCATCTTCATCCCTGGTATCACTGAAAG
The DNA here is from genome assembly GCA_963921515.1 of Calotriton arnoldi. Lineage (NCBI taxonomy): Eukaryota > Metazoa > Chordata > Amphibia > Caudata > Salamandridae > Calotriton > Calotriton arnoldi. Next base: position 887,534 of record CAWUFW010004415.1, on the reverse strand, counting down.
CGAGTTGGTGGCTTTTCTGTAAAGTCTTTTTCTTCTCCAAATCTACCTCATATTTCTGAGCTAATTCAGATAATTTATCATGGGCTTGTCTTGCTCAACTAGCAACATCCTTACTCATGAACAAAAGTTCACTCTGATGATATGTTTCTATTTGATCCAATGCAAGACAACCACTTATCATCTCATCGAATTCCAACTTTAATTTTCTCAAATCCACCAAATTAAAGTGGACTGAAGAGTTCCCTGACTTCTTTCCATATTCCCACTCTCATTTGATGTAGCATTAAGAGCTTTCAAAATGTTTTCCAGTTCCAGGACATTAAGACCAGGATGTACCTCAGGGGCTTTAGATACTACCTTTACTTTAGGTGTGCTACTCTTCATACTTAAAGGTGGTTCCCAAGTAAGTGAACCCAGATTTGGTAATCCCGGGAACGACCTTAAAGGCCCAAATTCAATCTGATGCACAGATGGGTCTGCACTTGCACCACACAGAGAACTTGCATTAATTGGACTTAAAGGAACAAATTCTCCCATCCTCTGGTGTAACTTCTGATGCTTTTTGTTGAGTGGGGTCAGCTGAGTTTTGAATCCTATTTCCCCCGGAACTAGGTTTATATATTGAAACCACTGGTCCAATTGTAACAGAAACTGTAAATGCATCTGGGACTGTGCAGACAGTGGAGGGAGCACAAGTCACTGGATTTCCTCCTATCATATTTTGATTCACTGTAATAGTCCCCATCATGCTCTGCTCCTTCTGCTCAGGAGAAATCCCTATCATATCAGGGCTCGTACTTACTGGTGCAGTAGGCAATCCGGTATTCCTGCAACCTCGCTCCCACCTCCCTCTATTCGAATCTCATTATACGGAGTTGGTCGCTCGGACTTTAATACGTCAAAAAAAAAGACTGTCACTAGTATCACTATCACTATTTTTATCTTTCACTCTGTCTTATTTTATCCTTCTTTCTCTTTTCCGTTCCTTTTTCCCCTTCTCCGCTTTGCAATAATGGGAATAATTTTGCTCCTTCTATCATGTCAATTCTCCACCTTTTCTGCTCTGTATCCCACCTTGCATCTGCATAGGTACGCACTGACTTTTTTACTCGTCCATGAAATCTCTCTTTTCTCTTGCATGAGCCGCACACTGCCAAGCATTAAGCGCTTCAAATTGTGTGGGTCTAGGTTGTGGTTTCATTTCATATAGAATTCTCCTCAAATTGACATTAATTCTCAGAATAAATGTACCAAAATACCATGCACCTTCTTTCTCAGTGATCTTATGCCATGGTTTGTGCCAAATGCATGTGTGTAACCCTACATTTATCGCCATATGATGAACTGCAGTGTCTTCAGGCGGGGCTTGTTCCCCCCATCTAAGAGGTATCTGAACATCTCCTCTAAACAAATTTCATACAACTTTAAAACATTTCATTTTCAATGAAAATGTATTTGTTTCAACAAAAAATCAATATTTTACTTAAAATCTCATTCCAAATGAGAAACCAATAACAATGCAACACCTCGTGACGTAGACAGACAATAACAGCGTGGCTTCACACCAACTGACCTATCCTAGCGCAGCACACTGTGATGACAATCTCACTCCTCGCAGCAGTTCACCATCCTTTGCAATTTTCATGAACGTACTATTTTTAGCAACACACTTACAACTAAATACAATGCAATAGCAACAAGTAACAATTGTCTGCCTACTAAAGAATCAACAGAAATCAATCATGCAAAAATAACACAAACACACATTCAAATGAAACCTCGTTGAGTGGGTAATCACTCTGATCTTTGCAGCTTACCTCTGCACAAATGGTACGCCACACTAATCATACCTCACTTTCACACAAAAGATAAACGTCCCTATCTCAATTGGGCTGTCAACAACGTCCCATGACAAACCCCACCAAACTTCAGCAGACAATTACAATTCAGTGTCGTCTACACTTTTTAATATCATCCCAGGATCTTAGGCCCCGTTGGACCAGATAAAAACGTCTCCACAATAAGCACTACACTCACGCGATCATCTAAAACATTAGCACACCATATCACACAATCTCCACAAGACACCACACAATTGGCACAAACAGCGCAAGCTAAGCATAATCCGCTTATGCAAAACCCAGTTGATACTTACTCATCCGCATTTACAACTCGCTCTCGACCCACTGGAACATCACCGATTCTCCAAGTCGAAACATGGACACTAGGGACTGAGATTTGATCTGGACTAATCTAAAGTAAATGCTTTCTAACTCCACTACCTCAGGTACTAACCATCCTCGGTATGCTACCATCTGAGACTGCTCTGGGCCATTTCTTCCAATTTACTCTGGTCCGTAGACCTTTTTAGTACCCTGAGAGGAAAAGAAGTTAGCAACAAATTTAAATCTTAAGGTACAGTGTGACCATTAGGACCACACAATAAAAGTCTGAGCCAGTAACTTGAAGTTGGAAGGTTTATTACAAACTGAAAGCCATAGTAATATAAATCAATCTCAAGAACATACTATAAAAGTTCAGAATTATCAAAGGAAGACCAAAACACATACAATATTGCTCCTCAACAGCAAAGAGCATATAAGAATTTCTGAGAAAGCAATGCAAAAGATAAGGAATGGGATTTGATGACTAGATGAATGGTTTCGATTCTTCTCCCCATACATGGAAAAGATTCACAACATCTACTAAACCCTACACTAAACTAAGGATAGGGGAAACGCTATTGAATCAAGGAAGCAAGAAAGGTGTCAGCATCAGAACCTCTGTGGAAGTTCTATACGTAATGAGTCAGGTATAGCATAAAGCCACACAATCTGTCTTTACCGCTCTAAGCCTAACGAGAATCTGACCAAACCCAAGAGGGGTTCACTAAATAAAATGCACAAAGGACATTCGAGAAATATGACCTCATACACATCATAATACTTTTCCAGTTCCCAAGAAAAAAACTTGGCACCTTGAACACTATTCCTATATTCTAGTCTCCGCTTCCAAGGCATCCTTGGATTCCTTCCTTCGTCTGATAGTACCAACTGTGAACGCTCCCTTTGTTCTTCATTAAAATTATTCCTCTCCTCACTATCTCTGAAATACAATGTGCTTTTCACTAGCTAATGAATGCCTTTGGTCTGTACCTGCAGAGGAGAAAAACATGCAGGAAACAACTTTCACATTAGTATTACATTTTGCAAATGTAAGCTTAAATCAAATCAAATCAAATCATGGGACATTTGTAAAGCGCTCATATCACCCGAAGGTCTCATGGCACTTACAGGCATCTCCAACTAAAACAGCTGATAGAGGAAAACAGGGTGGTCAGTTGTCAAAAGACCATGTTTTTAGTTCCCTACGAAAACGGTGGTAATCAGCCATAGCGCGGAGGTGTAGTGGCAATTTATTCCAGAAAGTGGGGGCTAAGAATGAAAAAGATCTTCCTCCATTACGAGTTGTGCGAATTCTGATGCAGGCAAGGAGGTGCTGATTGCTGGATCTGAGGGGCCGGCTTGGTTGATGCCAGTTCAACTTCTTTTTCCAGTAGCAAGGGCCACTGCCATACATGTTTTTGTGTGCCAAACAGAGAATCTTAAAACGCGTTCTCTTTCTCACAGGCAGCCAGTGAAGCCGTCTCAGGTTTGGGGCCGAGGGAGAATCTGACGGAAGATTTAAGACCAACCTAGCTGCAGTGTTTTGCAGAACCTGCAGCCTAGATAAAAGATCCTCATTTATAGCTGACAGTAGGGCATTACCATAGTCCATGCGATTGATGATCAATCCCTGGACCAATGGTTTCCTTGCTTCCATGGGGATCCATTTAAAAACTTTACGCAAATTGCGCATAGTACCAAAACAGGACCTAATTATGTGGTTCACCTGGTTTTTCATCGATAAATTATTATCAATTTGGACCCCTAGATTTCGAACCGATTGTTTGGGTATTGGACTAGGACACAGGGTAGCCGGCCACCAATCATTAGTCCAATGTTTTTGTGCGTTCCCGAAAAATACTATCTCAGTTTTATCACTGTTTAGTTGTAGATGGTTTTCGTTCATCCACCTGTTAACGTGGATCATACAGTCCCTGAAGCGGGCCTTGGTGTCTATGGGGTTCTGACCAAGGGTGACTAGAATTTGAGTGTCATCAGCATATGACATTACGTCAAAGCCGTACAATCTAATCACCCTGGCCAGTGGTGTTACGTAGAGATTGAAAAGTGTTGGGCTCAGGATAGAGCCCTGTGGTACTCCCATCGTGACTGGCCTACTACAGGAACTGATGTCGCCAACTTGGACAGTGGTAACTCGATCCATCAGATAAGCTCTTAAACCATCCCAGGGCCTTTCCTCTGACACCAATCTCCCCTAGCCATTGTATTAAAATGCTAAGGCCCACAATCATGCTTCCTTAACAGTTTTCTTTAAATGCATATTAATTCTAAAACCTACATATAATCCAATATATTATACTGTACTCTTATATGTCGCACAGTAAACTAATGCATATATTATTAACCAAGAACTACAACTGGTCACAACTTATAAAGAAAGCATTGAACACATATATAAGGCATTCTCATGAATCCCTGGTGAGTGCACTGCATTAAATGAAGTTTACAATCTAAACCTATAGAATATTAATATCAGCTATCCAGATATCTCTGAAAAGGAAAAACATTAATATGCACACATGCTTCAGCGCCCCACATAAGGGTAATAAGAGCTCTGCAATACAATACAATGGAAATATTCGGAAATTGTATTTTCCACCCAAAACCATCTGAACTGAAATCTTCCATTATTGTTTATGAACTATAACTGGGGCAACAGCAGCACTTCCGTAGTTTTGGTATGATCTTATTTATATAGGAAATATTTTTTTAGGTCTTGCTGTTTGCTTGAGCGCAAGTAATCACTTTGGATTCTCCCCAAGTTGATTTTCTCCTCTAGAGGCATTTGTTTGGGCAGCATGTGTGTTGTTCCACTTATTATGTAGTTCGATCACAGTGCGTGGAAAGTGATGTGTCCTTGCATTGCAATGGACATGCATTGTTTTTTTTTTCCTCACTGTTTTAAAACACACACATGTTCTTTAGACACAGTTGCCTGTCTTCTGCTGAAAACAGATGATCATGCTGCATGGGTCAGCAGCTTTATAGCAGGCTTGAGGCAGCATTATTCCCTGAGGATGGCTACTCTATTCAAAGTTTATGACTCAGCAGCCTGATGGTCACAATGCCCTGGGGATTCTCCTTACAGATGACCACCATGTGCAAAAGTACGAGTAAAACTGCTCATCTGGTGAGGACAATGAACCGCTTAAGCAGACCATCGTATGTCTAGTGGACAATATTCAAAGCAGTGGGTTTAGAGCCCTGCCTTTCTGTTTTCACTGCCAAAAACTAGACGTCATCCCTTCTGTTTATTGATGCCTGCATGATGGGCATTGGCAGTTAATTCGTGAAAGGCAAGAGTTAAATTATGGGGTGGAAATAAGGGCTTTCCTAACATGGATTCACTGAATGTATTCAATGCTTGGGCTTGCTTTGGCAGAGATGCCAGAAGAGGGAGAAAAGGGTATGCAGTGACAGTAACGAGAGCTAAGATAACAAGCATTTGCAAAGCCAATAGGTCATGCCTATGCAAGCACTATTGGCTTTGCCAATATATTACAGCTATATTGTACACCAGCGTGCCTTCTGATAAGCATGGATAAAAAGTTAATGGGGCAAAGGAGAGGGGAGTGGAGTGTCATAAAATGGAGAACTGTGGAGTGTTATGGAGTGGCGTAGGGTGGTGCAGAGTAGAGTAGAGTTGAGTTGTGTGGAGTGTAGTGGAGTGTCATGGGGTGGCGTGGATCGTGGAGAGTGTTGTGGAGTATGGTAGAGGGAGTAGAGTGTCGTAGAGTGTAGTAGAGTTGAGTAGAGTTTCAGAGTGGAGTAGAGAGTTGTAGAGTGAAGTGGCATAGAGTGTCGTGGAATGGTGTAGAGCAGAGTGGAGTGGCCTAGAGGGTGTCGCGTAGAGTGGAGTGTTGTAGAGCAGAATGGCGTAGATCAGACTAGATTGTCATAGAGTGGAGTGGTATAGAGTGGAGTAGTATAGAAGAGTGGAATGGCATAGAATGGAGTAGAGAGCTGTAGAGAGGGAGTAGAGTTTAATGGAGTAGAGCATCTTGGAGTGGGGCATCCTAGAGTGGGGTGTCATAGAGTGGAGTGTCATAGAGTGCAGTAGAGTGGCCTAGAGGGAAGTGGTGTAAAGTACAGTCGTGCAGAGTAGAGTGAATAGGTTTTTGAGTAAAGTGGTGTAGAGTGTATGGGGGTAAAGTGCAGTGACGTAGAGTAGAGTGGCATGGAGTGCAGTGGCGTAGAGTAGAGTGGTGCAGAGTACATTGCAGTGGCATAGAGTGCAGTGGCATAGAATGGATTGTTTCAGAGTAGAAGGAAGTGGCGTAGAGTGGACTGGTGCAGGGTAGAGTGGAGTGGTGCAGAGTGTTGCAGGGTGTTTTTTTTAGGGTGCACTACACCAGCTTAATTTGAGCAGGGGTGCTCTATCTAAAATAAGGAAACACACGTGTGAGATGCAGGAACTGAGTCAGAGTGGCACTTTATTAAAGAACAATTTTAAACAATGAATGTCAAAGGCACAATGTTAATCAAAAATAGCATCATGTAATCTAGAAGATAACAAGTTTCAGAGACACCTTCCTAGATGAAAAAGTAAATCAAGCAATTTTGTAAGTTTAGAAATCACGGCAATGCAGAGGAGAGAGAAAGAGACAATTTCAAAATATAATAAGCATTATAGCCTCAGCCAAAGATGCTAGAGAAGATGGCTGAGGGGCACACACACACGCGTCATGACCCATGGGATCAATTGTGCGAGGTAGTCCGTCGAATGGACAGAAGAGCAGATCATTTATACTCTTTTAATGAGGAACCATTGACCACAGAATCACGACATTATCAGGTGCTTTGACCGCAGAACATGACGCACTTTGGTCACTTCTCGCAAATATTAGGAAAACAGAAGTGACACTACATTACAAAAGTTTACCAAAAGGTCACTTGATGTTTGACCGCAAATCATAATGAAATTGAACATTTATCGAAAATGATTTGCGTCACTTCTCGGAAACTTTTATAAGAAAGCAGAAGAATACAAAAGGTGGAAAGTCCCAGTTGACCAGGAGACTCACCACAGCAAGGGGAGTCAGGGCAGGCCTGGAGCAACCAGGGGAGCCCAAGAAAAGCAGTGTTGACCCTCAAGTGGACACACAGGCCGGAGGCACAGGAGTCGCAAGGGGACCTCTGGCAGTTTCACAGGACAACAGCTAGCAGGGCACAGAGTGTGAGAAGGCCAGAGTCCTTTGTAGAAAATATGCGCTGGCATTAGGGCTACAAATAGCCCAATGCACAGAATTGTTGCTTGACAACAAGCATATGCAGCTGCAAATGAATGCGGTGCACAGAGGTACGGGTTATGCAGTCCTCACGAGGGATACTGGCCTTAAACTTACTGAGAGGGCAGCTCAACCTCGAAGACCTTCGGAACCCACCTCCTGTGTTGCTGGAGCCTTCGGAGTCTGCAGGAGCTCAGGATCAGCAGACCGGTCAGATGCGTTACGGTGCCGGCGAATGCAGGGGATTGACTCCTTCACCCCAAGGGAGATTCTTCAGTTGTCTTGGAGTTCCACAGGGTCCTGCATGGAGCCTGTATGGAGCACGGACACAGACGAGGCTTGGGACAGAAAGGGAGACGAAGTCGAGCCCAATGGAGGTCCAGCGAAGTCCAGTGTGTCCAGACAGTCGAAGCGTATGGTTTCTTCTTGTAGAATCTTGTTCACGTAAAATCCAAAGTCTTACAGCCAGGTAAGCCCTTTTGTACCCACGGGAGAGGGTTGGACAGATTCAGGGGACCCTCCTAGGGGAGGGTCAGGACACCCATGTCCTTTGTCCAGTTTCGTGCCAAAGCAGGAGCCAATGGCTCCCAGAACTTGTTTGAGCTGGACTATGCACAGGGACAACAAATGTGCCCCAGGTGCAGACTTTCAGGCACTCTCAGAGTGCACCCACCCAGCCTCAATACACTAAACCCTGTCTGGGAGGTGGTCACACCTCCCTGTGACAGGATGCCTATTGTGCTGCCTTCCTCTGCTCGAGCTTGGCTCAGCAGCAGGAGGGCAGAAATATGTCTCTGGTCGGCAGCATCCATTTTGTGCTGTCCGGGTCGAGAAGGCTGGCACCGGTTAGACCAGTGACCCCACGAAGCACGCTTCTGAAGGGTGGAATCATACCTCCCACACCAGTTACTGGTGTGGAGGTATGATTCCTAGGTGTTTGATACCAAACACAATATGCTTCTATGCAGCCGTTTTCGAGATAGCATTTACCGCGAGGTTATATTGTACCTCTACCTACATGTCCGGCTGAGTCACAAACAACCCGGGAGAATGGTCTCCGAAGGCTGCAGAGAGGCTCTGCTCATGCAGGGGCACCCTCTCACATAAAACCCAGCACCCTGCCTTCAGGATTGATAAGGCCTGCTATAGGGGTGACTTATAAGTTTTAAGTGTAGTGACCTATAGATATAGTGAACCTATATCTAAAATAAGTGGTACAAGCACCATCTTACACAGGCTGCAGTAGCAGACCTGGAGTTCCATGTTGCATGGCCTCTCATGGGTGGCATAATACATGCTTCAGCCCATGGGAGGCCTCTGGGGTACCTATGCCCTGGGTACATGGGTACCATATACTAGGGACTTAGAAGGGTACCCTAGTATCCAATCTGGAGTGTACCAAAGTACATGTCACAACCAATTTATGGAGAAAGCAGATAGACTGGGGTTCTGATTAGCAGGATCCCAGTCAGACTAGTCAAAAAACAGCAAAACACCAGGCAAAAAGTGGGGGTAACCATGCAGTCAGATCCTACCTTCCTACAGAGTGTAGTGGCATACAGTGCATTGGCGAAGAGTGCAGCAGAGTGGCATAGAGTAGAGTGGGGCAGAGTAGAGTGCAGTGTAATAAAGTGCAGTGGCGTAGAGTGCAGTGGTGTGTAGTAGAGTGACATAGAGTTCAGTAGCAGGGAGTGCAGTGTTGCAGAGTAAACTGTCGTAGAATGCAGTAATGTATAGTATGGTGGCGTAGATTGCATTGGCATCAAGGCCACAGGCGTAAAGTAGAGTGATACAAAGAGCAGTGGCGTAGAGTACAGTGGTGCAGAGTAGAATAGAGTGGCATAGAGTGCAGTGACATAGAGTACCATCGTGTAGAGTGCAGTGGTGTATAGTGTAGTGGCATAGAGTGTTGCAAAGTAGAGTATAGTGGCGTAGAGTGCAGTGGTGCAGAGTGGATTGGCTTAGAGTGCAATGCTGTAGAGTGCATTGGTTTTGAGTAAAGTGGTGTAGAGTGTATTGATGTAGAGTGCAGTGGTACAGAGTAGAGTGGAGTGGCGCAGAGTGGAGTGAAGTGGGGCAGAGTGGAGTGCAGTGGAGTGGTGCTGAATGGAGTGGAGTGGTGCTGAATGGAGTGGAACAGAGTGCTGTGGCACTGAGTACAGTGGCGCTGAGTGCAGCAGTGCTGAGTGCAGTGGCATAAAGTAGATTGTTTCAGATTAGAGTGGAGATGTACACTGTAAAGCAGAGTGGGGTAGAGTGGCATAGAGTGCAGAGTAGATTAGAGTGGTGTAGAGTGGATTTGTGTAGTGTGGAGTGGTACAGAGTAGAGAGTACTGGAGTAGTGTGCACTGGAGTAGAGTGCAGTGTTGCAGAGTAGAGTGGCATAGAATGGAGTGGCGCAGAGTGGAGTCTTGTAGAGTGCAGTGACGAAGAGTGCAGTGGTGCATAGTAGAGAAGTGTGGGTAGAGTGCATTGGCATAGAGTAGAGCGGTGTAGAGTAGAGGGGTGTAGAGTGAAGTGGCATAGAGTGGAGTGGTACAGAGTAGAGTGCAGTCACGCAGTGTGGAGTTGCATGAAGTGTTGTAGTGTGGAGTGGTGCAATGTAGACTACAGCGGTGTAGAGTGGAGTAGGATAAAGTGAAGTATGCATGGTGTGATAGCTACAGACAACACATCTTCAATTGAAATGACCATTACTTTTTCACAGACATACCGTTTTACTGATAAAAGTATACAGTGCACAAACGATAATGTGTGAAAATGACATCACATAGTGTATTGAATTGTTTTGATCATATTAAAATATTTGTTTCCACCACACTTCAGACTTACCCAAAAATGTGCTACATTTGGGCTTTTCTAATTCTGATCTATTCTGAAATGTCTGCAGTTAATTTACAGTCATTTACATTTTGTTGTGTGCTAGAAAAAGAATTACATCGTACAGCCTTGCTAAAGCACACACCCAGTAGACAGCATGATTGTCACATAAATCCTCTCACTTTGAAGTCAGAGAATGAAAAGTAAACACCAAGCTCTGAGGAAGACAGATCCTAACATTAGAATGTAAAGCAAATGTGCCAAGATAAGAACAGAAATCAAGCATTTGTGGAAGAATACAGTAAATAGGGTTTGGGAAGAGGAAGGGACGAACTCCAAGCTGGACAGCCTAAAACAAATAGAGCCAGCAAATAGAAAGCAAGCAAATGTGAGTTACAGACCACAAAGCCAATGGTAAGCAATGGGCGGAATGCATTCCTAGGAAAGCTTTCCGAATGTCCCCAAGACGTCATTATCAAAGCAGACAGTTGTGCTGTCTGGTATGCTTCAACGGAAAAATGGCAACAAAATGTGACAGAAGGAAATAATCTAACAGACATATCATAATCGCAGGACACAATTCTCTTCTTTTGTGTTTATCTCATTTGGTTGTTATAGAGTCTATCATAGGCACTGATTTCTGTGTGTAAACAATACCATGTTCTGGTCACATACAATATCACAAGCCTCGCAGAGATGGGGGTAAGAGTGAACCATCCTGTACTTCCAGCTCTGTGCTCCACATTATCTCACTGCTATGGAACTACATGATAAATGTAATATCACAAGTGCTGCCCTGTTGAAACGAAGATCAACACATGCGAATGGCCAAAGCCACTTTCAACACGGATTTTTAAAACTATTTTTAGCAATTGCATGAGATCATGGAAACTGCTGAAGCTCTCTCTGACAAGATCTAAAAATGTTTTTCATACATAAAGGAAATCTCACTAAAACTACAGAGGAGCTACTGCTCCCTTTGCTATATCTCATTAAAAATAAGGGAAGATTTCAGTACAGATGACTTTAGGTGGGAAATACAACTTCGGAATATTTCAGTTCATGTGCTTTCGGTTAAAAGATGCCATTTGCTAAATTCACCTTGCGTTTTCCTCCAGCAGTAAACAAGTAATTAAAAGGAACAGGTAACGTTTATTTGTATTCTCCAGGTGCTTTCACAAATACTTTAAGGTTGCATTCTGTACTCGAGTTTCCTGGAACAATAACAAAAGACAATGGGCGGCAGAAGCATTTATATTCTGTAAATGATTTAAAGGTGTATTCAGTCAAACGGTTTACTGGTAGTTTCAGTGCTCAAATATGCAATGCACAGAACAGGGTGTGCTTCACAAATGTCTTGTGTAACCGAGTATCAATGCTGCCAAGCAGAGGGAAGTTTCTAAAAAAAATAATCAAAAAATGATGGCTGGGATGCTTGATTTAACTTCAGCTAGTGGAAATAACAGTATATTGGTTTTTTTTTATTTGCTCACTCTACCATTGCAGGTAAGGGAGGAACCACATGCAAACAGCATTCGTCATGCTCCAATATGAATAGCCCAGCGCGGCCTGAAAGGCCATGTACCCTCCGAACAGAAACACAAGCAACCACAGGTTGGTTTCAGATCTGTCAGGCTTCATCATCCGGTCGTGCAGTGAGCTACACGTCTGCGTTACTGACACAGTTAAAACAGAGTTATCGTTCAGGTAGGTCGAATGCTCTAACAGTCTCATGGATATATTTCCCTGGAAAAACAAGTTAAAAGTGACGTTACGGTTCCAAATCAATACCCCAAACCCTGAAATATGCCAGTTTCTCGTTTTATTTCGAGCAACTTTCAATGTCTCTTTGTGCCGGTCTATCAACTTTTTTTGTCTAGAACTGGTCATTGGTCTCGTTTCTTTTCTCTGGGGATTTTTTTCCACCGTGTGAAACTCATAAGTTTGGCAAAATTTGTGAATTCCAAAATGGCAGGAAAATACTTTAAGCCCTCCATCAGCAAACCATATTTCATGTTAATGCAAATACGAGTGACCGATCTCTTGAGGTACCATCTTGCAAGTTTACCAGCCACGATATCCCTAAATCTTAACTGCTTGACGCCAGGCTGATATATTTTTCAAACTCGAAGATCTCAAAGCTACTGAATAGATAGTACACCAAAACACACAAGAGCATGCTTTCTTGAGTAAAGTTCTAATATCATGCCAAATTTGCTGTACATCCATACAACAGGTTTTGCTGTAGTTAGAGTAAAAGTCTTATGAAACCAACATTTGAAATGCATCTTATTTAAAATGTTTCCCTCTTCATGGGTATGCACAAAACTTGGCATGCTAAATCTTAGCCAGTCTCACTACAGCTGTGCAAAATTTTATGCTGGTATGTCAAAGGCAAAGAAAGTTATTAGCAAACAAAATTATGCACTTTAATTGGAAAGTAGGTTAAATGTAATATGGTTTATGCATCCATGAGTTCATCATAAAATGCAAGGCCAAAGGTCAAGTAGTTTGCAAATGTCACCAGAATCACAAAATGGCAATATATGACCATATGACACATTATCTGGTATGTATTTATTTAGTTTATTTTTGTGTAGTTAGCTTGAAAAAGCAATTTTCATCTAAGTGCATCTAACTATGGGCAACATTTCAAATTCAAATGTTTAGGTTGTGTTGTGCGCCATTTATGACTAAATTGTTGGCAACATTATGGGGAATAGTGAAAGCACTGTTTATCACATAATTATGGACTTACTGGAGTTCCCCCTTAATTTTCATAATTTGCATATTCCACAAAAATGTTGGGTTCAATTCACAAAGGTAAACTTAGACGTTTGGTCTAAACTTAGACCAAACGTCTAAGTTACGACTTTGGGAATTCTCAAAGGGCATTTACGAGTACTATGTTTAAGTCCGCACTCGGGGCAGGATCTCCTCCCGAGTGTGGACATAAAGAAAATACTCGTAAATGCCCTATGTGAATTCCCAAAGTCGTAAACTTAGATGTTTTGTCTAAGTTTAGACCAAACGTCTAAGTTTACCTTTATGATTCGGGCCCGCTGTTTTAAGTTGGAATGGATGAATATAATACTGCCAAAGAATGTGCCATATAATTAGCATTTTTTGACACATAATTTAGACAACCTTTTCAAATATTTGGTCCTCCACTGCACAGAACATTTGTAATTCTGCAAGAACTTCCTTCTCTGTCTCACTCCAGTATACCAGCATCATGGTTGGCGTATGGACTGTTGCCCACTCCTTTGTCTACTGGTCTTTTGAGGATGCGAAAAGCTGCAGCTTTTGCAAGGATCTAGGTTCTCCCCAAGTAGACATTATTTGAATTGCAAATAGAGAGATAAAATGACCTCAACTTGTACTTATATTTTAAAGCATTTCAAAATGTGAGCATCCTGATGTGATGATAGTGCTTTGCAGAGAAAATGATTTGGGCACAATCACAGGAGAAGCTTTATTATATGCAGTGAAAGGAACTTTAGGAGAGTTGAGTTGATGAATCTCTTCCCAGAATCAGTCGTTGGCTATTCCAACATACGGCAAAGGCAAAGGTGGCAGTGGCTCAATCAATTGTGTCCAAAAATTTAGAAATTCCTGGCATTTTTAGAGATCGTCCACGTGGGAGCAGACATGTCTTCCGATCCTGCGGTCAGGGAAGGCATGTCTGCCCCAACCCGACTGGAGCTTTCAAAATGCTCCCACCAGGTGGGAGCACACATATGTACCCCTGCATGCTCTTGCGGGCAGGGAAACTACTGTGACCCGGGGGTGGGTTCCCCGGATTAAGTCTCGGGGAGGGAGGTTGGGCACATCCTCCCGTTTAATGTCAAATCGGCCTTGGGGGATAGGGTCCCCAGGGCCTCACTGTGGCTCTGGGAGGGGAGCCACATGCCCCCCCCTTTTTAAATATTTGGCCCTGAGATATGGTGTCCCCAGGGCCTTTTCTGGCTCGGGGACGGGGGGGCCGTGAGACCCTTCCCCTTTAATTTCAATTAGGCCTGGGGGGATGTGGTTCCCAGGCCCTCAGTGAAGCTCAGGAAGGGGAACCATGTGCCCCCTCCCTTTTTAAAAAAAAAATCAGCCCTGGAGGATGGGGTCCCCAGGACCTCATTAAGGCTTGGGGATTGGGGCTGCATGCCCCCACCACTTTGTTGAAACATTCGGCCTTAGGGGATGGGTCCCCTGGGCCTTTTTAGGCTCAGGGAGTTGGGTTGTATGCCCCCTTCCCCTTTGATTTCAAATTGCCCCAGAGGGATGGGGGCCCTGTGGCCTCAGCGAGGCTTGGAGAGGGGAACTGTGTGCCCCCTTCTCTTCATAAAAGAGGAGGCCCCAGGAGATGCGGCCCCCAGGGCCCTGACTGGTTTGGGAAGAAGGGTCTCACTGATGCCCACCCTCCCCGTAATTTTATAAGTAAAGACCCCCGGCCTACCCAGGGCAAATTTTTTTACAACCAAAATGCCGAAGGGTGTTTTTTTTTTTTTTTTTTAAAAAGCCACGATCTTGGTCCCATGGGATTACAGCTTTTAAATAATATAAATATATTTTGGCTAGAGCTAGGGAGGCAGGGTATCTTTACCATGCCTCCTTATGATTTTTTTATCTCAGGACAAGGGGTTGAGTCCCCGATTCTGGTAATGACTGCCTGCAGCATTTTTCTCCATGTTGCAGGCAGCCAATCAGAGTGCTTGCTCCCCCGGGAATATGTCTCCTGTGGAAGCGAATTGATCCAAGGGAAAAAAAAAATTCTGGGTCAATCAGAATGCTCTTTTTTTTTAAATTGTGTTTGATGGACTCTCGCAAGGGTCTCTCAAACCCAACCGTCCAGAAATACAAATATCTTTGTATATTAATATTTCAAAAACTACTGAACAGATTTACACCACCCGCAGCCCCGGGGACCGCCACCTCCCCGGGGATTTTTTCATTATGAATGCGGGCGGGCCCACTGGGCCTGCCTGCAGCCCTAGGACCGCCACCTCCCCGGGGCTAATTATAATTATGTGGGGGCCCTCATGGATCCCCCCTGCCTCAGGGACCGCCACCTCCCCAGGGCCGCCAGCTCCCTGGGGCACAAATGCAATAATTAAGGGGGTCCATTGCGGACCCCGGGGACCAACGCCTCCCCGGGGCAAATTTGAACCAAGTGGGGGGTCGCACGCCCCCCTCCAGGAGCCCTAGATGGCCCTGGGGACCGCCACCCCACAGGGCAGGCTTCAGCAATGTCCCAGGGTGCCCACCCCCGGGACATTGCATTTTGCTATGGTGCTCCCGCCAAGCCATAGCAAACTCTCTGCTTTCAGCAAGCCACAACACAAATGCCCTTGCTTGCTGAAAGCAGAGCATTTTCTGTTCCCATGCCCGCTGTGAAGCGAGCAGGGAAACAGACATTGCTTTGGTATCCAGGGAGTTGCATGTTAGCAGCTCCCTGGGTCTCAAAGCAATGCAACCAACGGCTGTCCTTTGCCCTGTTGGCGGCGATGCAGACTGACTGGGGCTGGCGCTGCCCGGGGGCCCGGCGGGACGCGACCTGAGAATGGACCGGAGCCCCATCAGGGGCGTCCCTGAATGCCGCAGACCCCTAGCATGACTACTGAATAACGCTGTTGCTGACCTTGGCCCCCGGCTGATCGCCTGCGTTCTACCGCGACTTTGCTGAGGCTTGAGGAATTGCCTACACTGGTGAACATCGGAGCACCCGACCTGTGGCCTTCACAGAGATGCTGCAGACTGCGGCTGTGAATCCCCGAGGCCCTCCTGACGTGGCTACAGAGCAACGCTGTTGCTGGCCTTGGCCCCCAGCTGATTACCAGCGATCTGTCGCGATCTGGCTGAGGTCTGAGGAATCGCCTGCAGTGGCGAACATCGGAGCACCCGACCCGTGGCCTTCACGGGGATGTTGCAGACTGCGGCTGTGGACCCCTGAGGCCCTCCCGGACAATCGATCAGAGGTGAGGTGGCGCTGTCCCGGGCCGCGGGGTTGATGTGTTGTGAGTGCGGCTCTTCCTGACTTGAACTATGATGCGAGAGGGCCCCGGAGGTAACATGAGACTGGGCGCATAACGTTAACCCCTGGACTCGCCTCTACTAATACTGACACCGGGAGCCCCCTGCCTTGGTCATTGGAATAGAATCCATGAAAGTGGCTCCAAATGCTGAAATGAGTGGAGCGCCAAGGTTGCCCTCTCGCCCATACATATACCGGATGAGGCCTAATTGATAGAGGGGGTCTGAGCGTATGACAATGCGCCACTAATTAATTTATGGTGTGATAGAATAACTTTCCCCCCCTTTTGGTGCTGAGAACTACGGGGTGAACAATTGGGCTATCACTTACCCTGAAACTATACCTTCCCAGTACGGCCTGAAGACAGTAGCGCTTATAAACCACCGACTGGGCCGCTCTGGGTACCACCCAGTAAAGAGAAAATCTATGAAGCCATAGACCCCGGACGGGTTGAACTGTATAGCTGAGAGCTACCTCGTTACAGCGGCAATATCTGGCATTGGGGACACATTATCCCTTTGGGTTTGTCACTTCCATTGAGCTACTACACGGGCTGATTACCTAGTTTACTGGCAACACGCGAAGCACACTCATAGTGCAGAGACCCGAATTGCACCACGCCGAATGGTCAAGGGGTGGGGTAGACGACACCCTATTGACGCCGCCTCAGGGACAGCTCTAGTAGCACTGAATATTCTATACGTGCGACAATATGGGGCGCACAAAGGGTAAAACGTCCGAAATGCCACCAGTAACCTATTGACCCAAGGGGACTCAGACACAGCCTCTCAGGCATCATCGGTAAGCTGTGTCCCTCCGACAAATTTGATGCCCGCCCCAGACAAATTAGACCTAATCCTACAGGAAATAAGAGACTCACGTAAATCTATAGAACACCTAATTGGCACTCTTACCACCGGCTTCACTCTCTTACGGGCTGACCACAACAAATTATCAGAAGCGGTTAAAAATAATAAACAGACTCTGGCGGAACTACTACCACAACATAAACAACATACAGAACATATATCCCAAATACAAAGACAATTAGTAAGCCTCCTTGACAGGGCCGAAGATGCGGAAGGCAGGGCTCGACGCAACAATGTCCGTATAATAAGGCTGCCGGAACGCGCGGAGGGCCCTAATGCGACCCATTTCATAGAGCAATGGCTGCGGGATCAAATAGCCCCAGAGGGGCTGTCGAATTTCTTTTGTGTGGAAAGAGCACACCGGATCCCGGCGGGCAGGCCGACAGCGGGAATGTCACCTAGGCCAATGATAGCCCGTATTCTAAAGTACAAGGACCGCGATCTTCTACTCCAAAAAGCCAGAGAAAATGCACCGATACAATACGAAAATCATCGGATAGAGGGTCCTAGTTCAACAACAAAGAGCCTCCTACCAGCCATTGAAACAGAAACTTCAAGCATTAAATCTCAAATATGCTCTGTTGTTTCCAGTGCGGTTGAAAATCATATACAACCAAAATTCTCACTTTTTCGACTGTCCGGAGGCAGCAAATGACTGGCTGGAATCTACCCTTTCCTCTCAAACACTGGACAGTATCGACCAGAAGATACGTCAGGATCCAAAGCGAGCACCTAAACAGGGAACGCGTCGGAACAGATCTGCCCGTAGACTCCCTACAAAAAACCCGTTACCGGAGCAGGCCCTACGGGGGCAAGAATCGGCATTGGCAGCAGCTGCTTCCATACGAGAGACTAATCAAGCATTGTCACCGGAACATTCGGACGATAATCTGATACACTCTGACTCTGAAAGTAATGACATTTTGTTCCCCTCGATTACTCCACAAATAGTGCAGGACTTATTTGGCTGAAGAGGTGCAGAACTTGAAAATGAAGCCCTGCGGTCACTGATGTATGGCCCTGCGTACCGAAGGGAAGTAAGACATTGTTAATGCACATGTATATTGTCTTTTTCTTCCCAGGTTTCTCCTACTCCTTTTCATATCAAGGGTTTCGTCATGAGTGTAGCTCCGTCTGAGAATGAGGCATTATGCAAAGTATAGGAACCATCCCCCCTGCAGTAACTGCAAATTGTAACCGCATGGAACCTCATATTGTTTTATATGATGTTTGGACCAGCATAGTTCACGCGCTAGTCCTAGTATTGGGTTTTGTAGTCCAGATAGATTTGTTGGGTTCTTGGCTCGCCCCACTTCATAATGCACATACTACTTATCGGACACACCTGGGCTACTGTATCATAACCACACAAAAATCTGTATGGCTACGTTGGGTAAATACAAAGTGATAACATGGAATGTTAGGGGGATGGGTTCAGTGCATAAGCGCCATAGAATCCAAGCTCAATTAAATAGAAGAAAAGCACAGATTGCCCTAATTCAAGAAACCCATCTCACCGACTCTGAAGCAATTAAATTGCGTAAAAAATTGAGGGGCCAAATATTCACCACATCCTACTCTGCATTTGCGAGGGGGACACTCATATGGATTAGACACGGGGTACCGTTTGTGATTATTGAGCAGCGCATAGACACGTTAGGACGCTACATGCTTATACACGGTACACTAGACTGAATCCCTATAGTTATTGGCAGTGTATATGCTCCAAATTACGACCAAGATAACTTTCTTACTAACCTAAAAGTAGTACTGGTGGACTGGACCGACATTCCATGGGTTCTCAGGGGGGACTATAACTCCATTCTAGATGTCCAGCTCGATCACTCCCACCCCCCGGTTCGGGGGGCTGCTTCCATAAAACAAACAGAATTTCTACAGTCCTGGGCTGAGGGCTGGGCAATGAAAGACATATGGTGCCTCCAAAACCCTACTAGCCGTGAATACTCTTTCTATTCTCCATCGCACCAACTACACACTAGATTAGACAGAATATTCTGCTCCCTATCTCTCACATCCCAAGTCTCCCAGACTACGTACCTTGGGAAAACACTTTCCGACCATAATCCACTTGAAATCACCCTGGAGTGGGGGAAAATACCCACCCCGGTCCCAACATGGAGACTATGGCCACAAATGCTAGAGGATGCGGTGTTTCGTGATAAATTAGGAACGACCATTACCAATTATTTTAATGAAAATGCTAACTCTGCCTCTTCTCGGCTAATAGAGTGGGATGCGTTTAAATCAGTAATCCGAGGCGCAGCAATAGGAGCAACGGTGGGGGCCCATCAGGAAATACATAAGAATCTTACAGCACTTGAGGCCTCTCTAAATAAACTTGAACGAGAAGCGAGTAACAATCCCTCTAAACAAGGGAACTTACAAGAAGCACGAATACAGCACGCCAAACTTCTCGAGCAACTTCGGTTGATTGACTATCGAGCGTATACCCAACATAGGCATGCAGAAGCAGATAAATCAGGCACCCTATTGGCACGTCTACTACGTGACATGCCCCCCCGTTCCAATACCGGAAATAGCATTATCAGATGGCACTATTGTACGCACTCAGGCAGAGATTAACCTTGTATTCAGTAATTACTATGAGGCGCTATATAGTGCCCCTATTGCTGAAACACCGGAACATATAGAGGCATTTTTAGATAACCTGACTTGCCCCAAATTGACAGTGGACGCCCAAAAAGAATTAGAGAATCCTATAACAAGAGCTGAAATAAAAGAGGCTATTAAGGAGCTCCCAAGTAATAAGACCCCGGGATTGGATGTTCCGCCATCAGAGTTCTATTCTACCTACGCAGATAAATTAACTCCACACCTTGAAAGATTATATAAGGCAGCACACGAGGCCCACACTCTCCCACTGACCACTATGCAAGCACTGGTCACCTCCCTTCCCAAACCAAACAGAGACCCACAAGATATGTCAGGATATCGCCCGCTTTCCCTATTGCCCACCGAGTATAAAATACTTAGCAAAATACTGGCCCGCCGACTCCTTCCTTATCTCCCAAAACTAATCCATATTGACCAATGTGGATTTGTACCTGGCCGTAACACATCCCTAAATATTAGGCGGTTGCACCATATCATGGAGACTGCATCTGAATTATCCTGTAAAACTGGATGCATCTCCCTCGACCTACAGCAGGCTTTCGACACTGGAAATACATGCTGGCAACCATGAAAAGATTTGGCATTCCGAGGGGGTATTTGGGTTGGGTCGAACTTTTGTACACTATCCCAACCACTCGAGTCCGTACTTGCTCCCATATATCTCGCCCTTATCCAGTAGCAAGGGGAACAAGACAGGGCTGCCCCCTGTTGCCACTATTATTTGTATTAGCGCTAGAACCCCTACTCATCAAACTCCGAAGAGAGGCTGTAGACATAGGGATCCGGCTAGGACAATCAACACATGTGGTGTCGGCATATGCTGAAGACCTCATACTTTATATGAAGGACCTAACAGGAGACAAAGAACCTATCCCACGCATGTTCAGACAATTTGAACGGGTTTCGGGGCAGGCAATCAACGCTAACAAGTCACATGCATTCTTTATGAAACATATAGAAAACCCAGACCCTATCAAATTTGGAGATTTTACCTTATTAACCGCCCCACAAACTTTTAAATACTTAGGCATACAGATATAAAGAACTCCTCAGGACCTTCTGGAAGGAAACCTGATGAAAGCAATCAGATCATTACGGGCCCAGATCTCTTTCTGGACATCATTACCTCTATCGGTGATGGATAGAATAGCCATCTCTAAGATGGTGATGCTCCCAAGACTTTTATATTTCTTTACTAACTTGCCGATATTGATTCCCGTCAAAATCTTCCGAACACTAGATTCCCTCCTCTCGGAACTAATCTGGGGAAAAGGACGCAAGAGGGTGAGTCTGGCAAAATTGCAATTGAGGCCTGACGAAGGGGGACTTGGTGCCCCTGACTTTCGTGCATATTGCATGGCTAGTTAGCTGCAATGGCTGTCATATTGGCTTGCTGGACGTAACCTACACGAGATCGGCTATACACCACAAATGCTTAATCAGGGAACACTCCATACACTACTACTACCTGACGCTAGACTACCGCCCACCACTCCCCCTTTACTTAAAACAGCACTACTATACTGGAGACGGACGCTACAATATACCAAACGAATTCCCCCATACACATCTAATATCCCCTTGCTCGGGATCCCCACTGCGACCGGGATAATTACTAGACGCAGGATTTCCCAATGGGCACAAGAAGGAGTAACAACAGTAGGAGCACTGTTCATAGACGGTACACTAGCGGATCATGAAACCTTCATCCACACTCAGGTTGTCCCTCAAACATTGTTTATGCTACATGCTACCATCCCCCATTATATTAAACGATGCTGGACTCCGGACGGGAGGGAGCCTTCTACTCATGAACTAGGAATGCAGTACATTTGATGGGCGAGGGACGCCACCTAACCTGCTAGTTATACAGAGGCACCAGGGCCCACGCGGGAGCCTTACTTACATCCCTGCGATAAAAATGGAGAGACTTGGGTAGGGAATTTACTGATAAGGAATGGGCTTCCATCCTGGAATTCCCAATAAAGGTGTCCAGAAACGCTAAATTTAAATACATACAGTATATGATCCTGCATAGGGCTTATTTTATCCCACATCGCCTCAATTGTATATACCCAGATGCACAAGTCCCATGTCCCAGATGTCAGACGCCTGACGCAGATGTTTTGCATATGCTGTGGGACTGCCCGCGCTTGCGGGGATTCTGGCACACAATAGGGTACCTGGTGCAGGAAAAGACGGGCACCTCTGTTTGGACAACAGCAGAGAGCTGCCTATTGGGACTGCACCGTCGCTCGAAAGGACAGAAAGTACGGTATAGATTTGCAGACATGGCTATCCTCATAGCAAAACGTGCCATCACAATGAGGTGGAAATCAGCCCTTCCCCCTACGCCATTTACCTGGCACGCAGAAATGACTCGCTGGGTAAGTGCAGAGAGTGTTATTATTAGAAAAGAAGAACTTCGTGGTTTGCGTAAAATACCCATTTCTTTGGAATGGGATCAGATGCTAGAAACACTAAAGGCTGCGGACCCATTGGAGCCCCCTGTTCCCCAAAATATAATAACACCACCCCCCCTGTTGCGGTTTGAAAAACTGAGTCCTTACAGCACCATACACTATACAATATCTACTAACAAGGAATTAGTTGATATATACTATAGCCAGACAATAACACTCATCTATGAGAATATATAACCCTGACCCGGGATTCAATTTACGTGGGTGAGCCAGGAAAAGGGGTGGGCGGAGGGAAGGATACAAGTTGGGGTTTGTTGAATATATTCGTTTGGATTCTTTTATAGCAGTAAACCAAGCATTGTAAGACTGTATATTTATCACAGCGGATAAATCATTATGCACATATTAATAAACAGTTAGATATAAGAGAGAACATACTTAAGTACTTACATGCATAGAGATACATTGTTAGAAATAACGCAATAATCGACCTAATGTTTCTCTTTGTCCGCTGGCGAATTACTGTAATGAATATACTACAAGAAATTTAATAAAATCAATAAAATTGTGTTTAAAAAAAAAAAAAAGCACTATACACCAACATCCCCCAAGAGGCTACCATCAGGGTCATTGAGGAAATGCTTAGAACATCCACCACCACAGTACCAATGCCTGTAGACTTCATTATGGAGTGCACTGAAATAGCCATCAAGAACAATTTTTTCAAATACAAAGATCAACTGTACCACCAGATCCACGGAACATCCATGGGCAGCACTTTCGCGCTGAGCCTAGCATGCCTATAGATGGCTCATTTTGAATCATTCCATACACTGTCAGAGACTAACCCATACTCAACTGAGATTATACAATGAAAGTGCTATATCGACGATATCCTGGTCTTTTGGGCAGGAATGGAAGAAAGATGCATTGAATTCCACAACTGGATCAATACCCAGGACCCTTTTCTCAAATTCACTTTATCAGCATCCACCAAGGAATTCCCCTTTTTGGATCTTCTCATCACACTGGATCACGGGAACCTCAAAACAAAGACATACAAGAAACCTACTGATTGCAACAGCCTCCTCCCTTTCAATAGCCATCACCTCAAAGCACTTAGGGAGAACCTTCCCTACGGACAATTCCTTAGACTGAGAAGGAACTGCAGCAATATCTGCGACTACGAGATGCAAGCAGAAACCCTAAGCAACAACCTCCGGAGAAAGAACTACCCTAGACAAGTCATTAGAAATGCGAAGAAGAGAGCACGCAATAACCACCGTGAAGCGCTGATGGAAGCAAACACCAGAACACAAGAAGACATCATTACTTGTGTAACTACATTCACCCCTACCTCCAACCAAGTGAAAAACATTGTTCTAAAACATTGGCACATTGTCAATACAGGGGACCTGCATTTGGAACGCCTCAGGTTTGCCTTTAAGAGGACACAGAACCTAAGAGTCATGCTAGTCCATACTAGACCTCAAATGAGAAGACCACCTAACCAGACCACCCTATGGGACCTCCCATTTGTGAAAGGGCATTATCCATGTGGTAACTGCAATGTATGCCCCTCCACTAGCCATACCAAGGAACTCCAGTTGGGCGCCCTTACGTGGACTCAACGTCAACACACCAACTGCAACACAAAAAACTGCGTATACCTAATCAAGTGCCCATGCAGTCTTCTCTACGTGGGCATGACCACCAGACTAGTCAGAACTCATATCAATGAACATAAAAGCAACACCAGCTGCGGCCACAGCACAACGAAAATGAGCACTCATTTCATTGAACACAACCACACCACAGACCAACTCAAATGGACCAATCTGGAAGCCAATACGGTTTGGAACACCTCTACCCTGTTGCGCAAAGAACAATGGTGCACTCTAATGTGAACCGGCTGAATGATGAGATCCCTTCAATTGAATTACAGACTTGAACCATCCATCCTAAGCAACACCTCATGCCTATATGTATGCCCACTAACCATACATGACACGGTAGCGATACTGATACCCCAAGAATACATGGAATACATTATCTTTATTCTGCTCTTAGTTCATGACTATGATCTACCTCCGCTCATAGTCCTCCACCCTTTCTCTGCCTCTGTGCATTCTTATGAATCCACAATAGCGCTTAGGCCCTTAGCTGTGTCTCTCCAGATACTGGCCTTCTCTGCTATAAAAACCAACACAGACTATGCCACATTGTGATATTATGTATCTCCAACCAAGCGCATATTGCGCTCTATTCTACAACCATGCCCCTTTGGCATATACAAACTACGAGGGTAATACACCACAGAATTAACAATAATAGTTGCCTGTCTCACGCATTCTGCACTTTGTTCCGCTACCCTGCCACTTATATTACATGCAGCACCATTCAACCAGGTCTATACCACTTTGGGGTACATATCATCTTTGTTATATCCCGCCAGGTACTGGCTTTGTCAGCTTTGCGGACCGATAAGGACCAGCACCGCATTGTGATACGTGCTTTGCGCTCACTTCTGTGACCTTGCCATTTATCACATATGAGCCCCCCTGCAATTATATCCATCCAGGGCCATACTGCTCTGAGGCGCATATCATCAATAACCTGTGGGGTACCCTTGATAATCAAGTAGGGCACTTCTTTCTTTCCAATCAATCAAAGAACTTTATTTCGATCACTATAGATCATAAAAGTACATCATAGTACAAGACAATTACAAACACACAATACAAATAAGACCTAACATTATAAATAAACATTCTCAGTCTATTTACAGTCACAGAAAAATAGGTCGATCAAAGTGCATCAGTGTTTGTGCAAAAAAAATGATCATTGTAATAGCAGCATGATGGGGGGCTAAAAATTACATCATTATTTGTACTTAAAAACTTCTTTCTTTCCTTCCCGCAATTAACAACAGAAACCCACTCCAAGATGGCCCCCGCTTTCCCGACATGCACACGTGACTACTACGTCACATGCTAGGCGCGCCCGGACACACCACCGCGACCGCCAGCTAACACACAGCACAAATACAGAGAGAGCCGCAATGAACATCCTCCGAGGCGGCGAGAGGTCGGGTAGGTTAATAGACCTGATGATCCTATGAAACTGTAAGTACAGTCTCCCCCTGGCCCTGCGTGTTCCGTTGCATTCAGCTCTTTACGCATTAAGCAACTAATGGCACAACTCTCTGCACAGATTTCGAGGACTTCCTCAGCTGTACCTCATGGGACATTAACCCCATTTTGTATAGGTAAGCGCATACCACGCCATTCACCCCATGTCAGCACAGTGTGACCTGAGGTCTTGCCATCAATGGTCTACCTTAATATATGTTTTTACTCACAATACAGCAATATATTTTTCTACGATACCAATCCAGTCGGCACAGCTCACAGTATGAAATACCGGTGTGACTGGCCCATGACCTTGCCCTTGGCTTTACAAAATGCATCTATGTATTTGTTTGTCTACGCCAGTGTGTCTATGACATTGTACATCACGTCATGATTTTAACCGAGATGCCTTTATATATTTATATGTTTGTTCATCCACTTGAGCGTCACCATGACACTATGTTTGATGACAGCCTACCATCTGGTAAATACTATGCTGGGTGATAATAGTAGTTGGTAAATACCACGAGCACACGGTCGACTAATGGGGGACCTTAGCTCCGTTCTTTATCTGTACCCTTCTATAAGGGTTTACACGCACAACTGTATTTCCTCCATTCCATTTATCTTGTTTCTTTTGTTGTTCCAGATTACATTACTCTAGCAAGTGGCACTTCGAATAATTGACAGGCCACCACACTGCACTAGCACTCACAGCACTCTTTACACTGGTCCTGAAGAAGCGCAAAGGATCTCCTCCTGAGACCACAATCTGCGCGAAACATGTTGACCTTCAACATGCCCAATATGGACATGACATCTGTCTAGCTACCAGGGGCCATCATCACCCCCAAGCAGCACAACCTTCTGGTTTTTTATTGATGACAGAGGGGTTATTCCCTATTAAATCTACTAGTTCCCCCTCCAGCCATCTTTTAACTTCACACTAGGATACCACTCCCACTCAGACCCGCACACACCCTTAAAGCTTTATTATTCAAAAGATCTCCGATAAAGTGACCCTTCAGGGGACCCGTAGGGCATTGCAGCGCCGGCCCAATGAGGAGCACTGCCCAATGATGAAGCATGACATCCTTCGGGGTGTGTGAGGGCACCAAGATAAGGACACCCTGTCCCCAGGCACTATATTAAGAGAACGACTCCTTCTCCCCTCCTCCTATCACACTTTTTCCATAGGATCTGTGCCCCCCCCCCCCTTCCCCCCCCGGGCAACGATTCTAATTTTCAGGAGCATGAGTCACTGGACCTAGATCCAGCTCCTTGTCCCCACTCCCCCATTTTTTTGTGTTACACGTAGAAGTACACACATACCTGAGACATGGTAGCAGTCAGATATTCAAACTTGACAGAGTACGCTTTCAATTTAAAACACTCACTTCACTATCTCCAGCCTACTTGAAATGTACCTTTGCAGAGACTTATATGGACTGGGATACAGGTTAATACATCTGCCAACATGTTTTAAACCTCACTTTTCTCTACTACTTTCTTTACAGAGTCAGAGGTCACAATGCCAGGCTTATGCCAAAATGAAACACCGACTCTTGGCATCAATCAATCAGACATTTGTAGAGCGCACTACTCACCCGTGAGGGTCTCAAGGCACTGGGGGGGGGGGGGTGCTGCTACTGCTCGAACAGCCAGGTCTTGAGCAGTCTCCTGAAGGTTAGAAGGTCCTGGGTCTGTCGCAGGTGGATGGGGAGGGTGTTCCAGGTCTTGGCGGCGAGGTGGGAGAAAGATCTGCCACCGGAGGTCGCTCTTCGGATGCGGGGGATGGTGGCGAGGGCGAGGTCGGCGGAGCGGAGCTGGCGGTTCGGGGTGTAGAAGGTGAGTCGTCTGTTGAGGTATGCTGGTCCGGTGTCGTGGAGTGCCTTGTGTGCGTGGGTGACATGCCACATGTGGCATGCCACATTTGTGAGTCTCAACATCATTGTAAACACCTCAATTAGTGTGTCTATGGCTTTTAGGGGTGAGATAACGCATGTAAAGAAGCCTATAGATATTAGACATCTCTGTTTCACACGGCATGCTCTCTAAATGTTTGTAAAACAAGCTGCATGAATCACTTTCTGCTGATTATACAGGACAGGTGGGTATGCAACTGAGTGTTGGAATGCTTTTGTGACGCCTGCCTAGCTAACACATCTATGGTTCTGAAACTGAATGCTAAAGTAGCTCTGACAAGATTTGTGCAGGAGTATGAAAGACTGCATAGTTTTTAAGTTAGGGTCATCAGCTGCACCACACATGTCAGACCACCGTAAAAGTAGAGACATACCTGAGACATGACAGCAGTCAGACATTCAAACTTGACAGAGTACGCTTTCCGTTTAAAGCAGACACCTCGCTATCTACGGCCTACTTGAAGTGTACCTTGGCAGAGACTTATATGGACTAGGATATAGATTAATACGTCTGCCAACATGTTTTAAACCTCACTTTTCTCTAGCAGTTTCATTGGAGAGTCACAGCTTACAATGTCAGGACTATGCCAAAATGAAACAGTGGGAAAAAACAATCAATTGATTGTAAACAAAAAACCAAATGTGCACAGTAGATCATTATAACTATGTCATACTGTTCACTGCACTCACTGCAGGTTTTTTAATACTACCTTAATGAAAACAACTATATGGTAAATATTGTTTCTGATATTATTATATCTGGTACAAAATGTCCAACAATTATGAAGCAGTCTTAATTTTTGCATATTCTTTTGTATACATCATCCCTGTTAGGCCAAATGATGTCTAAACTGTTCTTAGCAAACACAAGGAGATGATGGACGGAGCACTGAAACTTTTCAGACACTCACCCCCAGTCACAGATCTGGGTTGAATCCATCATCATTCTTTAGCTCACTTCGCCACCTCAGTTCAGACCCAGCTATATGCAAATCAATCTTGACCCTGTACCTCATGGGAACAGTCCAGCCCGAACTGCCAAGCCAGGTCTTCCCTGAACCGGATACAAGCATCCTGGGACCGGTTTCTGGGTAACACCCTTCATCAGCCAGGCTAGCTTGAATCCAGTGGCAAAGTGAGCAAGGGACCCACGTCTGGGCATACCCTGCCAACTTAGGGCGAACAAAGCAAACACAAGGAGATGATGGACGGAGCACTGAAACTTTTCAGACACTCACCCCCAGTCACAGATCTGGGTTGAATCCATCATCATTCTTTAGCTCACTTCCCCACCTCAGTTCAGACCTAGCTATATGCAAATCAGTCTTGACCCTGTACCTCATGGGAACAGTCCAGCCCGAACTGCCAAGCCAGGTCTTCCCTGAACCGGATACAAGCATCCTGGGACCAGCTTCTGGGTAACACCCTTCATCAGCCAGGCTAGCTTGAATCCAGTGGCAAAGTGAGCAAGGGACCCACGTCTGGGCATACCCTGCCAACTAAGGGCGAACATAGCAAACACAAGGAGATGATGGATGGAGCACTGAAACTTTTCAGACACTCACTCCCAGTCACAGATCTGGGTTGAATCCATCATCATTCTTTAGCTCACTTCGCCACCTCAGTTCAGACCCTGATATATGCAAATCAGTCTTGACCCTGTGCCTCATTAGAACAGTCTAGCCCGAACTGCCAAGCCAGGTCTTCCCTGAACCGGATACAAGCATCCTGGGACCGGTTTCTGGGTAACACCCTTCATCAGCCAGGCTAGCTTGAATCCAGTGGCAAAGTGAGCAAGGGACCCACGTCTGGGCATACCCTGCCAACTTAGGGCGAACAAAGCAAACACAAGGAGATGATGGACGGAGCACTGAAACTTTTCAGACACTCACCCCCAGTCACAGATCTGGGTTGAATCCATCATCATTCTTTAGCTCACTTCGCCACCTCAGTTCAGACCCAGCTATATGCAAATCAGTCTTGACCCTGTGCCTCATGGGAACAGTCCAGCACAAACTGCCAAGCCAGGTCTTCCCTGAACCGGATACAAGCATCCTGGGACCGGTTTCTGGGTAACACCCTTCATCAGCCAGGCTAGCTTGAATCCAGTGGCAAAGTGAGCAAGGGACCCACGTCTGGGCATACCCTGCCAACTTAGGGCGAACAAAGCAAACACAAGGAGATGATGGACGGAGCACTGAAACTTTTCAGACACTCACCCCAGTCACAGATCTGGGTTGAATCCATCATCATTCTTTAGCTCACTTCGCCACCTCAGACCCAGCTATATGCAAATCAGTTTTGACCCTGGGCCTTGTGGGAACAGTCCAGCCCGAACTGCCAAGCCAGGTCTTCCCTGAACCGGAAACAAGCATCCTGGGACCAGTTTCTGGGTAACACCCTTCATCAGCCAGGCTAGCTTGAATCCAGTGGCAAAGTGAGCAAGGGACCCATGTCTGGGCATACCCTGCCAACTTAGGGCGAACAAAGCAAACACAAGGAGATGATGGACGGAGCACTGAAACTTTTCAGACACGCACCCCCAGTCACAGATCTGGGTTGAATCCATCATCATTCTTTAGCTCACTTCGCCACCTCAGTTCAGACCCAGCTATATGCAAATCAGTCTTGACCCTTTGCCTCATGGGAACAGTCCAGCCCAAACTGCCAAGCCAGGTCTTCCCTGAACCGGATACAAGCATCCTGGGACCGGTTTCTGGGTAACACCCTTTATCAGCCAGGCTAGCTTGAATCCAGCTGGGTCTGAACTTAGGTGGCGAAGTGAGCTAAAGAATGATGATGGATTCAACCCAGATCTGTGACTGGGGGTGAGTGTCTGAAAAGTTTCAGCTCTCCGGCCATCATCTCCTTGTGTTTGCTTTAAACTGTTCTTAGTCCATGTATGAAAAACATAGCTCATAGTACAATGTAGAAGTTGCTGTAGCAGAAACAAAAAGGGACTTTTTTTAGTGGTGAAGAGACTTTTCACATGCAATTTAAGGCTACTGATATTATAGTACCTCCATTTGCTTTTTATCTGTAGTAACACAATGTAGTCCTCAAATATGTATAAATTCCTTTCCCGCAGTTAAAAGAGTCCTTCATTTCTAACAGCTTGCAGTAGACAATACCCACAATAGGCCGAATAATGTCTCAGAAACACATAATCCATATATATATCAACACAATACCACATTTTCTTATATTACATTCTCCTTAGAATTTCGGTTCTAGAAACAGCAGATATGAGTTTGGTAACCTTTTGGGTAGTCTTGATTTGAATGTCACTTGTATGTCATTGCACTCTGTCCATCCTGTTTGGCATCTTAAATATATTGTGTAGTGTACAGAGGTTATATTAACTCCTTCATGAAATATTATTGCTATAGTTGTGAAAGTTCTTTTTGAGAAGGAAATTTGTGCAGCTTTAAAGTTTGTAATTTCAGTCCCTGACTTAGTACCATCCACTCTTCATTGTTGTAGCATGACTATAATATATTTTCCATACCTCTGTAGAAACAACGTTGACCTAAGTTCTGATCTGCAGTTTGGACAGGTCATATCTTGATGGGCGTTTGTACTTAAATCTTCAAACGGCACAGCTTCACAATCTGGTAATGTCAAGTAGAGGAATCGTTCTGAATTGATTTCAGAGCTAGACGTAAATTCCCAATCTTCACAGTTATGGGTCCCTTTATAAGTTAAACCAAATAATTAATTGATATTCACATCTTCTTCATTTAATAGTCCTAGCATTACCATTAGAAATTCTTGAGCATCCTGCTGAAGATTTTGAGAGAACATTACTGATCCAGTACAGTCATCAGTGAGTTTTCTTATTCCTGTAGCAGAATGTATAATACTTCAATCACTTCTTAATTCTTCAAATAAACGACACAGTTGTGAAGACATTGTTTTATCTACCTTTTCTTTAATAGAATTTATAAAATGAGGCAAATGATATAGTCCATTGAACACTACATTTGCATAACAGTTCACTCCAGATTTATTATCAAAGTGATAGCCTTGTATTTCCTCATTGAGCTCTAGTTTTCTTTTCTTTTCTCCTTGTTGATTTACTTTTTGTTCATCTTTCTGTTCAACTGTGATAGACTGTTTAGATATTTTCCGCTTTGGACACAGTATTGCTTTTTGAACCACAGGGTACTGGCCTAAATGAGGTGCACATTGAGCTCTTAACCGATTATACTCAGTTACACAGCTCACATCAGCACTTACTTTCTTCTCATTAAAATCAATCAGAAATAAACCAGACAATTTACAAATTCAGCGACAAAGCAACATATGACATTCCTTCTTTGAATACACTACTACCAATATTAACAAGACCTGTATCTACACTTAAACCTTGTGATTTATGAATAGTTACTGCATACGCTAAAGACACTGGGAACTGCTTTCGCTGGACATACTACCAATCTGCTTAACTTCAGCAATATCATCAAATTTTATGGCTAAGTTGTTCACATAATTTCTGTTTGGATAATTAACAAACTTCATAACTTTACCCACCATTCACTAGCCCTTCTTCAACATTTAAATTACGACGTCAATTTTTACAGATACGTAACAGTTTTTCTAATCCTGCAGTTTTTCAACACAGACTTTTCTTCACTATCCAATTTCAATTGCAGTTTTTCTGTTAGTAGCACTGTAACTCCTTGATGTTCCATTTTATCATTTGCTCTAATTTTGACGATCTCTTCTTTTTCCAGTTGCAATAATTGTTCAGTGAATTTACTACACTCCTCAAGAGTTGGCATCAAACAAACAATAGACTTCTCTTCCTTAACAAAATTGTACATTACTTCAGCAGCTGAAATATTACTGGGAAACAAATTTTTGACGAGACGGGTTTGTAATACTGTCTTTCCCTCTTTTGTGAGTACTCCCACTCTTGTATCCTTTAGTATATCTGCATAATGCAAATCTGATGCTTGGCACATATTTTGGATTAACTCTTTGTATTGAATGTTTTCCCAAATGTTTATATTTCGAATACTTCCCAGTGAATTCCTTGTTTCATTATGTAGTAGTTTCTTGAATGCAGGTTGTCCTTTTACAGGAGTTAGTTGTAGCAGGTCTCCAAAGAGTATCAAGTGTTTTCCTCCAAAAAGTACAGCATAGTCAGTTTTTAATATTTGCTGCATTCTTAGATGTATAAAAGCTAGCATTAGGTTAGACACCATGCTGACTTCATCAATAATTAGTAGCTTTAATTTCTTTAATACTCTTGCCACTTCATGAAAAGCATCACCAGATAATTTGTTGTATTGTAATTTGTTGTCAGGTTCAACAGGCAGCATTAATAATCGATGAAGGGTAACTCCTTTAACATTATGAGCAGCTAAGTCTGTTGGTGCAGTGACTACACACAACAAATTGGAATCTGTTCTCTTCTGTAGGCAACTTGTCAGTACTTTAATCAAGAAGCTTTTCCAGTTCCAGCCTGACCACTTATGTACAATAGAACTGGTTTATATGTAGAACATGCACACTTTTTATTTTCATGGAGAAACCCATGTTCTACTTTACCTTTTACCTCTTCAAAAATTTCTTTCTGATCTGCATTCAATTGCTGTTCTAGATCCACAGTTTCCTTCCTTACTTGCTGCATTGCATTCTCCACCGCATTCATAGCTATTGCAGTTTCGTTTTCAATGATTGGCTTTCCAAGAGGATCTTGACTTCCAGGTGCTGAACTTTGACTGCTCTGAGAACTCTCTCTTGCTATCTCAGCAGCAATTGTTTCTTCTTGTTCAATCTCATCTCTCAACATTTTAAGATACACTGGAAACACAGAGCACTCAATGCTGTCTTTCACAGCGTTGAAAGAGACTTCATAACATTCAAATTCTCCAAGTAGCTCACTTTCAGTTCGCCATGGCTTAAACAATTGTAAAAAGGCTAAATAGAAAAACTCTCTTTTGTCTGGAGTTTGGCAACTTAGCTTTTGATGGAGCAGGGTTTCGCAAAAATGAAACCTGCTCGAATTGATACCCCCATAATACGTATTAACAGTAAGTAGTTGTTGAACAACTAATGTACATCCAACACGAACACAAGGGAAATTGCTTTGCGCATGTCTAAACTAACACGTAAACAAAATAATATTATATTAACATTGTGATTAGAGAAAAACGAGAAGCGTTGGATAAATAGGTCGCATATGTTTCAGTAATTTGCATGTTGCATCCTGTTTTGAACTAATAAATAATACTATTTTGGCACAAAGCTTATGCTAGGTAACATTAATGGGGAATAATGCAAGGTGGGTGGTAAACAGTGAAGGTTTCATTATCATATAATTAATAAATGTTAATTTTCATTTACTTTAGTGTGCTAGATGAAGCAGCCATCTTTCTAAACTTGGCTAAAGTGGGAGGGGGAAAACACGAGGATTGAGTTCGCTCTGTCAGAAGCAAGACAGACGCGCAGTGCACCGCAGATGACATGAGAAGGGTGAAGGCCAAAGTGTCGAATGACTGCCAAAACAAGTGCCCAGGCGTGGGACCAGACACGCAGACTGCGGATGATGTTAAATAAATGAATGAAAATTGTTACATTTTGTATCACATGAAATAAAATGAGAACAAGCTGAGAACCATACCCTGAGAACGAATGGTGAAAAATAAACTAGTTGGAATAAAGGTGAAGTCACAGTGGTGTGACAACACCACCTCCCAAGCCCACCAATCCTTTTGTGAGATTTAATAATGTTTGCAACAATTGTGGGACGGGCATGTTAGTTTAAGGGTATAATTGGGGTGCCTTTAGGGGTGGGGTTAGAAGCTTAGGCCGGCAGGAGAGAAAGAGGGGAGATGCATCGCTGTCCGTTGGTTTGCAGAGAGGCCTAACCGTTCCTGACCTGTCCCAATCCTGTTTCTTCTTATCCTTTGTTCCCTGATCCTATTTCGGGGAACCCCCACCATCTCCTAGGCCGAGGGGTTGGTTTTCCTACAAACCAATAGGTTTGTATTTAGTCAAACTTGTTCTCAGAATTTAACTTATGGATGTATTTTTGTCTCTGAAACTTTTGTCTCTCCACCTATCCACTTAGCCAATGATATGTATTATTAGATGAAACTTTTGTCTCTTCATCTATCCCCTCCGTTAGGTATATGATGTTTCGCACATATTTTTGCTGAAACTTTTGTCTCTTACTCTATCCACTCTTTCATTGCATAAAGTCATTGCTGTTTGGATGAGTCTGCATTTCACTTACTTTGCATATGTAAAATTTCTCCTTTCGTGAGATTCAGTGTTTGTATTTTGTGACCAAATTCAGTTGAGGATAATCCTCAATTATTTGAGATAAAACTCATTATTAACTTCACCGAGAGTCTGTGATCATTTTAATTTATTAAATGGTTGGTAAGTTAGAAGTTAATCATTGCCATCAACTATTCAACTAATTGGTCCATCGACCAAGTGGAAGGAAAGTTGATGTGAAAAGTTAGTTGTGATGATGAAAAGAAAGGAATTGATTGTACATATAAATTGACCCCAGTGCATCAGGGATTCTAGGTGAATGTGTATGGGCCATTGTAATATGATGTTATTGAGTATTGATCCTTGATAAAATATTGGAGCTGCGCTGGATCACTTTCGATGGTTGATTAAATTTCCTTTGTTATGTCTCACCAAACATCCTTCGCATCCAGCCACAGCAAATGTTCCTTCATCTATGTTTTCACTGACTATACTTCTGAAAGTATAATGTTGAAGTATTTCATAAAGACACATGCTTTCCAGATGATGACTTCTTCTTGGATAGTACGTATCCAGCATGTTACTCTACAGAATATCTGTACTGTGTGGCTCAAATTCTGCAAGATAATTAATTTCAGGAAAAGACTTCAGTACTCTGTTAAGAGTCTTAGCAAGCCCTAAACTCACCCATAGAATAAGCCCGGGCCTAGTACTCCGCTCTCCCAGCGGAGTATGCAGAGTTTTACCAACTTCACGCTCCGCTGGGAACGCGAACTTGCGGCAAAACTCTGACTCCGTGGCGGAGCGTAGTACGCCCCTCAGCCCGAGTCAGCCCCCTTCAAAACAATTAAAAAAAACACTTACCTTCTCTTCTGCCGTCTGCGGGCCGCCCTCCTCCTCACTGCGGTGTCTCCTTCTTGCCGTCGTCCTCCTCCTTGCGTTCCCCTTCGTATTACGTCTTGCGTGAACTGCGCATGCGCAGTTCACGCAAGACGTAATACGTACGGGGACGCAAGGAGGAGGACGACGGCAAGAAGGAGACACCGCGGAGAGGAGGAGAGCGGCCCGCAGACGGCATAAGAGAAGGTAAGTGGGTTTTTTAAAATTGTTTTGTGGGCCTGGGGCGGATTTGCACAGAGTTTTTTTTAACTCTGTGGAACTACACGGAGCACCACTCCGCATACTCCACCCAGGGTTACCATAGAACTCCTCTAGATTTAGAAAACAAACTAGCTGAGCTATAACCGGTCTTTGCATTCATAGGAGCCTACCTCTCCGTGAGAAAGCATTTTCAAACAAAAACTGTACAATTTCTTCATAAGACTCTTTTCTGCTGAAATCTCCTCCCACATCTCTTTCATCTCAGTTTTCTCTGACTTTGTTATATAAGATGTAACTTACAGAGCAACAGCAATTGAGTTGTCTGCAACAAACTGCACATCCATGTTTGCATTCCACATCTTCAGAATCACAAGGTTGTAGTCATTAATGTACTTGGAGGCCTCTGTTCTTCTTAGGTTGTATGCATTTTTGGTGATTTCCTTGTTAGTGTATGTCTGACTGCAGACAAAAAGCTATTGACTCTTCCTTGTGAGATAACAGGTCATGGGAATCTAAAACAACATCTTGTATAAAACTTTCCTTTTGCTCTGTATCTTCGCTGACAGTATTTTCTGCATCAATGATTTTGGAATCGTAGAACTTGTTGTCTTAAAATGTTGTCACTACTCTCCTTTGGCATGGAGCAAGTTACATACTGCTCAATAAAAGACAACACAGACTCATCACTGTCTGTTCCAAACTTTGGGGCATCTTTTACCCACAACAGCATGTGAATATGGGGAGCACCTCTGGCTTGGTACTCTTTACACTAAAAGAAATCAATCACTTAACCAAGAGGAGGTTTTGTTTTTATTAATGATGAAAGCCTTCATTGCTTGAAATCTGTGATTAAAATATCTGCAAACATTTGCAGGGCCTAGTGAGCACAATTGTCCTGGCGTCTTCAGATGAATGTCTTTTATATTTGAATTTGCCTCTTGCAAGAATTCTAGCAGGTCATCCCAAGCATATTCAGCACAACTCAGCATCAGGAACCAAGTAGGTGCTCCAAGGTTCCTCAACATGCGCTTGAGTTCACCATGACGCCGATACCAATATTCATTAGTCTCACGCTGACATGCCAGTAGGTTTATTAAATTATATTCCAAGTGCTCATCTTTTCCTTGAACTTTTTCCAAAAGTTCTCTTGTTGATATATTCTTCAAATTAACTCCTGTTTTTAGAATATGATTCACAGCATATGAGAGGCCAGACAAGTCATTCTCAAATAATAGGTGAAATATATACGGAATACACTGACAAAATCTAGGGTCTTCTGAATTAAGTCTACTATATTTATACTCAGCTGCAGGTATTTGCACAGGACGCTCGTCATACCTGCCACCTACTCCAGTAGGAAAAAGATGTGGGAAACACCGAGATTCTAAACATTTTTCCCACACACTTAATGGAGCTCCTTTTGCTTCCTTCATTTGAAATAGCTCAATGGCATCACCAATAACCTCTTTAGAATGCAAAGGGTGGATGCTACAATTTTCATAAATGTCTTCTGACCTG
The DNA here is from genome assembly GCA_963921515.1 of Calotriton arnoldi. Classification (NCBI taxonomy): domain Eukaryota; kingdom Metazoa; phylum Chordata; class Amphibia; order Caudata; family Salamandridae; genus Calotriton; species Calotriton arnoldi. Next base: position 850,420 of record CAWUFW010004415.1, on the reverse strand, counting down.
GACTGATCCACCTTCTCTATCTGACCTGTTGATGGAAATGTCTGATCCTCCATATGTGTGATATCTTGCATGCTTTCCACATTTCTGTAGTAAACATTGTTTTGTACAAGTTATAAACTTGCTTTTTTAACCTTGGTAACATCTACTAACTCCTGCCATATTTTCTTGTTCTTGGTAGGCACACCATTTACAAGAATTAATAGTCCTTCCTGTAAATCGCAATCTACCCCTGCAGTTTCAATGTTTTTCTTGACATCTAATGGCAAATACACTACTCAATCTTTTAGACCTTTTTGCAGCTCTGTTGGGGGTAACTTCCCTGTCTTTGGCTCCATACGTACTATAGCCTGAAATGGATGTATAGTTTGGATAAGAATGGACTCATAAATATTTAAACCTTGAAGTTCTTCTGGAATGGGAACCAGTTCTAACTTGTTATGCACAGCTCTAGCAGGCATTTTATTATCCTCTAATTTATTGTAGCAGTACTGACATATAACTTGTTGTGTGGACAAACAAATACAGTGCAAACTTTTGCCAGTAATCATTATTCTCTTAAATATAAGTCAACAGTCCGCGTTTCATTCTTGTAGTTAGTGCGTCGACAGCATATACAAACATACTCTGGTTTTTCAGCACATACTGTCTTAAATTTTGTAATCTCTTTTTCAAAACTATCAACTGTAGTGCCTGTGTCCTGTTCTACAACTCCTCCTGTTATCAATTCTTCAATTTCCCTTCAGTCCTGTTCTGGACCAAACAAACGAAACTGCACATCATCACAAACCTTTTCTACCTCTGCCACAGTACCATGCAAAAGTGCCCTATTCATTTCCCCTAAACATAAAGCAGGAGTTTTCACATAACACAGCCTCCTAACTAAAGTTCGCATTGTTGAGTAGTGTACAGCTAACATCCTAAAATGATGAAAGGTGCTTTGGCACACTTCTTTGATAAACAAGCTAGTGAGTGTCCCTGAAAATGTGTATGCTTTCTCAGCTTGCAAGGATCCAAACCTTGTAAAGTACTTATTTTGTGTTTTAAACTTCGCCTGGGAAATATACATAGGAACTTCCTTAATATATCAGTGGATTGCTGCCTAATACTACAAACACTACTACAATTCCATTTGTGTACAGGGGCCTGACTACGCCTCCCTTGTACCTCTTCTGCAATAACTTCTTCTACATTTCTAGGTACCATCATCTCTTGCTATAGGACTGCCATTCTTTATCTCATAACATCGTCCGCTTTCAGCAATAGCATGAACTAATCTGTTATCCTGGAGATAGCTTTCTTCATTAAAGAAAGGCTCTGAACTAGAAGTATGTATCCCTTCTCCACTAAAGACTGTACAAACGTTACTACTATCCACTAATCTTTTCTTCTGGTTTTGTCTCTTCATGCATAACACTATTTTGTCAAGAGTCTTCATTCTATTTAGAATCAAAATGAAAAGCTTCCTCTTCAAAGCAAAGGCCTTATCAACTACTCTCTCAACTCGATCTTTCTGTTTCAGTGCCTCTCTCCTTCTTCTATACTTTTTAATAGTTCTTTGTAGATTTACAACCACTCTACTATGAAATATTTTGGCTCTGATTTCCTTAAACAGCTTCTGTCTCCTGTTTAGCGTGCGTCCATGCCTTTTACAATCTTTTCTGTTCTTGCAATGTACAGCTTGTCCACTTTTATTGTTTCTCATAGACATAATTTCATTTTCTATATTTTCTAGTCTTCGGAAATGTGTGCATATACTTTTAAGAAATGTCTTTGTCCTCTTACAAGTAGCTCTTTTTTTTTCACCACCTTTTCTGCATTTTGCCCCTTTTGTAAATCATTTCTGCAAACATACTGTAGTTGCTTCTGTTGCTTTTTCGTCCGAGCTTTAGAAGGCATTGCAACTGTGTGTAGTTATATAGATACTGTTCTGTAAAAACAAGTGTATTTTAATTTTTACCCTAGCCAATCTACCAACTACTTTTATAGTGACTTGCACATGATACAAACACAGTTTTCATGTTATGTTGCAGTTTTAAATCTACAGATGAACCTAGAAATATTACTACATGCACTTACTTCAATATAATAAACCCAGAGCAAAACGCAAAACGTTATTTATTAGTTAGCTTTTAACATTTTAGTACCCTCTTGTACAACACAGCTACAGCATATCTCACTTCTCACTTCTCACTTATACATGGTGAAAGAACAGTTTATCCCTTCTGCAGTAAATTTTAAAATGAACTTCAAGGCAAGGAGGCATATTTACAAGCCCCATGCACTTTCTGGAGCGGTTTTTTGGACACACCGGCGCCGTAATGTGCTGCTCCATACTTACACAGCCACGTAAATCCACTCTGCGTAGCTTTTCATGGACTTATAAATACAGGCACTTTTCAGGCAGCACTTTGCGTGAAAGAAGCATGCCATTGGTGTTGCTGTGGGTGTTCCCATGCAACACCCATGGTTTCTGCTGCATACCCAAATTCACAACAATTTGTAAACCTGGCAATGCATCAGAATCCTACACCTCCCTAGGGAAGTTATAGGGAGATGCAGCGAGGAGAAATACTTTTTTTTCTCCTCATTTTTTCTTATCTGTATGCCTGCTGCATTCTACAGCATGCATACAAAAAGGAAAATACCTCTCATGATTGTTTTTGTACCGGAAGGTGTCCCTTCCTGCACAAAAACAATCATCCCCACTACACAGGCACCCTTGCACCATGCTGCAAGGGAGCCTCCATTGGTGCATGGCAGTTCTGCACCAGCATAGGGGACAGCATAGGGATCCATCATATTGTTGTAAATATGATGCATCCCTGTGCTCTGAAAGTAATGCAGCATGGCACAGCCAAATGGCTTCCAGCTCTGCACTGCATAACTTTCTTCTAAATTTAGCCCCAAGTGTACAAGTACATACAGTGTCTCAACACTATAAATACAAAAACACAACATAAGAGCTATTGGATGCCACGCTACCACTGTGTTAGTGGTCTATTTTCTATCTCAGTACTGTTCTACTTAAATGTATCAGATTAAAATTTTAGTAAATGGTGCATATAACAATCTGCACGTTAATGTTTATCAAAGCATATACCTCACTAATTCTTCCAACTACATCCAAAGAGTATTTCACACCTTACATATATAATTCACTAGATGGTTCTAAAAGACTACATATTCTTCAGTAACAGATATAAAAAAACATGTGTTTGTGGTTGAATACATGAATACTCCCTCGATGATTGAATTGGTGCATACATAGTTCCTACGTGATTCTTTGAGGATACAGGTACTGCCTAGATTATTTCCTGAGTATATCAGAACTCCATGGGTCGGTCCATATCTGCATAGTTACTGCCTGCATGTTTACATGAGTACATCACTACTATCTGGGTGTTTGCATGAGTAGTGTCTGAATGATTAGATAAGTGCATGACTAATTCAATACATGCATAGATACTGGTTGGATGATTAAATGAGTGCAACGTTAGTGGCTGGATGATTGCAGGAGTGCATACATAGTATATAGATGATTTATAGAGTGCATGGAAAGTGCATACATGATTGTTTAAGTACATGCATAGCACCTAGCAGTTTGGATGAGTGCATCAGTAGTATTTCAGTGATTGCATGACTACTTGGCTGCTGCTCATGTATTTTTGGTTCAGTAAACAGGCAGTGCCTGGGTGTTTAGATAACTACATGGGTAGTGCCTGGATAATTCAATGAGTGCATAAGTAATGTCTGGCTGATTACATGGGTGCATGACTAGTGTCTGAGTGATTCCATGACTCCATTGTTAAACCTTGAGAGATTGGATGAAATAAGTGTACTGCTGGGGTGATAGTATTAGTACAAGAGTATTGCCTCAGTAATTAAATCAGTACATAGCTATTGGATGAATAATGGGTTTATTACAATAGTACTCTCTACGTAATTAGATGACTGCATGAGTAGTGCCTGAGTGTTTGGTGTTTGCATGAGTTCATGCGTGTGCCTTAGTATTTCAATGACTGCGTGGGTTGCAAGTGTATGCTTAGATGACTGCATAGCTTCTGCGCAAGTGTTACAATGACTGCATAGTTACAACCTTGTTAATTGCATAAGTAAATGGTTATTGTCTGGGTGATTAGATGAATGTATAAGTAGTGCCTCCATAGTTGAATGACTACATAATTTCTGCCAGCCTGATTGCACAAGTACATGTGTAGTTTATAGGTAATAGAATAACGCCATGGATTCTGAATCCCTGATTTGATGACTGCCTCACTAGTGGTTGGGTGATTACATGAGTACCTGAGTACTCCCTGACTGACTATGAAAGTATCTGCATTACTGTTAGATACCTAACAGCTGTGACTACATATCTGACTCATTGGTTATCTCCTACAGTCAATATCAAACTACCTGTTTTACTATATATATATATATATGTTTTTCTACTGAGGTATGTGTGACTGAAGTCAAGATATCACACTTGGTATATAATTTCACACATAGCTCTCTAGCAGCATACATTGCTTTGTTACTGAGCATTCACATGCATCAGTAAGTTTCTAAAATGGAAAACAACATTTAAAAACTTTTCAAAGCACAAAACATTTTGTAAATGGTATAGCTGCATCATTTCTCAAGTACTTTTGCCTGTAAAACATATATTCAGCATTTTCCAAACAAACGTTACACACCAAATGAAGCTAGCACAAGAACTCCCAAGGCATTCTGCACTATTGACCCTTCTGAATTTCAAACAAACCATGTTTAAAGAAAAAACCCTATCCTCACAACATACATGAAATTTTCATCAGCCTTACTTAACATAGATCACCGTGTAAACATATATGCGATTTCTTAATAGATGTACACCTTCAAGCCATCTTTCCAAAAATATATACCTCTCTGCATCTTTAAGTAAACTCAAAAGTCCCACCATATATATAGCTATGTGCAACCATGCACATAGCTATATGCAAGATGGCCACCGGAAGTTAATACCCCAAGGAGGCTCCCAGCCTGGCATCACTTGAACAGTGTTTATCCCTGTCTTGTGCCGGTCATCCATACACCCCCTCGACTGAAACTTGACGCACTTACCTCCTGCTACATTCCGCTCGTCCGGGATCTGGATTTGGTCACTGGATGCCGCCCTTCTCGTCTTACCCGAGGATCCCACAACTTAACTTCCGGTAGCACCGATGAGGATGTCTGGGCCCGCAATCAATCTCTGAGGTGCTCTGCCCAATCACAGATTACTCTAATACGTTTGAGGTACGAGGTCCGCTCCCGGCTGGGGGGAGCCGGCCGCCATCTTGCCAACGAGGATCACTTGGCTGGGGAATGAGCACCACGGTGATTACTGACTTTCCTTTTGGCCCGCCATTCTGAGTAACTCACTGGTTGGGGAGTGAGAGCTGTCCCATATAGAACATCTTGCACTGCATTGCCGACCTGCCCGCTCTTGTGTGTAATGTAGCTGGCACTCCCCCTCAGGGGAGCATTTGTTACAAATTCCTCATAAGACGAGCGATCCGGTTTCATTCTCTCCACACATTTGCCCCCGGTACTTGTAGCAGCTTACGGTGAGGGCATAAAAACAAACAGAAGACTTCATCTTTGCAACACAGTGGCCATCTTTAGAGAGTCTATCGAATGATGATTGTTTTCAAGTGGGAACTGTATTCTCTATGGCAGCCATCTTGGAATGGAGCTTTCCATGTGGCAACAAATGGTTTAGTGCTGGTTATGACTTAATGATTTCTAGTGCATAACCTATAACTATATACTTTATGGATTCCAATTGAACTTGAAAAGATCACCTTTTTTTTGGGACCTGGTCTTCTTATTATGATGGGGCGTCAAGAGTGGCATGGTCACTTTATCCACCTCTGAAGCACTCCTGCTAAACTTATTGCACACTGTGAGGCAACTCCCTCATAGCACCCTGATCAGCCCGCAACCATCAGCACATCCTTACATCTACTAATTTTGCTGGATGACTAGACTTTTTTTGTACAGTCGCTTTACCCACCTCTGAAGCACTCCCGCTAAACTTATTGTGCACTGTGAGGCAACTCCCTCATAGCTCCCAGATCAGCCCACAACCATCTGCACATCCTTACCTCTACTAGCTCTGCTGGATGACAAGACTTTCTGAATTTTTTCTCTAACTATGTTCCTCCCCAAATCCCTCGACACTGCACTTGTGAGATATGGCCGCAACTAACGGAGCATCAGGTATCCTAATAATCTATCTAACAGCACAAAAAAGAAGTTCAAACACAGCCTTCTCAAACAACTTCCGGAAAAACTAATAGCTGATACCTACTACAGCGTGAGCAATGGCAACAAGAAAACCGACTTCGTCTTCTACTCTAAACGCCCTGCAAAGTGGAGAAACATGTTCCCTCTCCACCTAAATATCACCAAGTCTATCAAAATCCCCTATGGTACTAAACTCACCACATCCCCTCCCTAACCTTTAGAGGGGAATTCTCCATTTCTATCTTTAGGACAGGGAACATACTTTATACAAGCTACAGACCTTAACCTCACCATCTTTGACCGGCACTTCCCGTCCCTTCTAGCTACCTTATCACTACATGACCTTGTGCCCCAATCTCCCCTCTCCCTTCTACCTCCTACCGCCAAACCTGAACATTTGCGCCCCACTGACTCGTTACGCACATTTGTTGAACCCTCTGACACACCAAGCTACAGTGCTGCCCCCGTGACACACACATTCACCAAGTAATTACTAGATTGCCTTCAATGGCACCCACCCCAACCAACGAACTAACGGTAACAAAACTCCCAGACATACACCCAGTACCCGATGACGCCAGACCCAACTCCAGAACACTTGCCATGGGCTCAACCCTCTCTACTAATGCGGACCCTTCTCAGCTCTCACAAAATGTCTGCATCTCCAACCTCAATGACACAGGCCCTCCCTATAGTGAAGCTCACTCACCCTCCTTAACCATGAGACCGGATGCGTAATCACCCTCTTTTAGAGATGGAATCTTCACTGACAGACTTTCCCAGCTCTTGAAGCAAATATAACTAAAACTTGTTTCACTAGCTACAGACCTCTCACATGTTAAAAAGGACCTTCTGATCCAGGGCAAGTTAACCCACTACCACACTCCTGGTACGGAGAAGTTGTCTCCATTTATAGGTTCTCCAGCTATCAGCCAACATCCCTATTGGACCACTATTCCCTTGAGTCATGCGCCCTATAGACCCCACCGAGCTCGCAGCCATGTATCTGATGCCGAAGCTCCCCTAGAATCTTACATCACTATGACCCAGAATAAGACTCCTCTATCCCAGTAATCATGGGCACAAATAGAATCCCTAGAACGTTCACCTCGCCTAGACCGCCTGCTCAATACACCACTATTCAGACACTTCATACCACAAACAAAAGTTCTAGCCTGCTAGCATGCATGCTCCTAAACTGCAGATCAGCAGTTAAACACGCCACAGATATTGCAGAAGCTATACTGGATAATGAAATAGATATTGCATTCCTCACTGAAACATGGCTCAATGAACACTCGACACCCATTCTAGACCTGCTTATTCCTCCCGGGTATTCCATCATTCGACAAGACAGACCAAAGAGATTAGGTGGCAGTCTGGCAATCATACGCAAAGAAGGAATCCAGCTTACTACCTTCAACCTCAAAATACTCAACTTTCAAATACCTTGGAGTTGAACTTACAACCAAAGGTACCTTTCCTATCAAACTTCACAACATCTACCACCCACCTGGTGATCGTTCCCTCTTCTCAGAGGAACTAACTGGCCTAGTAACACAGTTCTCCCTAACGGACTTGAAGGACGTCTTCTTGGGCAACTTTAATATTCAATAGAATAACTCAGAAAATGCCAGAAAATGCCACTGTCCGCCTCCTAACTAACCTTCTTGAAATAAATGACCTCAAACAACTCTGCAATGAACCAACCCATTTTAAAGGCTCCACTCTAGATGCTATAATCAGCAAAAATGATCTGATCTCACTTCAATCCATCACACCTATTGACTGGTCTGACCACCATCTCATACTTTTTAATATCATGACCCTCCTCAGAGCTCACACAGCACCTTCCAAAAAACCTACGTACTGGGCTAGGAATAACAAACAAATCCCATTAACGGTATTGGAATCTAGGGTACGGGTCCATCTACATTATCATCCTCTCGCTTGCATTGCTGAGGGCCTCACCGCCCACTACAATACAACGATGATTGATGTCCTTGACCAAGTAGCACAGCTCAAACAGAAACAATCTAGAAAAATACAATTGAAATCCTGGTTCAACTCCGATCTGAACAATGAGAGAAGACAACTTAGACAAGCAGAAAGGACTTGGAGACAATTCCCCTCTACAGTGCACCTCTCACTCGTAAGATCTGCAAGACTTTCATATAAGAAACACATCTTTAGAGAAAAAGCCACCCTGTTTCACAACCAACTTCACTACGCTAAGAACAGACCTAGGGAGCTCTTCAACATCATCAAACGACAAACTACCCTTACCTCCCCTCACAAAATAACAGCCTCCAATGAACACTGTGAAGAAATTGCTAACTTCTTCATTGATAAAGTAGCGACAATTGAGCAATCCATCATCCAAGTGAAAAATCCGTCTTCCATTCCAACCCACCCCACTGTCTCACTTTCCTCCATGATTTCCCCCACTCCAAATTTAACTAATGACCGATTGGTTCCAAGAAAAACGAATGTCGACTATGATCTCCCTCAACTGAAAAATGATGCTAATTAGTCTGACTTCAAACCCATGACAGAAAGTGTAGTCTTCATATTTAATTGCAAACTTGATGCCCACATCCCACATCCCACATCCCACATCCATGATCCCCTCCCATCCATATTAGTACAAAACCTCAACCATATCATTGCCCCATTTTGGACAAAAATCATCAAAACATCTCTCTCCTCAGGATATTTACCGACCTCCCTCCAACTAGGCTAAATCACTCCCATACTCAAAAAACCAGGGGCTGACCCTAATGACCTCAATAACCTCAGACCTATCACCAACCTCCCGTTCCTAGCCAAAACAGTGGAGAAATGTGTTCTTCTACAACTCAACCAACATATAGAGGAATTCCACCTCCTGGACACCTTCCAGTCAGGACTCAGGAAAGGTTGTAGCACAGAAACTGCTTTGCTCAATATCTCAGATGATATTCGCCGATCCCTGGATGAAGGTGACGCATGCCTCTTAATCCTACTTGACTCAACGGCAGCGTTTGATACTGAAAATCACCCAGCATTATTCGAGCCACTCAAGAACCACAGTGGTATCAATGGCACAGTCCTTATTTGGTTCTCATTGTACCTTCAACATCGCTCACAACAAATAAAAATCAATAACTGTTTCTCAAAACCAACACTAGTTCCTCAGGGTGTACCCCAAGGCTCAATTCTCTCCCCATCCCTTTTCAATCTCTTCATGGAGCACCTTACTGTTATCCTGAACCAAGCAGGGGTCAAATATCACCTATATGCCGATGACACTCAACTTTACTACAATATTAAATCACTGAATGACATCATACATCTGAACAAAACACTAATCAAGATACAAACTTGGCTTAGCAACAACCACTTAGAGTTGAACCCCAACAAAACTGAACTACTACTTTTCTCCCCGAAAAACAACCCTCTACCAATACAAGATTGGCTCACGAACCTGGATGTCCTAAACTGTGCTTTTACACTTTACAACTCCGTAAAGTCCTTGGGCATCACTTTGGACAAAAATTTGTCTTTGAAGGACCACATCAACAACTCTGCCAAAGTAGTGCTGTACACTCTTAAACACTTAAAGAAAATCAAACCATTTATTCCGTCCGATGATTTTAAGTCGGTAGTGCAGTCTCTAGTCCTCTCAAAATTGGATTATGGCAATGCAATCCTCACAGGAACTCCGAAATCCCAACTTTCCTCCTTTACAACTGTTCTCAGCGCAATTGCACGGCTACTAACAGGTGTTAAACGATTTGAGCACATCTCACCGGCCCTCAAGAACTTCAATTGGCTTCCCCTCGAAGGACGATGTATCTACAAAACTGCTTGCATTACAGATAAAGCCCTGCACACTCAAAACCCAATCTACCTTGGTTCCAAACTTTCCAAACCAGGAAGTGCCAGGTCTCTGAGAAGCTCCAACTCACTTCTTCTCATTCCTCCCAAACTGAAAAAGAAATCTTCGCAGACTCGCACTTTCTTTGGAAATGCTCCTGGGATGTGGAACTCTCTCCCTAGAGATCTCCGCTGCAACCCATCCTTTCCATGCTTCAAATGGGACCTTAAATACCTACTGCTAAACAAATTCTTTAATACCCAAACAATCTCAGTTATGTTCCCAAAGATCACTCCCAATCCTTCCAGACCCTTTCAGGAGGTCATTTGATTGTTGAATCTTCTTCTATGTCATTCTTGCCATTATCACGTGCTGTGCTAATTGTCCTATTTTGTATCTACCTTGACTGCACAAAGCTTTTCTTGGTCTGTATATATGTATTTACTTCAATTGAATGATCTTCATCATATGTAAAGCGCTCTGATACATTCGGGTCTAGCTAGCGCTATATAAAACCTTTAAATAAATAAATCACAAGAACCATATCTCACCATCTAAGCATATGCAAAGCTGTCATATAAGTTAAAAACCACATTGACAAAAACTTTCCAATACATACCGAACAAGTATTACTTTTTTCTAATTCATATACAGAGCGGACAACACTATTCCTGTGATATATCTTTTCATATCACCGTGATACTCTTTTTTATCAAACTCTCATATACATCTTCTTTTCTTATGTACTTTTATAAAGAATTAAAAAGTTATGTACATGGCAGTGAATTCAGTTTGTAGATTATATTGTTGTTTTAGCTCTTTGTGGATAGTTTTGGCACTGTTAGGTTTTCTGAAAACTAAGCACAAGAATGGTACTCAAACTCTCATACAAAGCAACCATAAAATGGCAACCTCTTCAACTTTGCACTCTGTGATCATGAGAAAGGCAGCAAATGAAATCATGTCTTTCATTTTAGATTACACCATCTCCTCTTGTGAATGGTTAGTATCTATTAACCCTTTCCCTCTCTTTCAAAAAGAGATTCCTATCTATGTGTGTTCACGATGTTTTCGCGATCATCGCATAGAAATCGCAAAACAAAAAACAGGAGTTCAAATCTATATCTAGATTTTTTATTTTTTTATTTAAATACTACACAACAGTTTATTACATAGTCCTGAGGTGAAAATTAAATCTTGCCATTACTTAAATCGTGTCATCACTCCTCAACTTTTAAAAAAATGTTCTGTCTCTTTAACACCCTTCCCCTCCAATACAGTCTTAGCTCAGTGTACATAGAAACCCAGTGCAACCAGTAGGTCACAAGTTCATAACACATTCTAGAAGGGACATGCTGCTTCCAAACAAGATACAGCAGGTGTGCTTTACTCCACAGATTCAAAAGCATATCAATGTCTTTATTACATTTCTTTCCTTAAACAACAGCCAATAATAAGACTTCTTGCTAAGGCATCCAACACACTACCTAATTTTATTCACTTTCATGCTGACAGCATCGAATGAAATATATCTTCAAAAAAAACAAACCTCCATTTTAACTGCTTTTTATTTGGAAGACTACTTTATTCAGCTCCAGCCTTCTCCTGACCACTGTACCCAATAACCTGCGCGCGTGCGCGCACCGAAGTCACCCCAAGCGCGCAGTGTTCTGTATTTAGCACTACATCCCGTGAGACCGTTCGCGCCGCTGCTTTTAAAACGCGAGTGGCGCGAAAAACGGTCATTCCCGTGGCTCTGGGTTTTGGTAGGGCTTGCGTTCACGAGCAGGTGGCCTTTGCACTTGCTGCATTCCTTTAATTACAGTGCACAGCTGCGGGCTGATTGTGGGCCTTTGAGTTAGTATTCATGTTAATTGCAGCCTGTGTGCGCTGCAATTAACATGAATACTAACTCAAAGGCCCACAATCAGCCCCGCAGCTGTGCACTGTTAAGAAAAGAAAAACAGTGTCTCAAACACGACGTGTGCTTTAGCACACGCCGTGTTTGAGACTCTGCTTTTCTTTTTGGGGCTTGCTGTTTTTTGGGAGAGGAGTTGCACTTGGGCTAAGGGAGTACGTAAGTAGTTAAATTTTAGCGCCTAGTTCCAAAGGAAGCAGAGTGACAGGACACTCATCCACAGAAAGCACCTAGTGCCCTCCTATGGGGTAGGAAGCGCTTTATAAACGCAACTGAGTGGAAAAGTCAAAAGAACAAAGCCCATGAGAAGAAGGCAGGGTTTCCAACATTCATCGCTTAGAACGAAGCGCAGTTACCTGTGCTGCGTGGGCAGGTTAATCAGTAACTGGTCATAGGTGAGGCTTGCGGCATGGCCTCATTCAGTCTGGCAGCTTCTTAAGTGGAAACCTTCCGTCTTTATCATCACTGCTCAAGCCAGAGTTGGGGTAACAGGTGCTATATGAATGCAAATCTTTCTTCCCCTTCTATCCCTCCGCTATCCTTCTCCAAATAACTGACTAATATCCACCACTCAAATTACTTTCGTATTTCACCATACTAATTCACCACTAATCCTTTATGGGTTTCCGGAGTAGCGTGCTACTCGCCAAAAAAGCGCTTCAACACCCCATCAGGGGTAGTAACAAGCGCTATATAAATACAAACCTTTTTTCCTCTTCTATCCTTCTGCTATTCTTCCGAATCCAAATAACTGACTAACCTATCCACCACTTAAATTACTTTCATATTTCCCTATACTAATTCAACACTAATCCTTTATGGGTCCCGGAGTAGCGTGCTACTCGCCGAAAAAGCGCTTCTACGCCTCGTCAGGGGTAGTAAGCGCTATATAAGTGCAATTACAATACAATACAATACAATACAATATTTTTTTTTCACTGCAGCAGGCATTCTTAGATGTTTTTGTTAGGCCTTGATTGCAAGTCTGATCTTCCTCAGCTAGCTGGTCTTCTGAGTTATTGTCTCTTTGTAGATCAGTAGAGCCTGACACCAAGATGGCCGCTCCAAAATCTTGCAAGATCAACAACAAAAGCAGCAACCTTGTGAGACTTTAGTGGCAATCTTAGGGTCAAGGTGCCCCATCTTCCATCAGCGCTTGTGAAATCCTGATTTTACTGCCCCACGCTTTCTGGAAGATAGCTGCATGCATTTTACCAGTGATTCTTTCAAAATCTTCACCAGAGCATCTCCAATCCATCTGTGAAGGATTCCCCCAATGCGCGCAGTGCCACATCACAAGATGCGTGTACTAAAATTTCACATTTCTAGTCTTCATTCCCTTGAGCTGATATGATAATAGTCCTCGGACTACAGATAAGGATAACAGAAAAGAAAGCCAACTTTTTCCAAGTGTCAGTACGATGAAGTACTGCATTTAGAAACACAAAGCCTCAGAGAAAGCAAGCATTGGTAAAGCCAAAGGGACAGGCTTTAATGTGCCAACACATGTAAGTACAAATATTCACGTGTTGCATCATGCAAAAATTATGTTTATTACATTAGAGCCAGGCCTATTGGCAGTGTGTGTGTGTGGAGGAGAGTAACAAGGAAGCATTGCTTTCTGTATAGAATGGATATAGGCGATAAAAAATTTAATGTGACAAACAGCATGATGACTAAGTGCACTTTTCATATTTGAAATAATTCCTCACGGATTCCAATGGAAGTGCTTCCTAGGAGGGCGAATGGTGCACGAAACAGCCAATGGCGTGAGATGCGACAGAAATACTCTTCTGGGCAAAGCCAAATCCTCTCTATCTACATTTTAAAGAACTGGTTGCAAACAGCAGTACTTTCAAGCCTGACATAAAAATGGCAAACGTAGGCAGACGTGTCAAAGCATGCATTTGTCAACGTTTCAGACACAGCAGAAAGATAAAGAACCTTACAACTAAACCTTTTTAGCAGACGAGCAACAGACACAATGGAGCAGCTTTTCTTGTTTTTTCACAGCAACAATACCATACAAAATACTAAGTAATTTGTCAAATGTGCATACTTAATTGGCAGAAAGAATCCAAGAATCCGATGTACGTTAAAAGGAGGGATAGCAACAGTGTTCACATTATCGGTTACTCTAAGGATGTGCAGAACCAACAAGTACTGGCAAAGCCAATCTACCTGGCTTTAATATATTAAACTACTCAAACACATGCTTGAATGAAGCAATGCGGTTACGTGCATTAGCGCATTAAAGCCAGACCTATTAGATTTGCCAATGCTTATTTCCTTTTTACTTCTCCATAAAGCACTCAACGCACTTTTCTGACGATTCTGCAACATGTGAGCAAATGAGATTCCCCATTCATTTGGGGCACAGAGCTAATAAATTGCATAAACACCGCTAATAATTCCGGGAGACCCCGAATATGCTTGTTTCCGTTACAGTTTTCGGTAAGTGTAAAGCAATTTGTGGTCTGCGGTCTATTTTTCTGTATTTCTTTTACCTATTTTTAAGACCTTGTTGTGCTGTTCAGATCAGGCAGCGAGTTGAGGTCATTCACGCGTGCACACTGAAGACAGGCTCCACAACAGTAACCCAGGTTTGAAACATTTTCTGACCATTTTTCTTGCATTTTCATCCCACCTGCCATTCTTATACATACATTAGCTCCTCAGCCACGTTCTTCCATATTCTAGGTGGTAATGGATCTACCTGAGAGCCTAATGAGGTAGACATTGCTATTGCTCTAAAGTTTCTTCTGTCATTCGGTCAAAAGACTCCAGCTTGTTGGGGTGACTAATTGAAATATCAGCCGTACTGAGACCATTCAGCACTGACTAATCTGAACTTGGAATACTATTTCTAGTTTTCAGTAGCCCTTCTTTAAAACCGTGATCTATCATTGAGAGAGAATTATTAATGTCCCCTAGTATCTATTTAATCTTGTCCTCAAAGAACACAGCTAGATCCTTACAAAGTGCTTGAGAAGGTTTAAACATTTGCCTAATACACTCTTCATTTGTCATTCCGCGCATGATTTCAAATGTCTTTTTTAACATTTTGCGGCTTCTAGAATTACTGTAGTGCAGTAATTCACTTTTGCCTTGCGTACATCTTTTTGGTATTCATTTATGGTGTTCTTTAATAATTGTTTATCCTCTTCTAGGTAGAATTTGCACTATTTCCTTTCTAACATTTGCATGTTTTTTAAAAACTTTTAACAGTTCAAAGGTGCTGGAGGCCTTTGATGGGTTTTGCTATTTTTGTTGGGTATTTCCTTATCTAGTGTCTCTAAGATCTTATTGTATATGGAGTCATAGTTCTCATCTACAGTCTTCAAGGTATCAAAACATATTACCAGGTTGAAAACATTCCCTTGTTTTGGTATAGTTTCTGCCAAGCTCAGAGTCTCCTCGCCTTGGCAAAGTCCCCATTCTGGGTTTGGAGTTCTTTTCCCTTTATATGAAAAGCCACCAATGCATGGTCAGTTCAACACAAGGGAGTAATAGCCTCAACCAAAATTAGATCTTCTGGTGCGAAAATAAGATCTAATGTATGTCCTCCCTGATGTGTTGGCCCTTGAACTAGTTGTTGCAGCCAGAATATTTCACAGGATCCTTGCAATTCTCTAAAAGATTGTGACGATTCCCCCTCCGCACACATATTAAAGTCCCCCAGAATCAAGAAGTTTGAATGTGTAAGGGCCATGTGTGAAACAAGCTCTATGATTGTAGTTAAGAGCCCACCAAGCCTGGGTGGTAACTATAGGAGGCTGCTACCTGACCTAAACCATAAATATAATGGTTTTTTAATCAAAAATTCTTTTTTACACATTAAGTGGTGTTTTTTACAATATTTTTTAGGTCACAAAATGGTCTAACCCCCTAATTTTTGAGTTTTTAGATCAAATTTGCACTAGCACTTTATCAGGTGAAAGCCTTGGACAGGATACAGTCTACAGTGACAAACTAAAGAAACCAAAACAAAAACAAAAAGTTGCATTATGCAAGGATGTTTTATCCAATTCTACGTGGGAGGAAAATCATGTTTTAACAAATTCATTGTTTTAACATTATTTTTATGAATATCAGTTTGATTTTTTTTTAACTATTTATTCGTATTTCCGTGGGTATACATTTTTTGCTGCTATGGTATTTAAATATTTATTATATATTTAATATTTATCTGTATTTATAGGATCCTCAAATATGAATGGATAAAATGCCATAGGTCAGAATCATGCTGACATTTAACATTAAATCAGCTTACAAAATGTTTTGCAAGAAAATTGGTAAATGCAAGATTTGCTTTTATATGCTTGCCATTGAGAGTATGTTTTCAGTGTCCATAAGGCGGGAACCAGAACTTTCACTAGTATGCACTGTCACCTTAAAAGGGGTAAAATGCCGGAAAGCGTTGTCATGTGATCAAGGTCTGGGAGGACCGAAACGCGTAATGGGCGACAGAAAATAAATCAAACAATAAGCACTGAACTGTGGTCCATGCCTGCTTACTGTATCGAGAATGGTGATCATCTGCGAGCAGCGTACTTGGATATATATATATATATATTCACTGAAAAAACCATAGGTTTTAGGGACAGTTATAGTTAGTTGGACATTGCACTCGTACAAAACCCGTGAAATTCCCGAGTTATAGTTAGTTCAGCTAACTATAACTCGCGCCCCCGCAATGCACTGCTGATGACGTCACATATTACATCACTCATGACATGGTCAGTGACATCACTGATGACATCACTGATGACATCTCAAATGACATCACTGATGACATCTCAAATGACATCACTGATGACATCACTGATGACATCATGCAGTGACTGTGTGTTTCTATAAAGTTTAAATATGTTTAATATATATGCCAAGGTGTATTGAATAATGAGTGGGTGTATAAGTGTCTGGATGGATGATTTAGTAGGTGCGTGACTGACTCTATAAGTGAGTGATTAAACGTATCTTACTAAATGCATGGGTTAGTGACTAAACTGTGTGAATGTCTTTATCCGTCTGTCTGTTGGTGTGTAAGTGGCTGCATGGGTTTGTAAATAGCTACATGAGTGTCTATATGAGTTATTGATTGGTTGTCTGAGTATCTGTATGGGTGCCTGAGTGTTTGTGTGGATGGGGTGTGTGTGACTGCACATAGATGTATCAGTGGGTGATTCACTGGGTGCATGGTTTCAAGAGTGCATCTGTGATGGACTGTATGGGTGGGTGAGTGTGTGTATGGGTGTGTTAGTGAGTGAATGTATATCTCAGTGGTACATGTGTGAGTAACTACATATGTGAAAGGCAGTATATATGTGTGTTGGAGTATATAAATGGGTATAAGTGAGAGTGTGTGATTGTGAGAGTGGCTGTATGGATGAGTGTGTACTTGTATTAGTGATTGTATAAGAGCGTAAGAATGTGCTAGTATTTGTATGAGTAAGTGAGCTGGTGTGTGTATAACTGTATAGGTGAGTAAATGGCAGTGTGATTAATTATTTGCATGACTGACTAGGTGTGTGAGTACCTCTATGGATGAGTGGCGGTGTGTGAGTGTCTATGTAGGTGTATGAGTGCATATGATAGTCCTGTACTGAGTGACCGTAAGTATGAGTGACTGTACAGGTGAGTGAGTGGATGTGTGTGTAGACCTAAGAATCAGTGAGTGGGTATGTAGTTATTGGTGTTGGAGTGTCTATGGTTTTGAGAATGGCAGTCTGTAATTTAGAGTGGGTGTATCAAAAGTTATATTAGGGTGTGAGAAGATGCATGAAATTATCACATGGATGATGTCATCAGTGATGTCATCAGTGATGTCATTTGAGATGTCATCAGTGATGTCATCAGTGATGTCACTGACCATGTCATGAGTGATGTAAAATGTGACGTCATCGGCAGTGCATTGCGGGGGCGCGAGTTATAGTTAGCTGAACTAACTATAACGGGGAATTTCACGGGTTTTGTACGAGTGCAATGTCCAACAAACTATAACTGTCCCTAAAACCTATGGTTTTTTCAGTGAATTTGTAAGGTTTTTTAAATGCTAATTTCTAACTATAACGTGCCTGAAACCTATGGTTTTTTCAGTGAATTTATAAGGTTTTTTAAATGCTAATTTCTAACTATAACGAGCCTGAAACCTATGGTTTTTCAGTGAATTTCAAAGGTTTTTAAATGCTAATTCCTAACTATAACATGTCTGAAACCTATGGTTTTGTTCAGTGAATTTCAAAGGTTTTGTAAATGACAATTTTTAAATGTATTAATTGTTATATTTATTTTTTTGATACTGATTTACTAAATTTTTAAACTATTTATTTTTAGATATTTTATTTTTTAAATTACATTGTAATTACATTATACATTACATTACAAAATATACTTTCTCAGAATGAATTACTTTAGTTTAAATACTTTGCAAATAGGCAATAGACTTTTAAGTACAGTAGTTACAGTTGTTGCAATGGGCAACACAATTTCAAACACAATGCAACATTGAGCTCAATGTGAATTTCTAGTTAAATGCAATTAGTTACTGTATGGATTACTTTTCTAACCACAGGACTGGATCCTAGATTCAGTCCTGGGACATCTCCTGTAAACAGTTGAGTAAAAGCGTTTTGGTTACAGTAGTGATTTTTAAGGAATATTATTGTATTTTAAAAGTTGACACTTAGAAACTTATTTCACATAGAATCACCAATGTTATCCTATGGGAGGAAATTCACTTAGCAGGTAAGTAGTGTTATCATTACTTTTTCTTACTCAGTGGTGGATCCTGGATCCAGCACTGGTGCATCTCCTGTAAACAGTTGAAAGAATGCGTTTAAGTCACACAGGCGATTTTTAAGGAATATTTGTAGTTTGTGAAAATCGACACAAACTTTTCTGCTGAAAACCAGACAATGGATTCCTATGGAAGGAAATTCAAGTTACTGGTAAGTAGGGTTAGAATTACTTTTCAGGGTCAGTGCTGGGCTAAAAGATGCAGCACTGGGTTCTCTCCTGATAACAGGTGAGTAAATCGGAATTCATAGTTCGGCTGATTTTAGAGAAATATTATAAAGTTCCAAAACTCCACACTTAGAAGAATTTCCAAGTGAAACCAGTCAATGTTAGCCTATGGAAGGAAATTCAAGTTACTGGTAAGTACGGTTAGAATTACTTTTCAAGGTCATGGCTGGGCTAAAAGATGCAGCACTGGGTTCTCTCCTGATAACAGGTGAGTAAATCGGAATTCGTAGTTCGGCTGATTTTAGAGGAATATTTGCACAATGGTGAAGGAAGGGGGTGGGGCCTGAGGTGACATGTCTGCAAACACGCCCTGTGGCGCGTTTTAAGTTGGAGAATTAATTCCTCCTCAATCCCGAGGGTCCCTAGGGGCCAACTAGCCCACCAGGAACCTCCAGTATGCACCAGGGTGCTGCGTTTCAGAGAGGTGTACAGAGGCCACGCCCCTTTTTACAACACTCTGCAACGCAGCTCCGTGGCGCTTACTGGAGGTACCTGGTGGGCTAGTTGGCCCCAGGGACCCTCAGGATTGAAGAGGATTTAATTCCCCAACTTAAAACCCGCCACGGGCCTGTTTGCACACATGTCACCTGAAGCCCCGCCCCTCCCTTCACCACTGTGCAAACGCGCCCCGTGGTGCGTTTTAAGTTGGGGGATTAAGTCCCCTTGAATCCTGTGGGTCCCTGGAGTCCAACTAGCCCACCATGTACCTCCAAAAGCGCCACAGAGCTGCGTTGCAGAGAGTGTAAAAGGGCGTGGCCTCTGTACACCTCTCTGCAACGCAGCCCCCTGGCGCATACTGGAGGTTCCTGGTGGGCTAGTTGGCCCCCAGGGACCCCCAGTATTCAAGGGGAATTCATTCCCCATCTGCAAACGCGCCAGGGGGCGCGTTTGCAGACTATGTGGCCCACCTTCCCTTGGCCACTTTTGGCCCCGGGGACCCCATCCCCCGGGGCCTGATGATTTTCTTTTTTTTTAAACAAAACGGGAAGGGGACCGCGTGGCCCCCTTCCCTGGGCCTCTATTGGCCCCGGGGACCCCATCCCCCGGGGCATGCCCACTGTTTTTTTTATATACATTTTTGGAGGGGGCTGCGTGGCCCCCTCCTCAGGCCATTTAAGGCCCCGGGGACGCCATCCCCGGGGCCGGCCTTAACGTTTTTTTTTTTTTTTTAAATGTCTTTATGGGGAGGGGGGCTGCGTGGCCCCCCTCCCAGGCCACTAATGGCCCCGGGGACCCCATCCCCCAGGGCCTGGCCTCTGGTTGGGGGCTGTGGGGGGTCCCCAATCCCCCACAGTCCCGCCGGCTCCCCGCGTCCTACAGGAGCCGGCATTGCTTTTCCATAAGGGAGCTGCTGACATGCAGCTCCCCTTATGGAAAAGCAATTCTGCTTTGCTTCATTGAAGCGAGAGCAGGTTTCCCTGCTCTCGCTTCAATGAAGCAAAGCAGTTTGCAATGACAGGACGGGAGCCATGAGGCTCCCGTCCTGCCATTGCGAACAGCAGTGTCCCGGGGATAGGCACCCCGGGACACTGCAGGAGCCGGCCCTGGGGGGTGGCGGTCCCCAGGGCCATCAATGGCTCCAGGAGGGGGGCCGCGCGGCCCCCCTCCCATGTCTTTAAAGCCCCGGGGAGGTGGTGGTCCCCGGGGCTTCGGGGGTCCGAAACGGACCCCCACATTTATTTTGTTAGTGCCCCGGGGAGGTGGCGGTCCCCAGGGCGTGTGGGGGGGCTTGAGCCCCCCACACAGGTACTTTTAAGTTTTAAAAAAAGAAGCCCCGGGGGGTGGCGGTCTCTGGGGCTTGGGGGGGCCTTAGAGGCCCCCCACATATTTTAAATAACCCCCCGCATGCCCCCGGGACTTGGCCCACCCGGGGGCCAATTAACAACAAAGCGCGGGAGACCGCGCTTCGTTTTTTTTTTTCGGCGGGATCCGCGCACCCTAAGCGCATCACGACGATTTTTTTTTTTTTAAATGCTTCCTGATTTGGAGTGTTGACAGCCAATTAGCATGCAGCTCGTGATCGAGAGGGTACGCGGACCCTACTCGGCCATAGATATATATGTGATTTTATTTGTGATTTTCTCAGAAACTACTGAACGGATTTACACCATTTAAGCAAAAGGCACAACACTGAACCAAGGGCTACCTCTTTGCCAAATTTGGTGTAATTCCGTTCAGCAGTTCGGGCTGTAGCCGCGATGAAAGGATCCTATGGAAAAATGAATGGGGAAAACGCGTTTTGGGACCCCCTTTTTCTCGGCCCCACTTGACGAATCAACCCGAGACTTTCAGGGTAGGAGCGGAGCGGAGCGCCCCAACAAGTTGGAAGCTTTCGCGAAGATTCGTCAACCGGCGCAAGAGTTATTTCAAATAGAATGTTGCGGATTTCCTATGGAAAATAGGTCCTAACTATAACTATCTACTGGCGACCGCCTGTAGATAATATATATATATATATATATATATATATATATATATATATATATATATATATATATATATATATATATATATATATATATATATATATAAAGGAAAATCCCACTGTAAGACCTCGCCGGGTCAAACAAAAGGGCACAGACTCCAGTTGTGGTGCGGACGATGTTAGTTTATTTCACAAGCATGGCAAGAAGACGCGTTTCGACCGCAAGGCTTTCTTTCAAAGCATGTTTAAACTCATATTTTTGTACTAAGTTTCTTTAAAAACCATCTTTCAGACTTATTTTCTGTTTTCACAGTTATTCGGGACGTCGCGATGACGTCGTTAACCGCAAAGATCGCGCCTTTCCATAAAGTGAAAACACATATATGCACATACATTACAGTATTGTACACACTAGAGGTTTAACTGTACACTTCAAACTCATGTTTTTCTAGTGTATTTCTAGGACAACCATCACTAAAACCTATTTTCCGATTTCGTGGTGACTCCGGAGATCGCGATGACGTCACTCATCGCGGTTCCTGCGGTTGCGTCGCGAAAGCAAAAGCAGGATTTCAATGGCCACTAACACATCCAAAAATAATATGTAACAAAATCCATTCTCAACATTGCCCTACACACATTACTATATGCATACTTCTTTCAAAGCATTTTTAAACTCATATTTTTGTACTAAGTTTCTTTAAAAACCATCTTTTAGACCGATTTTCCATTTTCGGGATTATTCGGGATGTCGCGATAACGTCGTTAACCGTGACGATCGCGCCTTTCCCATAAAGTGAAAACACATATATGTACACACATTACAGTATTCTACACACTAGAGGTTTATTACTGTACACTTCAAACTCATGTTTTTCTAGTGTATTTCTAGAACAAACATCTCTAAAACCTATTTTCAGTTTTCGCAGTGACTCCGGAGATCGCTATGACGTCCCTCATCGCGGTCCTCGCGGTTACGTCGCGAAAGCGGAAAGCAAAAGCAGGATTTCAATAGCCACCACCACATTCAAAAATTATAACTATATAATTAGTTCTAACCATCACAGTAGATAACTCACTATATAAAAAACTCTATAAAAACATTTATCAGAATCTCAATATCTCTATAAGAATGCGCATTAATGATTCAGCAATGTTTGCGATGACGCTGATAGTCGCGGTGTCCCTGCGACAGTACAGGGGGCTACGCTGGCAGTCGCGGTATAGTTGCGAATATCGCGTGCTATTAAAAAAATCAATTTTGGACACATAACTTGTGTCACTAACACCTCCATTTCTCAACCATGGGTTCAGAGTATCTCCACCCTGACCCCTTATGTGGGCTTTCACACACATTTTCAGCCCCGGGAACCATTCCCGATGGATAAAATGGCGGCCGCAACTTTCTATTCAGGTTGCAACCAACCAATCAGAGCATTCCCATTGGCGCGTGCATTCACGATTCATTGCAAAACCACCGCAAAATATCTTCGGCCAGAGATATCACTATAAATGTAAACTTGAATTTCTCAAAAACTACTGAATGGATTTACACCAAATAAGCAAAAGGCACTTCCTTTAACCAACATCTACCTCCCTGCCAAATTTGGTGTAAGTCCGTTCAGCGGTTCAGGATGTAGAAGTGGCTAAAGGTTCCTATGGGAATTAACATTACAAATACAACATTATGTCGCATCCCAAATTCTCTGTCCCCACTGCACAGATCATCCCCAAACTTTCCCAATCAATAGTACCTACCGTCACACTTACTTGGCAAAATTTCATGCAGATTGATCAAACTACGCCAAAGTTATAGCAAAATCAAAAATGCTTTTCCTATGGAAACTAGGTCCTAACTATAACTACCTAATGGCGTCTGCCAGTAGGTAAGATACATATATATATATATATATATATATATATATATATATATATATATATATATATATATATACCTACTGGCGGTTGACAGTAGGTAGTAATAGTTAGAACCTGGTTTACATAGATTGAGAATTTTTTGATTTGTCAATAACTTTGGCATCGATTGACGAACCCTTGCGAAATTTTCAAAACTAGTTCAATGATCACTTCACCTGCTGCCTTGTAAACTTCGGGGTGATCCTCCAAGCTGGGACCGAGAAAAAAGGGGGATCCCAAAACACTTTTTTCTCATGTTAATTTCCATAGGAAACTTTAGACACGGCGACAGCCCCAACTACTGAACAGAATTACACCAAATTTGTCAGAAAGGTAGCCGTTGGTCCAGAAAGCACCCTTTGTCTTAAATGGTGTAAATCCATTCAGTAGTTGCGGAGAAATGTAAAGATTTTTAAGATATACAACTGGGGAGGCGGAGGATCCGCATCCCCATCCAAGATCTCGTGCTGGGATCTGATTGGCTGCCAACACTTCAAACCAGGAAGTGTTGGCATCCATCTTGTGACTCGGTTGAACCGAGTCACATAAAAAACTTTTTAAAAAAAGAAATGGAGGCAAGATAGAAACACCTTGACCCCCTAGGCCTCTTGTGGGGGGTCCCACAGGGACCCTGCAGGGCCAAAAAAGCATTTTTCAACATTTTTGGCAGGAATTGCGCTGGATCTGCGACTCCCGCTGAAATATTTTTTTAAAAGTTAAGCGCGGACCCCACGCTTTGATTGTAATCGGCCCCCGTGTGGGTCAGGTCCTGGGGGCATGTGTAAGCTATATAGGAGGGGGTGCACAGGGCTCTCCTCCTTGGTGCCTTAAAGCTCTGGGCATTTTCATTAAATTATGTGGGGGTTTCCCTAGGCAACCCCAGTGCCCTGGGGACCACCACCTACCCAGGGCAAATGATGATTGAATGCGGGAGGGGCTGGTGTCAGCCCCCACAGCCCCGGGGACCGCTACCTCCTCGGGCTAAGTACGGGGGGCAAAGCAGCTCCCCCACAGCCCTGGGGGCCACCACCTAACCGGAGCTAAATGAAATATTAATGTGGGGGGCTCCGGCCACCCCACAGTCCCAGGCACTGCCACATCCCTGGGGCAAATAGTTATAATTACAGTGGGGGGATACGCAGCCCGCCCATAGCCCCTGGGACCACCACCTTCCCAGGCCCCCTCCTGTAGCCATAGATAGCCCTGTAGACGGCCTCCCCCCAGGGCCATCTCCTGGTTTCTACCCTTGGGAAATAGCTGTTTGCTATGGCTTGAGGGGAGCTTTACCGCTCCTGCCAAGCCATGGCAAACAGTGCCCGCTTTCAGCAAGCAAGAGTATTGAAAATGCTCTCGCTTGCTAAAAGCGAGCACAATTGCTTTGACATAGAGGGAGCTGTATGTTAGCAGCTCCCTCCCTGTCAAAACAATGCCGGCTCCCGCAGGAGGCAGGGAGCCGGCAGAGACTGCAGGGGCTTTGGGGCTCCCCAGTGGTCCCCAACCTTGCTAAGAGGGTACCCCTGGGTGGGACTAAGGCCCCATACTAGAGGCCAGGCCCAGGGGATGGGGTCCCCGGGGCCAAAATAGGCCCGGGAGGGGGCCGTGCAGCCCTCCTCCCATTATTTAAAAAACAAAAATGCAAAAGAAAAAGGCCGGGCCCCAAGGGATTGGGTCCCCGGGGCCAAAATCTGCCCGGGAGGAGGGTCGCTCAGCCCCCTCCCATTTTAAAATATTAATAAAGAAAAATGTAAAAAAAGGGCTGGCCCCAGGGGAAGGGGTGCTCCTGGGGCCGAAATTGGCACGGGAATGGGGGCCGCGCAGCCCCCCTCTCCATTGAAAAAAGGACTGGCCCTGGGGGATGGGAACCCGGGGCTGAAAACGGCCCAGAGAAGTGGGGGGGCCACTCAGCTCCCCTCCCTTAAAAAAATGTTTTTTATAAAAAAGGAAAAAAAAACCTCAGGCAAGTCGCCGGAGGCCACGTCCCTTTCACCACCACTCTGCGAACGCGCCTCCTGGTGGCACTTCTGCTTCGGGATGAAGTCCCCTTGGCTCCATAGGATCCATGGGGGCCAACAAGTCCTCCTGTTACCCCCAGTAAGTCCCACACAGCGGGATTGCTGAGCGGTCAGCGGCAGCCATGCCCTCTTCCTCCACCACTCTGCAAACGCGCCTCCTGGCTTACTGCTAGTTGGGGAATAAAGTCCCCTTGGCTCGAGGGTCCTTGGGGGCCAACACGCCCTCCTGTTGCCTCCAGTAAGTCTCACACAGCAGGATTGCTGAGAGTTATTCCGAGGCATGCCCCCTTTCTCCACCACTCTGCAAACGCACCTCCTGGTGCACTGCTGGTAGAGGGGTGAAGTCCCCTTGGATCCAAAGGGTCCTTGGAGGCCAACTAGCCATCCTGTTACCTGCAGTAAGTCCCACAGAACGTGATTGCTGAGAGGACTTCAGAGGCCATGCTCCCTTTCTCCACCACTCTGCAAACGCGCCTCCTGGTGCACTACTGGTTGGCAGATGAAGTCCCCTTTGTTCTAGAATGTCCTTGGGGGCCAACAAGCCCCCCTGTTACCTGCAGTAAGTCCCACACAGCAGAAATGCTGAGAGGTGTTCGAAGGCCACGCCCCCTTTCTCCACCACTCAGCAAACAAGCCTCCTGGTGCATTGCTGTTTGGGAGATGTAGTCCTTTCATATGCTGAGGGTGCTTGGGGTCCAGAGGCCCTCCTGATATCTCCAGTAAGTCTGACATAGCAGGATTCCTGAGAGGAGGTCAGAGGCCCCGCCCCCTTTATCCACCATTCTGCAAATGCGACTACTAGTTAAAAAACACAGAAATGCACTTAAAAATCCCAAGGTTACAGGGATGTTATAGTAGGAAATAGAATTTGAAAAACCTTGGAAATTCAGTGAAAAAAACAAAGGTTACAGGGGCGTTTTAGTTAGGCTCCGGTTTCACTCGTACACAACCAGTGAAATTAAGCAGTTATAGTTAGCTGATCTAACTCTAACTCGCACCCCTACAATGCACTGCTTATAACCTCACATATTACATCACTCATGACAAGGTCAGTGACATCACTGATGGCAAACCGTGAACCTAACTATAACGTCCATGTAACCTTTGTTTTTTTCACTGAATTTCTATGGTTTGTTTTAACGTGAAGTAATATATAATTACCATATGTTGTAATATATCATTAGAGTACTTTAATACATTAATACAACCACCGCAGTGCACGGGCAAAGTAGCCACCAACCCCTGCAATGCACCCAACCCCACACTGTGCACAGCCTTTGGCCATGTGGACGGGGGTATGGTGTGTGAGGGTCTTTTTTTTATTGGGATTCATATCTGCGGATCCTGAGGGTTCCACAGTGGATATGCAGATCCTCAAATCGGGCCCAAACAAACTTTTATGGCAATTTCTTGCCCATGAGGGTCCCCAAAGGACACCTCCATGTGTTCTGTCGGGTCAGGATACCTCCATCCTGACCCCTTATGTTATTTTTCACTTTTCTCCCCCCAGTCTGACCGAGAAACAAAATGGCAGCCACGATTTTCCTTTCTGGTTGCAGCCAGCCAATCAGGGCCTTTCTTTTTCCACTGATCCCCCGCGGATACCCGTGAATCCCCTGCAGGTAGATCCACAAAGGATCTGCATCCCTAGATGTACAAATTTTCATTTCTTTAATAACTCTGAACCTACTGAACAGATTTACTTAAAATTACAAATAGGGCTCTTTCATGACCAAGATCTCGTTTTATGCCAAATTTAGTGCAAATTCCTTCAGCAGGTCTGCATGTAGTTGTGTTAAAAAAATGCAATATCACAATACAGATTGCATGTGGAAAAAGTGTTTTAGTCCCCCTCTTTTTCTCGGCCGCTGCTTGATGAATGATTCCAAAATTTTCCAGACAGTAGCTTTTGAAAATTTCATGAAGATTCATCAAACAGCACCAAAGATATTAGCAAAACAAAAATCCTTCATCTATGGGAAAAGTTGGTCCTAACTATAACTACCTACTAGATATCGGTAGTAGGTAATATATACCTACTAGTGATAGCCAGTAGGTAGTTATAGTTCGGACCAACTTTTCCCATAGATGAAGCGTTTGTGGTTTTGCTAATAACGTTGGTGCCGTTTGACAAATCTTTACGAAATTTTCAAAACTAATGCACAACTTACTTCAGCTGCTATCTAGAAAGTTTTGGGGTGGCAAGCGTGGGGTTAGAAAAAGGGGGGTCCCACACAATGTTTCCCCATGCAATGCTTATGGGGATTTTGGAGTTTTTACACACGACTACAGCCCGGACCGCGAACGGAATTACGCCAAATTTAGCAGAAAGGTAGATCTTGATGTAGAAAGAGCTGTTTTTGTAAATTTGTGTATATCTGTTCAGTAGTTTAGGACTTATTGATGAAAGATAAATGTATATATCTAGGGATGTGGATCCTTTGCGGATCCACCCGCGGATCTGGGGGCAAAAGCAAAGCCCTGATTGGCTGGCCGCAACATGAACAGAAAGTTGCGGCCACCATTTGTTTCTCTGCTGGGCTTCGGGAAGAAAACATGAATAAAAACTCATAAGGGGTCAAGATAGAGGTGTCCTGATCCCATAGGACACATGGTTAGGTCTCTGAGGGACCTCTCATGGGCAACAAATTGCCCAAATATTTTTATGGGCTGATCCACCTATTCCGGAGATCTACCGCGGGGCTCAGTGTGACCCCCAGTGTAACTCCATGGAGGATCCGTGAATCTGCAGTCCAATGAAAAAAATTAAAAACACCCATTCACACACCAAACCCGAACCGCACATGGCCAAAGGCCATGCGTTGCATTGGCTGCATGAGGAGGTTGGCCGCAAAGCCTGGCCACAGGCCAGGCCCTGATGCCAACTCCCGCCACGCATGTCCAAAGGCTGTGTGCGCCGCTGGTTGGATCAACATATGGTAATTAAATATTACTTTATATTAAACATAGAAATTCATTGAAAAAAACAAAGGTTACAGGGATGTTATAGTTAGGTTCACGTTTTAGACACACAAAACCATAGAAATTCAGCAGTTATAATTATACTTATTTGAGCACTTAGTTATACTTATCTTAAGAAACTATAACTTGTGTTGTAAAGTAACTTTTGGCCACGAGTTATAGTTTCTTAACATAAGTATAACTATAACTGTGGAATTTTTATGGTTTTCTGTGGGTAAAAAGTGAACCTAACTATAACGTCTCTGTAACCTTTAGTTTTTTCAGTTAATTTCTATAGTTTTTTTAACAGAAAGTAATATATAATTATCATACATTCTAATATATAATTACCGTACGTTAATACAACCACAACCGCACATGTCCACATCGGCCCCGCATTCACCCAACCCCCCGCTGTGCAAGGCCTTTGGCTGTGCATGGCGGGTGTATGGTGTGTGAGTGGGAGAGGCTTTTTTTTTAATTGGGCTTCGGATCTGTGGATCCCATGAGTTCCCACGGGGGATCCGCCGCTACCAGCAGGATCCACGGTGGATCTATGGATCCTCAAATTGGGCCCAAACAACATTTTGTGGCTATTTTCTGCCCATGAACGGTCTTTCCCCTCCATGTGTCCTATAAGGTCAGGATACCTCTATCCTGACCCCCCTTATGTTATTTTTATCTTTTTCCACCCCCGGTGCAACAGAGAAACAAGATGGGGACCGCAACTTTCCTTTCAGGTTCACCCAGTAAATCAGGGCCTTTCTTTCCCCGTGGATACCCCGCGGGTGCCCGTGAATCCCCCACGGGCAGATCTGTGAAGGATCCGCGTCCCTAGATATACAAATTTTTATTTCTTTAATAACTCCAAACCGACTGAACAGATTTATTCAAAATTACAAATGGGCTCTTTCTAGACCAGTAGCTAACTTTCTGTCAAATTTGGTGTAAATCTCTTGAGCAGTTCCACCTGTAGTCATGTTAAAAAAATACAATATCCCCATTAAGATTGCATGGGGAAAAAGTGTTTTGGGACCCCATTTTTCTCGGCTCCTACTTGACAAACCACCCCGAATCTTTCTAGACAGCTGCTTACATAATTAGAACACTAGTTTTAAAAATTTTGTGAAGACTCATCAAGCAGCACCAAAGATATAAGCAAAACAAAAAATGCTTCATTTATGGGAAAAGTTGGTCCTAACTATAACTACCTACTGGGAGTCGGCAGTAGGTAATTTATCTTAGCATCAACTTTTCCCCTAGACGAAGCGTCTTTTGTTTTGCTACTAAACTTTAGCGCTGTTTGACGAATCTTGATGACATTTTCAAAACTAATGTACAACTTACTTCAGTATTTAGACATGACTACAACCTGAACCACTGAACAGAATTACACCAAATTTTGCAGAAAGGTAGACCTTGATGTAGAATGAGCCCTTTTTGTAAATTTGTGTAAATCATTCAGACGTTTAGGAGTTATTAAAGAAAAAAATATATATATCTAGGAATACCGATCCTTCGCGGATCCACCGCTGGGAGATCTGCGGATCTGGGGGCAAAAGCAAGGCCCTGATTGGCTGGCCACAGCCTGGAAGGAAAGTTGCAGCCGCCATTTGTTTCTCAGCTTGGTCCCAAGGAGAAAACATGAATAGAAACTTACATAAGGGGTCAGGATAGAGGTATCCTGACTCCATAGGACACACGGAGGGGTCTCTGAAGAACCCCTCATGGGCAACAAATTGCTCAAATATTTTTTGGGCCGATTTGCTGTTCCGCAGGTCCGCATTGGGGGTTAGTACAAAACCCAGTATAACTCAGCGGAAGATCCTCGAATCCACAGTCCAATGAAAATAAAAAAACACCCATTCACACACCAAACCCCTGCCGCACCTGACCAAAGGCCATGCATTGGGTTGGCTGCATGTGGGGGTTGGCTGCAGGGCCCGGCTATAGGCCAGGCCCAGTGGCCAACCTCTGCCAGGCATGTGCGTGCCGGTGGTTGGATTAATGTATGGTAATTAAATATTACTTTACAATAAAAAAACACAGAAATACATTGAAAAAAACAAAGGTTACAGGGGCGTTATAGAAATTCAGCAGGTATAGATTTACTTATCTGAGTACTTATAGTTCTACTTATCTGAAGAAACTATCACTTGTGTTGTAAAGTAATTTTTGGCCACAAGTTATAGTTTCTTAACATAAGTATAACTATAAGTGCTCAGATAAGTATAACTATAACTGCTGAATTTCTTCATATATATTCAATGAAAAAAACAAAAGTTAATGCTTAGTTATAATGGCCCATTCTCCTCAGTATAGGTGTTGATAGAGACCTAGTGAACTTCTTGCATAAATTACATAGGGACCTGACTGCTGTAGTCAGATATGATCAGTGTGGGAGTTCTACCCCACCAGGGGGCAGACAGAGATGCATTCTGGCCCCACTCCTATTTTCACTATACATTAACAACGTGGGGCCGTATTACAGAAAGTGACCCGGGTGCAATGGGCCTTTGCGCCCACTGTGCGCGTCCCCGGGGTGCTTTGGTATTACAGAAGGGGCTGCAGACGCTTGTGTGGCCCCTTTTGAAAATGCTGATAGTGCTGGCACACATAAAGCACGAGCGCTATCTGCAGGGGGCATTCCCTTATTTGCATGGGGGCGTGCCCCATGCAAATGAGGGAATCCCTTTGCCTCTGCGCCCGTGCCGTATTACAGGCATGGGCGCAGAGGTAAAGAAGCTGTCAGGAGGCACACTCACAGTGCACCACCTAGAAGGTGGCACACTCGCAGTGCGCCCCTGAGAGCAGCCCTCTGGAGTGGGGAAAGGGGGTCCTATGGACCCCCCAGACATCCCCTTGCAGGCGGGTGCAGTCACTGACTGTTCCCGCCTGCAAGGGGATCTCTAATCCCCTTTAAAAGTGCAGGCGGGAACTCTGTTTTTCACTAAAATGCCCTGCCCTGGGGGCAGCCCTAGTTCGCAACTGCCCTGGGAGCAGCGCGGGTTTGTGACTGCCCTGGGGGCAGCGCATTCCCCATAATAAGGCACATTATCATTGTTTGCACTTGGCGCACCTTTTAAAAGGTGCGCCCGGCACAAAAAATGAAAACGCACAATATACATAATATGAGCTCTACACTGTGTGATGCTTGTAAAGATATTCCACAGGCAGGGTCACATTTTATACGAACCCTATTATACGCTGACGATGGAGTGTTGATAGCAAGAACCACTGTGGGACTACAGCAACTTCTAAAGTCCTTTTTCACTTTTATGAATAGTTTTAATCTGACCACCAACTACAATAAATCCCACAAAATGGTTTTGGGCTCTAGATGCAAGGGTCCCAGAAAATATACCCTGGAGAGTTTTGATATTACCAGAGTAAAGGCATTTTCGTATCTTGGCATCTTATTTGGTGAGAAAGGCTCTTGGGCCCCACTGGTGAGAGCCAAAAGAAATGCTATGACCAGAGTAGATGCCTCTGAGTTTGATTTCGCCTTCTGCCTGGGAGCGAAGCCCATTAAGGCCTTGATAAAAATGCATCAATCTAAATGTATGTCCATGGTGAGTTATGTCGGTGATATCTAGGGTTACAAGGAGGCCACAGAGTTATAAATAGATGAAAACAAATTTTTGAGGAACTTACTTTCTCTGCCCCAATCTATGTCTTGATATAAGCTGAGCGAAGAATTAAGGTTGAGATGCATCTCAGATTTGTTAACATTGCATCCTTGCTTAGATGGATCTCGATATGGTTAAATACAGAGTTGGGACTGAATCAGGCCATATTGGTGGATTGTATAAAACTTGAGAGGGCTAGCAGTATTCAATGGCTTAGTTTCATTAAATCCTCATTTACTAAGCTAGAACGTCCTGACTTATATAGGTCGCCAGAAAGTATTTTCCGTGGGGATCTATGGTGGGTAAAGAGACAATATACATCTGCAGCACAAGTGAAGAAAGAGAGGAGGGAGATGAGTAAATCTTCTGTTTAAGCATATGTATTCCTGTAGTCATGTATGAGCATTGAACCGTATCTTACTGTGATTACAAACCCACCTTATCGTTTCTTATTAACAAGAATCAGAGTACATTTATTGCATTGGCTCCTGGCAGAGCCTTTGGGTTAGATCAAAGTTGATCAATTAGGCCCTTGCAGTTGTGATTTCTACTCTTACCAAGGCACTATCCACTTTTTCATGTTCTGTGAACACTATAGATCTCTTCAAAGACAGGATATTCTACCTCTGTTGAAAGGGCAACAATTTATACAAGTCAGACCTGCACTAACTTTTTAACAAATGCTGCCAAATTAAGTTATATATTTTAATGTGGCTAATTTTTTAGTAGGAGCGGTGAGACTTAGACTCCAACAAGAGTCATTGGTCCTTATTTTGATGTTGGCGGTGTGAAAGCGGCCGCCACGCTGCCGCCCCACTCCCACATCATCAAAGCCAAAACAAACCGCCTGCCAGATTACGACTTTTTATGTTGCTGGTAGGCAGTTCTTTGGCGTTCCTACGGCGATGCCTTTAAAATAGGCACCGCATTGGGAAGATCAAAGCATGTATCTGCATGGACCGGAATACACAACGTTGTGCATTTTGTTCCGTGCAGGAAAAAGGGGTGCATGCAGACAGGGGGGCCCACCATGTGCCCCCCTGCATGCATCCAATGGCACAGAGGCACCGTTTCCCTCACCGCCACACTTTTCATGGTGGTCGCACATGGTGGTGAGGAAACTCATAATATGCTTGGTGGGGCCGCAGCGGTCCCACCAAGCATATTGCGGCCTCAAGACCGTCGCACCACTGCCAAGGATCTCTAATGCCTGGCGGTTGTGGTGGTCCCAGGGTAGCCCGACCACCCTGGTCATAATAGGGCAGTCAGAAGACTGCCACGCCCCTGCAAGTCTGGCGGTCCGTGGACCGACAGACTCATAATACGTCCCATAATTACAATGAAAATGAGATTTATTTCATACTAATGGTAGCTGTGTTATGGTTTTTAACATTTTTAGAAGGTTTTCATTGACATCTATTTGAGTGCACTTTTGGGAAATGTTTCTACTATGAACTACAGTCAGTATCACGCTAATATAATT
Organism: Calotriton arnoldi; assembly: GCA_963921515.1. NCBI lineage: Eukaryota > Metazoa > Chordata > Amphibia > Caudata > Salamandridae > Calotriton > Calotriton arnoldi. Next base: position 816,923 of record CAWUFW010004415.1, on the reverse strand, counting down.
GAGAAAACATTGTATAAATTATTTTATGTTTTACTTTTTGGATGATTGTATTGTTTATTGTTTTAAGTAACCAAATAAAGAATATTTGATGATGACTTCATTATAGTTAGGAACGCTTTATTTATTCCCTCTATACAACCCCAACTTAGACTGCACAAACATTAGATAGTCTAAAGTTATAGTTATCAATTTTATTTAAAATGTACTCTTTCTATACAAACCCAACTTAAACTAAACAAACAGAAATTCTAAAGTTATACTTATAACTTAAATTTATAATTTATGCACCACCTTCAAATTACTAAAAGTCACGCACCTCCATACACAGTGTTGTCAACTCGCTCACCACACTACATTAACTATAACTCGACACTCTACAATGCACTGTGTTCTCACAAATTATGTATTTGAGATTTCATAAGTGTTGTTATAATGATATTATTACACATGGTAATAATGATGATGTAATATGAAAGGGTATATGCAGTGCATTGTAGAGGTGCGTGTGATAGTTAATATAGTGTGGCAAATGAGTTGACAACACTGTGTTGTACAGTGTGGTAGAGTGGAGTAAGTGATGTAAAGAGTAGGGGTATAGAGTGGAGTAGAGTTTTGTAGAGTGCAGCGGTGTAGATAATAATTTGAAGGTGTTGCGTAAATTATAAATTAAAGGTATAAGTTTAGAATTTAGAATATTTGTGTAGTTTAAGTTTGGTTTGTATCTAAAGAGAAAATAAAGTTTTTGGGCCCAATTCACAAAGGTAAACTGAGACGAAAGTCTAACTTTACTACTCATAAATGCCCTTTGTGATTACCGAAAGTTGTAAAGTTAGACTTCCGTCTCAGTTTACCTTTGTGAATCAGGACCATAGTGATTTAAAAGTGGTGCGTAAACTATAAATTTAAGACACAACTATAGATTTGTAATCTTTGTGTAGTTACGGTTTGGTTTGTACAGAAAGAATAAATAAAGTGTTCTTAACTATAACAAAGGATTTTTTCATTGAATTTTAATGTTCTTTTATTTTAATAAAAATGTATTTCAAAACGTTTTGTGTCGTTGAATGCAGTGTCATTAAGTGAAGTGTTGTACAGTACAGTGGAGGACTGTGTCATACACCGTAGTGTCGTAGAGTGTAGCGTTGTATAGTGGAGTAGTGTGAAGTGGAGTAGAATGAAGTGTGGTAGAGTGGAGTGGTGTACAGTGGAATAGCTTACAGTGGAGTGGTTTAGGGTGGAGTGGCGGAGAGTGAAGTGTGGTACAGTGGATTGGCGTACAGTGGAATTCTGTAGAGTGCAGTGGCTTACAGTTGAATGGCGTAGAGTGGAGTGGTGTATAATGGAATAGTGTAGAGTAGGGTGGCATAGAGTGGAGTGCTGTAGAGTGGAGTGGTATAGAACGGAGTGACGTAGACTGTAGTGGCGTTACAGTGTAATACCATATAGTGTAGTGACGTACACTCCAGTGGCATACACTGGAGTGTCATGCAGTGGAATTGCATAAAGTCTAGTGGCATAGACTGGGTGATGCACAATACAATAGTGTAGAGAAGAGTGGGGTGGGATGGAGTGGAGTGTTGTAAATTGGAGTGGCGTACAGTGGAGTGTCATGCAGTGAAATAGCGTACAGTGAATTGGCTTAGAGGGGAATGGTATATAGTGGAATAGCATAGATTGGACGGGTGTACAGTGTAGTGGTGTAGAGTGCAGAGGGATACATTAGAATAGCGTAGAATGGAGTGGCACAGAGTGGAGTGCAGTAGAGTGGAATAGTGTGCAGCAAAATGGCATAAATTGGAGTGGCATAGAGTGTAGTAGTGTACAGTGAAGTGCCATACAGTGAAATAGCATAGAGTGGAGTGGCATACAGTGGAGTTGTGTACAGAGGAGTGGTGTACAGTGTAGTGAGTGGCATAGAGTGGAAGAACGTAGCGTGAAGTGGTGTAGAGGGGAGTGTAGTAGAGTGGAATAGCGTAGACTGGAGCAGTGTGCAGTATAGTGGCATACAGTGCAGTTGCGTACAGTAGAATACCATACAGTGGAGTGACGTAGAATGTAGTGGCATAGAGTATAGTTGCAAACAGTGGAATAGCCTATAGTGGATTGGCATAGTGTTGAGTGGGGTAGAGTGGAGTGATGTAGACCGGAGTGGCATACAGTGGAGGCGCATAGAGTGAAGTGGTGTTGAGCAAAATATCATAGACTGTGGTGGCATACAGTGGAGTGGCATATAGTGGTGTAGCATACAGTGGAGTGGTGTAGAGTAGTACAATGTTGATTGTAGTGGCGTACAGTGGAGTGACAGAGTGTGGTGTGCCATTTAGTGGAATAGCATAGAGTGGAGTGGCGTAGAGTGGAGTATTGTCCAGTGGAATAGCGTAGGCAGCAGTAACATGCATTGGAGTGGTGTAGAGTGGAGTGGTGTACAGTGTAATACCATACAGTGGAGTTTTGTAGTGTGGAGTGATGTATACTGAAGCGGCATAGAGTGGAGTGGTATATCATGGAATAGCATAGAGTGGAGTTGTGTACACTGGAGTAGCATAGAGTGGAGTGGCATAGAGTGGATTAGCGTAGAGTGTAGTGTCGCAGAATGGAATTGCGTAGGGTGGAGTAGTGCATAGTGGAAAGGTGTAGAGTGTAGTGACATTGTGGCATCTGTAGCTTGCTATGCTGCAGTGCCATGGTTACCAGGTGTGGTATCTTAGTTACTAGAAGGGTTGGAGTGTGATCATTTGAATGATCTGAGAGACTGTTAGTGGACCCAGCTGTGGTACCTGGATGGGATCTTCTTATCAAAGAATAAACCTACACTTCTTACAACAACCTGCCTTTGAGTGATCCTTTCTGCTGTTAACAGGATCTTACACTGGCGTAGTCGGCAGCTCAAACATCGTGGGAAGATGAGTCAAGGAAGAAGAAGATGTCAACAACCTACTACATTTATACACAAGGGGTCATGAGTACACCTTTACCTTGACTTTTCCGGTTTCATCCCCGGCGGCTCTGTGTCTCACTTTGACTTTTGAGGTCTCATATTCCCCGGGGGCTTCGTGCCTCTCTTCGCTTGTTTTCTACAGACGCTTCTGTTTGGCTCCGCGTTATACTGTATGCTGATGTTGGACTCTGTGTCATACTGAGCATTGAGCCCTGCTTCCCCACAGAGTTTTGGTGCCTCAGTGACTCTCATTGGTATGTGTGGATTTCGGTGCTCTTCCGGAGGCCGTTTAAATTTGTGCTCTCTCCTCCGCATTTCAGGCCGCCTTTGACAACATTTGCGGCAAGTGCGGAGGTGATACTCTTTTCTGTAGTCTATTGTTCACCTCCTTGGAGCAGTTGTCAGGGGGAGAAGTTGTTTTGGCCGAATTAGCTTGAGCGCCCATTCCTCATGAGCTTCACCGGCTCGAGCGTGCCTTCCTCACGAGCGCTTCTTCATTTCACTGGCACGAGTGCGTCTCCCTCACGAGCGCTCCTTCATTTTATTGGCACGAAAGTGCCCTTCCAGGCGTGCCTTCGCTGACGTCACTGTCTCCACTTCACTGTCGGGCGTCACCATAGCAACGTTTGCTGAGCCGCGTTTACGGAGTTTCTTCACGTCCTTAGCACATGCGCATTTCTCACCACCAGTGCCTATCTTCCACGCTGATAGGCACAGCTTTCTGTGTGTGAAAGTAAAAGGGACATTTCACTTACATTCCTGCTGGTATGCACAGTTTCATTTGTACTTACTTTCTACGCTGATAGGCCCAGCTTTCCCTGTGTGCTTGTCTAAGTGGTTTCTCATCACCAACTCCTTTGGAAAAGCATGTGGTAGGAGTTTTGGAAAAGGTACATTCTACTCTCATTCCTCGCTGGTGCGCACAGCTAATTCATGTGCACAGCTTATACTTTTCATTTTATTTCTGCACTGTGTTAAACACTCTTCACCTGAAATAATCAACAATCATAATGTGTTTAAAGAACTATTGCTGGTAATCAGTAGGTGGTGCTAATCTCTAAAAATGCAAAATGTAACTGCTCCTCCTTTCTTTTTAACGTCACCTGGTGAGCCACCCATCAAATGGCAAAAGTGGAAGAAGGTTTTTGAACGTTATGCTAAGGTATGTGGCACATCTTTGAGTGCAGAACGTAGGTCTTCACTTTTGCTGCACTGTTTGGGGTCGGAGGGTCAAGAGGTGATTGATCATCTCCCTGAGTTGAGTAATGCTGAAGCTATAGACTTAAATGAGTATGATATTTGTATTAAAAAACTTAGACAAACATTTCCTCCCCAAATGCAGCACAATCTTGGAGAGATATTATTTTGCCAGGAGGTTGCAAAATGATGGGGAAGCAGTTGAATGTTACATTACTCAGCTAAGGAAGCTTGCTTCATCCTGCAAATTCGGGAATCTACTTGATGAGTGAATTAGGGATCAATTCATGCTGTGATGTAACATTGAAAGGATCAGGGAAGAACTATGGTTGAGGGATGAACCCTCTCTTAATGAGGTGATACAAGTTGCTAAAAGGGTTGAACACTCCCTAATGTGTGTGGATACCATCAAAAAAGACAAAGAGTCGACGGTTCATGTTGTGAAAGAGGATACAAAGAAACCTGTGGTTAAAACTGGGGGAGGTGGAATGAGGAGCAAATTCACATGCAAGTGTTACAGATGTGACAAGCCTGGGCATTTGGCAAATGATAAGAATTGCCCAGCGTTAAAAACTGTTTGTTTTACATGTAAAAAGAAGGGACATCTTGCTATTGTTTGCAAGGCGAGGATGACTTCTACTAATGTGAGAAGCGTTGAAGCTGAAGATGTTGAAGAGGATTTTGTTTGCGGGCAGATTGTAGTTCAAGTTGACACTCCTGAAGTTAGGCGCAAAACATGTCCAGTTGATACCATCCTTGTGGAAGGAGAACCCACTAAAGTTCTCTTTGACTCTGGTGGTAAAATTACAATTATCTCCAAGTTGTTCTTTCAAAATAAGCTTGCACGCAAGATTTCCTTACATAAGCCTGATATATTTCCTCTAGCGTATGGTGGAGAACCAATATCCCTGCGAGGTTATTTTATAGGTTTGATTGAGTATGAAAAACGCTACGTCTCTGGTAAAATTTATGTCTCTGAAAAAGGGGATAGTATATTAAGTTGGTTTCACCAAGGTGATTTGGGTGTTATGCTTGACCCAAGTAGTGCTACACCCATTCTGTTAAAAAGATAAGGTGAACGTAATTCAAGGTGGCTCGCTTCTCAGTAGTGGTGTTGAATCTCAAAACAAACAGAGATTTCCTAGTGTGTTTGGGGAGGAGCTTGGATGCCTCAAGGGCTTTCAGCATGAAATACGTTTACATGCTGGAGCTCAACCTTCATGCTGTAAGGTAAGGAGTGTACCTTTGGCTGTTAGAAAAGAAATGAAAAAGGAATTAGAGAAACTTAAGGAAGGGGGCATAATTGAAGAGGTGGAAGGTACTGAATGGTTGGACCCAGTAGTCGTTGCTCGCAAGTCTAATGGAAGTCTTCGTCTTTGTGTAGACTTAAGGCAGCTTAATAAGAGTGTCATTGTAGATCGATATCCCCTTCCAAATATTTCAGAATTATTAGGGTTGCTGGGAGTGGCCAAAGTGTTCAGCACAATTGATCTAACTTCAGCTTACCACCAGATAGAATTGAAAGAGTCATCTATAGATTACACAGCCTTCATTACTCCATTTGGCACATTCAGGTTTGTGAGGATGCTGTTTGGCTTGGTATCAGCGGCATCCGTTTTTCAACGTGCCATGGAAAATATTCTTAGTGGGTGTGATGGAGTCTGTGTGTACCAAGATGACATCCTTGTTTTTGGTAAAGATGAAGAAGAGCATGGGTGTCATCTTGGTATGGTGCTAGGAAGGCTTGACAATGCAAATCTTACTATTAAGGCTGAGAAGTGTCAATTTGCCACCATCAATTATTTGGGTCACACCATCTCTGGTGATGGTGTCATGCCAAAGTCCAATTTGGTAGATACCATCTCTCGCATGTGTGCCCCTACTTCCAGAGAAGAGCTGATGAAGTTTTTTGGTATGATTGAGTACTATGACAAGTTTGTTGAGAACTTTGCTGAACTTAGCATCAACATGAGGATGCTATTGAGGAAAGGGGTTGAATTCAACTGGAGTAGTGCTTGTTAGAAAGAGTTTGCCATCCTCAAATAAAAGCTCAATTGTGCACCAAGTCTTAAGAGTTTTGACCCCTCTAAAATTTCCATCATCACTACTGATGCGAGTCTTAAAGGTTTGGGGGCTGTCCTTCAACAAGAAGGTGATGAGGGCATGAATACTATTATGTTTGTGTCACGTGGGTTGAAAGATGCTGAGTCTCGCTATTCAGTCATCGAGCCGGAAGCTCTGGCTGTGTTCAGAAAACTTAAGAATTTTTTGTGGGGAACTAAGATTCTTGTTAAAACAGACCACAAGCCCCTGTCCGAAATCTTCACGAAAAAGGGTATAGACCTGATTTCAGGCAGGATAACCAAATGGGTGATTGCCTTACAAGATTATGATTTTGAAATAAGGTATATTCCAGGTATACAAAATGGAGTAGCTGACACGTTGTCGAGATTGGTAGGAAAGATCGATGAGAGTGAGACTGTTGAGGATGTTGTGGATGATGATGTTCATGTGTGCTTTGTGGATGAGGAGATTGTATCCGAGGAACAGTGGCGAGAGGAATTATCTTCTGATGCGTTACTTTCTGAAGTTTTGCCTCTGGTTAATAAAGGATGGCATTCTAAAAAAACAGGCCTCTGATGAAGCTAAGAAATTTTGGGGTATTAAAGATGAGTTGGGGGTCTGTGGTGGTCTATTACTTCGTGGCACAACGTTGGTTCCTCCTTTGAAACTCCGTAGTAAATTGACCGATTTGGCTCATATTTCTCATCTTGGAATGTCCAAGACAAATGAGAGGCTTTGCTCCTCATATTGGTGGCCCGGTATGGATTTACAAGTAGAAAGGCTGGTGAGAGATTGCTTGGCATGTGCGATGTGTGAGAAGTCGAAAGTTGTGAGGGTACAACCCATGGTGGTCAGAGAGTTACCTTGTGGACCATGGAAAGAAATAGCTTTGGATATCCTTGGACCCATTCATTCGGAAGGACAGCAGCTGTTTGTCATTGTTGTTATAGATATGTTTTCGAGGTGGCCAGAGGTTTGCTTCACGAGTGGGATTGAAACTAAAAATGTGATTGTGTTTTTGGAAAACCTTTTGACTAGGGAAGGTTACCCTGACACCATTTTGGTGTTCAATTAGTTTTTCGTGAAATGGAATGTTTCTTAAAGAAACGTGGTATCAAACACAAAAAGTGTTCTCTGTATCATCCCGAAACCAACGGTATGGTGGAGAGATTTAACAGGGTTTTGAAAGAGACTATTGCTTTGGCTAAAGGTGGTGGTCTTAATTGGAAGAAGGAAGTCATGAAGAAAGTGGAGATTTATAGGTTGACTCCTCATAGTACGACTGGGAAATCTCCTTTTGTTTTGTTTAGAGGTAGATCTCCTTGTACTCTAGTGGAGCCATCATGGGTAAGAGATTTGGAGGGAGCTGCAACTGAGAATGTATGCATGGATCAATGGCGTGAGAGAGAAGTTGAGAAGATCTTAGCAAGAAAATCTCACTTTGACTCTAGAAAGGCTGCAAAGAATACTGTGGTTGCTGTTGGCAACTTGGTGGTTATCAAACAGTCTGGTCACAGTTCAAAATTTTCCAAGCCCATTCGGGTTATTAAAGTGTTTGAGAATGCAATTAAGACTCAAGATCACCGCATTTGGAACCTGGGGAGAGTTGTTCCATACAATGGCCCTAAGTGTCTCTCTGATTCTTCTGTAAAGGATAATGACAGCCAGGGTCTGATTCCCAGATTATACTCTAGGGTCATCAAGAAACCATTATATTTGAAGGACTTTGTACACTAGTTTGTAAGTGCAAAGTTTTTTGTTTTTTTTCCACTTTGAGCAGTCTTTGTTCTTGTTTTGTTTGTGTTTTTTTTACTCTGTTTTTATGAAAAGAGGGGAGGTGTGTGACATCTGTAGCTTGCTATGCTGCAGTGCCATGGTTACCAGGGAATGTATTCTCTGGTGAGGTATCTTAGTTACTATAAGGGTTGGAATGTGATCATTTGAATGATCTGAGAGACTGTTAGTGGACCCAGCTGTGGTACCTGGATGGGATCTTCTTATCAAAGAATAAACCTACACTTCTTACAACAACCTGCCTTTGAGTGATCCTTTCTGCTGTTAACAGGATCTTACACACATACACTGCAGTATCGTAGAATGGAGTGGTGTCGAGTGTAATAGCGTGCAATGGAGTGGTTTAGAGTGTAGTGGCGGACAGTGGAGTGTCATCCAGTGGATTAAAGTAGAGTGGAGTGGCGTACTGTGGATTAGCATAGAGTGGTGTGGCGTATAGTGTAGTGACCCAGAGAGGAGTTGTGTAGTGTGTAATAGAGTAGAGTGGAGTGGCATTGAGTGGAGTGGAGTGGAGTGGCGTAGAGTGCATTGGGCTACTTGAAAAAGACCTAGCATGAAAATTTGTGAACAGATGTAGATGTAATATGCCAGGAATATAGAGTACAAAGTGTTAATGCTAAATTTTGGTAGTAGGTGTAAATAGCTTAAGTAGTATTAAAGTTATAAGTGTTAAAATGCTTAGTAATATATTGTTCTGTGGCATACCGCGTTAACTTTGTGGTTTGCCACAGTACATGCAGATAAGAAGGCAGTATCCGATTGGCTAAAGGCTGTCTTTACAAAAATGTAATAGGCAGCCATGTAGTTTTCAGGACACTTTCACTGCATTCTGGGTTAGGGCCTTATATATAGGTGAGTATTAGATTTTATTGTTGTTCCCTACCCATTAACACTTTATGAAAGTGATAATAGTTAGAGAAATGTATTTATAATTTTCTATATATTTTGCCAGCAGTTTAGGGAGAACTGCACTGTAACTTGTACGTATTACCATTGTACTCTGTAGATTTTTTTGTAAGATTTAAATATGTTAAAAATTGGAAATACAATGTAGCATACTATATTTGAAAAATACAGTGCAGTACAGTGTATTTATAATTTTTTGACTTTTTTTACCTCAGTACACAATCCTTTTTTTTTTTAAAATATCGAAACTTATAAATAATTTTCCTTACCTAATACCACTTTAATAAAGGGGTAATAGGAAGGGGAAAAGTATCACACCTAATACTTACCTTTGACAAAAAGCATAACCGGAACACAGCTAAAGTGTACCTAAAAACATCATGGCTTCCTTTGACTTTTGTAAAGGCAGTCATTAGCCAATCATGTATTTTAATGCCTTGTCATTGCTATGTACTTTGGTAGTTACATGAAATACCATGACATTTTGCAAAAGTAGCACAATAACAGATATCAATAAGTTAAAATGCCTTATGACTTAAAAAATACTTACCTGCAGTACCCAAAAGTATCAACTGCACACTGTAATGTTTAATCCTGCCAAAGTTCCTGGAATTAGGACTGAGCATTTGCCCTCTACATGTGAGTTCAAAGTCTATATAAAAATAAATTGGTGCCCAAATGTGTTTTGGGATCCTCTTATTACCTTTGCTCCCCTTGGCTAATCACCGCAAAACTTTCCATCCTCTGCCAATGTAGAAAAAGCAATAGGTCTGGAAAGGTCCGTGGAGATTCATTAAACAGGCGCTATTTTCTTAATGGTGAAAAATCTGGGGAATCATAGTTATAGAAGTTATAGTTAGGAATTATTATTATATTTTCCTTATGTTAAAAAGAAATTAGAAATTCACTGACAAAACCAAAGCTTAAAGTTACCTTATTGTTAGATGAATATGTCTGTGCCAACATAACGTTTTGAACTAAAAAAAACACAGACATTCATGTTATAGTTAACAGAGCGAAATATAACACGCGCCCTGCCATACACTGCTTATGACCTCACATATTACATCACTCATGACATGTTCTATGACATCATTTATGACATCAATGATGACATCTCAAATGGCATCATTCATGATATCACTGACGACATCATCCGTGCCACTTTTGTACACATTCCTCTATTAATGAGTAAGGCATTAGAGGTATGAAAGTAAGTGCAAAATACCTCAGAATAATATGAAGCATCATTAATGCCATCACACATACAACCCCCTCTCCTATCTTTTTATGTGTGGAGACTCCGCAGCCCTAAAGATACTATTAGTAAAATGCTTTTATGAATAGCAAACAATCATAAACGTACACAAAAGTGTAAGTTTAACTTTGTGAATTCGGCCCACATGTCAGCTTTGCACAGTGCACGGCTGACAATGTTAGCAAGCAGTCCAGTAGGGCTTCCAATGCTATCCAGGCGCCGCTGAAGTATTTCCTGGTAAGCTAATGTTTCTCAATCCACAATTCTGCTTGCTCGTATCCACCCATTCTCTCATCTTTGTATCCTTCAATCCTGTTAGAACTGGAGTTTCTGGTTGTCGGAGTATGCACCCTGTACAAGCAGGAACCACCACTCTAGTCAGGGTAAGATAGATACACACTTAAAGATAACATATGCTCACCATCTGGTAGCTTGGCACAGAGCAGTTTGGCTTATCTAAAGAGGCAATATGTAAAGTATTTGTACATCACACATACAGTAACAGAACCACAACACCACAAAAAGCCTCCACGAGGGGTTTGAAAAATAGATTATATTTTTATGAGTAAAATAAGACTAAAACGACAAAAAATCTAATAAGTAGAACCAAAGCTATGAATTTTTAAAGAATAAATCAAAAAGTAGTGCTTAGAAGCAAATAGCGCTTAGGGGTTACTTGAGGTCACGCTGGACTGGGTTAAATTCAAAGGTCAGGCCAACCTTGATGGAGAGCAGGCCGGCTACAGAACTCATGCAGGTTCCGCTGCAACAGTTCCATGGATGGAGCAAGCGCCAACGTCAAAGTCTCGATGCGTTGGTTCCAATCCGCGCAGGCAATCTAGGCTTTATCGAAGAACCCGTTTACGATGCAGGCCCTGCGTCATTGTTGAGCTGCACTGTCCATCTTCATCAAGCAGTGCAGTCTGCCGAAGTGATGTCGTCAATGAGATCCTGTGTCGGCATCGAAGGGCTATGCGTCGGTTGGGATCAGCGCAAAGTCATCACTGTGTCGCCTTTCAAGAGCCCAGGACTGGATTGGCACCACTTGGCAGGGCAGGACTCATAGATGGCAGAGTTCAGGTGCTGTTGCAAGGTTGGAGGAAATATTTGATGGCCCTGAGACTTCAGAAAAAGGGGTGAGCCAGCAAGCCAAGGAGTCACTCTGGGTTCAAGTGAGAGGGGTCCAGTCCTTGTCCTCAGCAGGGAAGAGATCAGCAGGCAGCAGGGCAGCACAGCAAAGTAGAAAAGCAGTTCTTCCAGAGCAGCAGTCAAGCAGAGTGGCAATCCTTGTAGCAGAGCAGTCTTTACGCCTGGCAGATTTCTTCACAGGTCCAGTAGTGTACTGTCTTGGTAGGGTCAGAGGCCAGGTTATACCCACTTGTGCCTTTTAAGTGGGGGTTTCTTCAAAGCAGGCCTTGAAGTGCACAGGTCTTCATTTCTTCCCAGCCCTGGCTCCAGACTATCAGTAGGGGGTAATCAGCTCTTTGTGTGGGAAACAGGACACTGCCTTTTTTCGGTGTTCCAGTCCCTCCCCCCCTTTCCTGCCCAGGAAGAGGTATCAGAATGCAGATGAATGTAAATGAGTTCTCTGTCACACCCACCCTTCCTGTGTTTGTGACTGTCTAGAGGGAATGCACAATGTGTAGCTGTCTCCCACCCCAGACATGTATTGGCGACAGGCTGCAAGGAACACAGAGCAGTAAGAACAGAGGAATGTCCACTTTCTAAAAGTGGCATTTCTAAAATAGTAATGTTAAATCCAACTTTACCAGTAAAGAGGATTTATCATTACCATTCTAAAGATATGAAACATGATCAGCGACTCCTTTCTCATCAGGAATTACAGCTTAAAAGTGTATTAAGTAATTCGTAATGCTAGCCTATGAGAGGAGTAGGCCCCACAGTAGTGGAAAACTACTTTGGGTGTTTGTCACTACAAGGAAATGCAAAACTTAAAAGTAAATGCCCTACCTTTTACTTACACAGCATCCTGCCCTTAGGGCTACCTAGAGCCTACCTTGGGGGGACCTATGTGTAATAAAAGGGGAGTTTAAGGCTTGACAAGTGATTTTAAATGCCAAGTCGAAGTAGCAGCCAACTGCACACACAGGCACTGTAATTGCAGACCTGAGACAGATTTGAAAGGCTACTGGTGTGGGAGGCACAATCAGTGCTGCAGGCCCACTAGTATCATTTTATTTACAGGCCCTGGGTATATGGTATACCACTGTACAAGGGACTTAAAATCAAACAAAATATGCCATGTATACACCATTGTCACCATGTTTAGGCGAGAAGCAAATGCATTTTAGCACCGGTCAGCAGTGGCAATGTCCTCAGTCCTAACGCCAACAAAAAGAAACAGCAAAAAGAGGAGGCAAGCAGGCAAAAAGTTTGGAGGAAGACCACCCTAAGGATGACAAGTCTAACAAATCTGCAGATATTAATCCAGCCTCTACATACATCTTCCCACACCTGTGCATCCACTCTCCCTTATCCAAACACAGATCCAGCCACTCACTCCCAAGCTTTTATCCATCAAACCATAAGCAATCAGTCAACCATCAATCCATCCACATCTACATCTATCCAGCTATGTAACAACACTCATCTTTCCAACCAGTGCTTACCATCCAAACAGCATTGACCACTGTATACATGTGACTCTATGTGTGTTGTCAAACCGCATATATATATATATATTATCTACTGGCGGTCGCCAGTAGCTAGTTATAGTTAGGACCTATTATCCATAGGAAATCCGTAACATTCTATTCCCAATAACTTTGGCGTCGTTTGACGAATCATCGCGAAATTTTCAAAACTAGTGTGGCGCTCCGGTCCGCTCCTGTCTTGAAAGTTTCAAGGTGATTCATCAAGCAGGGGCCGAGAAAAAAGGGGGGTCCCAAAACGTGTTTTCTCCATGTTAATTCCCATAGGAAATTTTAGCCACGGCTACAGCCCGAACTGCTGAACGGAATTACACCAAATTTTGCAAAAAGGTAGCGCTTGGTTCAGAAAGCGACCTTTTTTTTTAATGGTGTAAATCCGTTCAGTAGTTGCGGAGAAATTCAAAAAATAAGAGTGAAAAAATCAATTTCCCATAGGAAACTTTATGCAAGGCTACAGCAAAAACTGCTGAACGGAATTACACCACATTTGGCAAAAAGGTAGTGCTTGGTTCAGAAAGCACTCTTTTTAAAAATGGTGTAAATCCGTTCAGTAGTTGCTGAGAAAATTCAAAATAAAAGTTTCGATATCTATGGCCGCGGTGGATCCGCGCACCCTCCCTACCACGAGCTGCATGCTAATTGGCTGTCAACACTCCAAACCAGGAAGTGTTGGCAGCCATCTTGTCCCTCGGTAGAACCGAGGGACAAGAAAAGACAAAAACAAGGGCGCAAAATGCAAAAAGGGGGCAGGGTAGAAACACCCTGACCCCCTAGGCCTGCTCAGGGGGTCCTACAAGGACCCCCCCAAATTTTTTTTTAAAAATCGGCAAAAAATGCGCTGGGTGTGCGGATCCTGCCGATAAAAAAAAAAACGAAGCGTGGGCTCCCGCGCTTCGTGGTTAATTGGCCCCCGGGTGGGCCAAGTCCCGGGGGCATGTGGGGGTTTATTATTATTTTTTTTTTTTGATAATCAACTTTATTGATTTTTAACACACAGTAAGAACTAAGCCTTGGTTTTACATCTTGAGTAGTGGTAACATACAGTTTGGAGCGGCATGAGAAACCTAGAGCCACCAGGTGATAGGAGTTCAGCTTCGGCCTACACAAGCAAAAAGCCTTTATTGTGTCAAACCCCCTCAGCCCCGCAATCAGATTATAAGTTAAACCATTTGCCCCATATTTTGTCAAAGAGGCCAGGACACCCCCGAGCCTCGAAGAGGGGTTCCTCCTGGGCACCGCACCAGTCCACTCCTCGCCTCCATTTCTGCAGGGAGGGAGTTTTTTTTTGCGACCATAGTACTGCTATATCCCGTTTTGCGACCAGCAGGGCCGTGCCTAGGAAGCGCTTGTCCGCCCGCGACCCGTCTAGGCCGTCAAACACCCCTAGAAGCAACCGTGTCGGGTCATGGGGAACCGTCCAACCCAAGATCTGCGTCAGTTCACGCTCCACTCCCGTCCAAAACCTCGTTAAAGCGGGGCATTGCCAGACCATGTGGAAGAAGTCTGCTGGGGAATGGTCACAGCGTGTACATGCTGGGGTGGGTCTCATATGGTCGCTGTACATGCGTGATGGGGTCAAGTATGCCGTGTGTAAGTAGTAGAATTGGATAAGACGCAACTTGGAGGAGGTTGTCAGGGTCTTAGGGGCCATTAGGGCGTCTCTCCAGTCAGCGTCATCCAGGGGGCCCACCCAGCCCTCCCAACGAGTCCGTAGCGGCTCCAGGGACGTGGGCCATTGTTCACTAAGGCGCGGTAGATCCGGGATACCCCTCCGTTACCCAAATTCCCCATCAGTACCTGTGCCTCTAGGGGGCTAAATTCAGGGAGGGTGGTGGGGGAGGGTATGTAGGTGTGGATGGCATGGCGCAATTGTAAGTATTGGTAAAATTGAGAAGAGTGGAGAGAGTATTGGCGTTGCAAATCTGTGAAAGATTTGATGTGGTCCCCTACCCATATATCCCCCAGCAGGGAAATCCCAATAAGGTCCCATCGGTGAAAGCCTTGGAGATCAGATATTTCCCTCAGCCAGGTCCCATGCCATAGAGGCGTCTGCCTGGTGAATTTCTGGTTCCAATTGACATATCGAAGGGCCGTTTGCCAGGCCATGAGGACCGCCCGGGTGATGGGGGGGAGAGTGCAAGGGACAGGTCCACCATAGAGGTGTGTCATGATCCGGGGAAGATCCATAATTGTGGTTTCTAGCCGGTATGCAGGGTCGGACCAGCTGCCCACAAACCAGTCATGGATCACAATGAGCTTTGTGGCTAGGTAATAGAGGTGGAGATTAGTCACCCCCATGCCACCGTCATAGGGAGGGATGCAGCAGCGTGCCAGGGATACCCTCGGTCTCCGTCCTCCCCATAGGAAACGATTGAGGAGCCCGTCTATTTCCTTGAACCAGCTACCGGGGAGGGGGGTGGTGATGTTTTGCAAAATGTAGAGGAAGCGGGGAAGGATCATCATTTTGAAAAGGGCGGTCCGGCCGAGAGGATTGAGGGGAAGGGTTTGCCATTTCTTCAGATCCGATTTAGTTTTAGTCATTAATGGCGTAATGTTTAGGGCCCATTCAAGCTCCGGAAGGAGAGCGACCCAAACCCCCAAGTATTTGAAGGATTGTGTCCGGAGAGGGATAGACTCCTGCCAGTCAAAGCAGGCCTGGGATGGATGGAGGGGTACCAGTGTAGATTTCGCCGGATTGAGCCTGAGGCCAGAGATCCGACCGAAGGTTGCAAGGGCGTCTAGACAACGCGGCCCAGAGCCCTGGGGGTCCGCCAGGTAGAGGAGGACGTCGTCGGCATACAGGGCGATTTTGTCACATAGATGTGGTCTCCAGGTCCAGCCTCGGATGAGGGAATCCTGTCGGATTAGGGAGGCCAGGGGCTCCATCGCCAGGGCGAATAAGAGAGGTGAGAGTGGGCATCCTTGGCGGGTGCCTCTCCGAATGGGAAAGGCGTCCGAGAGCACACCGTTAATAAGGACCCTCGCCTTGGGAGCCGCATAGAGGACCCGGATAAGGCGCCGGAAGGGAAGACCGAAACCCATCACCTCCAGTACCTCTCCAAGGTAGCCCCAGTCCACCGTGTCAAACGCCTTCTCAAAATCTATAAGAAGCAAGGCCAGATACGGGGTGAGTTGTTGGCGGTGTGCCAGGGCCAGATGGAGTCGGCGGATGCAGTGACGGGTACTGCGGCCTGGCATAAATCCGCATTGGTCCAGGTGGACCAGTGTCTGGAGATGGGGGCGGAGACGCTGGGCTATCACAGTGGCAAAGATCTTCACCTCCGTATTAATGAGGGAGATAGGTCGGTACTCTGCACATTCAAGGGAGGGTGGCTGTGTTTTCGGAATGACCACAATGGTTGCTAGGTCAGTCTCTGGCGGAAAAGATCCCTGGTCAATTGCATAGTCGAACAGGTTTAGCAGGTGGGGGACCAAGGTGTCACGACAAGCCGCATAATATTCCTGGGGGTACCCATCAGGACCGGGCGTCCTGCCTGGATGTAGCGCCGAGATCGCCCCATAGATTTCCTCCGGGGTGAAGGGGAGGTTCAGGGGGTCTGAGTCGACCCGGGAGAGACGGGGTAGATGAGTCCCGGTGGTAGCCAACGTTGACGTCAAATTGGATTCAGGGGTCCGAGCCTCATAGAGGGTTGCATAGTATGTAGCAAACGTTTGAGCAATAGCTCGGGACAGAGTATGGTGGGACCCGTCTCCATCCCGAATTTCGGGAATGATGCAGTTGGCTTTAGGGTAGGACACCAGGTTGTGAAGCAATTTGCCATTTTTGTCCCCCCATCCGTATATGCGCGCCACTGAGGAGCGCCAGAGTAGTTTAGCAGAGTCTAGTGACAGTTGACAGATCTCTTCGCGGAGGAGCGTCAGCCGGCGATCGGAGTTGGCATCTGCAGGGGCATCCAGGTCACCCTCCAGTTGTGACGCCTGGGCCTCAAGACTCATCAGTCGAGCGGATTGCGCCGATCGTTTCGTGTAGACAAGACCCCTGGTTATCCCCCGCATCACCGCCTTGCCGGCCTCCCATAGAGTCCCGGGTGAGGACACGGAACCCGCATTAAGTGAGAAGTATGTCTCTAACTCCTGCCGAAGAGACTTCACGAGGTCTGCGTCCTGCAGGAACCAGGCATTCATACCCCACACCGGGCACGCACCCCCTGAGGAGTGACCAAGACGGAGGGACACGGGGGAGTGATCGGAGATACCCCTGGGGAGGATAGTAGCCTCAGAGACCCATTGACAGTCCTCAGCGGGCAGCAGGAACAGGTCAATACGGGAGTGGGTGTGGTGAGCCGCTGAGGTGTGAGTATACTGTTTCCTGCGTGGATTCCACACCCTCCATGCGTCACAGAGACCCAGGGCAGAGGACCAGTCTGACAACCGCTTCGCCGAGGCCATGCGGGACGCCGATGGGGTCCCCGTTGTATCATGGGAAGGCTGCAGGGTAGCGTTAAAGTCGCCCCCCACCACCGTCAGGCCCTGTGGGAAGGAGGGAAACAAATTTGTGAGGCTTGTCAAGGTCGAGGCCGAGGCAGCAGGAGGGATGTATACATTCAGGAGATTGATGGGCTGGCCCTCAATCGCTCCCGTCAGGGCCACATAGCGGCCTTGTGCATCGTGATCGGCGCGGGTCAAAGTAAAGGGGAATCCCTTACGCAGTAGTATGGCTACCCCCCGGGATCCCCTCGCAAACCCCGAGTGCCAGACCCTGTCAAACCCGTATCGGGCCATGAAGTTACATTGTGAGCCTAAGAGGTGTGTCTCTTGTAGAAACAGGATGTCTGGTGCGTGACGCTGTGCGCAGCGGAGAACAGCAGTGCGTTTAATTCGATCTAGCAGGCCATTGACGTTCCATGATATAATGTGGAGGGGGCTATGCATTGTGGAGATCATTGCAGTGGGTCGCGTGTGTAGGGGTGGTTGGAAATGCAGTCATGCCTGGGCATAGGGGGGGAGCGCGTATTGGCCATAGCTGACCACGCGAGGGTGCGTGTCCGACTGAGTCCCGTGCCGCTTCCAAGAGCAGAGATGTGTGCAAGGCTTACATATAAAACAATTTTAAAAAAAACCCCGGCTCGTGGGCAGCCGGTAACAGTTAACAGTGGTAGGCAACGGCCCACCCCCCTCCCACATCCCCCAACACCCCCCACCCTACACTTCTGCAAATGAAGCATCTGTCGCCCTGTCAAACAGTTCAACTCAAAACAGAAAAGTCCTCACTGAGACGAACACTAATCTAAAACAATTAGTTGGGCATGAACATGGCGGAAGTAGACCCCCTCCTTACATTTGGATAAGAGTCCGTTGAATACTAGAAAGACACTGTGGTAAAGTCTTGTAGTCAGAGTGGCAACTTAGAGAGAAGTATGTGGCCAGTTTTAGGATCAACCAGTAATGATTTGTGATGGGTAGCCTCCCCTTGAAGTAGTACGAACAGTAGGACCCATGGGATGGGTTCGACCATATGGGAGTAGATTGAGCTGCCGGGCCGAGTTCCTCCTCAGGGATCCGTCGTGGCTTCAGATTGTTGGAGTATGGGGCTCCTGGACAAGTCAGAGTCTGATTTAGCGTGGCGGGTGATATCAGCACGCCGTGGAACGCCACTCCAGTCACCCAGGGAGGCAGGCGGGCTGGGGGAGACAGATCCTCGGGCCGAAACCGGTGAGGGTTGGCGCCGGGATGTCTCGTCCGTCGAGTGGGATGCCACCTCACGACTTGTGTTTCCCCTACGGGATCTGTTTCGACGCCTCCGGGAGCCAGAGGGGGATCGTCGGGGCCGTGGGGGGGCCTTCCGGGTGGGAGAGGAAGTTGGTTGGTTCCTCAGGGGTCGTTCCTCCGTGAGCCAGGTCCATGCCGCTTGTGGAGTGTCAAAGAACAGAGATTTGTTTTGGAAAATGATCTTGAGCCTGGCAGGGAAGAGGAGACCATAGCGAAGGCCCATAGTGCGGAGTTTTTGTTTAACCTCGTCATAGGTGCGGCGTTGGGCCTGGACCTCCCGGGTGTAATCCGGAAACACCATGATCCGGGCGTTTTGAAACTGGAGGGGGCCCTGGGTCCTGGCCGCCCCAAGGATAGCATCTCTGTCACGGAAGTTAAGGATCTTGAGGATGATGGTTCGGGCCAGGGCTCCGGGTGGGGGCCTGGGGGCCAGAGAACGGTGGGCCCGCTCCACCACGAACCATGGTGATAGGGCATCTTTGGGCATCCATGATCGCACCCAGTCCTCCACAAACGCGTCGGTGTGTCCCTGTTCCACTCCCTCCGGGAACCCTATGAGGCGCAAGTTGTTCCTCCTCGATCTGTTTTCGGCGTCTTCGGCCCTTTTGTGGAGTTCTAGGGTTTGGGTCTGAAGGCGGGCTATCTGGGTCTTGAGCTGGCCAATGTCATCTTCCGTTGTGGAGATGCGAGATTCCGTCTCTGTGATACGGGCCGTGGCGTTGCGCAGGTCTTGGCGTATGAGGGCCACATCCTCCCTCACTTCACCGATCTTGTTTTCGACAGCGATTTGGGAGGTACTGATCGCCTGTAGGATGGTGGAGAGGTCCCCCCTGGGGGTGTTGGGGGCATCCAGCGGTCTGGGTCCGGGATCTCGGTCCGATGTGGTGAATTGGTCTATTTTGGTTTGGGTCACCGGACCGGGGGTCTGTGGGGGCGGGTCCTACCCATTGTCTCCCGGAAGGGAGGGGGGGGCCCGCCGGGTCGGCACCAGCAAGGGGGGCTAAGGATCCCCGAGAGAGTGGAGGGCACCCCCGGCACCCAGGCCGTCAATACTCAGGTCCGGGCCGTGAGCGTCTCGGAGGTCCTTGGGGCGGTAGAGCCACCCAGGCCGTCAATGCTCAGGTCCGGGGGTTCGCGGCCATCCCCAGCGCCCCGGGAGCGACAGGACCTGGCGTCGCCCGGTCCACCCCAGGTCCGGGAGGGGGCAGTTCCACAGTGTCAGTAGCAAAGATGTACCGTTTGGTCCCCCAGCCCCAGGGCCCGGCAGCAAAGAGGTCGCTGTCTGGTGAGAGGGCGGAGGTGGGCAGGGAGAGGTAGCCGAGGCTATGGACTGCGGCAGGGGACAGATATTCGTAGACCCAGTTGGAGAAAGGCCGCCTAAGGAAGAGAGAGGGGGTCGGCCCCGGAAGATTCACGCCGCGAGCCTCTACGGAGCCACCCGGTATAGTGGCCGATCGCCGTCCTTCATCTACCCGGGGAGCCGTTGATTGTAGTGGGGAGGTCGATCCGGAGGGCTGGGGGACCCCAAACAATGGCCCGGTCTTAAGGGGTTCACCACCTCGCCCGAGTCTCCCGGCACCAGGAGAAGGGGCTTGCACAGGGAGATCAGCCGGGCAGCCAGATGCGTTGTAAGGGGGGTGTGAGGGTCCGCCGTGGCCAACCCGGCCCGCCCAGTCGCCCACAGGGGGAAAGGTGTGGGGGGATCAGCAAGAAGGGGGGGGAAGGGCCCCTGCCCCGCCGCCCGATGTGGCAGCCGAATCCCCCACTCCCAAACCCCGCTCACCTGCCGTCCGGGGTCACAGCAGTCCGGCCAGGGCCCGCCGCCGCCACCCGACCTGGTGGCCGAGGCAGCAGGTCCTCAGGATCTGGGGTTGCTCCGTAGTAGTCGGGGAGACGTCCCAGGTCTCAGGCCTCCCAGGACCGGGAGAGCGTGTGGGGCCCGCAGGAGAGAGGACGCCGCGCCACCCCGTGGCGCCGCTAGCACCACAGGTCACCACCAAGAGTCAGGCTTCAAGGGTCGCCGCTCCGTCCCCAACTCCCGCCGCCGCAGTCAGGGGATCACTTCCAGTCCAAAAAAGGCCTCCCAGGGTCCCAAGGAGTCAATCCACGTGGCCTCCGGTGCAGTCGAGGCTCGGTCGCCGCTGCCCGGATCGGTGGGCGAAGGCAGCAGGCCCACCAGCCTCAAATCACACCACTGCAACTAGGGGAGGAGCTGGCGTGGGTCTCCCAGGGGGCATCAGGAGTTACTCTGTAGGGCTATCGGCTTGTTCGGGGCCCGCTCGCCGCCACCCGATCCGGCGGCCGAGGGCAGCAGGCCCCACGGTGTCAGGGTCGCACCACTGCAGTCCGGGGGGAGCAGCCTCAGGCCAGAGGCCTCCCAGGATCCCCGGCGGAAGGCCGCAGGAGCAGCCCGGCCCCCCGGGTCCAGCGCCCGATCCACGGGGCCTGCGAGGGTCTCCGATAAAAGGGGGGGGTGGAACACCCGGCCACACCAGCGTCTCCCCGTGGGCACCGGGGCCGTCACCCGGGCCTCCCCTCCGGTCGTACCTTGTTCGGCTCGGGGTCCGCTCCGGAGGCAATCGCAATCTCAGAGCCTCTGCCTCGCCAATGAGGCCAGTCGCGGACGTGGGCAGCCCTGGGTGGTATCCCGACGGGGGTAGTGGGCCCCAGTAGTCCCTCGTCACCGGCGGCCGCCCCGCCGCAGCTCCGGTCCCCAGCGCGTGTCACCAGCACCTCCAGGGGTTCGCCGCCGCGTCCGCCCAGAGTGGAATCTTCACCCGGGCGCCGCCATTTTGGAGACGCGGGCCCGGGAGGGGAGCGAAAAGGAACGCGGCTGATGTCGGGGAACGGCGGAGAGGCGTCCGCGCCGGTGCCCAGGAGTCTCCACGTCACCACCGGTCGAGGAGGGATGGTAGGTGCAGCGATTACCGGGCGGATGACGGCGGATGGCGGAGGGGGGTCAGGAGCACTCCTAGAGTGCGACCGCCATCTTGCCGCGTCAAGCCACGCCTCCGGGGGTTTATTATTAATTATATGGGGGGCCTCTAAGGCCCCCCCAAGCCCTGGGGACCGCCACCCCCCGGGGCTTCTTTTTTTAAATTTAAATCACCTGTGTGAGGGGGCTCCAGCCCCCCCACACGCCCGGGGACCGCCACCTCCCGGGGCACTAACAAATTTAAAATGGGGGTCAGTTTTGGACCCCCGAAGCCCCGGGGACCACCACCTCCCCGGGCTTTGCAGATGTGGGGAGGGGGCCGCGCGGCCCCCCTCCTGGAGCCCTTGATGGCCCTGGAGACCGCCACCCCCAGGGCCGGCTCCTGCAGTGTCCCGGGTGCCTACCCTCGGGACACTGTAGTTTGCTATGACAGGACGGAGCCTCGCGGCTCCCGTCCTGTCATAGCAAACTGCTTTGGATTTTGGAAGAGAGGCAGGAAACCTGCTCTCTCTTCCAAAATTCAAAGACAATTGCTTTTCACACGGGGAGCTGCATCTTAGCAGCTCCCCATGTGGAAAAGCAATGCCGGCTCCCGGGGAACGCGGGGAGCCGGCGGGACCGTGGGATTGGGGATCCCCCCACGGTCCCCAATGGAGAGGGCCAGCCCCGGGGGATGGGTCCCCGGGGCTAGTAGTGGCCCGGGAAGGGGGCCACGCGGCCCCCCTCCCCAAATGTTAATTTTAAAAAAACAAAGGCCGGCCTCGGGGGATGGGGTCCCCGGGGCCATAAGTGGCCTAAGGAGGGGGGCAACACAGCCCCCCTCCATAACATTTTTTTTTTAAAAAGAAGGCCATGCCCCGGGGGATGGGGTCCCCGGGCCGATTAAGGCCAGGGGAGGGGGGCCACGCGGCCCCCTTTCAATTTTTTTTTTTTTTTAAACAAAATATTAGGGGGCAGGCCCTGGGGGATGGGGTCCCCAGGGCCAAAAAATTAGAAAAAGAAGGGGGGCCACACAGCCCCCCTTCTTAAAAAAAAATACCGGCATTGCGCCGGAGGCCACGCCCCCTCCTTGGAGCACTCTGCAAACGCGCCCCCTGCAGATGGGGAACGAATTCCCCTTGAATACTGGGGGGCCCTGGGGGCCAACTAGCCCACCAGGAACCTCCAGTATGCGCCAGGGGGCTGCGTTGCACAGAGGTGTACAGAGGCCACGCCCCTTTTTACACCTCTCTGCAACGCAGCTCTGTGGCACTTTTTGGAGGTACCTGGTGGGCTAGTTGGACCCCAGGGACCCTCAGGATTCAAGGGGACTTAATCCCCCAACTTAAAACGCGCCAAGGGGCGCGTTTGCACAGTGGTGAAGGGAGGGGGCGGGGCTTCAGGTGACATGTGAGCAAACAGGCCCCGTGGCGCGTTTTAAGATGGGGAATTAAATCCCCTTCAATCCTGAGGGTCCCTGGGTGCCAACTAGCCCACCAGGTACGTCCAGAAAGCGCCACAGAGCTGCATTGCAGAGAGGTGCAAACCTCTCTGCAACGCAGCTCCCTGGCGCATACTGGAGGTACAGGGTGGGCTAGTTGGACCCCAGGGACCCTCATGATTCAAGGGGACTTAATCCCCCAACTTATAACGCGCCATGGGGTGCGTTTGCACAGATGTCACCTCAGGCCCCACCCCCTCCCTTCACCATTCTGCAAATATTCCTCTAAAATCAGCCGAACTACGAATTCCGATTTACTCACCTGTTATCAGGAGAGACCTCAGTGCTGCATCTTTGAGCCCAGTACTGATCCTAAAAAGTATTTTTAACCGTACTTACCAGTAACTTGAATTTCCTTCCATAGGATATCATTGCTTGCTTTTTGCTGAAAAAGTTTCTGTCGATTTTTGAAACTTACAAATATTCCTCTAAAATCAGCCGAACTACGAATTCCGATTTACTCACCTGTTATCAGGAGAGACCTCAGTGCTGCATCTTTGAGCCCAGTACTGATCCTGAAAAGTAATTCTAACCGTACTTACCAGTAACTTGAATTTCCTTCCATAGGCTAACATTGACTGGTTTCACTTGGAAATTCTTCTAAGTGTGGAGTTTTGGAACTTTATAATATTCCTCTAAAATCAGCTGAACTACGAATTCCAATGTACTCACCTGTTATCAGGAGAGACCTCAGTGCTGCATCTTTGAGCCCAGTACAGATCCTGAAAAGTAATTCTAACCGTACTTACCAGTAACTTGTATTTCCTTCCATAGGATATCATTGCCTGCTTTTTGCTGAAAAAGTTTCAAAGTGTCGATTTTTGAAACATACAAATATTCCTCTAAAATCATCAGAACTACGAATTCTGATTTACTCACGTGTTATCAGGAGAGACCTCAGTGCTGCATCTTTGAGCCCAGTACAGATCCTGAAAAGTAATTCTAACCGTACTTACCAGTAACTTGAATTTCCTTCCATAGGCTAACATTGACTGGTTTCACTTGGAAATTCTTGTGTGTGGAGTTTTGGAACTTTATAATATTCCTCTAAAATCAGCCGAACTACGAATTCCGATTTACTCACCTGTTATCAGGAGAGAACCCAGTGCTGCATCTTTTAGCCCAGCACTGACCCTGAAAAGTAATTCTAACCGTACTTACCAGTAACTTATATTTCCTTCCATAGGAATCCATTGTCTGGTTTTCAGCAGAAAAGTTTCAAAGTGTCGATTTTCACAAACTACAAATATTCCTTAAAAATCGCCTGTATGACTTAAACGCATTCTTTCAACTGTTTACAGGAGATGCACCAGTGCTGGATCCAGGATCCAACACTGAGTAAGAAAAAGTAACGATAACACTACTTACCTGCTAAGTAAATTTCCTCCCATAGGATAACATTGGTGATTCTATGTGAAAAAGTTTCTGTCAACTTTTAAAATACAATAATATTCCTTAAAAATCACTACTGTAACCAAAACGCTTTTACTCAACTGTTTACAGGAGATGTCCCAGGACTGAATCTAGGATCCAGTCCTGTGGTTAGAAAAGTAATCCATAAAGTAACTAATTGCATTTAACTTGAAATTCACATTGAGCTCAATGTTGCATTGTGTTTGAAATTGTGTTGCCCATTGCAACAACTGTAACTACTGTACTTAAAAGTCTATTGCCTATTTGCAAAGTATTTAAACTAAAGTAATTCATTCAGAGAAAGTATAAATTGTAATGTAATGTATAATGTAATTACAATGTAATTTAAAAAATAAAATATGTAAAAATAAATAGTTTTAAAAAATGTAGTAAATCAGTATCAAAAAAATAAATATAACAATTAATACATTTAAAAATTGTCATTTACAAAACCTTTGAAATTCACTGAAAAAACCATAGGTTTTAGGGACAGTTATAGTTAGTTGGACATTGCACTCGTACAAAACCCGTGAAATTCCCCGTTATAGTTAGTTCAGCTAATTATAACTCGCGCCCCCGCAATGCACTGCTGCTGACGTCACATATTACATCACTCATGACATGGTCAGTGACATCACTGATGACATCTCAAATGACATCACTGTTGACATCATCCACGTGATAATCTGATGCACCTCCTCACACCCTAATATAACCTTTGATACACCCACTCTAAATTACAGACTGCCATTCGCAAAACCATAGACACTCCAACACCAATAACTACATACCCACTCACTGATTCTTAGGTCTACACACACATCCACTCACTCACCCGTACAGTCACTCATACTTACGGTCACTCAGTACTAGGACTATCATATGCACTCATACTCCTATATAGACACTCAAATACCACCACTCATCCATAGAGGTACTCACACACCTAGTCAGTCATGCAAATAATTAAACACACTGCCATTTACTCACCTATACAGTTATACACACACCAGCTCACTTACTCATACAAATACTAGCACATTCTTACGCTCTTATACAATCACTGATACAAGCACACACTCATCCATACAGTCACTTTCACAATCACACACTCTCGCTTATAGCTATTTATATACTCAACACACATATATACTGCCTTTCACATATGTAGTTACTCACACATGTACCACTGGGACATACATTCACTCACTAACACACTCTTACACACACTTACCCACCCATACAGTCTATCACGGATGCACTCTTGAAACCACCCAGTGAATCACCCACTCACACATCTATGCACAGAGTCGCACACACCCCACCCACAAAAACACTCAGGCACCCATACAGATACTCAGACAACCAATCAATAACTCATATAGACACTCATGTAGCTATTCACAAACCCATGCAGCCACTTACACAGCAACAGACAGACGGATACAGACATTCACCCAGTTTAGTCACTAACCCATGCATTCAGTAAGATACGTTTAATCACTCACTTATAGAGTTAGTCACGCACCTACTAAATCATCCATACAGACACTTATACACCCACTCATTCTTCAATACGCCTTTCCCTATATATATTAAAAATATTTAAACTTTACAGAAACACACAGTCACTGGATGATGTCATCAGTGATGTCATCAGTGATGTCACTGACCATGTCATGAGGGATGTAATATGTGACGTCATCAGCAGTGCATTGCGGGGCGCGAGTTATAGTTAGCTGAACTAACTATAACGGGGAATTTCACGGGTTTTGTACGAGTGCAATGTCCAACTAACTATAACTTTCCCTAAACCTATGGTTTTTTCAGTGAATATATATATATATATATATATTCACTGAAAAAACCATAGGTTTTAGGGACAGTTATAGTTAGTTGGACATTGCACTCGTACAAAACCCGTGAAATTCCCCGTTATAGTTAGTTCAGCTAACTATAACTCGCGCCCCGCAATGCACTGCTGATGACGTCACATATTACATCACTCATGACATGGTCAGTGACATCACTGATGACATCACTGACATCATCCAGTGACTGTGTGTTTCTGTAAAGTTTAAATATGTTTAATATATATAGGGAAAGGCGTATTGAAGAATGAGTGGGTGTATAAGCGTCTGAATGGATGATTTAGTAGGTGCGTAACTGAGTCTATAAGTGAGTGATTAAATGTATCTTACTGGATGCATGGGTGAGTGACTAAACTGTGTGAATGTCTGTATCCGTCTGTCTGTTGTTGTGCAAGCAGCTGCATGGGTTTCTGACTAGCTAAATGAGTGTCTATATGGGTTATGGATTGGTTCTCTGAGTATCTATATGGGTGCCTCAGTGTTTGTGTGGGTGGGGTGTGTGTGACTCTGTGCATAGATGTGTGAGTGGGTGATTCACTGGGTGCATGGTTTCAACAGTGCGTCTGTGATGGACTGTATGGGTGGGTGAGTGTGTGTATGGGTGTGTTAGTGATTGAATGTATATCTCAGTGTTACATGTGTGAGTAACTACATATGTGAAAGGCAGTATATATGTGTGTTGGAGTATATAAATGGCTATAAGTGAGAGTGTGTGATTGTGAGAGTGGCTATATGGATGAGTGTGTGCTTGCATCAGTGATTGCATAGGAGCGTAAGAATGTGCTAGTATTTTTATGAATAAGTGAGCTGGTGTGTATAACTGTATAGGTGAGTAAATTGGAGTGTGATTAATTATTTGCATGACTGACTAGGTGTGTGAGTACCTCTATGGATGAGTTGCGTTGTGTGAGTGTTTATATAGGTGTATGAGTGCATATGATAGTCCTGTACTGAGTGACTGTAAGTATGAGTGAATGTACAGGTGAGTGAGTAGATGTGTGTGTGTAGACCTAAGAATCAGTGAGTGGGTATGTACTTATTGGTATTGGAGTGTGTATGGTTTTGAGAATGGCAGTCTGTAATTTAGTGTGGGTGTATCAAAAGTTATATTAGGGTGTGAGAAGATGCATTAAATTCTCACATGGATGATGTCATCAGTGATGTCATTTGAGATGTCATCAGTGATGTCATCAGTGATGTCACTGACCATGTCATGAGTGATGTAATATGTGACGTCATCAGCAGTGCATTGCGGGCGCGAGTTATAGTTAGCTGAACTAACTATAACGGGGAATTTCACGGGTTTTGTACGAGTGCAATGTCCAACTAACTATAACTTTCCCTAAAACCTATGGTTTTTTCAGTGAATTTCAAAGGTTTTTAAATGCTAAACCCTAACTATAACAGGCCTGAAACCTATGGTTTTTTCAGTGAATTTCAAAGGTTTTTAAAATGCTAATTCCTAACTATAACAAGCCTGAAACCTATGGTTTTTTCAGTGAATTTCAAAGGTTTTTTAAATGCTAATTCCTAACTATAACATGTCTGAAACCTATGGTTTTTTCCAGTGAATTTCAAAGGTTTTGTAAATGACAATTTTTAAATGTATTAATTGTTATATTTATTTTTTTGATACTGATTTACTACATTTTTTTAAACTATTTATTTTTAGATATTTTATTTTTTAAATTACATTGTAATTACATTATACATTACATTACAAAATATACTTTCTCAGAATGAATTACTTTAGTTTAAATACTTTGCAAATAGGCAATAGACTTTTAAGTACAGTAGTTACAGTTGTTGCAATGGGCAACACAATTTCAAACACAATGCAACATTGAGCTCAATGTGAATTTCTAGCTAAATGCAATTAGTTACTTTATGGATTACTTTTCTAACCACAGGACTGGATCCTAGATTCAGTCCTGGGACATCTCCTGTAAACAGTTGAGTAAAAGCGTTTTGGTTACAGTAGTGATTTTTAAGGAATATTATTGTATTTTAAAAGTTGACACTTAGAAACTTTTCACATAGAATCACCAATGTTATCCTATGGGAGGAAATTCACTTAGCAGGTAAGTAGTGTTATCGTTACTTTTTCTTACTCAGTGGTGGATCCTGGATCCAGCACTGGTGCATCTCCTGTAAACAGTTGAAAGAATGCGTTTAAGTCATACAGGCGATTTTTAAGGAATATTTGTAGTTTGTGAAAATCAAGACTTTGAAACTTTTCTGCTGAAAACCAGACAATGGATTCCTACGGAAGGAAATATAAGTTACTGGTAAGTACGGTTAAAATTACTTTTCAGGATCAGTACTGGGCTGAAAGATGCAGCCCCTTTTTGCACCTCTCTGCAACGCAGCTCTATGGCGCTTTCTGGACGTACCTGGTGGGCTAGTTCGCCCCCAGGGTCCCTCAGGATTGAAGGGGATTTCATTCCCCATCTTAAAATGCGCCACGGGGCCTGTTTGCACACATGTCACCTGAAGCCCCACCCCCTCCCTTCACCACTGTGCAAACGTGCCCCGTGGCACGTTTTAAGTTGGGGATTAAGTCCCCTTGAATACTGAGGGTCCCTGGAGTCCAACTAGCCCACCATGTACCTCCAAAAGCGCCACAGAGCTGCGTTGCAGAGAGGTGTAAAAGGGGCGTGGCCTCTGTACACCTCTCTGCAACGCAGCCCCTGGCGCATACCGGAGGTTCCTGGTGGGCTAGTTGGCCCCCAGGGACCCCCAGTATTCAAGGGGAATTACTTCCCTTCTTAAAACGCGCCAGGGGACGCGTTTGCAGACTGCTGCAGGGAGGGGGCGGGGCCTCGGCACATGCCGGTCTTTTTTTTTGTTTGTTTTTTTTTGTTGCTTTTTTCTGCCCAGGGGTCCTTGTGGGACCCCTGAGCAGACCTAGGGGTCAGGGTGTTTCTACCCTGCCCCTTTGTGCGTTTTGCGCACTTGTTTCTTGTGTTTTTTTTTAATCAATGGGATCCGCGCACCCTAAGCGCATCCCGCCGATTTTGAAAAAAAAATGCTTTTTCTGCCCAGGGGTCCTTGTGGGACCCCTGAGCAGACCTAGGGGTCAGGGTGTTTCTACCCTGCCCCTTTTTGCGCTTTGCGCACTTGTTTCTGTCCCTCGGTTCTACCGAGGGACAAAATGGCTGCCAACACTTCCTGATTTGGAGTGTTGACAGCCACTTGACAGCCAATTAGCATGCAGCTCGTGATCGGGACGGTGCGCGCAGGGTGCGCTCAGGATACGCGGACCCTACTCGCCCATAGATATATATGTGACTTTACTTTTGATTTTCTCAGGAACTACTGAACGGATTTACACCATTTAAGCAAAAGGCACGACACTGAACCAAGGGCTACCTCTTTGCCAAATTTGGTGTAATTCCGTTCAGCAGTTCGGGCTGTAGCTGCGACTAAAGGTTCCTATGGAAAAATGAATGGGGAAAACGCGTTTTGGGACCCCCCTTTTTTCTCGGCCCCCGCTTGACGAATCAACCCGAGACTTTCAGGGTAGGAGCGGAGCGGAGCGCCCCAACAAGTTGGAAGCTTTCGCGAAGATTCGTCAACCGGCGCAAGAGTTATTTCAAATAGAATGTCGCGGATTTCCTATGGATAATAGGTCCTAACTATAACTATCTACTGGCGACCGCCAGTAGATAATATATATATATATATATATATATATATATATATATATATATATATATATATATATATATACAGATGTGTTGTTTGTGTGTGCAGGGTATGAACATTTTGGTACTCTGTTTACATATTGGTGTCTGAATGAGTGCGTCCTCTTTGTGTGTTCAAATCTATCATACTATGTACAGTGATTGCAACAAAGAACACGTACACCTGAAACATACCAGTACTGCCAATGCTTGTTTATAATTCCCAGCCATGTTATGTTATGTTATAAGCATTTATATCGCGCGCGGCTACTCAGGAGTGTCCCGGCGCGATACCTTGCTAGAGAGTGGGAGTCAGAGAGAGGAGTTTATACAAAGAGCAGTGTTTGCAGCAGTTTCCTGAACAGCTTAGCATCTTGGATACAACGAAGTTCCAAAGGGAGTGCGTTCCAAGCCACGGCAGCCTTATAGGCTAAAGAGCTGCCACCCATTCTCACCCGGCGGAAACGTGGAATCACTGCCAGGAACTGTGCCATAGAACGCAGGTTTCTTGAGGGCACGTAGAATTTAAAACGCTTCCTGAGATAGCCTGGGCCGGACTGATACAGGGCTGCATGCACCATGGTAAGGGCTTTAAATCTCACTCTTTCCGCAACTGGCAGCCAGTGGAGATCACGCAAATGTTGTTGTATGCTTGATCTTCGAGGGATATTCAGTAAAACCCTGGGTGCGGCATTCGGGATAGACTGGAGTTTTTTCAACTGGTACCCAGGAACGCCCACATAAAGTGCGTTCGCGTAATCAATACGCAACAGTATTAGGGCACGGGTGACCATCTCTTTAGCAGGCTGAGGTAGAAGTGGCAGAAACTTCCTAAGTGATCTTAGGGCACCAAAACATTGTCCTGCTAATTTTTTTAATCTGAGTGGTAAACCTAAGATCCTCATTAAACCAAATCCCCAGATTTTTTACAGGTTGGCCATCTGAATTGGGTAGAGGATTTCGGCCGGCCAAAGGGATTCTTTGAACTGAGAGGAAAAGGTACCGTCTCTACTATACTTTACCCTTTTGCTCCTGAACACCTTGGCAGGACAGCACATCTCTATAACATGAATGCATTGTATTGGTAACAACTAATTGCATAGTACAGCGGGTCCTATCCTGTGGTCTGAGAAACCCTGGTGTTCTGCGATACCTACTCTGGGGGTCTTTGGCTGCTTACAAAATTTAATTTTAACAGACTATTAACGTGTACATAAATGAGGAAGCAAAATGTAAAACTGAACAATTTTAATTGTTCTGTAAATAAGGAGGACTTTGAAATTGGAGGCTAACAATTAAATTGCCATCCTCAAATTGATTTGTGGAAGCAGTGCAAGTGCAGTAAACAGAATATTGTATGGATGATGGGTGGCCTCAAATAGATTTAGAAATGCTCTAGATTTTTCATAAAATTAAAATTTTGATTTTTTTACATTTGTGAATTCCATTAAATATTTCAGCATTTGTGTATTTGTTTGATGAACGCTTGTTTCCATACTTTTGTGATTTTTTTATTGCTGTTCAAATCATCAAAATTGCTTAGGTCATTTCCCCCTAATTACAATAATGGATCAATGGAGATCTCTGGATTCCAAAAATGGTTCATTGGGGTCCCCAGAATCCAGTAATGTTTAGGTGGGATCTACAGAAGTAAAAAGGTTAAGAACCAGTAGAATAGTATATCTTATGTATAGCTTCTTAAGTTTGTTTTTCTAAAGGAACCAGTGTGGTGGACTCCATACCCTCCCTGATCGTCCTGCGACAAAAAACAACTAAATATTCTCAGCCCTATGCCTTATCCCCCTCATATTAATTTATTTATCAGAGGCGAGACAGATCTAAGAGAAAACAGGGACTCCTCGATCTAGTACATCAGATTTGCAAGTTTTGCTAGGAACAGAGGTTTCCATTTGACTGATTTTTTTTTTTTTTTACTAACGTGCTTATTATTCTCAATTCACATTCTCCACAGAAAGCCCTGCTTAAGCGGCTAACGTTCTCACAAACATCTAGAGAGCTTACAGGTACAACTGACCTGTGACATTGCAGCACAGTCTTTGCTTGCACAAGAGTCGGCCAGTCTTCCCGACAACCTTCAAAGGGGAATTCCCAAACGTGTTTTTGCTGGCAGGGTATGAAAGAGCTACAGTCGGATTGCACAATATGGGGAAGCTGAAAGTTCTGTTAAGTCGTTACAAAAATGTAAGGAGGTCAGTTCTGGTACATGGCCTTTTGACACAACAAGGGACATGTTTATGGGGATGTGGCGCAGGGCAGTGCAGCAAGTCACCTTTCAAAGTGAAAGGGCAGGAATGCGCTGTAAATTTGGCTTAGGTGCATTCCTGTCCTTTCCTCCTACGGTGGATGCCATAGTGCAAGGGTGCCTGTGTTGTAGGCAGGATTGTTTTTATGCCGGAAAGGGCACCTTCCTGCACAAAAACCATCCTGGGAGGCTATTTCCTCTTTCTATGGGTGCTGCAAAATGCAGCACACACATAGAAAGAGGAGAAATAAAGTTATTTCTCTTTGTAGCGCCTCCCCTGGGGAGGAGTAATGTTTTGGTCCATTCCCAGGTTTACATGGTCTTGTAAATCTGGGGATGGGTCAAACACCCACCGCAACTCCCATAGAAACACCTCCCTGGCATAGAGTAAGGCAAAGCAGCGATTTGCGCTGCCTTGCCTTACTCCATATATATGAGGCCATTCAAAGCTACGCAAAGTGACTTTGCATGACCTCATAAATATGATTTGGTGGTTTGCGCTGCTGCTGTGTCACAAAAAGTGACTCAACGGCAGCGCAAGGGGCTCATAAATATGCCCGTAAGTGGTCTATACTTGTCATCTCTTTCCCAACTAATGGCGTTTCTAGGGGAGGATGAAAGAATGCAACCTGCTGACCCATCAGGAAGGGAATGGGCCCCAACCCTGCCCAGGCAAAAAGCAGCAAGCCCCTAACTCCCTGGTATTGAAACTCCAGCTGACCAGCTTTTCATGTTCAGAGCTTTACTGGCATATACAAGCAGGACAGTGTCTTATTTTAAAGCTCTTGTGCTGCTCTGTGCTGCTCTGTGCTAGACGTGAGCAGTTCATCTAGTACTAGTCTTTTTCTATTGCATTTTAGTACATGCATTTCTGTTTTTTCAATGAGAAAAACATAAATAAAACTACCAAATGCAAAATAAGCATAGTTAAAGCCAATCACTTGGATTTTTGCATAGTGAATGCACAGAGAGACACAACATCAATGCACACATTGACCTAAATTGCACATAAATACAAATTTACGAACAGGACAACACAAAGACATCCAAACACACACAGAGCAACATTTCAAAAGGCATTGAGCATACACAGAAACAAAAAGATACCAACAAACACATGTAGCAGTACCCCGAGCCACACACCTTCAGATCCCCATGCATAATGATCACCAAACATCCAGCCATCATGGTGCAAAGTTTAAGATAAATGCCAGTACCCATATACACAGAGAGTCACATGGACAGATAACATACAAAGAGACACACATAAGGTTCCACAGAGCAAACATGAAATTAGATAGTACCTATAGAAGCTTCCGAGTTGAGAACACTGTGTGTGAAGGTGTAGCGTAAATTGTAAATTAAAGCTATAAGTATAAGATTAGAAATTTACATTTTTGTGTACTTTATGTTTGATTTGCAGTCAAAGAATAAAGATAGTTTTATTGATTTGCATAATTTATAAATGTAAAGTATAACTATAACTTTATAATTTGTAATGTTTGTGTATTTTAAGTTTGGCTTGTATAGAAAAAATAACTAGAGTTTTCCTAAAGAAATTTCAATCGTTTTTTTTTTAAATAAAAATGTGCTTCATATCATACAGTTTACTGTCGTTGATGGAATGTTATTAAGTGGAGTGTGGAACAGTAGAGTGGAGGAGAGTGTCATACAGTGTACTGCCATAGAGTGTAGTATCGTAAAGTGGAGTAGAGTGGCATTGAGTGGAGTGGAATGTGGTACAGAGAAGGGGCGTACAGTGGAATGGCGTACAGTGGAGGAGTGGAGGAGTGGAGAACTGTAGAGTGGAGTGTTGTAGAGTGGAGTGGGTACAGTGGAGTGGTGTAGTGTGGAGTGATGCAGAGTGGAGTGGAGTAGAGTGGAGTGGAGTGGAGTAGAGCACAGTGGAGTAGAGTGGAGTGGCATGGCGTACAGTGGAGTAAACTGTTTTATAGTGCAGTAGCATGTTGTATACTGTAGTGGCGTAGAGTGCAGTTGAGTGGACAGGGGCAGTGTAGAGTCAAGTGTTATAAATTGGAGTGGCATCTTGTACAGTTGAGTGGTGTGTCATAGAGTGTTGGAAAGTTATGTTATGTTATTCGAGTTTATAAGGCGCACAGCTACCCCGAGGGGTTTCTCGGTGCCAGCCTGAAAGGAATAAGAAAAGAAGCAAAAAATTACAGGTTGAACAACCAAGTTTTCAAGCATCTGCGAAAATTCCCATAAACCGTTTCTTTTCGCAGTGAGATGGGAAGGGAGTTCCACAGAGAAGGACCCAGGTAAGCAAAAGATCGACCGCGCATGCGCGTCAATCTGATTCTGGGAACAGTAAATTTAAGCTGAGTAGTGGAACGAAGGGGGCGTGAAGGTATATAAGGTTGAACTAAAGAATGCAGGTATGGAGGGGCTAAGCCAGTTTTGATTTTAAACATATAGCTCAAGGCTTTGAATTTAATACGATTCTCCACCTTAAGCCAGTGAAGGTTGCGAAGAGAGTCTGAAATAGAGGCAGCCTTAGGAATCTGGCAGAGCAGTCTGGCAGCCGCATTGTGCACCACCTGCAATCTTTGTATCACATCTTTTTTGAGCCCAGATATAAGACGTTGCCGTAGTCCAGCCTAGAAGTAACAAGGGCCTGGACTACGGTTCTCTGAGTAGAGAAGGGCAACATCCAGAGAATCTTCTTTAGCCATTTAAGGATGGTAAAGCATATTGAAGCCACCTTCACGGCTTGATGTTTCATTGATAACTGATCGTCAATGATAAAGCCTAGGTTACGAACTTGATGAGCAGGCTGGGGTAAAACACCCATTCCCAAGGGCCAATGCTGGGGACCCCAGAGATCTTGTTTTTTCCCTAAAATCAAAACTTCAGTTTTTTCTCCGTTTAGTTTGAGTAAATTATCTTGCATCCAGGACGCAACTCTCCTCAAACCAGACTGGAGAGTTGATGATTCAGATTCCTTCACTGCAGAGAGGGAAAAGATTATCTGAGTATCATCAGCTTAGGAGAATAAGGACAGCCCTGCCTTTTCGGCAATATCTGCCAAAGGGCGAACATAGACATTAAACAACATAGGGCTCAATACAGAGCCCTGTGGCACTCCATACGGGAATAAGTGAGTTTTAGAGCTTGCCGTGGAGGAGAAAACCTGAAATGTATGGTTGGTAAGGAAGGAGTCCAGCCATTGGAGTGCAAGGCTCTCAATACCCAGGGATTGCAAAGTTTTCAGCAACACGGTGTGTGGCACAGTGTCAAATGCAGCACTCAGGTCAAGTAAGATAAGGGCCACCATGTCACCAATGTCCAGACGGTGATGAAGCATTTCAGTGACTCCTAATAAAGTTGTTTCAGTGGAGAACCCTGCTCTAAAACCTGATTGTGAAGGGTGTAAGAAGTTCTGGGACTCAACAAAGGAGGATAGCTGGGAGTTTATATGTTTTTCCAAAATCTTGGAAAAGGCCGGAAGCAGTGAGATTGGTCGAAAGTTGGAAGGCTGAGAAGGATCAGCATTAGCCTTCTTTAAGAGCGGGAGAACCATAGCACCTTCCATTCAGGCGGGTCTGTTCCCTCCTGTAAGGAGGCATTGAGGAGCTCCATAATTAGCATAAGTGAAGGAGACTCAAGTTGCTTCAGCACAGAGATAGGGAGTAAATCGCATGGAGAGCCAGATTTTAGGCTGGCTAAAAGCTGATTAAAAGAGTTCGTGTCCAGGAGAGACCAAGTTTCCAATTTATTAATGGATTTAGTATTCTTACAGTTCACCGGCCATGTGTAGCTGACTGCATTAGGAGAGGTATTGGTCGGCTGTAAGATGTTAGTCAGATTGTCACCAGCTAGTGCAGAATATATTTTTTCAACTTTACTCACAAAAAAGTGACATTGAGTGGAGTAGAGTGTTATACACTGGGGTGTAGTGGCATAGAGTAGAGTAAAGGTTCGTACAGTGTAGTGTAGGGGCATAGAGTGGCGTATAGTGTTGCATAGTGGCACAGAGTGTATTAGAGTCTTGTAGAGTGGAGTTGCATAGAGTGGAGTAGAGTGTGGTAAAGTGGAGCTGTTTAGAGTGGGGTAAAGTGTTGTGCAGTGGAGCAGAGTGGTGTGGAGTGGAGTCCAGTGGAGTGGCATAGCATAGAGTGTAGTAGCGTGTTCTGGGGTAGAGTGGCGTGGAGTGGGGTAGAATGGTGTGGCGCAGTATACAGTGGAGTAATGTGTTGTAGAGAATAGTGGTGTGAGGTAAAATTCCGTGGGCTGGTGTGTTGTAGAGTGTTGGAAAGTTTCATAGAGTCTAATGTCACAGACTAGATTAAAGTGTTGTACGGTGGAGTGATGTGGAATAGAGGAGAGTGCGGTAGAGTATATTATAGTGGAGTGGGTTAGACTGACATATAGTTGAGTGGCATAGAGTAGGATACAGTGGAGTGGTGTATACTGCAGTAGAGGAATACAGTGGAGTAGTATCTGATACAGTAGAGTATATTAACTGGGGTGGAGTGGCATAGAGGGAGTTGCGTAGAATGGAGTAGAGTATTGTAAAGTGCTATAGATTAAAGTAGAGTGCTATACACTGGCATTGACAGGAGTACATTGTTGTACAGTCTCATGCTATACAGTGGAGTATAGTGTGGTGCAGTGGAGGGGCGTAGAGTGTTGTTGAGTGGAGTATAGTTTTGTTGAGTGCAGTGTAGTGGAGTGTCACGGAGTGGAGTTGGGTAGAGTAGAGTGGAATAGAATGGAGTAACATACAGTGGAGTGGCATAGACTGGAGTAGCGTACATTGCGATAGCATAGAGTGTAGTGGCATTGAGTGAAGTGGCGTAGAGTGGAGTGGAATAGCGTAGAGTGGAGTGGGTTAGAGTGGAGTAGAGTTACATATAGTGGAATAGCACATAGAGTACAATGTCATAGAGTGGATTGGCATAGAGTGGCGTGGCGTACAATGGAGTAGCGTTGACTGCAATGGCATAGAGTGGTGTACAGTGCAATAGCATATGGATAATGCTTAAGAGTGGAGTGGCATAGATTAGAGTGGGGTAGAGAGGATTTGCATACAGTGAAATAGCGTACAGTAGAGTGGCGTACAGGGGAGTGGCGTATATTGGAGTGGCATAGAGTGGAGTATCATATAGTGGAGTGGCCTACAGTGGAATCGCATACAGTGGAGTATCGTAGAGTGGAGTGGGATACAGTGGAATAGCATAGAGTAGAGTAGGGTACTCTGAAATAGTGTACAGTGGAGTAGCGTAGAGTGGAGTGGAGTAGCATACAGTGGAGTGGCATAGATTGGAATAGCTTAAAGTGAAGTGGCATACAGTGAAGCAACATAGAGTGAAATGGTGTACAGTGGTGTAGTGTAAAGTGGAATTGCATACAGTGGAGTGGCACACAGTGGAGTGGCATAAAGTCGACTAGCGTAGAGTTGAGTGGCATAGAGTGTTGTGTACAGTGGAATAGCATATAGTGGAGTGGCATAGTTTGGAGTGTGGTACACTGGTGTGGCATGGTATATAGTGGCATAGAGGAGAGTGGCGTAGATTAGAGTGGAGTGGCATAGAGTAGAATAGTACAGAGTTGAATGGGGTACAGTAGAGTTGCATACAGTGGAATACTGTAGAGCGGGTTGGCGTACAGTGGAGTGGCATACAGTGGGGTGATGTGGCATAGATTGGAGTGTGTAAAGGAGACAAGGGACACCCTACTCACATGGAACCAGGGTACGTATTATATAAACAGAAACAGTGGTTCCTGTGGACAATGTAATCAATAAACAATGAGAGTACGCACAATGGCAATAGGAAAGGGTTAAGTGGATGTCCGAGAGAGATGAAAGACCATATACCACAGGATACTTCTAAATTCAGAAAGTTTATATACATAAAGCATCATACTTGTATTCAACAAGGTGCATAGTGTCCCCAGTGAACATGGAACCTACATAAATTGTGACATATTGTGACATAAAAAAGTGGTTTCCAGAATGACAAAGTCGACCATCAGACTAGTAAACAATGAGCACAGTCTTCTAATATGATAATAGAGACTGGTGAATGGTTCGCTTTAGGTTTTGTCGACGGCGTTTCGACCCCGTTAGCAATAAGGGGTCTCTTCAGGACCTAGTAATATAGGGACATCTGAGAAAAGGAATCGCTGTCAGAGTGACAATAGTGCACCACAAGGAAGTGAGTGTAATGGAAGGGTACTCACATGGGACTCAGCCCGGTACCCAGTGAAGGGAAAGACTGACAGTCTAGGTATGTGCTGGTGATAATTTATTGCATCTGTTTTCTTCAAACACACATAAATTAGTGTGATGGAAAGTATGCGTCCAAAGGCAGGGATTACATGACAATCCGTGTAAAGGAGCGTGTTTCAAAGTGTTGAGTAAGGATGACTCAGTTCGAATTTTAAAACACACCCGCTGGCGTCAACTAGGCGTGGAATAATTATGTGTCCATTAGCCACAAGTCAATTAATGTGATGAAGTAAGCGCCCACAAAGTCAGGTATTACACGTCAGTCCGTGAAGGATGCGTGTGTCATTTTACAAGTGGAGACGGACTTGTGCGGTTCCCTAGGATCCTTTCTTTATCCGGCTTGAGTCATCTTTACTCAAGAATACGAAACACGCGCATCCTTCACGGACTGGCGTGTAGTACCTGACTTATCACCAGCACATACCTAGACTGTCAGTCTTTCCCCTCACTGGGTGCCCGGCTGGGGTCCCATGTGAGTACCCTTCCATTACAATCACTTTCTTGTGGTACACTATTGTCACTCTGACAGCGATTCCTTTTCTCAGATGTCCCTTATATTACTAGGTCCTGAAGAGACCCCTTATTGCTAACGGGGTCGAAACGCCATCGACAAAACCTAAAGCGAACCATTCACCAGTCTCTATTATCATATTAGAAGACTGTGCTCATTGTTTACTAGTCTGATGGTCGACTTTGTCATTCTGGAAACCACTTTTTTTATGTCACAATATGTCACAATTTATGTAGGTTCCATGTTCACTGGGGACACTATGCACCTTGTTGAATACAAGTATGATGCTTTATGCATATAAACGTTCTGAATTTACAAGTATCCTGTGGTATATGGTCTTTCATCTCTCTCGGACATCCACTTAACCTTTTCATATTGCCATTGTGGGTACTCTCATTGTTTATTGATTACATTGTCCACAGGAACCACTGTTTCTGTTTATATAGATTGGAGTGTGGCAGAGTGGAGTGGTGTACAGTGGAGTGGCATTGACTGCAGTGAAGTAGAGTGAAGTGGCGTACAGTGGAATAGTGTACAGTGGGTCGGCATGCAGTGGAGTGTCATAGAGTGTAGCAGCATACAGTGGAATAGCATACAGTAAAGTAGCATACACTGAAACAGTGTAGTGTGAAGTATGTTAGAGTGAAGTGTCATACTGTAGAGTGGCTTACACTGGAGTGGCGTACAGTGGAATAGTGCACAGTGGAGTAGTGCATAGTGGAGTAGTGTACAGTGGAGTGGCATAGAATGGAGGGGCATAGAGTGGATTGGTGAAGAGTGGACTGATGTAGCGTGGAATGAGGTAGAGTGCAGGGGTCTACATTCGAATGGCATAGAGTGGAGTGGCATACATCACAGTGGAGTAGAGTGGAGTGGCGTAGAGTTGAATTGCAGACATCAGACGCGCCCCCTCCCTGAACACCTTCAGGAAGACCCTTAAGACCTGGCTCTTCGGCTAAACAGATCTGCGGACCCCCCCCCCTCAGCGCCTTGAGACCCTCATGGGTGAGTGGCGCGCTTACAATTCCCTGATTGATTGAATTCCCTGATTGAATTGCGTACAGTGGAGTGGTGTAGAGTGGAGTGGCGTAAAGTGGAGTGGCGTAGAGTGGAGTGATGTACAGTGTAGCGACATACAGTGGAATAGAGTAGACTGGAGTGGCATCGGGTGGATTTGCATACTGGGGAGTTGCATAGAGTGTATTGGTGTAGAGTGAAATACCTTAGAGTGGAGGGTTCTAGAGTGGAGTTAGGTAGAGTGTAGTGGGGTAGGCTGTTCTGGCATACAGTGTATTAGGTTACTGTGGAGTGGCATAGAGTGACGTGTTGTGGAGTTACATACAGTGAAAAAGTAGAGAGTACAGTATTGTAGAGTGAAGTGGTGTACAGTGGAGAGCCGTACAGGGGAGTACTGGTTAGGGGAGTGGCATAGATTGGAGTGGGGTAGAGTGGATTGGCGTTCAGTGGAATAGCGTACAGTGGAGTGGGGTACATGGGAGTGGTGTAGAGTGGCGTGGCATAGATTGGAACAGCTTAGAGTGGAGTAGCATAGAGTGGAGAGGCCTACAGTGGAGTCACGTAGAGTGAAGTGGAATACAGTGGAGCAGTGTAGAGTGGAATAGCATACAGCCTTAGACCGGTTGACACAAGATTTCCATGTTGTTTTATTGTGCTGTCTGATATCTGCTGCTAAAAACGAATGCTGCTAATTTTATAAAACTGTTGTGCCTTGACTTTTGAAACTTTTTAAAATATCTCCGTTACCTTTTCACGGATGGCATTGCTTCGAGCTGATTGGCCGGTTCAGACCAATCAGAGGCGAGCCCGGGTGGAGCCAGTTGAGCCCCCCCGGGTACTTCATGCAGGCCGTAGCGAAGACGCACTTGCCTTAGACCGGTTGACACAGGATTTCCAAGTTGTTTTATTGTGCTGTCTAATATCTGCTGCTAAAAACGAATGCTGCTAATTTTATAAAACTGTTGTGCCTTGACTTTTGAAACTTTTTAAAATACCTCCATTACCTTTTCAAGGACGGCATTGCTTTGTGCTGATTGGCCAGCCAGACCAATCAGAGGCGAGCCCGGGTGGAGCCAGTTGAGCCTCCCAGGTACTTCATGCAGGACGTAGCATGGACGCGTGCAGCGGGTGCACCAAAGGCAAGCCCATCCACGCCTGGATGTCACCAGGAGCCAAGCACTCTGCTCTTTTGAACACCCACAGATTGGTTCACTCGCAGGAGGATCTTTTCTCTCTTAGACGGTATGTTACTTCTTGTAATGAGCTTGGCTGGGTCCCAGTGGAGCAATCCCTCCACTGCAAAAGATGCAATTTCAAAACCAGCGTTGCTGGTTCCAACATGGAATCTCCCCCACTAACACAGCGTACAAATTTCTCAGTCTAAACTGCTGCTCTCTGGTCAAACACCATGCTGAAGTGTTCGACCTGCTACAAGATTAGGATCCAGGTATTCTTCTTTTAACAGAGAACTGGCTCACTCAAGACACCATAGCAGTACCAGGTTTGGCCCGCCCCCCTGGCTACGCTATGAAGAATTTTAACAGAGTGAGTGGTAAAGGAGGTGGCATTGCAGTGTTTTTTAAAGAGCCCTATATTTGTAGCTTTACACTAGGGGCTATTCTCGACTGCGAAAACGCTATTTTTAAAATTGTGCTGAACAGCAACTTCACCATCTCGGGGCTGTTAATTTACCGTCTTCCTGGCCCATCTAGAACTTTTAAAGAAGCACTTATTGGTTCAGTTGCCAATTTGGCTATTAAGGCAGCTAACTTTAATATTGTGGGCGATCTCAACCTTCACCTGGAAGCTTATCAAGATCTTGATATTACTAATTTCCTAGATGACCTTGCAGCCTTCCAGTTGACGCAACGCGATCCAGGTGCTACACATTCTGCTGGGCATCTTCTTGACCCTGTCTTCCCCAACATCCCTTTGTTAAAGTTCGATCCCCCGCTCCCTATGACATCGTCCGACCATTTTTTAGTTTCTATGTCATTACACTCTGAAGGCGCTAAATTGCCAGTCCACCATAACTCGAATTTTAGGCGCACATGGTCTAAGCTTAATTCTGAGAATTTCTGTGACCTCCTTCGTACACAGAGCCCTCAACTAACCCCCAACATGGAAGTAGCAAATAGTCTCTTCCATGACTGGCTCACGCATGCCCTTGGCAGGTGTATCCCTGCTAGACCAATCTACAGCAGGAGAACCCAGCCCAGTCCTTCGTTCAATGAGGCTCTGACTGTGCTAAAAAGAATTGTTAGGTTCTTGAGCGTGCCTGGAGATGCTCCTATGAACCCTCTGCTAAAATAAGGTATAGGGCTGCCATTAAGGCATATCACACACTTATTCGGAAATCAAGGGCCGAGTACTATGCTCAGGAGATAAAAAACAGCAGCAACCCCACTAAAATTATCTTCTCCGTCTTGAAGGGTCTTATGAAACCCTCATTGGCAGCAGAGCCTTGCATCACATCCAATACACAATGCGAGGAATTTGCAGAGTATTTTACTATAAAGGCAGAACTCATTTATTCTAACTTTGCCTCTGACACCAGAGCCTCATGTCCAGAGGCTCCTATGAGTTGCCACCCGCCTATGCTCTTTTCACCTGCTGTCTCTTGGGGAGCTTCAAACTCTCTGTAATAAAGTTAAATCTTGCTCCCCTGCCGACCCCCTCAAGCCAGAATTGTTTCTTAAGTTTCAGGACTGTCTCCTCCCAGTGTGTCTTGTATCAATAAATCTCTCTCTATCATCGTCTCCCAACCAGAAAACTTCCGTCCCATTTCTCTTCTACCCTATCTCGCCAAAGTTGCCAAGTCTCACAACAATGATACTCTAACCAATTTTTGAGAGTCCAACTGTACTTTGGACCCCTCCCAAAATGACTTTAGACCACAACATAGCACAGAGTCTGCGCTGCTGGCTGTTACCAAGCATCTGCGGAGCTCTTTAGACAAAGGAAGTTCCACTGCTCTGATTTTGCTTGATTTAAGCGCCGCCTTTGACACTGTATCTCATGGGATTCTGTTGCGCCGCTTACAGGAAATAGGCATTGGTGGAACGGCACTCACTTAATTTACTTAATTTCTATCTGAAAGATATTTTCAGGTTGATTCTCTTTCTTAAAACTCCCAAGTACACATTCTGCGACACGGGGTCCCCCAGGGCTCTGCTCTGAGCCCTACAATTTTCAATATTTATATCCAACCACTAGCTCAGGTTGCTAAGGCTCGGGGGATCACGCTGACATCCTATGCGGATGATACTCGGCTGGTGATCTCCTTTTACAACAAGTCCACTCAGAATTTGGTCATATTCCAAGATGATATGGTGGCTATCGCTGAGTGGATGAGGGCCAACTGCCTACAGTTAAGTTCAGGCAAATCAGAAATTCTTCTCTTAGGGCGAGATACTAAACTATGGGGGGACCATTGGTGGCCCTCCACTTTAGGGTCCCCCCAGCCCAAAGGAGTGGTAAAAAATGTGGGCATCTGGATTGACAGCGATCTCACTTTTGAAGCGCAGGCAAAATCGGTGGCAGTTGTATGTTTTGGACTCCTACGAGGGCTAAAACCCATCCTGGGATTCTTTGATTCCCAGACTTGCCAGGTTATTATCCAGTCAACTATACTCTCTAGGCTGGACTACTGCAATGTGCTGTATCTAGGATCCAACAAGACAGCAACCAAAAGACTACAGTTGACTCAAAATGCTGTGCGC
Organism: Calotriton arnoldi; assembly: GCA_963921515.1. Classification (NCBI taxonomy): domain Eukaryota; kingdom Metazoa; phylum Chordata; class Amphibia; order Caudata; family Salamandridae; genus Calotriton; species Calotriton arnoldi. The sequence continues at coordinate 773,213 of CAWUFW010004415.1, read as the reverse complement.
GGATACAATTTGCCATCCCTAAGTTTTGCTTGGTTTCCAGCTTTATCCACAGGCTGCACTGGCTACCTGTGGACATGATAATCCATTTTAAGGTTCTATGTTTGGCTCACAAAATCCTGAATTTCCAGATTACGTCAATTGAGCACAGATGATCTTCTGTACTGCCTGCAGCCGATGCTGGGGCAGCCTGTGCGCAATCCAAGGCCTGGGTGTCAGTGGAGGAGCCCGTATCCATTCCAAGAGGAGCAGAGACTTCCTGTGGAGGCTCTAAGAATGCTGACATCAACATAGGAATACGCTGGGGACACTGCAGAACATGGGCCGTTATCGGGTCCAGTAAAGCATCAACGTCCGGTTGCGCAACTGATGGAAGTGTCAGACAGAGATCCAACATGCATTCTTCTCCCCAGAACAGGCATCGGAGAACAGGTAGGATGCAGTCCATCCAGACTGGTCTAAATGACAGGAACCAAGAGGCGCTTAGTTCCCGTAGGCGAGGTGTACCCAGATGTTGTACCATGCGATCACAGTATTTACGCTCCAGGAGCACTGTTTCCATCTCCTTGGTGACTGGGACGTCCATTGCGTAGCAGAAAAATTACAATCAGGATACCTGCTATTAGAAACAGGATCAGCGGAAGTCCTCCAAAAATGCTTCCGAATACGTAGTGTATAAAGTTTGGTATAGCATACAGTGAAGGGACATAGACTGGAGCAGCGTACAGTGGAATAGCGTATAGTGAAGTTGTGTAAAGTGCAGTGGCATACAGTGGAGTGGGATAGAGTGGAGTGGCTTTGACTGCAGTTGCGTAGAGTGGAGTGGTATACAGTGCAATAGCGTACAGTGGAGTGCTGTAGATTGGAGTAACGTAGAGTGGAGTGGGGTAGATGGGCGTACAGTGGAATAGTATACAGTGGAGTGGCGTACAGGGTAGTGGAGTAGAGTGGCGTGGCATAGAGTGGAGTGGCATACAGTGGAGTGGCGTACAGTGAAATATGGTACAGTGGGTTGGAGTACAGAGGAGTGTCATAGAGTGTAGTGGCATACAGTGAACTAACATACAGTAAAGTAGCTTACACTGAAATATCGTAACGTGGAGTGGCGTACAGTGAATGGCATACACTGGAGGGGGTGTAGAGTGGAGTGGCTTAGATTGAAATAGTGTACAGTGGAGTGACATTGAATGGAGTGTCATCCAGTGGAGTGGTAGAGAGTGGAGTGGCGTACAGTGGAAATATGCACACTGGAGTGGAGTAGAGTGGAGTGGCATATGGTGGAGTGGCGTAGAGTTGAATAGCATACAGCGGAGTGGCAAAGGGTGGAGTGTAGTAAAGTGGAGTGGCGTAGAGTGGAGTGATGTACAGTGTAGTGGTGTACAGTGGAATAGCGTAGACTGGAGTGGCGTTGAGTAGAATGGCATACAGTGGATTTGCGTAGAGTGTACTGGTGCAGAGTGCAATACCGTATAGTGGAGTGTTCTATAGTGGAGCAGGGCAGAGTGTAGTGGAGTAGGCTGTTGTGGTGTATAGTGTAATAGCGTATTGTGGAGTGGCTTAGAATGGAGTGTTGTCGAGTGGAGGGGCGTACAGAGGAATAGAGTAGAGTGTATTGGTGTCGAGTGGAGTTTTGTAGAGTGAAGTGGCATACAGCGGAACAGTGTAGAGTGCAATGGCACAGAATGGAGTGTTATAGAATGTAGTAGCGTAGAGCTGAATAGCATACAGTGGAGTAGTGTACAGTGGAGTGGTGTAGAATGGAGTGGTGTAGAGTGAAATAGCGTAAACTGTAGTATCGTACAGTGTAGAGGCGCAGAGTGGTATAGGGTAGATTGTTGGGGAATCCACGCAAGCCACACCTCCTGGGCATCTAGTTTTCAGAAATGTCTGGGATTGGTAGGTTTCCCTAGATGCCGGCCGAACCCAGTACCTACAACATTGGTGCCCCCTTGCAAAGCCAAGTCATTTTGTGATAGATAGGGGGCGCCTGCGTTTTTGTTCCCAGGCTCGGCGGCCATCTAGGGAAACCTACCAAACCCAGACATTTCTGAAAACTAGACACCGGGGGAGTCCAGGGAGCTGTAGCTTGCATGGATCCCCAACATTTTATTACCCAGAATCCACTGCAAACCTCAAATTTAGCAGAAAAAAATCACATTTTTGCGTGGGAAAGTTGTGGGATCAATGGGCTGACACAAATTTCCTACCACCAGCGTTCGCCCCAGGTCTCCTCACTTGCGTCGGTGAGCCAAGTACCCACGGCAGGGAAGGGCCCAAAACATTGTGGAGACATTAAAATTATCTTTCAAATAAGGCTCCCTGTTTTACGGTTTTACTGATTTTCACAGATAAATACAGACAGAAAACCATTTAATTTTTTGTCTGTATTTATTTTTAAATGTGGATAAAAACGGAAATTGGATGTTTTTTGAGTGATTCTAAATACACTTTGCCATGAATGCTAGGCCAATACCTGTATGGATTGATAGGTAAGGGAGTTTCAGAAACAAAAAAGGAATTTTAGTAAAGAGGCTTAAACAGCAGTAGATATGCACAAGGCTGATACAGAAATGTGCATATTTTCACATAAGTGCATTGATTTATCTTCTGCGGATGTTCATGTCACTGAAACCCAGCAGGCATTCAAGCATGACTGCATATTTATTGGTTAAATAAATGTGGAAATATACCAATTTCAGCTTTATTTTTTTCACAAAACAAATAATAAATATGGGTAAATACAGATAAAGTTGACAAAAAATAAATATGAATAAATACAGATGGAAATGTCCAAAAAATAAATACCTTAAAACCGGGAGCCCTAATCACAAAACGACCTGGTTTTGCAAGGGGGGGACATGCATTTTTGGTCCCGGGCTCGTCGGCCATCTAGGGAAACCTACCAAAGCCACACATTTTTGAAACCTAGACACCCAGGGGAGTCCAGGGAGGTGTGACTTGGGTAGATCCCCCAAAGTTTTCCTACCCAGAATTCCCTACAAATCTCAAATTTAGCTGAATAAAAAACATTTTTCTCACATTTCTGTGAGAGAAAGTTGTGGGATCACTGGTCAGAGACAAATTTCCTATCAACCAGCATTCCCCCAGGTCTCCCGATAAAAATGGTACCTCACTTATGTGTGTGGGCCAAGTATCCATGGCAGGGAAGGGCTAGACACTTCCAAGAATACCATCTTTACAACAGCTCCATCTTGAGTTTCTTTGTTATCGAACAAGTGCACACGGGTCCTAGGGGTGGCAATAGAGTTCTGAAGCTCCGTAAACGTGAATCCAAATGGATATTAGAACTCGAGACCAAGTATCCTGGGGGACATAATCTGGACGAAGAACTTAGTACACATTTACATGAAGGCTAATGTCTCTTACACGTTTCCTCTGCCTAATTTAGGGTATCCCGCTAGCATTACATAATTTGCAATGCTCTGTTTCGCTCCATGTTGTGTTCTAGTTTTTTAACCTGTATGATACTATGTATGCTACTCTTTTGGATTGACGAAACGCGTCTGCCAGGTGCTGATGTTGAGAAAACGCATTATTTTTATGTGCTAAGTGGTGGCATTAAAACCTTTCTGCAAAGCGACTCAAGCTGTGTCAGACCTGTTCTTACGCAGTAAACGGGATTGGTGTTTCATATGTGGCGGAGGTCGGCTCCGCATTTTGACACACCTCTCGATCAGGAGCACCGCGTACAGTCGGCAAAGTTGTGGCATTAGTGCATGCAGTGCTCAACGATGTGCCCCCCTGGCCAGGACTGTATTGTGGCAATGGGGAGAGAGCAGCAGATTCACTGCTGAATGAGCCGGTTCGCAGTAAGGTAATCCGCCGCTGATCCTGTTGGTGAGAAGAGCTGACAGCACAATGGCTAACGTTGTCAGGGCATCATCGTGTGCACAGGCTGGTCACTGTACCAAGCTTGCGAATTTGGACTGTCTTGTATCCTGGGCAGGATCGGCGCATATGGCTGAATGGCAGGAGCCTTGGAGTAAATACAATTGAGGAGAGTACTTACTTGTGGAACTTTCCCTGTCCTCTTTTTGTGTTTGTACCACCGATCCAATGGGACTCCTTCTCCAAGTATTTAAACAAGCCCCGCGAAAAAACTCAGTATTAGACTCACAAGCACATGACTGGCATTGAAGAAGGCATCCACCGAAACGCGTCTGCCAGGTGCTGATGTTGAGAAAACGCGTTATTTTTATGTGCTAAGTGGTGGCATTAAAACCTTTCTGCAAAGCGACTCAAGTTGTGTCAGACCCGTTCTTACGCAGGAAACGGGATTGGTGTTTCTCTTATATATATATATATACAGCTTACTTCGCCAAGTAGAATTTTCTGCCCAAGGATGACGAATGCAGACCCGTTACTGGTGCATATTTACTTTATTTCGTGGACGCCCTGCACCACCGCCATGACGCGTTTCGGGCAACACAGTGCCCTTGATCACATGACGCGCATGTGGAGTGCTTTCATATATTTAAAGTGACAGTGCTAGCACGTGATAATTTCAAAAAATGCCATAGTATGATAGACATAGAAGAAACTTGTAAAGCTTAAAAAGACACTGCAATGTCCCGAATGCATATATAGACAGAGATAAATATATCATTATCATCATTAATATATACATTTTAAGAAGCACAAATTTGTAAAATATTTAAAACAATTAATAAATATTTATTTAAAACCAAGCATAGGTAAAGCAAATTCTTAAAATTTAAAAAGATGCTAAAAACGGGCTAAACAGGTGTTTCACTGAAAAAATGTCATGAACAAGAATTAAAAACAATGTTCAATCCTAAAACCATTCCATAAATCAGTTATATGGCCCTGATACCTATGAACAGACCATGTATAAATACTGAGTCAGTTCTGATAATGCCGTTGTGCGATAAGGGGTACAAATGCAGTTGATTAAGCCAAGTCCTGCCCAAGTGGGCCTAATTAAAAAAGTTTCTATGGCTCAAATTGCATAAAGTGCATGTGCAGATAGTGCAAAAAAAGTCACCTCTAGAAATCACAGCCGTGACTTACTAAAGTGCAAATGTGCAAAAAATAGAAAATGAAAGCTAAAACTGTTTATCTTATAGGCAGCAGCTAAATGAGTTTAAGATCATACTTAAAACAACATTTAAAAGCAAATAAGATCAATCACAGACATGTATAGAAATCTTCGCTCGAATTCAAACCCTGGGGTATCTTACTGTCGAGTTCTAGGATGTACCTAGTCTCGAGTCTCCTGAGCATGGCTTCCCGGTTGCCTCCTCGTTTTTGGGGAAGGATCGTATCTAAGACAAAATATCTCAGATTGTCTAGTTTACTAGCATGGTGTTCCTTAAAATGTCGGGCAACCGGGTAAGTAACATCGTTGTTTGTGATGGCTCTCAAGTGCTGGAGCACTCGTTTATGTACCTGCAATTTCGTGCTTCCTACATATTGCAGGTTACATGAGCACTCCAGCACGTAAACAGCGTATTCTGTTTTACAGTTGAGACTTTTGGTGATAGGTACTGGATTGGGTTTAAATGGTGTTATATAACTGGTTTTACTAACCCCATATTTACATGCTTTGCAATTGGTGCATCGCCTAAAACCTTTCCTAGAACTCAAGCATGTTTTAGGTATCACCACCTCTGGGCTGCTTTTAACTAGGGAATTGCTCATTGAACGAGCCTTCCTAAAGGTGATACAGGGGGATCTTGTGACCTGACTGCTCAACACAGAATCACTTTGCACCAAAGCCCAGTTCTTATTAATGATTTTACGTAGGGCTTTGTGTTGTAAGTTGTAGGTAAGGATCAGTCTGGTGGGGGACTCAGTATGCTTGTCATTAAAATCATTGTCATTGGTTTTGGCGAGTGCTTGGGATCGATCTATCTGGGCAGTTCTGTTCATAACCCTGTTGAGCATTTTTTCGGAATAGCCCCTGTCCAGGAGCCTATCCCTACTTTGTATCTGGGCCAGCATGCACTCTCTGTCAGAGCTGCAAATTCTATGAATGCGAAGCATCTCCCCGTATGGAAGGCTGTTAATCAAATGAGCGGGGTGATGACTTGAGGCATGTAATACTGTGTTCCCAGCAGTAGCCTTTCTGTGTAGTTTAGTTTCCATCTTGTTGTTGACAATGAATACTTCTACATCAAGAAAGCAGATATTTTCTCTACTCATTTGGGCTGAGAAGCTTAAGTTCAAGTTGTTACAATTGATTCCCTCCACAAATTTTTGAGCACTACTCTCCGTACCTTTCCAGACCAAAAACATGTCATCAATGTATCTATACCAGCATAAAACATGTTCTGATAAAGTCTCACCATAAGAAGCCATGAGGACCCGTTCCTCCCATAGCCCCATGTGCAAACAGGCATAACTGGGAGAAAAACAGGCCCCCATGGCCACGCCCCTGATTTGATTAAAAACCTGGTTGTTAAATAAAAAGAAATTATTATCAAGACAGGTTGAAATCATGGTGATTAACATTTTGTTATGCTTGTACATGTAGTCAGGTCTGGTGTTCAGGTAATGTTCTGCAGCTTTAACGCCATCTTGGTGGTTAATGCTGGTATACAATGTTGTGACATCCAAGGATATCAGAATGCAGTCCTCTTCCCACTTAACATCACCCAGCTTCCTCAGAAAATCTCCTGTGTCCTGAATGAAGGAGGGGAGTTTTTTAACGTGATTTTGCAGGAAGAAGTCCACATAACGTGACGTATTCTCCAGTAGACTCCCACAGGCAGATATGATGGGCCTGCCTGGTGGTTTAGATGTGCACTTATGGATTTTAGGAATAAAGTATATGGCTGAAATTCTCGGATGATCATTTTTTTAAATTTAAATTCATCATTTGAAATTAAGCCAGTCGATTTCCATGCCACTAGTTTGTTGTAGAATTCATAGCGCGCTGCGGTCACCATTTGCATACTGCTTCGCTTGTAACAGTCCCTATCGTTCAATTGGTTCAATGCTTCTGCCATATACATTTCATGTGGCCAAAACACAATATTGCCCCCTTTGTCAGACTGGCGAATGATTATCTTATTGTCTGCCTGGAGTTTTTTCACCAGTTTGTAATAGATGGTATTCTGTTTGCTGTATTTTCTCGTTGAATGAGTCACTTTAGAGTAAAGTGTTTTTAACTCCATTGTGATTTTGTCATTAAAGAGATCCAGGTTATCTCTTAACATAACTGGGCAAAAGGTGGATGTTGGCTTGAATGGAGTACGCACTAGTGTTCTTATCTCGGGTTCATCATAATGTGGTGTTTGCAGATTCATTGCACTTTCGGCTTGCAGTTCTTCTAAATCCCTGAGTAAATCCATATCTTGTGCTGTTAAAATATCTGTGTTGTTAGTTACTGTAGTTTGTGTGTTAGTGGATTTTTGTTTAGAAGTCCCTTGTAAAAGATGATGTTTGCGCAGCTTCAATTTGCGCACGAATTTATAAATATCAATTCACGTATCTGCATAGTCAAAATTAGCCTGTGGACTAAATGATAATCCCAAAGATAATGTTGTAATTTCTTCATCGCTCAGTGTCATTTCAGTTAGGTTGATTATTGTGTTGGAGTTAGTGACGTTAGCCTCTACCTGTATATATATATATATATATATATATATATATATATATATATATATATATATATTCCACAAGATTGGTCCTTAGTGGGGGGGAACACTTTGCAGCTGGTGCTCGCGGCGAGAAAAGGGCCACTTCTCGCATAAATATTTCAACATACGAAGAATACGCGGCACACACCTTGATCGTTTCAGCTTTTTATTAGACAAAAGCTCTCCTCCTCCTACGCGTTTCGAACTTCTCGTTCTTGGTCAAGGTAGTTTACACAGTCCCTTGTCTGTTTTCACTATTTATACTCAGTATCCACGATTGCCCATTATGAGGCATTGTGGTACTGGTAGTTCATACATTTCAATTAACTTTATTAAACAAATTCTTAATGCACAAGAAATATAACGAACAACATTTTTAATGATTCGGTGGAATCATTAGGGCCCAGATTCATTCATACTTGAACTTGGTCTTACCATAGTTCAATCTCAACGGGTCATATCATTGGTATCTACGATATCACAAAGTCCATTTACTTTCATGGGAGGTGTTGATCTCAACACTATAATTACGGCACAGGATATAACCAATGCCTCACAACTTTGGTATTGGACTATATGTTCATTGTTTCAGGCTGAGTGCCCAATTTGTTAGGCGCCATTACAACCCACATTCAGTATAGGACTCGTTATTCAAATTGTACCCAGAATTATCGCAATTCGATCATTTTCTCTTCGATCCATTGTGGACTTAGTGTCCATTTGAAATACGCTGAGTGCATATTAATATTATTATGAGTATGGCCACATGCTCCGTACAAACAATTTACCTTCATATATGTTGCCATGAATAAACCATTGTGCATTAAAGAAAGGAAAGAACTACTGATACCTTCATGAATTACATTTCATATTGACCTTCTCATGGACATAACTTACATCTCCAGTCATTGCTAAAGCAATTGGTATATTATACACATGTTATTGTTTATGTTTACCAACATATTGTCAATATTCACAGTTGGTGTCCATTTGATTATTTATAAATGAACATGCATCTCCTCATCCCCGTTTAGACCTGTAGGGATCTTTGGTTTTGAGCCTGATAATGAGTTTAGATTCAAGTGGTCTTAGCCTGAGCGTTCTGTTTCCGCCCCTCTCATGTGGCGGAACTGTGGCCAGACCAGAGTATTTAATGTTTAGCAATGTTTTGCCGATGTGAGTGCCCATGTGTTTAGCTATAGCATAAGACATATCATGATTGACAGTGGCCCGTATATGCTCGAGTATCCTCTTCTTGAGTGGACAGATTGTGCTGCCAATGTATCTCTATCCACAGAAACACTCAATCAGATATACCACGTACGAAGTATCACATGTGATGGTTTCCTTGATTTCTAATGGACGTCCTTTGGTATCTCTGATTGATTTTAAATTTTGTCGAATCTTGCAGGCCTTACAACTCATGCACTTTACAAAGCCTTCTTGTCTAGTTCGTAACCATGACTCTTGTTTCTTCATCTCGAAATGGCTATTCACTAGTGTATCAGACAGTGATGGTGCCTTCCTGTATGATATAAGGGGATGGTCCCCTACTAGGTGGCCAATATCCGGATCTTTCTTTAGTACATTCCAGTACTTCATTAAAGTTTGTTTTATTTGAAAACTCTCTCGGCTGTAGGTCAGAATTAAGCGTGGAGTGCTTTCTGATGAGTCCACTGGTTTCTTATTCATTAATCTCCTGTTGTCTATAAGTGTTTCTGCCCGGGTTTTTAGTCTTGCTTTTTGTTCACCCTGAAATATATCTCTGTATATATATCCTCTTTGGAGGAAACAGTTCTTGGTTTCCTCAAATTTGGTTTCCATTTCCTTTGTTTCTGAGCAATTTCTTTTCATCCTAATGAACTCCCCGTACGGGATGCTCTTTTTGAGGGATGGTGGGTGAAAGCTTGAACCGTGCAATACACTGTTGGTGGCAGTTTCCTTTCTATAGACTGTTGTGTGTATTTTGTTTGATTTTATATACACCTTAGTGTCTAGGAAATCGATCTCTTTGCAGTTTATATTGTGAGTGAATTTCAATCCCACCTCATTGTTATTTAAGATCTTAAGATATTCCAATAATTCTAACTCAGTTCCTCTCCACAAGAGAAAAAGATCATCGATGAATCGAAGCCAGAGGGCCACTTTAGATGTGTATTGGTCGTTCTCTTCTCTCCAAGCTATTTTCTTCTCCCAACAACCCATCATGAGGTTGGCATAGCTTGGAGAGAAGGAAACTCCCATCGCAGTTCCACAGATCTGAGAGTACAGCTTCTTATTGAATAAAAAAACGTTGTTTTTTAGACATAGTTTGATCATGTCCATTCGCATGGTAGTGTGTTTGAGGAAATATAGGGTTGCAGTCATTCCAATATCGTGATCTATTAACGTATATAAGGAGACAACATCGATTGTCACTAGTAGGTAACCTGATTGCCAGGTTGTGCCCATTAGTATCCTCAAGAAGTCCCCCGTATCCTTGATATACGAGTTTAGAGTAAGGACAATGGGTGCTAAAAAGTAGTCAACATATGAGGCAACATTCTCATACAGGGCGCCACAGCTGGAAATTATTGGGCGTCCTGGTGGTTTCCTTAAAGTCTTGTGCACTTTTGGCAGGAAATATATTGTTGGTATCACCGGATTCTCTACCATTAAGAATTTTTTCTCTTCATCATTGAGCAACCCCTCTTCATGCCAGTGTCTTAGTTTCTCACATAGATCGATGGTGTGATCATTGATTGGATTTTTCGTCAGTACTTGATAGTTCTCTGTGTTATTCAGTTGACGGAGGGCTTCGTCAATGTAATCCTGTTTGTCCATGACGACAGTGTTTCCGCCCTTGTCGGCTGGCTTTATTTTGATCAGATTATTGTTTTGCAATGATTTTAAGGCTTGACGTTCTTCGCGAGAAAGATTTTCTCTTCGTTGACTGTGTTTTGTATTTTCCATGGACTCTAGTTCTGCCACCACTACATCATGGAAGGTATCCACTCTGTTGCCTGGATGAAGTACAGGGCAAAATTTCGATTGACTCTTGAAATTGGTTTGAGGATGTCTATTTATATCAATCCCCATTTCTTCCAGAACTATAGTGTCTGAATTGGCCGTTTCATCTACATCATGGGCTAATTCATACGCAGTTCTTAGGCTCTGAATTTCCGCTATGGTGAATGATTCTTCTTGTTCTGAAGTTGATGTTTCTAATGATGTTGCACCTACGGCCATGGTTTGTGGTAGTTTGGAGAAAAATTTCTTTAATTTTAATTTGCGGATGTATTTATACATGTCTATCTTGGTTTCAACCGGGTCTTGGTGTTTTTCGGGACAAAATGTCAGGCCTTTATTTAAAAGGCTGCATTCCGCATCTGTTAATGTGTGTTTTGATAAGTTTATAATTAGGTTGGGGTCTTTCACTTTCTGGACGCTATCCATTATTTTCACATCACAGTACGGTTGCGGAGTTGATATCCTCTTGTCCTTTCTGAGGCTTCTTCTTGTCTTCCGTCGTTTTCTTTTCGGACTTCTGAGCCTCTCCCTCTTGCCCTTGATCTTCCCGTACCACGACCTCTTACTCTTTCCTTTGGATTCTGTTGATCTTGATATAGTATCTTCATTTCGTCTAAAAAAGACAGTTGGCGAGAAGATGTTCGCATGTTTTCCCCTTCACTCAGATCTGACTCAGACTCGCTTTGGGTCGTATTGGGAGACTCAAGTATTGGTGGTTTCTTACTATCAAATTGTTGTCTTAATACATCAAAGCATCTTGCAAAAGTGAGTATGGTCCCCTGCTCATAATCACATTCGTCCCTTCGGAACTTGCGTTGTTTATGTTCCTGTACCTCGGTTTCATGTTTGTCCAAATTTTTGTCCATCTCCGTTCTTAGTTTTTTCAAACTCTCTTCATCATGGTTAGAGGCTGTGATTTGAGATTCCATTTCCGTTATTTTCATATGTAGATCATCCACATCTTTCATAGCATATTTAATGATTATAAGCATCATTGTCCGTGAGCAGTCCATATTGTTCCTGCCCCACTCTTCTAGCATTTCGGGCCGGGTGTCCGGGTGATTTGGTAATGTGAAAATGCGTAGCCCTCTTGGGACTCTCCCGCATTCCACATATTTCTCCAAAGTTATTATTTCCCAGCTTCTTGATATTTCTTTGCGTTGTAATCTTTCCAATTGAATGAACAACTGTTTGATCGTTTTCACCCCTGTGTTACCAGATCTCTCCACTTCGGAGGCATCCTTGACAATCGTTTGTCCCTTTTGAAACATTGTTTCCGCCGTCTGTCGGCGTTTTGCTGCTCTAGCTTCCATGAGAATCTTTTGTCTTCTATTTCTTTGGCCAATCAATCTCGCGGTTTTAATGTTTGTTTCCAAGGCTGTTCTCTCGCCGCGAGCACCAGCTGCAAAGTGTTCCCCCCACTAAGGACCGATCTTGTGGAATGTTTAAATACATATGGGGGAGAACCCAGCACGTCCGACCTGATTGAAAATCATTCGGAAACTGTTTTTGTCGTGTGAAAGGCTGCAAACGCTGTGAAAGTGTTTTTCGTGACAGCGACGAAGACTATCTAACACAAGCGGCTTCTAACACAATTGCCGAGAAGCAGGGCGGTGGAGAGAAAAAAGACTGACTGGGATTATCTGAGCGTCACCGGGTTGAGCGTCGGCTTGTGGGGTCGGAGGACGCCGCAACAACCGAGAGTCTCCCAGGTAGGAGCGCATGAGCCCGCTTACAGCAATCCCTTGTCTCTATTGTGCTGCAGCGAGTGTGACCACTGCTCTAATCCAAGTTTGGGGGAGTGGTGGTAGGATTAAAGTCCAACAGTACCTTTTAAGCTTAGGACAAAGATTACATTAAGCTCTCGATCTCCCGAAAGTAAATTAAAAGTCCTGTAATAAGGCTGTGAACAGCCTTGGAAACAAACATTAAAACCGCTAGATTGATTGGCCAAAGAAACAGAAGACAAAAGATTCTCATGGAAGCTAGAGCAGCAAAACGCCGACAGATGGCGGAAACAATGTTTCAAAAGGGACAAACGATTGTCAAGAATGCCTCCGAAGTGGAGAGATCTGGTAACACAGGGGTGAAAACAATCAAACAGTTGTTCATTCAATTGGAAAGATTACAAAGCAAAGAAATATCAAGAAGCTGGGAAATAATAACTTCGGAGAAATATGTGGAATGCGGGAGAGTCCCAAAAGGGCTACGCATTTTCACATTACCAAATCACCCGGACACCCGGCCCGAAATGCTAGAAGAGTGGGGCAGGAACAATATGGACTGCTCACGGACAATGATGCTTATAATCATTAAATATGCTATGAAAGATGTGGATGATCTACATATGAAAATAACGGAAATGGAATCTCAAATCACAGCCTCTAACCATGATGAAGAGAGTTTGAAAAAACTAAGAACGGAGATGGACAAAAACTTGGACAAACATGAAACCGAGGTACAGGAACGTAAACAACGTAAGTTCCGAAGGGACGAATGTGATTATGAGCAGGGGACCATACTCACTTTTGCAAGATGCTTTGATGTATTAAGACAACAATTTGATAGTAAGAATCAACCAATACTTGAGTCTCCCAATACGACCCAAAGCGAGTCTGAGTCAGATCTGAGTGAAGGGGAAAACATGCGAACATCTTCTCACCAACTGTCTTTTTTAGACGAAATGAAGATACTATATCAAGATCAACAGAATCCAAAGGGAAGAGGAAGAAGTTGTGGTACGGGAAGATCAAGGGCAAGAGGGAGAGGCTCACAAGTCCGAAAAGAAAACGACGGAAGACAAGAAGAAGCCTCAGAAAGAACAAGAGGATATCAACTCCGCAACCGTACTGTGATGAGAAAATAATGGATAGCGTCCAGAAAGTGAAAGACCCCAACCTAATTATAAACTTATCAAAACACACATTAACAGATGCGGAATGCAGCCTTTTAAATAAAGGCCTGACATTTTGTCCCGAAAAACACCAAGACCCGGCGGAAACCAAGATAGACATGTATAAATACATCCGCAAATTAAAATTAAAGAAATGTTTCTCCAAACTACCACAAACCATGGCCGTAAGTGCAACATCATTAGAAACATCAACTTCAGAACAAGAAGAATCATACACCATAGCGGAAATTCAGAGCCTAAGAACTGCGTATGAATTAGCCCATGATGTAGATGAAACGGCCAAATCAGACACTATAGTTCTGGAAGAAATGGCGATTGATATAAATAGACATCCTCAAACCAATTTCAAGAGTCAATTGAAATTTTGCCCTGTACTTCATCCAGGCAACAGAGTGGATACCTTCCATGATCTAGTGGTGGCAGAACTAGAGTCCATGGAAAATACAAAACACAGTCAACGAAGAGAAAATCTTTCTCGCGAAGAACGTCAAGCCTTAAAATCATTGCAAAACAATAATCTGATCGAAATAAAGCCAGCGGACAAGGGCGGAAACACTGCCATCATGGACAAACAGGATTACATTGACGAAGCCCTCCGTCAACTGAATAACACAGAGAACTATCAAGTACTGACGAAAAATCCGATCAATGATCACACCATCGATCTATCTGAGAAACTAAGACACTGGCATGAAGAGGGGTTGCTCAATGATGAAGAGAAAAAATTTTAATGGTAGAGAATCCGGTGATACCAACAATATATTTCCTGCCAAAAGTGCACAAGACTTTAAAGAAACCACCAGGACGCCCAATAATTTCCAGCTGTGGCGCCCTGTATGAGAATGTTGCCTCATATGTTGACTACTTTTAGCACCCATTGTCCTTACTCTAAACTCGTATATCAAGGATACGGGGACTTCTTGAGGATACTAATGGGCACGACCTGGCAATCAGATTACCTACTAGTGACAATCGATGTTGTCTCCCTATATACGTCAATAGATCACGATATTGGAATGAATGCAACCCTATATTTCCTCAAACAAAGACCAATAGCGAAATTCAAACACACTACCATGCTAATGGTCATCATCGAACTATGTCTAAAAAAACAACGTTTTTTTATTCAATAAGAAGCTGTACTCTCAGAGCTGTGGAACTGCGATGGGAGTTTCCTTCTCTCCAAGCTATGCCAACCTCATGATGGGTTGGTGGGAGAAGAACATAGCTTGGAGAGAAGAGAACGGCCAATACACATCTAAAGTGGCCCTCGGGCTTCGATTCATCGATGAACTTTTTCTCTTGTGGAGAGGAACTGAGTTAGAATTCTTGGAATATCTTAAGATCTTAAATAACAATGAGGTGGGATTGAAATTCACCCACAATATAAACTGCAAAGAGATCGATTTCCTAGACACTTAGGTGTATATAAAATCAAACAAAATACACACAACAGTCTATAGAAAGGAAACTGCCACCAACAGTGTATTGCACGGTTCGAGCTTTCACCCACCATCCCTCAAAAAGAGCATCCCGTACGGGGAGTTCATTAGGATGAA
The DNA here is from genome assembly GCA_963921515.1 of Calotriton arnoldi. NCBI lineage: Eukaryota > Metazoa > Chordata > Amphibia > Caudata > Salamandridae > Calotriton > Calotriton arnoldi. The sequence goes on along the minus strand of CAWUFW010004415.1, from coordinate 758,109 downwards.
AAGAAATTGCTCGGAAACAAAGGAAATGGAAACCAAATTTGAGGAAACCAAGAACCGTTTCCTCCAAAGAGGATATAAATACAGAGATATATTTCAGGGTGAACAAAAAGCAAGACTAAAAACCCGGGCAGAAACACTTATAGACAACAGGAGATTAATGAATAAGAAACCAGTGGACTCATCAGAAAGCACTCCATGCTTAATTCTGACCTACAGCCGAGAGCGTTTTCAAATAAAACAAACTTTAATGAAGTACTGGAATGTACTAAAGAAAGATCCGGATATTGGCCACCTAGTAGGGGACCATCCCCTTATATCATACAGGAAGGCACCATCACTGTCTGATACACTAGTGAATAGCCATTTCGAGATGAAGAAACAAGAGTCATGGTTACGAACTAGACAAAAAGGCTTTGTAAAGTGCATGAGTTGTAAGGCCTGCAAGATTGGACAAAATTTAAAATCAATCAGAGATCCCAAAGGACGTCCATTAGAAATCAAGGAAACCATCAAATGTGATACTTCGTACGTGGTATATCTGATTGAGTGTTTCTGCGGAAAGAGATACATTGGCAGCACAATCTGTCCACTCAAGAAGAGGATACTTGAGCATATACGGGCCACGGTCAATCATGATATGTCTTATGCCATAGCTAAACACATGGGCACTCACATTGGCAAAACATGGCTAAACATGAAATACTCTGGTCTGGCCACAGTTCCGCCACATGAGAGGGGCGGAAACAGAACGCTCAAGCTAAGACGACTTGAATCTAAACTCATTATCAGGCTCAAAACCAAGATCCCTACAGGTCTAAACGGGATGAGGAGATGCATGTTCATTTATAAATAATCAAATGGACACCTACTGTGAATATTGACAATATGTTGGTAAACATAAACAATAACATGTGTATAATATACCAATTGCTTTAGCAATGACTGGAGATGTAAGTTATGTCCATGAGAAGGTCAATATGAAATGTAATTCAAGTAGTTCCAGTAGTTCTTTCCTTTCTTTAATGCACAATGGTTTATTCATGGCAACATATATGAAGATAAATTGTTTGTACGGAGCATGTGGCCATACTCATAATAATATTAATATGCACTCAGCGTATTTCAAATGGACACTAAGTCCACAATGGTTCGAAGAGAAAATGATCGAATTGCGATAATTCTGGGTACAATTTGAATAACGAGTCCTATACTGAATGTGGGTTGTAATGGCGCCTAACAAATTGGGCACTCAGCCTGAAACAATGAACATATACTCCAATACCAAAGTTGTGAGGCATTGGTTATATCCTGTGCAGTAATTATAGTGTTGAGATCAACACCGCCCATGAAAGTAAATGGACTTTGTGATATCGTAGATACCAATGATATGACCCGTTGAGATTGAACTATGGTGAGACCAAGTTCAAGTATGAATGAATCTGGGCCCTAATGATGCCACCGAATCATTAAAAATGTTGTTCGTTATATTTCTTGTGCATTAAGAATTTGTTTAATAAAGTTAATTGAAATGTATGAACTACCAGTACCACAATGCGTCATAATGGGCAATCGTGGATACTGAGTATAAATAGTGAAAACAGACATGGGACTGTGTAAACTACCGTGACCAAGAAAGAGAAGTTCGAAATGCGTAGGAGGAGAGCTTTTGTCTAATAAAAAGCTGAAACGATCAAGGTGTGTGCCGCGTATTCTTCGTTTGTTGAAATATATATATATATATATATATATATATATATATATATATATATATATATATAGCAACCAGTCTCTCTCCTACTCAAGAAAAGAGTGTGACACAGCTCTGTGGGAACAATAGAACAGCTTTATTGCTGTTATTGCGCTGGCATACAAAGGGTCCCTGAAACGCTCGGAAGACGCATTTCAGCCTTCAAATGGCTTCTTCAGTGCCCGTTTCAGATGTGTCCTTTACAGGGGGTCCATTGCTGTGGTGTTTAAAAGCTGTGACCACTCCCAGTCATGTGATCACGCCCCTCCTCTGCCTCACAGGTTTGAAGCTCCTTGCGCTGTGCCTGCCCCACCGCTGCATGCTGGACGTTGGAGTTCACCTCCGGAGCCCATACAGTGAAGGGATTTCCATAGCACCAAGTGATGCCTCCAAACAATGTTTGGCCGGTGCTCCCACGCCGCTGCAGTATCGAAGCAGGTAAAAAGCCGTCCTTTGTCCATCTTATCAGGCAGACAGATTCTGCCTCCTCTCTCCCCATGCGCCAAAAAACCACCATGTGGGATTCCGGCACCGGGGGGGTGACGCGAATGCAGTTTCATGCAAAAACCAACAAGATGGCAGGTGAGTCGCGTAGCTCCAGACCGAGAGGGCGGTCACAAGCCAGCACCTGCTAGCTGGCAAAATATAGCAACCAGTCTCTCTCCTACTCAAGAAAAGAGTGTGACACAGCTCCGGGGGAACAATAGAACGTCTTTATTGCTGTTATTGCGCTGGCATACAAAGGGTCCCTGAAACGCTCGGCAGACGCGTTTCAGCCTTCAAATGGCTTCTTCAGTGCCCGTTTCAGATGTGTCCTTTACAGGGGGTCCATTGCTGTGGTGTTTAAAAGCTGTGACCACTCCCAGTCATGTGATCATGCCCCTCCTCTGCCTCACAGGTGTGAAGCTCCTTGCGCTGTGCCTGCCCCACCGCTGCATGCTGGACGTTGGAGTTCACCTCAGGAGCCCATACAGTGAAGGGATTTCCATAGCACCAAGTGATGCCTCCAAACAATGTTTGGCCGGCGCTCCCACGCCGTCGCAGTCTCGAAGCAGGTAAAAAGCTGTCCTTTGTCCCCCTTATCAGGCAGACAGATTCTGCCTCCTCTCTCCCCATGCGCCAAAAAACCACCATGTGGGATTCCGGCACCGGGGGGGCGACGTGAATGCAGTTTCATGCAAAAACCAACAAGATGGCAGGAGAGTCGCGTAGCTCCAGACCGAGAGGGCGGTCACAAGCCAGCACCTGCTAGCTGGCAAATTATAGCAACCAGTCTCTCTCCTACTCAAGAAAAGAGTGTGACACAGCTCCGGGGGAACAATAGAACTGTTTTATTGCTGTTATTGCGCTGGCATACAAAGGGTTCCTGAAATGCTCGGCAGACGCGTTTCAGCCTTCAAATGGCTTCTTCAGTGCCCGTTTCAGATGTGTCCTTTACAGGGGGTCCATTGCTGGGGTGTTAAAAGCTGTGACCGCTCCCAGTCATGTGATCACGCCCCTCCTCTGCCTCACAGGTGTGAAGCTCCTTGCGCTGTGCCTGCCCCACTGCTGCATGCTGGACGTTGGAGTTCACCTCAGGAGCCCATACAGTGAAGGGATTTCCTTAGCACCAAGTGATGCCTCCAAACAATGTTTGGCCGGCGCTCCCACGCCGCTGCAGTCTCGAACCAGGTAAAAAGCCGTCCTTTGTCCCCCTTATCAGGCAGACAGATTCTGCCTCCTCTCTCCCCATGCGCCAAAAAACCACCATGTGGGATTCCGGCACCGGGGGGGCGACGCGAATGCAGTTTCATGCAAAAACCAACAAGATGGCAGGTGAGTCGCGTAGCTCAGACAGAGAGGGCGGTCACAAGCCAGCACCTGCTAGCTGGCAAAATATAGCAACCAGTCTCTCTCCTACTCAAGAAAAGAGCGTGACACAGCTCCGGGGGAACAATAGAACAGCTTTATTGCTGTTGTTGCGCTGGCATACAAAGGGTCCCTGAAACGCTCGGCAGACGCGTTTCAGCCTTCAAATGGCTTCTTCAGTGCCCGTTTCAGATGTGTCCTTTACAGGGGGTCCATTGCTGTGGTGTTTAAAAGCTGTGACCACTCCCAGTCATGTGATCACGCCCCTCCTCTGCCTCACAGGTGTGAAGCTCCTTGCACTGTGCCTGCCCCACCGCTGCATGCTGGACGTTGGAGTTCACCTCAGGAGCCCATACAGTGAAGGGATTTCCAAAGCACCAAGTGATGCCTCCAAACAATGTTTGGCCGGCGCTCCCACGCCGCTGCAGTCTCGAACCAGGTAAAAAGCCGTCCTTTGTCCCCCTTATCAGGCAGACAGATTCTGCCTCCTCTCTCCCCATGCGCCAAAAAACCACCATGTGGGATTCCGGCACCGGGGGGGCGACGCGAATGCAGTTTCATGCAAAAACCAACAAGATGGCAGGTGAGTCGCGTAGCTCCAGACTGAGAGGGCGGTCACAAGCCAGCACCTGCTAGCTGGCAAAATATAGCAACCAGTCTCTCTCCTACTCAAGAAAAGAGTGTGACACAGCTCCGGGGGAACAATAGAACGGCTTTATTGCTGTTATTGCGCTGGCATACAAAGGGTCCCTGAAACGCTCGGCAGACGCGTTTCAGCCTTCAAATGGCTTCTTCAGTGCCCGTTTCAGATGTGTCCTTTACAGGGGGTCCATTGCTGTGGTGTTTAAAATATATATATATATATATCCAAAACACGAAAGGTGCTCCTTCCGGAATCCTTGGCCCATTGGCAGGTGGTGCGCAATGCCGGCGGAGCCAGCCGGCTGTAATCTGCCACACAACAGTCCAAAATGATATGCACACTCAGGAATGCCAGTAGCAGGTTTAATGGTCACAGGTAACACGTTTCGACAGCCACGCTGTCTTGATCACACAGTGAGTAAACAAGTGACGGTGCAATACATAGCCCCGTGTAAACATGAAAGAAGGACTCCACATGCAAGTCTGTGGCAGTCTAAGCCAATTGTGGGGGCCATTTTGAAATGGTGTAACATACATAATGCAACATAATAATACATATGTCCTGTCTACTTATAATCAGTAGGTGATACAGAAGCAAAATATATATCAAAACAAAAGTCATCAAACACCAATTGGTTTGCACAATTCATCACCAAGTGGTAGTAGTAATCCAGTGTCACTGGAAAGAAAAACCCATCAAATGTCGGGGCCATTACGTGACGATGCTCCGTAAATTGATCTCATAATGTCAAGATTACCTACGTATGCATAACTAAAACAAAAAGGTAAATTTAAGGCTAGGTCAATTAATTAATCCTGTGTACGAGGTAATACAACAATAAAAGCCTCGTTTCGGAAATATGATCGCGCCCAGTGGCTTGTTGTGTCCTAGACATCAAGGCTAGCGTATATATACTAGAATCACCATAGCAGCAGCATAATATGGACATAATCTATGCGAGGTCAGTATTGGTAACTTAAAGGCATATGCAGTAGACAGATATATACAGAACCATAGTGGTTATAAATACTTAGTATTGCAAAGTGTCTTGGTGGTATGTAGATATATACAGTAACCGTAGTGGAAATAAATACATTATTATGTAGATGTATACAGTAACCATATAGCATAGACAATACTGGTATTACCAACATAGTGAGTCATGTAGTAAATATAATGTTGCAATATAATTACAATTGAATTTGGCCAAAGGTATCACGAAAACAAGTGTAGCAAGAATGCACCTGTGGGGAACATAGTGCATAGAAAAAAGAAACTAATACTGTTGGAATTATAACATTGAAAGGATCAAAGGAAATAGTTTATCATCTTAGTGATGTGTCTGCCTGGAACCAGGGAAGAAAAGGGTAGGGAACCCATGCGTGAAGTGTCAGTCCAAAGGCATTGGGTCCCTTCCTTTCCTACTGTGAAAATACAAAAGAAATCATATAGGTTAAAATTCGAAAAGGTTCCAAAATACAATCCAAAAGAGTAGCATACATAGTATCATACAGGTTAAAAAACTAGAACACAACATGGAGCGAAACAGAGCATTGCAAATTATGTAATGCAAGCGGGATACCCTAAATTAGGCAGAGAAAACGTGTAAGAGACATTAGCCTTCATGTAAATGTGTACTAAGTTCTTCGTCCAGATTATGTCCCCAAGGATACTTGGTCTCGAGTTCTAATGTCCTTTGGATTCACGTTTACGGAGCTTCAGAACTTTATTGCCATCCCTAGGACCCGTGTGCACTTGTTCGATAACAAAGAAACTCAACAGGGAGCTGTTGGAAAGATGGTATTCTTGGAAGTGTCTAGCCACCGGGTAATAGATATAACTCAGTTCCTGACATGCAGCACGCCTTTTGTCGTATATGCACTGGAATGTCCTTGCAAACTTAGATACGTGGGCAGCACTACCTTGATGGCCAAAAAGAGGGTGTTGGAACATATGCGGACCATCAACATTAGGGATATCCATTACCCGGTGGCTAGACACTTCCAAGAATACCATCTTTACAACAGCTCCCTGTTGAGTTTCTTTGTTATCAAACAAGTGCACACGGGTCCTAGGGCTGGCAATAGAGTTCTGCAGCTCCGTAAACATGAATCCAAATGGATATTAGAACTCGAGACCATGTATCCTGGGGGACATAATGTGGACGAAGAACTTATTACACATTTACATGAAGGCTAATGTCTCTTACACGTTTCCTCTGCCTAATTTAGGGCATCCCGCTAGCATTACATAATTTGCAATGCTCTGTTTCGCTCCATGTTGTGTTCTAGTTTTTTAACCTGTATGATACTATGTATGCTACTCTTTTGGATTGACGAAACGCGTCTGCCAGGTGCTGATGTTGAGAAAACGCGTTATTTTGATGTGCTAAGTGGTGGCATTAAAACCTTTCTGCAAAGCGACTCAAGCTGTGTCAGACCCGTTCTTACGCAGGAAACGGGATTGGTGTTTCATATGTGGCGGAGGTCGGCTCCGCATTTTGACACGCCTCTCGATCAGGAGCACCGCGTACAGTCGGCAAAGTTGTGGTATTAGTGCATGCAGTGCTCAACGCGGCGCACCCCCGGCCAGGACTGTATTGTGGCAATGGGGAGAGAGCAGCAGATTCACTGCTGAATGAGCCGGTTCGCAGTAAGGTAATCTGCCACTGATCCTGTTGGTGAGAGGAGCTGACAGCACAATGGCTGACGTTGTCAGGGCATCATCGTGTGCACGGGCTGGTCACTGTGCCAAGCTCGCAAATTTGGACTGTCTTGTATCCTGGGCAGGATCGGCGCATGTGGCTGAATGGCAGGAGCCTTGGAGTAAATACAATTGAGGAGAGTACTTACTTGTGGAACTTTCCCTGTCCTCTTTTTGTGTTTGTACCAGCGATCCAATGGGACTCCTTCTCCAAGTATTTAAACAAGTCCCGTGAAAAAACTCAGTATTAGACTCACAAGCACATGACTGGCATTGAAGAAGGCATCCGCCTAAACGCATCTGCCAGGTGCTGATGTTGAGAAAATGCGTTATTTTTATGTGCTAAGTGGTGGCATTAAAACCTTTCTGCAAAGCGACTCAAGCTGTGTCAGACCCGTTCTTACGCAGGAAACGGGATTGGTGTTTCATATGTGGCGGAGGTCGGCTCCGCATTTTGACACGCCACTCGATCAGGAGCACCGCGTACAGTCAGTAAAGTTGTGGTATTAGTGCATGCAGTGCACAACCCGGCGCCCCCCCGGCCAGGACTGTGTTGTGGCAACGGGGAGAGAGCAGCAGATTCACTGCTGAATGAGCCGGTTCACAGTAAGGTAATCCGCTACTGATCCTGTTGGTGAGAGGAGCTGACAGCACAATGGCTGACGTTGTCAGGGCTTCATCGTGTGCATGGGCTGGTCACTGTACCAAGCTTGCGAATTTGGACTGTCTTGTATCCTGGGCAGGATCGGCGCATATGGCTGAATGGCAGGAGCCTTGGAGTAAATACAATTGAGGAGAGTACTTACTTGTGGAACTTTCCCTGTCCTCTTTTTGTGTTTGTACCAGCGATCCAATGGGACTCTTTCTCCAAGTATTTAAAAAAGCCCCGCGAAAAAACTCAGTATTAGACTCACAAGCACATGACTGGCATTGAAGAAGGCATCCACCGAAATGCGTCTGCCAGGGGCTGATGTTGAGAAAACGCGTTATTTTTATGTGCTAAGTGGTGGCATTAAAACCTTTCTGCAAAGCGACTCAAGTTGTGTCAGACCCGTTCTTACGCAGGAAACGGGATTGGTGTTTCATATATATATATATATATATTACCTACTGGCGGTTGCCAGTAGGTAGTTATAGTTAGGACCTATTTTCCATAGGAAAAGCATTTTTTGTTTTCTCAATAACTTTGGCGTCGTTTGACGAATCATTGCGAAATTTTCAAAACTAGTGGTGCGCTCCGGTCAGCTCCTGTCTTGAAAGTTTCGGGGTGATTCGTCAAGCGGGGGCCGAGAAAAAAGGGGGGTCCCAAAACATGTTTTCTCCATGTTATTTTCCATAGGAAACTTTAGACACGGCTACAGCCTGAACTACTGAACGGAATTACACCAAATTTTGCAAAAAGGTAGCCCTTGGTTCAGAAAGAGTCCTTTTTGTTAAATGGTGTAAATCCGTTCAGTAATTCCTGAGAAATTAAAAAAATAGAGGTCGGAAAATCAATTTCCCATAGGAAACTTTAGCCAAGGCTACAGCCCGAACTGCTGAATGTAATTACACCAAATTTGGCAAAAAGGCAGTGCTTGGTTCAGAAAGCGTCCTTTTTTTTTAAATGCTGTAAATCCATTCAGTAGTTGCTGAGAAATTAAAAAAATAAAAGTTTCGATATCTATGGTCGAGAAGGGTTCGCGAACCCTCCCGACCACAAGCTTTATTCTAATTGGCTGTCAACACTCCAAACCAGGAAGTGTTGGCAGCCATCTTGTGACTCGGTAGAACTGAGTCACAAGAAAACAGAAAAACAAGCCTGAAAAACAAGAAAAGGGGGCTGGGTAGACCCCCCAGGCCTGCTCAGGGGGTCCCACAAGGACCCCCAGGGCCCAAAACAGCATTTTTTTAAAAATAAATGCGGCGAAATTCGCGCTGGGGTCGCGAATCCCACCGAAATTTTTTTTTAAAATGAAGCACGGGCTCCCGCGCTTCATTTAATTGAGGCCCCCGGGTGGGCCAGGTCCTGGGGGCATTGCCAAAAAATATATGCGGGGGCCCACAGGGGCCCCCGCAGCCCTGGGGACCACCACCCCCCCGGGGCTTGCTTAAAATAATGTGCGGGAGGGCACTCAGCCCTCCAGCAGCCCCGGGGACTGCCACCCCCAGGGCTTGCTTAAAATAATGTGCGGGAGGGCACTCAGCCCTCCCGTAGCCCCGGGGACCGCCACCCCCAGGGCTTCCTTTTTTATGTGTGGGGGGCCTCCAAAGCCCCCCAAGCCCCGGGAACCGCCACCCCCCGGGACTTTAAAAAAAAAAAAAAACCTGTGTGGGGGGCTCGAGCCCCCCCACACGCCCCGGGGACCGCCACCTCCCCGGGGCACTAATTATGTAAATTCGGGGGTCCATTACGGACCCCCGAGCCCCTGGGACCACCACCTCCCCGGGGCTTTCTAATTGAAGGGAGGGGGGCCGCGCGGCCCCCCTCATGGAGCCAGTGAGGGCCCTGGGGACCCCCACCCCTCAGGGCCGGCTCCTGCAGTGTCCCGGGGTGCCCACCCCGGGACACTGCTGTTTGCTATGGTAGGGCGGGAGCCGTGCGGCTCCCGCCCTACCATAGCAAACTCTGCTTTGGATTTTGGAAGCGAGAGCAGGTAACCTGCTCTCTCTTCCAAAATCCAAAGCAGATTGCTTTTCCACATGGGGAGCTGCATGTCAGCAGCTCCCCGTGTGGAAAAGCAATGCCGGCTTCCGCAGGAGGCGGGGAGCCGGCGGGACTGTGGGGGAATTGGGGACCCCCCCATGGTCCCCAACGGAGAGGCCAGGCCCCGGGGATGGGGTCCCTGGGGCCAGGAGTGGCCTGGGAGGGGGGCCACGTGGCCCCCCTCCCCAATACAATTTTTTTTTAAACGAGGCAGAGCCCCGGGGGATGGGGTCCCCGGGGCTAACAGAGGCCTCAGGAGGGGAGCCACGCGGCCCCCCTCCTTTCTAAATTAAAAAAATAAAATATATATATATGGCCATGTCCCGGGGGATGGGGTCCCCGGGGCAGAAATCGGCCTCAGGGAGGGGGGCCTTCCCGTTTTAAAAAAAAAAAACAGGGTTCAGGCCCTAGGGGGATGGGGTCCCCAGGGCCACAAAAAAGGGAAAATAAGGGGAGCCACACAGCCCCACTTTTGAAGAAAAAAAAAAGCCGGCATCGCGCCGGAGGCCCCGCCCCCTCCCTGCAGCACTCTGCAAACGCGCCCCCTGGTGCGTTGTAAGACGGGGAACTAATTCCCCTTGAATACTGAGGGTCCCTGGAGGCCAAGTAGCCCACCAGGTACCTCCAGTATGCGCCAGGGAGCTGCGTTGCAGAGAGGTGGTCCAAGGCCATGCCCCTTTTTACACCACTCTGCAACGCAGCTCTGTGGCACTTACTGGAGGTACCTGGTGGGCTAGTTGGCCCCCAGGGACCCTAAGCATTGAAGGGGAATTAATTCCCCAACTTAAAACGCGCCAGGGGGTGCGTTTGCACATTGGTGAAGGGAGGGGGTGGGGCCTGATGTAACAAGTGTGCAAACGCGCCCTGTGGGTGATTAAGTCCCCTTGAATCCTGAGGAACCCTGGGGTCCAACTAGCCCACGAGGTACCTCTAGTAAGCGCCACACAGCTGCGTTGCAGAGAGGTGTAAAAAGGGGCGTGGCCTCGGACCACCTCTCTGCAATGCAGCCCTGTGGCGCTTACTGGAGGTAGCTGGTGGGCTAGTTGGCGCACAGGGACCCTCAGGATTCAAGGAGACTTAATCACCCAACTTAAAACGCGCCACAGGGCGCGTTTGCACACTTGTCACATCAGGCCCCGCCCCCCTCCCTGCACCACAGTGCAAATGCGCCCTGTGGCGCATTTTAAGTTGGGGGATTAATTCCCCTTCAATCCTGAGGGTCCCTGGGGGCCAACTAGTCCACCAGGTACCTCTTGTAAACGCCACAGGGCTGCGTTGCACAGAGGTGCTCGGAGACCACGCCCCTTTTTACACCACTCTGCAAACGCGGCTTCTGGTGCACTGCTGGTGGGCGATGAGGTCCTCTTGTGTCCTGAGGACCTCAAGACACAAGTGGACTTCATCCTCTGAGCAGCAGTGCACCAGAAGCCGCGTTTGCAGCGTGGTGTAAAAAGGGGCATGGCCTCAGAACACCTCTCTGAAACGCAGGTCTGTGGCGCTTACTGGATGTACCTGGTGTGCTACTTGGCCACCAGGGACCTACAGGAGTCAAGGGGACTTAATAGGGATGTCATAGTTAGAAATTAGCATTTAAAAAACCATTGAAATTCACTGAAAAAAACCATAGGTTTCAGGTACGTTATAGTCAGAAATTAGCATTTAAAAAACCTTAGAAATTCACTGAAAAAACCATAGGTTTCAGGGACGTTATAGTTAGCTGGACATTTCACTCTTACAAAACCATAGAAATTCCACCGTTATAGTTAGTTCAGCTAACTATAACTCGCGCCCCCGCAATGCACTGCTGATGACGTCACATATTACATCACTCATGACATGGTCAGTGACATCACTGATGACATCACTGATGACATCTCAAATGACATCACTGATGACATCACTGATGACATCATCCACGTGAAAATCTGATGCACCTCCTCGCCTCTAATATAATCTTTGATACACCCACTGTAAAATACAGACTATCATTTTCTAAATCATTGACACACCAATTCCAGTTACTACATACGCACTCACTGATTCCTAGGTCTACACACACATCCACTCATTCATCCATACAATCACTCATATATGCAGTCACTCATCAATACAAGACTATCCTATGCATTCATACACCTATACAGACACTCACACACCGCCACTCATCCATGCAGTTACTCACACACCTAGTCAGTCATGCTAAGAATCAATCACACTCCCATTTACTCACCTACACAATTATACACACACCACCTCACTCAGTCATACAGATACTAACGCATACTTTCTCTCTTATATAATCAGTGATACAAGTACACACTCATCCATACAGCCAGTCTCACAATCACTGACTATCATGTAGAGTTATTTATATACTTCAACTCTCACATACACTGCCTTTTACATATGTAGTTACTTGGACATATACCACTGAGACATCCATTCACTCACCAACACACCCATACACACACTCACGCACCCATACAGCTGTTTCCACATGCACTCTTGAACCCATACACCCAGTGAATCAACCACTCACACATCTATGCACAGAGTCACACACCTCCCACCCACACACACACTCAATCTCCCAAAACAATACTCAGACAACCAATCAATAACCTATATAGACACTCATGTAGCTACTGACCAACCCATGCAGCAGCTTGCACAACAACAGACAGACTGATACAGACATTCACACAGTTTAGTCACTAACCCATGCATTCAGTAAGACACATTTAATCACTCACTTTTACAGTCAGTCACGCACCTACTAAATCCTCCATCCAGACACTTATACACCCACTCATTCTTCAATACACGTTGGAATATATATAAAACATATTTAAACTTTACAGAAACACACAGTCACTGGATGATGTCATCAGTGATGTCATTTGAGATGTCATCAGTGATGTCATCAGTGATATCACTGACCATGTCATGAATGATGTAATATGTGACGTCATGAGCAGTGCATTGCGGGTGCTCAAGTTATAGTCAGCTGAACTAACTATAACGGTGGAATTTCTATGGTTTTGTAAGAGTGAAATGTCCAGCTAACTATAACGTCCCTGAAACCTATGGTTTTTTCAGTGAATTTCTAAGGTTTTTTAAATGCTAATTTCTAACTATAACGTACCTGAAACCTATGGTTTTTTCAGTGAATATATATATATATATGTATATATATATATATATCCAAAACACGAAAGGTGCTTCTTCCGGAATCCTTGGCCCATTGGCAGGTGGTGCGCAATGCCGGCGGAGACAGCCGGCTGTAATCTGCCACACAACGTCCAAAATGATACGCACACTCAGGAATGCCAGTAGCAGGTTTAATGGTCACAGGTAACGCGTTTCGACAGCCGCGCAGTCTTGATCACACAGTGAGTAAACAAGTGACAGTGCAATACATAGCCGCGTGTAAACATGAAAGAAGGACTCCACATGCAAGCCTGTGGCAGTCTAAGTCAATTGTGGGGGCCATTTTGAAATGGTGTAACATACATAATGCAACATAATAATACATATGTCCTGTCTACTTATAATCAGTAGGTGATACAGAAGCAAAATATATATCAAAACAAAAGTCATCAAACACCAATTGGTTTGCACAATTCATCACCAAGTGGTAGTAGTAATGCAGTGTCACTGGAAAGAAAAACCCATCAAATGTTGGGGCCATTACGTGACGATGCTCCGTAAATTGATCTCATAATGTCAAGATTACCTACGTGTGCATAACTAAAACAAAAAGGTAAATTTAAGGCTAGGTCAATTAATTAATCCTGTGTACGAGGTAATACAACAATAATAGCCTCGTTTCGGAAATATGATCGCGCCCAGTGGCTTGTTGTGTCCTAGACATCAAGGCTAGCATATATATACTAGAATCACCATAGCAGCAGCATAATATGGACATAATCTATGCGAGGTCAGTATTGGTAACTTAAAGGCATATGCAGTAGACAGATATATACAGAACCATAGTGGTTATAAATACTTAGGGCCCGATTCACAGAACTAACTTAAGACAAAATCCTAACTTACTACCATTTTGGTATTCACAGAAGGCACTTACTCATTTTGGTATTCACAGAAGGCACTTACTTACTCATTTTGAGTAACTTACTCATTTTGAGTAACTTACTCATTTGTGTAACTTACTCATTTTGGTATTCACAGAAGGCACTTACTCATTGATGAGTAAGTGCCTTCTGTGAATACCAAAATGAGTAAGTTACACAAAATGAGTAAGCTACTCAAAATGACTAAATTACTCATTTTGGTATTCACAGAAGGCACTTACTCATCAATGAGTAAGTGCCTTCTGTGAATACCAAAATGAGTAAGTTACACAAAATGAGTAAGTTACTCAAAATGAGTAAGTTACTCATTTTAGTATTCACAGAAGGCACTTACTCATCAATGAGTAAGTGCCTTCTGTGAATACCAAAATGAGTAAGTTACTCAAAATGAGTAAGACTGACACCCCCCGGGGCTTTAAAAAAATAATGGCCGAGAGCCCTCCCGCAGCCCCGGGGACCGCCACCCCCGGGGCTTCTTTTTTTAAAAATAAATTAACCTGTGTGGGGGGCCACCTCCCCGGGGCACTAAATATTTCAATATGGGGGTCCATTACGGACCCCGAGCCCCGGGGACCACCACCTCCCCGGGGCTTTGCATTTGGATGGGAGGGGGGCCGCGCGGCCCCCCTCCTGGAGCCCTTGATGGCCCTGGGGACCGCCACCCCCCCAGGGCCGGCTCCTGCAGTGTCCCGGGGTGCCTACCCCCGGGACACTGTAGTTTGCTATGGCAGGACGGGAGCCTCGCGGCTCCCGTCCTGTCATAGCAAACTGCTTTGGATATTGGCAGCGAGAGCAGGGAAACCTGCTCTCTCTTCCAATATCCAAAGCACATTGCTTTTCCACACGGGGAGCTGCATGTTAGCAGCTCCCCATGTGGAAAGCAATGCCGGCTCCCGAGGGACGCGGGAGCCGGCGGGACCGTGGGGGATTGGGGACCCCCACAGTCCCCAACGGAGAGGGCCAGCCCGGGGGATGGGGTCCCCGGGGCTAGTAGTGGCCCGGGAGGGGGCCACGCGGCCCCCTCCCCAAATGTTAATTTAAAAAAAAAACAAAGGCCGGCCCCGGGGATGGGGTCCCCGGGGCCATAAGTGGCCTAAGGAGGGGGCAACACAGCCCCCTCCATAACATTTAAATAAAAAAGAAGGCCATGCCCCGGGGGATGGGGTCCCCGGGGCCGATAAAGGCCTGGGGAGGGGGCCACGCGGCCCCCTTCCAATTTTTTTAAAAAGAAGATATTAGGGGCAGGCCCTGGGGGATGGGGTCCCCAGGGCCAAGAAATTAGAAAAACAAGGGGGGCCACACAGCCCCCTTTCTAAAAATGAAAAAAAAAAAAGACCGGCATCGAGCCGGAGGCCACGCCCCCTCCTTCCAGCACTCTGCAAACGCGCCCCCTGGGGAACAAATTCCCCTTGAATACTGGGGGTCCCTGGGGCCAACTAGCCCACCAGGAACCTCCAGTATGCGCCAGAGGCTGCGTTGCAGAGAGGTGTACAGAGGCCACGCCCCTTTTACACCTCTCTGCAACGCAGCTCTGTGGCACTTTTGGAGGTACATGGTGGGCTAGTTGGACTCCAGGGACCCTCAGGATTCAAGGGGACTTAATCCCCCAACTTAAAACGCGCCACAGGGCGCGTTTGCACAGTGGTGAAGGGAGGGGGCGGGGCTTCAGGTGACATGTGTGCAAACAGGCCCCGCGGCGCGTTTTAAGATGGGGAATTAAATCCCCTTCAATCTTGAGGGTCCCTGGGGGCCAACTAGCCCATTAGGTACGTCCAGAAATCGCCACAGAGCTGCGTTGCAGAGAGGTGCAAAAAGGGGCGTGGCCTCTGAACACCTCTCTGCAACGCAGCTCCCTGGCGCATACTGGAGGTACAGGGTGGGCTAGTTGGACCCCAGGGACCCTCATGATTCAAGGGGACTTAATCCCCCAACTTAAAATGCGCCACGGGGCGCGTTTGCACACATGTCACCTCAGGCCCCGCCCCCTCCCTTCACCATTGTGCAAATATTCCTCTAAAATCAGCCGAACTACAAATTCCGATTTACTCACCTGTTATCAGGAGAGACCTCAGTGCTGCATCTTTGAGCCCAGTACTGATCCTGAAAAGTAATTTTAACCGTACTTACCAGTAACTTGAATTTCCTTCCATACGCTAACATTGACTAGTTTGACTTGGAAATTCTTCTAAGTGTGGAGTTTTGGAACTTTATAATATTCCTCTAAAATCAGCTGAACTACGAATTCCAATTTACTCACCTGTTATCAGGAGAGACCTCAGTGCTGCATCTTTGAGCCCAGTACTGATCCTGAAAAGTAATTTTAACCGTACTTACCAGTAACTTGAATTTCCTTCCATAGGCTAACATTGACTGGTTTTTGCTGAAAAAGTTTCTGTCGATTTTTGAAACTTACAAATATTCCTCTAAAATCAGCTGAACTACGAATTCCAATTTACTCACCTGTTATCAGGAGAGACCTCAGTGCTGCATCTTTGTGCCCAGTACTGATCCTGAAAAGTAATTTTAACCGTACTTACCAGTAACTTGAATTTCCTTCCATAGGCTAACATTGACTGGTTTCACTTGGAAATTCTTCTAAGTGTGGAGTGTTGGAACTTTATAATACTCCTCTAAAATCAGCCGAACTACGAATTCCGATTTACTCACCTGTTATCAGGAGAGACCTCAGTGCTGCATCTTTGAGCCCAGTACTGATCCTGAAAAGTAATTTTAACTGTACTTACCAGTAACTTGAATTTCCTTCCATAGGCTAACATTGACTGGTTTGACTTGGAAATTCTTCTAAGTGTGGAGTTTTGGAACTTTATAATATTCCTCTAAAATCAGCTGAACTACGAATTCCAATTTACTCACCTGTTATCAGGAGAGACCTCAGTGCTGCATCTTTGAGCCCAGTACAGATCCTGAAAAGTAATTTTAACCGTACTTACCAGTAACTTGAATTTCCTTCCATGGGATATCATTGCCTGCTTTTTGCTGAAAAAGTTTCTGTGTCGATTTTTGAAACTTACAAATATTCCTCTAAAATCAGCTGAACTACGAATTCCAATTTACTCACCTGTTATCAGGAGAGACCTCAGTGCTGCATCTTTGAGCCCAGTACAGATCCTGAAAAGTAATTCTAACCGTACTTACCAGTAACTTGAATTTCCTTCCATAGGCTAACATTGACTGGTTTCACTTGGAAATTCTTCTAAGTGTGGAGTTTTGGAACTTTATAATATTCCTCTAAAATCAGCCGAACTACGAATTCCGATTTACTCACCTGTTATCAGGAGAGAACCCAGTGCTGCATCTTTTAGCCCAGCACTGACCCTGAAAAGTAATTCTAACCGTACTTACCAGTAACTTGTATTTCCTTCCATAGGAATCCATTGTCTGGTTTTCAGCAGAAAAGTTTGTGTCGATTTTCACAAACTACAAATATTCCTTAAAAATCGCCTGTATGACTTAAACACATTCTTTCAACTGTTTACAGGAGATGCACCAGTGCTGGATCCAGGATCCACCACTGAGTAAGAAAAAGTAACGATAACACTACTTACCTTCTAAGTTAATTTCCTCCCATAGGATAACATTGGTGATTCTATGTGAAAAAGTTTCTAAGTGTCAACTTTTAAAATACAATAATATTCCTTAAAAATCACTACTGTAACCAAAACGCTTTTACTCAACTGTTTACAGGAGATGTCCCAGGAATGAATCTACCATCCAGTCCTGTGGTTAGAAAAGTAATCCATAAAGTAACTAATTGCATTTAACTAGAAATTCACATTGAGCTCAATGTTGCATTGTGTTTGAAATTGTGTTGCCCATTGCAACAACTGTAACTACTGTACTTAAAAGTCTATTGCCTATTTGCAAAGTATTTAAACTAAAGTAATTCATTCTGAGAAAGTATATTTTGTAATGTAATGTATAATGTAATTACAATGTAATTTAAAAAATAAAATATCTAAACATAAATAGTTTTAAAAAATGTAGTAAATCAGTATCTAAAAAATAAATATAACAATTAATACATTTAAAAATTGTCATTTACAAAACCTTTGAAATTCACTGAAAAAACCCATAGATTTCAGACATGTTATAGTTAGGAATTAGCATTTAAAAACCTTTGAAATTCACTGAAAAAACCATAGGTTTCAGGCACGTTATAGTTAGAAATTAGCATTTAAAAAACCTTACAAATTCACAGAAAAAACCATAGGTTTTAGGGACAGTTATAGTTAGTTGGACATTGCACTCGTACAAAACCCGTGAAAATGGCAGTGTGTTTAATTATTTGCATGACTGACTAGGTGTGTGAGTACCTCTATGTATGAGTGGCGGTGTTGAGTGTCTATATAGGAGTATGAGTGCATATGATAGTCCTGTACTGAATGACCGTAAGTATGAGTGACTGTACGGGTGAGTGAGTGGATGTGTGTGTAGACCTAAGAATCAGTGAGTGGGTATGTAGTTAGTGGTGTTGGAGTGTCTATGGTTTTGCGAATGGCAGTCTGTAATTTAGAGTGGGTGTATCAAAGGTTATATTAGGGTGTGCGGAGGTGCATCAGATTATCACGTGGATGATGTCATCAGTGATGTCATCCGTGATGTCATTTGAGATGTCATCAGTGATGTCATCAGTGATTTCACTGACCATGTCATGAGTGATGTAATATGTGACGTCATCAGCAGTGCATTGCGGGCGCGAGTTATAGTTAGCTGAACTAACTATAACGGGGAATTTCACGGGTTTTGTACGAGTGCAATGTCCAACTAACTATAACTGTCCCTAAAACCTATGGTTTTTTCTGTGAATTTGTAAGGTTTTTTAAATGCTAATTTCTAACTATAACGTGCCTGAAACCTATGGTTTTTTCAGTGAATATATATATATATATATATATATATATATATATATTCTCCAAACAGTCCTTTGTAAATATACAAAAAAGCCGCCAAGCCCAATTCCTTATTAGAGTGTTATTTTAATAACACATGTGGCAAAACAATACCCGACGCGTTTCGGTGCAGCCGCACCTTGGTCACGGGTCAAGAGCAGTTTGTTTCAATCATTTACATAGAGTGCACATCAACATGAAAGTAGGACTACATATCACAATCAAAGTAGAGGAAAAATAGCATCCATTTTGAAGTGGTAACTCCTTAATCCTGGAAGATAGCGAGCTGCGACATTTCTTATATTCATAGTGTCACTGAATTGTCTGTGTGCTCCGTGTTTATACAATAACAAAAAACAGAAGTAATGTATGTTAAACAAAGACCTCAAAAACAATTCCGCCCAAGTGGGCCAATGATTTCAAAAACAATTCCGCCCAAGTGGGCCAATGATTATCAGGCACAGTAATTAATACCCGTGTCCTGGAGACTGATATAACATACAAAACAACATGTACATCATTTTATTGGCAAGCAAGTGGATATTTACAATATCACCCCTGTGGGTTTCCCACAAGTATGCCAAATGTATTTCCACAAGGTGACATCAAGTGCAATTAATTCATGCCCGAGTGGGCCTATAAACACAAAGCATGACCTCATTTACCCACAGTTCAGTAACAAATTAAGAATAACAATCTATATTGTTGCTCTTTTGCTTTCCTCCACAAAAAATGCCGATATCTCCGTCTCCTACAGAATAAAAACAAAGGCACAATCAAAAACATGTTTAAAATTTCTACAAACAAGAGAGGCATATGTTAGAAGTTATTCTAACCGGATGAATTGGTAGTATTTCAAGGTTACAATGTTAGCCTAAATGAACAGATAACTCTTTATCTTTGTTCAAACCGATAGGATGTACTGTCTCAAATTTAATAATCATCTTGGACTTAAGGCATCGGAGTTCTCTGACTCTGTTACCTCCCCTTTCAGATAAGGGTATTCTATCCAGGGCACAAAATTTCAACAAACTGGCATTTTTAATATGTAAATCCTTAAAATGCCTAGCAATAGGATATTGTTTGTCTTCATTTACAATTGCCCTCATATGCTCCAAGATGCGTTTTTTTACCTGATGAATAGTGCTTCTAATGTATATCATTGAGCAAGGACAACTCAATGCATACACACAGAAATCAGATTTACAAGACAGATGTTTTCTAATTACGAATGGTTTTTGATCTTTAGACAACTCAATCTGTTTGCGGTTCATGCTGTTCTTACACGCTTTGCATGAGCCACAGATAAAAAAGCCTTGTACCTGGTGTAAATCAGTTTCGGTTCGCAGAGTACTACTGCACAAAATATCACTCAAAGCAGAACACTTTCTAAAAGTGATTCTAGGGTTATCCCCCACATATTTTTTCAGAGTGTCATCAGTGCCTAAGACATGCCAATATTTCTTAAGACAATTCTTCACCTCCCACGCTTGAGTGCTGAAAGCGGTTATAAACCGTATAGGGTCTTCACCATTCTTATCTTTCTCCTTAACTCGCAAAGTATCTGTTCTCTTAACTAACATGACTTTGTCACATGCCTGTCTTATGATTTTATTAGAATAGCCTCTTTGACTGAATCTTTCTTTCATGTTCACCATTTCCTCCATAAAAGCCTTGTCAGAGCTACAATTCCTCCTGGCTCTTAATAGCTCGCCATAAGGTATGCTGTTTATAAGGCTTTTGGGATGGCAACTGTCTGCATGGAGCAGACTATTTCCAGCAGGTAGCTTACAAAATAATTTGCTTTCCAATCTGTTATCCTGTACTCTTACCTCTACATCAAGAAATTCAACAGCCTCCAAGTGAATCGTACTGGTAAATCTTAAATTACAATTATTGTCATTCAAGGTTTCTACAATCTGGAGGGCTTCTAATTCAGTACCTCGCCAGATGCAAAAAACATCATCTATATACCTAGCCCAGAGGACGACATGTTGGTTAAAGGCTTCGATGTTACCCGCCACCTGCTCCTCCCACCAGCCAAGGTACAAACCTGCATAGGTGGGGGCGAAGCAGGTTAACATTGCCGTGCCCTGGGTTTGGCGATAGATCACATGGTCAAAGATGAAGAAATTATTCGTTAAGCAAATGTTCATCATGCTTAACAGCATTTCAGTATGCAAATAGTAAGACAAATCACGTGTTCTCAAAAAATGGCGACTGGCATCCATGCCCTTACTATGGGGTATACACGTGTATAAGCTATTGACATCCATTGTCATAAGCATCATACCTGTTTCCCATGTGACATTCTCTATTAATCTGAGAAAATCACCCGTATCCTGCACATATGATGGAAGTGATTGAACGTAGGATCGTAAGAAATAATCAATATATTTTGATGTATTCTCATACAAACTTCCCATGGATGACACGATCGGTCGCCCCTGGTGGATTCTGACTATTCTTATGGATTTTTGGCAACAGATACATTGCCGCAAGTTTAGGATGTTCACAGTTCAGGTATTTATATTCATCATCAATTAGCAATTTTTCCATTTGGCCAAATCAGCCCTATTTTCATCATTGCTGTTGTCATAACTTACTCTATTAGTAACTACATAGTTACTGGCATCATTCAGTTGTCTCCTCCCCTCGGCGAGGTACACCTGTTTGGGCCAAATGACAACATTCCCACCCTTGTCAGATTTCTTAATGACTACGGACTTATTCTCTTGTAGTTCTTTGATAGCTTTCTGTTGAACTAGGGTGAGATTGTTTTGTCTATGAGGTCTAGATTTGTCAAGTTTTTTAAATTCAATTTTTACTCCTTTCTCAAATATCTCAATAGCATCATTGTGTATTTGAGGTAAGAACCTAGATTTGGGTTTGAACCCACTCACACTGCTACAGTCTATCATTAAACATTCTTCAGCTAGACTTTCCAGTGGATTATCAGTACACACCTCACCCTTCTCCAATTCTTTCATGGTTTGCAAATTATTCATGTCTTCAATAGTGAGATTAGTGTTAAATCTCGTAACAGGTGACACATCTTTTTTCTTATGTTCAAACCATTTCTTAAGTTTTAATTTTCTTGTGAATTGGAACAAGTCAATTCGACTTTCAGTGTAATTAAATCTGTTAGTGGGACAAAAAGTCAAACCCAATGACAAAACATCAATTTGAGCCAATGACAATGAAATATCAGATAAATTTACCACTGTGTATTTGTCCTTCATTTTGCAGCCGATTTGCCCCTTGTTGTCATTCCCATAAAGCCATCTAAATTCCCTTGTTTTTTTGCGCCTCGCTTGCTTCCTCCTCTGGTGCCTCGACCTCGACTTTTGTTTTCTTGGGGTCCCGGACTCCCCAAACCTTGTCGGCCTCTTGCTATTAAGTTGAATTCTATTAAAATTTTTGATTTTACTCCTCTCTGATCCTCCTGTACTGGGCTTGTACTTCCAACATCCTCCAACATTACAGTATTGCTGGAAATTGTGCTTTCCACGTTGTTTTCTACTGCAACACTTGTCTCCACAATTTCAGGCAGCTCATTGGACACCACTCTACCCACATTGGTTTCTCTCAGGTGATCAAATTTCCTTCTGAACGTAAAAATTTGTCCCAGTTCGTAGTCTATTTGATCACGATGGAATTTCCGTTGTTTTTTCAATTTAATTTCTTCCTTAGCTTTTTCTAATCTTGAATTCAATTTCTTCATTTCTAATTCGAATTCACTTTCAGAACAATTCTCTTTGAGTTGAGCGGAAGTTTTTCAATTTCCTCTGCCAATCTTTGTGTATCCTTTGTTGCATACTTAATAAGTAGCTTCAACATAACCGTGGAGCACTGATGGTTATTCATAGCCCATTCTTCGATCAGATCTGGGTCAGGGTCATTAAATGTTGGGGTTATGAAAATCCGTAACCCCCTTGGGACAAGTTCACAATCCACGTATTTCTGGAGCGCTGTGGCTTCCCACCATTTAGCTTGTTCTAATTTCGCCGTTTTCCATAATTTGTCCCAAAGTGCTGTAGTGTAGTTCCTATAGTACCCCTGCAGGAACTGCGCTTTTGGATAACATACACTGTGGCTCTGGTGGCAGACTGATTCTGAGCACCCCCACCGCGTATATTAGCCTGTTTGCATTAGCTAGCTCACAGTGCCACTAGAATCTCCTTTTTATCAGAGAGATTAGTTTTTGGCAACCTCAGAACACGACAACCCTGATTCCTCAGACTCGTGGAAACAATGTACTACTTTTCGCTCAGTCACTCATGCTTGCTCATTTGGTCTCAGACAGTTACACAGAAGAAACAGTCAAGCGTGTTTACAATAAGAATTTATTGCACAGTTGTTCTTCTAGTATAAAATATATGTGCTGCGACAACTGTTAAACAGTAGCAGAGATATATGATCAGCAGTACAGTGAATAAAAAGGGATAGTACAGTTCTACCATTTTGCAATAGCCATGAACATATACATGAATATAAAATGCATTTATAAAATAAAGCGCATACTCTTACGATGCCTGTCTAGATGTACCTAAGTGTACCTAGCATGTGAGTAGGTGCGAAAGAAGCCAAGAATCCCGCTAGGATTTAGTCAAACCCCATTACCTGAATAATGAGAGTGTGGGACCTCGTCCTGGTCCCGAGTTGGACACCCCGCAAGGGATGATTAGACCACTGTCAGCTGGAGCGACTGCATGCAGGAGCCTCAGCGTCTCTGGTCAGTGTGTCGGCCTGGAAGTCTTGATTCCCTCTAACAACTGATAGCAAGAGGTGCTGTATTTATACAGAAAAGTATAGAGTCCCTTTGTCCCTTGTGTCTTGTGTTAGCCATTGTTGGGTATGAAGATGACATATGGGATGAACCGGTTACGTAGATATTTATGCAGGTGGATTCTAGCCCCTGCCTGGTTTCCTAGAACTCTTATGAATATTTAATTATACTGGATGAGCACATCGAAGATGGTATAGGAGGCCATTCTTCGGGAAAAACCCTCCTTCTGTACCCAAACCACAGTCTAGATAAGGTTCAGCCCTCAGCGCCCGTTATTGTGGAGAATAGGGAACTAATGTAGGTGAAAGATTATGCCTATATTAGGGCATCTCAAACCATGCCTATATTAGGGCATCTATATGAAACATAACACCCACTCCTCTTAATAGTCAACAATAATAAACAATGACAGCAAACTACTAATTCATACTAGGTGGTAGCGCATATAATTGTCAGTGAGCCACATAAAAACATTTCTAAAAATTTTAAAAGCATATTAAAAACATTTCTAAGAGGGGAAAAATGTGTAGAGTCAGAATTTGAATTTGTACTCAAGCTAAAGGTCTAACTGAGTTCATTTATAGAATTTAAAATTCTTACAAGCGTTTTAGAAGGCCATGCTTTCTCTAGCGATAGTGTCAATTTAGTAGGAAATGTTCCAAATTTAATCAGAGTCGAAATGAAAAAGGAAACTCCGAATTCTTTCCCAGCACATGATGAGCCAATTGAAGATTAAGTGTCCTGGCTGGGAGTAGGGGTGGGCGGAATTTGCGTAGTCGCATTACGCAAAGTTCCGCGAAACGGTAAAAAATCTCTGCGAGCTACGCAGAATTCCGCGAGCACGCGGAATTGCTTGTTCCACCCGTTCGCAATGTGTTTTTCCTGTTCGGGGACACTGTTTGCGTGCTCGGGGGGAAATATCTTGCAAACTTGCCCATGTGGTCGCCAATTGGCACGGCCATCTTGTTTCACTTGTCCCGCCCGCTCGCGATGCGTGTTTCCTGTTCGCGAACACGGATGTCCGATGGCACGCCCGAATGACGTGTTCGCGATCGCACATTCTCGCCGGATCGCGCGGCCGGCTACCATAATCTCGTGGCGAACGGATAGGAAAACTCGTCGGCGAACGCAGGGATCCCGGAAAGTCGCTCCCGCGCGCGCGAACACGCATTTTGAAAGCGCGAACAAGGAAAAAATTCCGCTACGCCACGGATCGCGGAACTTTCGGCAATTCCGCGTGCTCCGCGGAACGCGGAATTGCCAAAATTCCGCAAATTCTGCGAGCGGAGCGGAATTTACCGCCCAGGACTAGCTGGGAGATGCAACATCACAGTCACTTGCTGTAGGGGACGGGAATTGTAATATTTCACACAGTACGTCGATGGAGCACAGATGATATTCAGTACTGCCCTTAGTTGGCATATCGGCAGCCGGTGCTGTAGTCGATACCTCAGTGCCCGTAGTGCTAGTTGTAGCGCTTGTGCTGGTGTCAGCGCTAGTGGTGGCTGAGCTGATGCTCACCCCAGTTGTAGCAAAAGGCACCTGCGGGTTTTCAAGGAATGCATTCGTCAGGATAGGAATACGCTGGGGTCACAGCCAAGCGTTGGACCTCAGCGGTTCCAGCCTCGTGTTCAAGTCCGCAGGCGTCTCCGACTCGAGTGTCAGACAAATGTCCAACACTCATTCTTCACCGCAAAACAGGTATTGAAGAACAGGTAAGATGCAGTCCATCCAGACTGGTCTAAACGATAAGAACCAAGAAGCACTCAGTTCTCTTAGACGAGGCGCGCCCAGATGTTGTACCATGTGCTCACGGTATCTACGTTCCAGAAGAGTTTTCGCCATTTTGTTCATGATTGGGCCGTCCATTGCTTATCAGGAAAATGACGATCAGGATTCCAGCTATTAAAAGCAGTATCAGAGGTAAACCTCCAAAGATGCTTCCAAATACGGAGTGTATAAAATTTGGGATAACTCCGAGGACTGTTTGGAAGGTGCTTAGAAAACCTGACCCTATGGTCTTAAATAGGTGTACAATACCACTCGTATCAGACATGTTAAAGATACGACCCACCATTTCTATGAACTGAAAGAGGCAGTTTGTACGAATAAGTGCCTGTATCTCTGTCGAGGTCCTTGCAACTTGAAGATCAAAGGTCTCTCGAGCGGAGGTTAAGGGTACAGTTTGCTGTAAAAGCATGGCTTTCATTCTGCTCAAAGTGTCAAATTTTATAAAAGATGTCTCTAACGAAGGCCACAAAGGCGCCTCCCTGACTGTACTTGTTGGGGGAAACAATACTTGCATACAGCAAGTAACCCTGGCGTTCACGGTGACCAGATACGCGATGCCCGGAAGCATGCCACAGCAACCTTGATCATTCAGCATCAAGTAACTCCCATTCGAGAGTAACTCGATAACTGGTGTGATCACGGCAGCTGGAGTCCCTTTCATGTGGCAAGACAGATTCGCCAACGAACCATTACAAGCTCCGTGTAAAATAATGTCCTGACACATGAGAGAGCCGCTTAAAGCGTTCTTGCAGTTTGTACCACTCAGAAACACTTCACGATCCCCACTCCGGCATCGAAATCTATATGGTAATTCCCAGGATTCCTTAATGTATTCTTTACCCAATTTTTCATATCTGCCTGCCTGCCTTTGCTCAAGGCAATACTGAAACTGAAAGGTCGTGACCGGGAGAGTGATATGGCCGTGGATTAGCCATTCTGTTGATGGTGATTCCGCCACTGTGAATGGTAGCCTGTCCAGTTTTTAAATACACAGCATTGTATATTTAGCTCCCCTTTGTGCCATTTCTATCTGTGTATCTGTTAGATTGTATTCAGAAAACAGAGACGTACTGTTTATAAAACGCCAAGGCACAAAGCCTGCACGCAAAGATTGCAGCGTCCAGCTTAATAACATAATAGAACGTAACTGAGATTGGCTGTGTTGTAATATGGCTAAATCCTGTTCCAGTATGTCGATAGCAGAAGATACAATGTTGCCCAATGAATATATCCTGGAGGTCAAAGTTGTTAACCCATTATCTACCACAGCTAAAGCTTTTTCTAAGTTTATATGGTCTATTTCCCGTATTCTCTCTGCGAACTCTTGTTGGGAAATCTTCCAATTTTCATTATAGGCAGCATTAATGCCTGCACATATGAAACGTTTATGATGTGTGGGTCCTAGTAAAAAGTCCCTAAGATCCATGTCATGTGAGAGTAAAGATAAGTGTTGTTTCACTTCTGCAAGTGTTGAGGTTTCTAGCCAACCGAGGCACAACTTCCCAACACTATAGGATGTCACTACCCCTGGATATTCTCTCTGTACATAACGTGGGTCTGGCCTATGGCTACTGAGTCCCTTGGCGATGTTCAGGAATCGCTTATGATAGCTATTCGTGTCTAAGGGCCAAACCACCCACTGTTTCCGATTTGGGTCTGTTCTATTGTACTTTAAGATGTCATCCACTGTTGCCCCTTCTTTTGTAGTTGAATTCTGCCACCCCCCATATGTCGGTGTTGGAAATCTAGGGGTGTTCAGGTCCTTGATCTTGGCTAGTCCAAGACAGGATGTCTGTTGCACAGTATCATTTAAAAAAATCATCTGCTGTGGAATGAGGCATGCTCTAAATAGTGCCTCTGTACCCTGGACTTGCCAGTCCCTTGAACCCCAAAAGTAAATTTCGTCTTTCCATAGGTCGAAACCCTGTTCAGACAATTGGGCCAAAAAGGAAGCAGAGTAAATCTGTTTAGTGTTTGTCAACATAATTTTCAGTGCTGATGTTGGTATAACCTTATAGTAATATGAGGCTGGATCTGTGGTGTTAAACCCTGAAAAGTATGAAAATTTCTGTGCAAGCGTTTGTGAACTACTTTTTGGTGGTGTTGGGCAATGTTCCCACTGATGGTACTCAAAAACATTCCTAGGTGAAATGGATTTGTGCAGGAAATGATGACCATAATGTTGGTAACAGTACAATGTGTCATAATCTGAAGAACCCTCTAACATTTCATTATTAGAAAATGCCGCAGTTTTCTCTAAATCAGACAACATGTTATTAACTGTTTCAGAGTCCCAATCATCAGAAAATGTACTTGAGGTAATGATATCACTTAATGAAATTTTAAATATATGATTAATTTTTAAAAGTTCGGTCGGGCCGAATATGTTAAAATCAACCTTATCCCATACTATACCAACCGGTATAGGAACTGCTGTAATGTTCACTGATGACAAGTCTCTTTGCTCACGATGTGATGATGGATGTGGCTTCAGTAGTATGTTGACCTTTTGGGCTGTGGAGCTTTGTTGAAGATAGAGTCCATTAATAAGCATACTAAAAGTTAGTACTAAGCCAAGCCAGAAAAGAAAAAACAATATCCCAGAAATTACCCAGAGTTCAATCCAAGGCGATACCAGGTATGTCTTTTTTAGAAAGTGAAGACAGTTCTTTATTTGTTGCTAGAATGGTGTTTTGGCTGGCGTCGTTTCCGGCTCGCTTGGATCCAGAGAAAACGTATCAAAGTTCATGAAATAGCCAGAAGCAGTTCGATCAATTGTAGGAATTGCATCGGGATTAGTTGAAATGTTATTTTGCTCTTGACGAGGCATATTGATGTAGACTTCTATATTAGGTCCAATTGCAACTTGTGAATTATTTTGATGTTCATTTTGAATTTGAATGTCTGGTTCAAGTGGAACAAGTTCCATAGCATTGTTGCTTAGTCCTTCATTCCTTACAGGTGGCTCTTCAAACGTGATGAGTCTTTCTGTTTGAACTTCTTGGATTGTAGCGAGAGGAGGGCGTCTGCTACTGTGGAGACCACGAGGCCTACTGATTTATTGGCCACATAGTGTGGTTTGATTAAGTCGATTGAGACAAATCTTTTCTCCTTTTTCCCGGCAAGAGGCGGCAAAAGTACAGTTCTTGTTCCTTGTACTTCAAGGACTGGTACAGGTGTTCTGTATGAAGGTCCAAATTCCTTTTTGTCCGCAATTTTCTCTCTGACCAGATCCCCGACTTTTGGGATCCAGACAGGTCTTGCCGTGTCTGCCTTGACTTCCCCAGTGGCGGTCTGCTTTAGTCGGACATTGCTTTGTTTTTGGTTTTTCATCCGCCACTGCGCCTTCACAATCAAGATCAGGTACCCACATTCGTGTCCCAAAGAGGACTTCATATGGAGTGACACCCCCTAGAGAGTTTCTTGGCTGGTTGTTTAACGCCCGCTGTACCCCATAAAGGTGTTTGACCCAACTACCGCCCTTGCCCAATGCCCTAGCTGTTAAAGATTTCTTTAGGTCCCGGTTTTACCTCTCCACAACCGAATTTCCCTCGGGATGGTACGGAGAGGAGTACCGCAATGCTACGCCCATTCCTTCCATGGCCTCTTTGTAAGCCCGAGAGCTAAACGCAGGGCCGCGGTCAGAATGTAATGTGCTAACTGCGTAAGTGCCGATAAAGACTTGCAAATCTTTGATAACAATTCGAGCGTCAGCCGAGCGCTGAGGCCATACCCATAGGAATCTCAAGCAGGAATCCACTGCAACCATGATATATTTGTAAGCCCCATCCGTTTGTAAGGGGCCGCAGAGGTCCAAGTACACACATGCGAGAGGTTTGTCTGATTTTAATAATGGCGTTTGCGCAGGTTTTGCTACCGTGGAGCCTTTCATCTGCTGGCAGATGTCTCAATTCAAGACATAGTCTTTAGTTTGCTTAGTTAACCCTGGCCACCAATAGCGCTGTTTCAGTAAAGAAATAGTCGCTGTAACGCCTGTGTGCGCAGAGCTCAAACCCTCGTGTGCTGCTAGTATTAAACCTTGCCTACGATCCATATTTGGTATTACCCTATCCCCCACTCCAGGAATCTGATCATATGGAATGTTACTTGCATCTAACTTGTAGGAGTATTTGAGTGGAAATTTTTTAGGTACTGCTGTGCTGCCTTTGCGTGAAGCAATGACAGCTACCATAATCTCACCGTGTATTCTCGTTTTGGAACGAGTGAGTGCAGCTACGGAAGCCGTGCGAACAGCCCCCTTTGCGGCTTCATCAGCCAATGAATTCCCTTCAACGTGAACGCCATCACGTTGATGACTCAGTGTATGGATCACGTGAGTCCTTGGTAGCTCGTTTTTCAACTCTGCTACCTGTTCCTATAGCATTTTATGCTTAATTGTGCCACCTTTCGCATCTTTAAACCCGTTTTGCTCCCAATAGTATAGGTATTCATTATATGAGTGAACACAGTAAAACGAATCACACACGATTAGTGTGGGGAATTCGTGATCCGTATTTACAAGTGCCAGTATCAGTGCTTTTAACTCTGCCAACTGTGCCGTGCAGTCTCCTAGCGATTGCGTTTTTGTGCAACTCGGATAGAACTTTCCAACCTTGCATGCGACCTTTAACGATAGCACACGCTGCGCTGTATTGCTGCTTACTTCCTATGGCCGGTTGCGCAGATCCGTCAGTATAAATAATATATTCATACTGATCGAGAGGCAAGATTTCATTTGGTAGAGGATATTCGTGTTCATATTGCAGGAATGCCTGTGTTTTTAAACTTGGATCAAATCTGTATTCAACGTCCGTTGCAGTAACAGAATTAGCCCATTGTATCCATCTTGGATGTAAGGCTTTCACATTTGGAATGCTATCCTTTGTAACAGCTTCTAAAGCTGGTACCGGGGTTACGACAATAATGCGTTTCCCCTGTGCCAGTGCTCTTTCTCTTGCTACAGCGATCTGAACAGCTGTCAGGATTTTTTCTGCTGAAGTGAAACGCATTTCTGCATTCGTGTACAGGTGTGATTTGTATGCGATTGGTACTGTTTCTCCTTCATTGAAGGTTAAGTAAGTGTACCCGCATTGACCCGCAATTATACGGATCACCAAGTGGCGTACGTTTACGCGTGTTTGCAAGTGTTTGGAAGCTATCATGTCTTCCTGAAGTGAACGAAGAATATTAGTATGTTCTTGTGTCCAATTTCTGGCTGAAAAGTCAGGTTTTATTAGGTCGTAGAAAGGTTTTACCCTTTGTGCGTAATCTAAAATGTATGTTCTGCCAAAATTTAGGAATCCCAGTATTGATTGTAAATGTTTTAATGATTTTGGAGGCTGGAGCAGAGCACATTTTTCTAAAAAGTTTGCTGCTAGACTTTTCCCTTCACTTGACAGCTCATATCCCAAAAATAGGATATTGAGGTGGGCTATTTTTGATTTTTTAAAGTTAAATTTGTAGCCCTCAGTGCCAAATCCCATAATAATGGTGCTTACCCTGGTCAAGTGCCTCTCTAATTCGTCATCCGTTAGATAAATATCATCCACATAGGCCAACGCTTCTTCATCAAATTTTTGAAGTAACTCTGTTACCCTTCTTGAAAATACCCCGGGGCTATTCTTATACCCTTGGGGAGCCGACAAAATTGTCGCTGGGACCCTAACGCTGAGAATGCGGTCAGATACCTGCTTTCAGGTGCTATATTTTGGCAAAAAATCCATTTGAGATATCAAGTGTTGTTTTGTATTTTTTCCGCACAATGTTATTCATTAATGCGGCACTATGTGCATTTTGGACAGCAAATGTCTTTGTGCATGAGTTTAAATGTCTGTAATCTAAAACTAGACGATATGTATTGTCGGGTTTAGAGACGGGAAACAAAGGATTGTTCATTGGAGAGGTACATTTTTCAATGACCCCTGGTATTCAAGTTGTTCTAAGATCTCCCTGACCTGTTTTTTAGCTTCTTGCTTTATTGGGTATTGCCTCTGAGCATTAGGTGAAACTTTTAACGGGATCCCGTGGTAGGTTGAATCCTGATCCCACCCCGCGTGATTTTTGTACAATGCTGGAGCTTGGGCTACTGCCCACTCCCGTGCATATGTATGTTTAAGGTGAACGGGAACATGGTCGGAAAATGCAGGAAAAATTATACTTTCTCCCCTGGGGCATTCCATTACGAATGCTGGCGGCCAATCTTGTTCGGCTAACAGGATGTCATACCCAGATGATAAGTTCTTCCAAAAGAGACCTTTTACTTTCCTGGGCTTGTCCCCCTCCATCCGGAGTGTTACTTCATGTAACTTATGTGGGACGCTCACCCTTTTGTCTGGTGTTTCCACCGTGATG
The DNA here is from genome assembly GCA_963921515.1 of Calotriton arnoldi. NCBI lineage: Eukaryota > Metazoa > Chordata > Amphibia > Caudata > Salamandridae > Calotriton > Calotriton arnoldi. The sequence continues at coordinate 726,547 of CAWUFW010004415.1, read as the reverse complement.
TAATCATTCAAGTCCGCTGTCACCAGAAATTCCTTCAGGTTCTGGTGAGCTGTTGTTACTTCTGCCACACTGTCTAGCATCGTCAAAGCCCATTCCCCGTTCAGAAGTTGTGTCCTCAGAATTCTGGACATGTCTGATTTTCAGACCAGCAACTTTCTTTTTCTTAAATTGAGGTTTTGATTTTGGCTTATCTTGTTTTTTAGAAGTAAAGTCTGGAGCGCGCTGCTTGTCTCTGGACTGTGTGCGCTCCTCTCTGTGTTCTGACCGTCCTTCTCTCTCTGAGTTTTTCTTTGAGCCCTGAAAGGAACAAGGCGAACGTGTATCAGTATCGTGATACCTGTCAGGTTTCCTAATATTATCCCTATTCCTAAGGTTGTACCTCTTTTCAGAGGGCTCCTGTGGAGGAGCCTTACCTCGGGACTGAGATCTGTTGTCTTTAAACTTTTGTTGTTTTTTATTATCCCACTTCTTTTTAGAAGAAGTCGGTGTCTGCTTAGAAGTGTCTTTTTCGGGACTGCACATTAGTTGAGGTTTTACAGCTTTTCCCCCCCAAACTATCCCTGCCTAACTCTGCATACGCAGTTTCAATTATTTTGGGTAGTTCATTCTCCTGTTCTAATGGAGAGAACTCCCGTAGGCGTTGGCGGATAGCCACTAATGTTAGCTAGTATTATGGATGATACCTGGTCGTAGTTATTTAATAACTTCATCCCTAAGTTCAGAGCAGGCTCTGCTCCGTACTCATTTTGTATTTGTCTTAATACATCTGGTATCACTGCTAATTAAGGAATACCATGAGTTCTGGTATATATGGCAGCAAAGACTATACCCCAAGAGGTACAATCCTCTAACTGTGGTATAATCCCCATGGGCAAGCAGATTGTTAACATTCTGTGTTTTTCAAATGGTGTGGTATTTGGGAATACTGCTTCTAACTGGGTTATTTTCTGAGCTACCCAGAAAGGAATTTGTTCACGTTTTGTGGGCAATTTACCCATTACCATGTGTAATGTTTGTGAAGTAATTTTAATAGCTGTGCTCTGTGTAGGAGCTGTATTTCATGTAATTACTGTTGGTTGGACTGCAAGTGTCCTCATGACGAATTGTGTCATGTTTCTGTAAAGTTTTATCAAGTATTTGTGTTGAAAAAGCAATTCATTATTTGGCATTGTGTCAATGTCAGGATGTGGTGCATAGGTCGCTAATATCGGCCATGTTGCTCCTGGTCTTCCTAATGGACCAAGTCTTGCTCTTCTTCTTGAGTGGGGTAGGGTGCCATTAAACCAGAAATTATGTTCCTGGTAGGTAAGCGGAATTTCAGTCTCCTCAAACGGCGTGTAGACCGCTGAGACTTCTTCATGTATATAATAATGAAAAGTTTTTGTTATAGCATTTGCTGCTGGGAATGTAACCCATGAATAGAACACTTCTGTTTGGAAATCTTCGTGTGCCTCTATCACAAATATTACTATACCTCCTCAGGCTGGGAAACCATGTTTGAGGAGTTTAAGTGTGAGTGTGTGTCTTACATTGGGTGCAATATGTATTGCATTGGCATCTTCCTCATCTGACTGATGTACTTGTGCCAGCGGATCTAATTCTCCATTTTTGGTAGTCATTGTGGTAAGAACACAGAATAACTGTCCAAGGAAATTAAGATAAGGTGTTTTGCACAATTTTGGAAAAAATGTCCTTCAAGCTTGATTAACCAACAGCCAATAAATTGGGGGGCAGATTTACAAGCCCGTTGCGACACATTTGCGCCGCCGTTGCGTCACTTCTGTGACGCAGCAGCGGCGTAAACCATGCGCCAAGTTGCGACTTATTTACAACGTGACGCATCTAGGGAGATGCGTCACATTGTAAAGCCCTGCGCCACATTAAACCTGCGTCAGGTTTAATGTATGCAGGGTGGGCGTTCCGTCGGAAAAAGCCTCGTAAAAGTGACGCAGTGAAATCTACAGGATTTCACTGAGTCACTTTTCAGAGGCCGCTGCGACAAAACCTTACGCTTGCTTGAAGCAGGCGTAAGGAGTGGTGCACCACGTTAGGTATGGGCGGTCCCTGAACATTGCTGGAGTTGCGTCACCCTTGTGACACGACTCCAGCAATGCGCCGCCCTTACGTCATCAGATGCGACACGCATCTGCGCCACGGTGCGCCGCATTGTAAATGCGACGCATCCGTGGTGGCGCAAGGGTAGAATTGCGTGTCGCATCGGTACTGGCGCATCCCTGCTAATATGCAGGGATGTGCCAGTCCTTGTAAATCTGCCCCAGGATATCTCGCCTACTCAGCTGTGGCGGAGTTTGTGCCCACCCACTCCAGACGTCTCTGGTTTTTGTGAGTAGGGGTCTCTGAGAATAAGCACGACTGAACTACTCATATTCTACTGTTAAATAAGTACCAAACCAACGTTGGTGGCGCCATGTAGTGTAGTTCCTATAGTACCCCTGCAGGACCTGCGCTTTTGGATAACATACACTGTGGGCTCTGGTGGCAGACTGATTCTGAGCACCCCCACGGCGTATGTTAGCCTGTTTGCATTAGCTAGCTCACAGTACCACTAGAATCTCCTTTTTATCAGCGAGATTAGTTTTTGGCAACCTCAGAACACGACAACCCTGATTCCTCAGACTCGTGGAAACAATGTACTACTTTTCGCTCAGTCACTCGTGCTTGCTCATTTGGTCTCAGAGAGTTATACAGAAGAAACAGTCGAGCATGTTTACAATAAGAATTTATTGCACAGTTGTTCTTCTAGTATAAAATATATGTGCTGCGACAACTGTTAAACAGTAGCAGAGATATATGATCAGCAGTACAGTGAATAAAAAGGGATAGTACAGGTCTACCATTTTGCAATAGCCATGAACATATACATGAATATAAAATGCATTTATAAAATAAAGCGCATACTCCTAGGATGCCTGTCTAGATGTACCTAAGTGTACCTAGCATCTGAGTAGGTGCGAAAGAAGCCAAGAATCCTGCTAGGATTTAGTCAAACCCCATTACCTGAATAATGAGAGTGTGGGACCTCGTCCTGGTCTCGAGTTGGACACCCCGCAAGGGATGATTAGACCACTGTCAGCTGGAGCGACTGCATGCAGGAGCCTCAGCGTCTCTGGTCAGTGTGTCGGCCTGGAAGTCTCGGTTCCCTCTAACTACTGATAGCAAGAGGTGCTTTATTTATACAGAAAAGTATAGAGTCCCTTTGTCCCTTGTGTCTTGTGTTAGCTATTGTTGGGTATGAAGATGACGTATGGGATGAACCGGTTACGTAGATGTTTATGCACGTGGATTCTAGCCCCTGCCTGGTTTCCTAGAACTCTTATGAATATTTAATCATACTGGATGAGCACATCGAAGATGGTATAGGAGGCCATTGTTCGGGAAAAACCCTCCTTCTGTACCCAAACCACATTCTAGATAAGGTTCAGCCCTCAGCGCCTGTTATTGTGGAGAATAGGGAACTAATGTAGGTGAAAGATTATGCCTATATTAGGGCATCTCAAACCATGCCTATATTAGGGCATCTATATGAAACATAACAGTGCTTTTTTATTTAAAAGTTCATTGGCAGTTTTATTACCAGTTCCAATCACATCCGTTATATTTTTATTTATAGGTATAAACAGCAATTCTGCTGCTTGACGTCTCTTAGCCTCTCGATTTGCCGAAATCATGATGAAACTTATGAGGAAATAAATGGAAAATCCCTCAAGCTAGCAGCCGCTAGCTGTTGACACGCTAATCCTCAGCTGTAGCACAACAAAATTGAGCCAACGCTGGTTCCGCCAGCTTCCCGGTCACCCAATAATCCAGTTCAGGACTTGAGAAATACCCGCTTACCTCCTCTTGATATATTTCCGACCCGAAGCCGTCCTCCGACCGCGTCACTCGCGTCAATATCTTCCGTAAGCCGGGTTCTCAAATTGTCGTTCAGAATAAAGTCAGGCTCCACGAGAGCGGGCAGAGAACTTCAGAAACTGCAAAATTACAGAGGCAGAGAGACTCGCAATCATTGTAATTTTGCATATATATATAAACTCCAACTCCAGTCTCAATTAGACACGGACACCGACACAGGGGTATGAATCTCTCATTTACAAATCTTCGTTTATTCTTTTACGAGTTGTTACGCGTTTCGGCATTTCCTGCCTTGCTCACACAATAAACGTCATTTTGTCAGTACCCAATTAAAATACAGGGCTCATGATCACATGATTTGCTGCTCCTATTACCATAGAAGACAGACTCGACATTGTTATCACATCATCTCTTTCTTCCAATATCGTGTTGAATAACATTTTCGGAAAACATGATTATTTTTCTCATGCTAGCAAATTACATAATTTATCACAATTTAGGGATCACTTTTTTCACATAATAGTTTTGTACCTTTCTTCTGTCAAACTGCCATAAAATCATACGGGCAAATGCTCTCATAATTAGAACGCAGTTGACCATAAAGTACGCATCGAGAATATTAAACACATTAGTTCAAAATTCAAATTACAATTAAAACTGCGGAAAACCTCCAGACCTCACTTGTAGCAACTTCAATTTGTTGCATAACATCAGTATTGGCCAAAACAAAATTAAAATTAAAATAAAATAAAACCAAACTTAATGGAGGGGGGCACACACTTTTTGCTACAATGGTGATACCTCTACTGATTACAAATTCTAATGATCAGTCATTTGAGTACCAGTACTCTTTATCAGTTAAAATGCAAGTGCAAAAGCTGATTGTCAAATGTCCTCACACAGTATAACCTCTCATGTATTGGCAGCAATAGTGATACAGTGTTTCAACGATATAAAGTGCAAGTGCTTATAAGGTATTGATTCACCTTAACCTTACTCTCAATTAACACCACTCTTGGTAACTAATCCAGTACAGTTGTTTAAAGTGCAAATGCCACATTAAAAATCATCTCACTAACGAGTAAAGTGCAAATATGAAAAATGCAAGTGCAACATCATAAATCTCTATTGATACACTGTTTCACTTGGATAGCTACAATATATTTTCTATATGGGACAACCTATATAAAGTGCAAGTGCTTTTGGAGCTTATGCCTTATTTGAACATACTAGATTCCTTCCGAGGATCAACCAATAACAAATCTCAGATGGTTCTTACTTCAAAGCCACCAACCTATAATCTGTGCCACACCCTATTACCAAAATCAGAGATCAAGATTTGATCAATGTCAAGATACTATTTAAATGATATTAACAATAAAATGATTCCCCTTCAATGAAATAGATTTAACACATAATAAAACAATGTCGTTTTGTTTTCCATAAAGAGCCATGTAACTTTAAAAAGAACCCTAGCCATGGATACTGTTATAGGCCTAAATGTATGTGCAGATCCTCATCTGAGTTTAATCCTAGCGGGATCTTAGTAGTAAATAACAATATGTATTTTGATTCAAGTTGTCGTAACTTTCGCTCTCTATTTCCTCCCCTTCTCATTTTTGCTACCTGATCAATCGCAAAATATGAAAGCTCATTCGCATTGCCCTTGTAGATCTCATTTACATGGCGAGCCACCGGGTAGCTCTTATTGTTGTTCTTCACTGCCCTCAGGTGCTAGAGTATTCGTATATGTACCATATGTATAGTGCTCCCCACATATAGTTTGGGGCAGGAGCATGTAAGATATAGACCACAAATTCACTCCTACAATTTAGAAAGCTCCTGATCTTCCAAGGGCTCATCATTAGTGGAGACACAACTTGTTTCTCATTTCGAGCAATTTTACAAGACTTACATTTGAGTCACTTGTGGAAACCGGGATTTGCTTTTACCCATCCCTCAGGTTTCACCACTTCTGGACTACTGTCCATGAGTTCCTGCCTCATTGATCTTGCCTTCTTAAATGTAATTTGTGGTTTACGTGTAATCACAGCACTTAGGATAGGATCTCTTTTCACTAGATACCAGTGCTTACTCAAACAGTCTCTCACCCTGGTATGGTAAGCACTGTATCCAGTAATTATCTGTATCTCCTCATTGGCTCGCCTGTTGTCACATCTATTGAAATCTTTGGGTCTAAGTAGTATATATATATATTTAGGTTGTCGTTTAAATGTTTTTAGTTAATGCTTATACTTTTTTGGGATTGTATTGTTATCATTTTTGTTATATTTTTTTGTGGGTGAAAAGTAAATACAATATTTTTTTGTTTAACTTAAGTATGTGCATAAAATTGTTTTATATTTATGTTTTACAAATATTTACCAGTGATTTTTTAATTATTAATTATTTTGGTGATATTACTGTTATCGATATTGTGGATCAGTATTTATGACATATATTTTTATTTAAAGGTAACAATATTTTGTATCCAATATTTTTGTTTTCAATATATTATGAAATTGATATTTTTAACAACACTATTTTTGTTCTTGATATTTAGTTAAGTGTAGGAAGTCGATATTTTTGTGATCAATATTTAATTTTTGATATTTTTCTGTTTCGATAATGTATGGATCGATATTATGTCAGTGATCCAAATAAATAAACATAAACATCTGATAGAGCTGGAGCAGTCAAAAGTAATAGGTCTAAATGTGCAGGTAAATAGTGAGAAATTAATTGTACAGGCCAAGCAAGGAAGATCGGAAGGTTTCCTTGGGCCAGTTGGAGTCACTTACTATAGCTGAGCACATGGGCGCTGTCAAAACTGAAGGGAAAAAAGACACTGTCATAGAGTTACCATTCTAACTTCTCCTGTTGGCTAGTTCCCCCATTGGAATAGATTTTACTCTCCTTGACATGCCGGTTTCTCAAGTGGAACCAATGAATAATATGTACAAAACAAGAAGGGTTCAAGTATTGGTGCACAGTGAACCCGCTAAGCCTTGCTCAAGAGTAATTGTTGAAAGTAGTACAGGGTCACAGACATTTAGTAAGATGTGCAATGATGAGTGAGGAATGTGAATTCTATGATTGCATGTTTGGGAGAAAGACAACAGTACACATCTTATGCTATTTTGCACTTAGTTTGTAAGAGTGTGAAGAAATTGGCTTTTGCCTCTTTGTGTAGGTCTTATAGGATAAGCTCAATTAGGAGTGCATTAACTTTTTGTTAAAGGACAGACAAAGATGACATTTTTAATTGTGTAGCTTCTTACTTGTGGGAAGAATGGCCATTGGCTAGGAATATACAGGTAGCTAGAAATAACCATTTGCCATTTCCACTTGAATAATAGCTGCTATAATTTATCGAAGTTTTCCTGCATATGATGCAACTATGCATTTTGAAATTTATGAATAATTGCACTTTATTATGTCGATTGCACATTTGATTAGTGTTGTCAGCATTTTTTGTTTGATTGTATGCTGTGTGAGATTTAAAAGTTACGTTCATTAGACAGATTTAACTGTTGTCATATATAATTTAAATTCATTATAACATGATGAGAGAACATGGTCAATATTATTTTGGCAGGCCGCTTTATTTCAAGGGAAACCATCTTGAGCATTATAGGAATCTAAAAAGGGTTGATTTATTTATTGTATGAATATTGTGAGTTCTCTCTTGGTAGTTGAATAGCTTATATTGTGTGATTGTAATTGAATATTGTAATGCATTGTTTGTGTTTTTAATTGTAAAGCTAATTGCTAAAACATTGAAGATGTCAATAATTTAAGAAAATGCAGTTATTCCCAGGGCTTATGCTATTTCCATGCTATGGGCCCACATATGTACACTCAATAACTCTATGCTTTATATCACTATGATGTTATTAGTGGTGTCATCAATGATGTGAGGTCATGGTGGGGGAGAAGGTTACAGTTAGCTCAGTAGTGCAGTCGCATATAGTTAGGACTTTGTTTCCATAGGAAAAGCATTTATTGTTTTGCCAAATACTTTGGCGTTGCTTGAAGAATCTTTACGAATTTTTCAAAATTAATATGATAGACGGTTCAGCCACTGTCTTGAAAGTTTTAGGGTGATTCATCAAAGCGGGGCCCAAGAACAAGGGGGTGTCTCAAAATGGGCCTCCCCATGCAATTTCCCATAGGGATTTTAGACACGACTACTGCCCGAATCGCTGAACGGAATAACACCAAATTTGGCAGAAAGCTAGTTGTAGGTCCAGAAAGCAACCTTTTTGTAAATGGGTGTAAATCCATTCAGTAGTTTGGGAGATATTAAAGAAAAAACACATTTGGATATCAAGAGACGCAAAGGATCTGCGAACCCTCCTGATCTTGTGCTGAGATCTGATTGGCTGCCAACACTTCAACCACAAAGTGTTGGCAGCCATCTAGGAACTCAGCTTCAGCCAAATCCCTGAAAAAAGGTTTTAAAAAAAGGGGGGCAGGGTAGGAATACCCTGACTCCTTAGCTCTGATGCTGGGGTCCCAGAGGGGTCCCTCCAGGGCAACAAAGCATTAATTTTTTTAATCGTGGCATGTCCATGAATCTGAAGAAAGAAAAAAAAACAAGCCCGGGCTCCCACACTGGTGGGCCAGGTCCCGGGAGCATTGTTTACATAAAGGAGGGCACACGGGCCACCATCCTCAGGTTCATGGAGCCCCGGGGACCACCGCCTCCCCAGGCCTTTATTTATACTAAAGGAGGGGAGCGCACAGGGCCCCCCTCCTGAGGCTTTATAAGCCCCGGGGACAACCACCTCCCTGGGGCTAATGAAACATTAATGGGGGGCCACGTCATCCCACACCTACCCCCGGGAACCACTACCTCCCTGGGGCTAAAAACCTAATGGGGGGATCCTGTAGACCACCCCGGGCCCCGGGGACCACCACCTTCCCAGAGCTGAATATTTTTTAAAGAATGGGAGAGGGGCCTCACAACCCTCCTCCAGGCCCACATAGGTCCCTAGGGACCACCACCTCCCCGGGGAGGCCCGTGAACAAGAAAGGAGGGGGCCACACAACTCCCCTCCTGGAGCCCTACATGGCTCTGGGAGCTACCACCCCCCAGGGTCGGCTCCTGCTTTGTCCCGGAGTGCCCACCACTGGGACATAGGTGTTTGCTTTTGCTTGGTGGGAGCTGGCTGCTCCTGCCAAGCAAAAGCAAGCACTTCGGTTCCAGCAGGTGGGAGCTGTCAAAGTGCTCCTGCCCGCTGGAAACGAAGGTATCTCTTTCCCGCCCGTAGACATGCAGGCAGGGAAAGAGATGGAACTTTTACTCTTGCACACAGGGAGCTGCATTTGCAGCAGCTCCCTGTGTCCAATAGCAATGTTGGCTCCTGCAGGAGGTGGGGAGCTGGCTGGGACCGTGGGGGCCTTGAGTCTTAAACCACGTGAATATATAAACCAGTCAAAATGGGGCGACACTTCACCCCAATGCCGGACGCACAGCATTGATTTGAGCATAACTCTAATGCCAAAAATTAGTCCACTTTCATCATTTTTATTCCATTTCATCCAAATTTTGCTTTTTCATCCATTGTTCTCTTGTCACATGAGAGACAACTTATGCTTTTACTGTATCCTTATAAGCTGCAGACATGCCAATCCTAGGCCTTATACTGTAGCACGGAGTTGTACATAAGTAATCCTTATTCGTTGGTCCCGATAACCCAATGCATTTCGGGCCTATTCCTGGCCCTTCGTCAGGGGTACTCTACAAATTGAAAACAATATTGTAAAATAATGTCTTTGAATCGGTGCAGCATATATATCTATGCACAACATTTTTGCTGTGTTTGCCTTAACTGGATTAACTACAATCAACGTCTTCCCGCTAAAAGTAACTAAGAAGTTACCTCTAAGTTGATGCCCAGGACCACCACTTTCAACCTCCCATATTTCTCTCCTATGGTAAACCATCGTAAAAAAACCTCACATATTCATTCCCATAATCATACGTAAAACCCCCTTTATGAGCAGAGTATTGCCCAACAACAAAATCTCCCCGAGCCTTTACCTTCAAAATCTGCTGCAGTGAACACCTCCCAATTGCAACACAATCATCCACGTACTGCGTACTCGCCTAAACCTCCACTTTAAACACCTGTGTTCACTCTACACCCTCCTCCCATCATGAACCACCTCTTTTAACCCTATACCTCCCTAATCCATACTGCATTGGGTAGTCACTTTGTCTTTTATATGCGTTAACGCTAGTTTGTTGTTCATTTAAAGTGCCATCCTCCTTTCTCAAAAATAACCTCCCCTCCGTCCTCCGCTCACTAAACGGATCACGCTCATAACAGCCCCACTCATCCAAATCAGTCGTCCACAATGTTACCAAGCCCCGATGTCCTACAAGTCCCAAAATCCACTGCGTATACCAACATGTAACATAACACTGTCTTATCTGACAAGCAGCTTGATTTACGCTTCAACCAAACCCTATTCATTCCATCTCCATGCACATCAAACCTAATTTCCCCGCCCACCCTTAGATGACAATTACGACATTAATTGTAAGAAATCCTCCGTTTTTCGTATTATAGCCCAACATCAACCTTGACATAATACTTATTCTAATTCATCATGCGCATGCTAATATGCTTGTTGTCAAACTGAAAATAGATCGATACAAAAACACATTCCACCATGTTTAAAACTGTATAGTTCAAAGGATCAACTTCTAAGAAAAATAGTTATTTCACTAGTCTCTCATGTAACGACGTCCAGTTCATTTAATCCTCGTTGTGATCGGTGGGTGCAACTCGTCGAAGGGCAGAAAGTCATAATTATGAAGATTCAAAAGAGGAGTAAGAGATTAAAAAGAAAAAAAGAGGTGTGCACTCTGTCAATCCCCCTTCTTCATAATTATGACTTTCTGCCCTTCGACGAGTTGCACCCACCGATCACAACGAGGATTAAATGAACTGGACGTCGTTACATGAGAGACTAGTGAAAGAACTATTTTTCTTAGAAGTTGATCCTTTGAACTATACAGTTTTAAACATGGTGGAATGTGTTTTTGTATCGATCTATTTTCAGTTTGACAACAAGCATATTAGCATGCGCATGATGAATTAGAATAAGTATTATGTCAAGGTTGATGTTGGGCTACAATACGAAAAACGGAGGATTTCTTACAATTAATGTCGTAATTGTCATCTAAGGGTGGGCGGGGAAATTAGGTTTGATGTGCATGGAGATGGAATGAATAGGGTTTGGTTGAAGCGTAAATCAAGCTGCTTGTCAGATAAGACAGTGTTATGTTACATGTTGGTATACGCAGTGGATTTTGGGACTTGTAGGACATCGGGGCTTGGTAACATTGTGGACGACTGATTTGGATGAGTGGGGCTGTTATGAGCGTGATCCGTTTAGTGAGCGGAGGACGGAGGGGAGGTTATTTTTGAGAAAGGAGGATGGCACTTTAAATGAACAACAAACTAGCGTTAACGCATATAAAAGACAAAGTGACTACCCAATGCAGTATGGATTAGGGAGGTATAGGGTTAAAAGAGGTGGTTCATGATGGGAGGAGGGTGTAGAGTGAACACAGGTGTTTAAAGTGGAGGTTTAGGCGAGTACGCAGTACGTGGATGATTGTGTTGCAATTGGGAGGTGTTCACTGCAGCAGATTTTGAAGGTAAAGGCTCGGGGAGATTTTGTTGTTGGGCAATACTCTGCTCATAAAGGGGGTTTTACGTATGATTATGGGAATGAATATGTGAGGTTTTTTTACGATGGTTTACCATAGGAGAGAAATATGGGAGGTTGAAAGTGGTGGTCCTGGGCATCAACTTAGAGGTAACTTCTTAGTTACTTTTAGCGGGAAGACGTTGATTGTAGTTAATCCAGTTAAGGCAAACACAGCAAAAATGTTGTGCATAGATATATATGCTGCACCGATTCAAAGACATTATTTTACAATATTGTTTTCAATTTGTAGAGTACCCCTGACGAAGGGCCAGGAATAGGCCCGAAATGCATTGGGTTATCGGGACCAACGAATAAGGATTACTTATGTACAACTCCGTGCTACAGTATAAGGCCTAGGATTGGCATGTCTGCAGCTTATAAGGATACAGTAAAAGCATAAGTTGTCTCTCATGTGACAAGAGAACAATGGATGAAAAAGCAAAATTTGGATGAAATGGAATAAAAATGATGAAAGTGGACTAATTTTTGGCATTAGAGTTATGCTCAAATCAATGCTGTGCGTCCGGCATTGGGGTGAAGTGTCGCCCCATTTTGACTGGCCTTGAGTCTTCCCCACAATCCTCATGCTGCACGATGGGTGCCCTGGGGGAGCTCCATGGCACCCAGGAGACATGGCTGCGACCTGGGGGATGGGGTCCTCGGGGCCAAAATCGACACAGGGAGAGTGACTGTGTGCACCCCTCCCCCATTTGTATGTGGCCGGACCCCGGGGGATGGGGTCTCTGTGGCCGTAATTAGCCTGAGGGGGGCATGGCCCCCTCCCCTATTCAATGAAGGCCTGGCCCAAGGGAATGGGGTCCCCGGGGCTGAAGCAGCCCAGGGAGGGGGGCAGAAGTAGACAAAACAGAGGACAGAAAAATGAGCAGAAAAGGCAAAACAGTGGGCAGAAAAAGGGTAGGTAAGGCAAAACAGACCCACATAGACACTCATGCACCCTCTCACAGACCTACTCAGAGACTCATGCACCCACTCATAGACCCACTCAGACACTCATGCACCCACTCACAGACCCACCCAGACACACACGCATCCACTCACAGACCCACTGAGAGACTCATGCACCTACTCACAGACCCACTCAGAGACACACACCCACTCACTGACCCACTCAGAGACTCATGCATCCACTCACATACCTACTGAGACACTCATACATCCACTCACAAACCCACTCAGAAACTCATGCACCCACTCACAGACCCACTCAGACACTCGCGCACCCACTCACAGACCCACTCAGAGACACACCCATTCACAGACCCACTTATGCACTCATGCACCCACTCACAGACCCACCTAGAGACTCACGTACCCATTCATAGACCCAGTAAGACTCACGCATCCAGTCACAGACCCACTCAGAGTCTCACACACTCACTCACACACCCACTCAGACACTCATGCACTCATTCACAGACCCACTGAGAGACTCATGCACTCACTCACAGACCTACTCAGAGACTCATGCAACCACTCACAGACCCACTTAGACACTCACACACCCACTCACAGACCCACTTAGACACTCACACACCCACTCACAGATCCACTCAGAGATACACACCCACTCACAGACCCACTCAGAGACTCACGCACCCACTCACAGACCTACTAGGAGACTCACACACTCACTCACACACCCACTGAGAGACTCACGCACTCACAGACTAAGATCTAGCTGTCTGGCAAATTTGATGTAAATCCATTCATTGGTTTGGGCTGTAGCTGTGTCTAAAGTTCCAATGGAAAAATGAATGGGGAAAAAGAGTTTTGAAACCCCCACCTTTTTCTCACCCCACCCCCATTGACAGATCACCCTGAAACTTTCCATGCGCAAACTGGTCAAAAAGTAGCACTTTCATGAAGATTTGTCAAACAGCGCTAAAGTTATTAGCAAAAAAAAAAAGCATTTCCAATGGAAACACGATCCTAACTATAACTACACATTGGCAACTGCCACAGGGTAATACATATATATTATTCAGTGGCAGTCGCCACTGGATAGTTATAGTTAGGATTGCTTTTCAGTAGGAGGCATTTTTTGTTTTGCTAATAACTTTGATGAATGTTCATGAACCTTTCCCAAAAAAAACAATTCACCATAGCTCTTTCCTGGAAAGTTTCGAGTACTCCATTAAGCAGGGGCACAGAAAAAAGGGGTAAAAAAAATAAATATCCCCATGCATTTTCCACAGACTTTTTAAGAAGCGCTACCGGAAAATCTGCTGAACGGAATTACACAAAATTTGGCAGGAAGCTACATCTTGGTCCACAGATTGTGCTTTTTGGGATTTGGTGTAAATCCATTTAGTAGTTTTGCAAAATAATGATTTAAAATACTTGGATATCTGGACCGTTGGGTCCGCAAGAGACTCATAAGAGACTCACAGGAGTGCCAATTTAAAAAGAGTGTTCTGATTTGAACAGGGAGCATTTTTTCTCTTGGGCCAATTGGCTCCCACAGGAGTCAGAGTCCCGCGGCAGCAAGCACTCTGAATAGCTTCCAGCAACATTAGAAAAATGTTGTTGGCTGCCATTACAGGACTCGGGGACTTAGTCCCCTATCTTGAAGTAAAGAAAAAAATACAAAGGGGCAGGGTAGGGATACCCTGCCCCCCTCAACCCTGCAGGGCCAAAATAAAAAGAAATTGCTGTTTTTTGCTGCAATCCTGCGGGACTCCTGCTGCATTGCAGCAAAAACAAAAAAATATATGGCAGCCGCCATTTTGTTAAAAATATATATGGCTAGGGCGGTGTCAGTAGGGTCCCCCTCCCCAATGCAGTAGGGGAGGGGGACATGCAGCCCCCTTCACCAAGCTGTTTTCAGCCTGGGGACTCCATCCCCTGGGGCCCAATCTATTTTTTAAGGGGAGGGGGGCGCGCAAACCTCTCCCTAAGCCATTTTTAGCCCTGGGAACCCCACCCCAGGTCCCAATTTAATAATAATTAGGGGTTGTGGTGTGCGACCCCCTTGCTGAGCTGTATTCGGCCCTGTGTACCCCATCCACCAGGGCCCAAAGAAATTAATAAACAGAGGGGGAGCTATGTGGCCCTCTTATCTGAGCCTTAAAAAGGCCCTGGGGTCCCCATACCCCAGGGCTGTCATTTTAATCTAAAGGTAGGGGCCAAGTGGCCCCTCCATGAGCCTTTAATGGTCCTAGGGACCTCATCACCCACACTGGCTTACTTACTGTGTTCCGGGGAGCCCACCCCGGATCACAGTAGTTTCCCTGCCCACACCGGCGCTGGCAGGGAAACATGTTTTTGCTCCTGTCTAGTGGGAGCATTTTCAAATCTCCTGGACCTGAGAAGGCTCAGGAAGGTGGGCCACATGGCCCCATCTCCTTTTAATAAAAAATGTACGCCCCGGGATAGGGTCCCAGGGGCCTGAAAAGGCTCAGGGAGGGGAGCTGTGCTGTGCCCTTCCCTTTTGAATTATATTGGTCCCCGGGGGACGCAGTCCCTAAGCCATAATAAGGATCAGGGTGGTGGGCCACATGACCCCCCTCCCCTTTTTTATTGGGTTTGGCCCCAGGGGATGGGGTCCCTGTGGCCTGAGAAGGCAAAGGGAGGAGGGTTGTGTGGCCCCCTCCTGTTACATTTTGGCCCTCAGGGATGGGGGTCCCCAGGGCTTAAGAAGGCTCAAGGAGGCGGGTCATGTGGCCCTCCTCAATTTGCCTTCTCTGGCCACAGGGACCCCATCCCCCAGGGCCAAAACCAATAGAAAAAGGGAGGGGGCCGTGTGACCCCCCCCAATCCTTATTATGGCCTGGGGACCGCATCCCCCACAGCCAAACATATTAATTAAAAAGAGAAGGGGCTCTGGGGTCAATTAACCGTTGAGGAGGGGGCTTCACCCCCCCTTAATATTTATGTTTTGATCCCAGGGGTTGGGATACCTGGGCATAAAAGCCAACCCTACGCTTTGCTGCCAAAAGCTGGGCGTAGTGTGGATTTGGCAGCCTGCTGGGAGTTTAGCCACAGGACCTGGCGCCAGACCAAGCCATAGTCAATCCCCCACTGTGCACGGCCAAAGGCTGTTCGCAGCGTTGGGTTGGCTGCCTGCGGAGAACTGGAAGCAGGGCCGGGCTGCAAGACAAGCGCTGCGGCTAACCCTTGCCACGCACGACCAAAGGCCGTGCACGGAGTGAGGTTGGCTGCCTGCGGGGAGTTGGATGCAGGGCCTGGCTGCCAGCCAGGCCCTGCAGCCAACACCACACGTCACGCGATGAAAGGCCATGGGCAGCATGGAGTTGGCCCAGTGGGAGGGTCAGCTGCCTTCCAGGGGGTTGGCCACAGGCCAGGCCCTGTACCCAACCCCTATTGTACACGGCCAAAGCCGTGCTCAGCATGGGGTTCGTTGCCTGTGGGAGGTTTGCCGCGCTTCCTGACTTGTGGCCATGCCCTGCAACTGAACCCCACCCAACAAGGGTAGGTTGGCTTTACTTATGGCTGTAAAATATTACTTTACGTTAAAAAAAAACGCTAGACATTCACTAAAATAACCAAAGATTAAAGTAACGTTATAGTTAGGTGTGATAAAAAGGTCTGTTCTTGTTTAAGAAAAAAAAACCTTAGAAATTCACTGAAAAAACCAAAGGTTAAAGTAAGGCTATAGTTAGGTGAATATGTCAGTGACAACATTAACGTTTAGAAATGAAAGAACACCAGAGCTAACTACAACTTACGCCCCCACCATGCAGTGCTTATAACCTCACATATTACATCACTCATAGCATGTTCTATGACACAATTACAATTATTGACATCACAAATTACACCATTGATGACATCACTGATGACATCATCCAATGAGGATGTTAGTTTGGTTTATAGTTTATATGGTGGAAGGGAACTACCATATTACTTCTCTACCCTATCTTGTACAGCCTGTGTCCAGCTTATGAGTGTAAGTGTTTATAAACCACATGTGCACCTAATGCTTCAAAGATGTGTAGCGGTTTTGAACAGTTCGAAATCTTTGTATTAACGAGTAAGTCTGTATGCAAATGACAGTTGATGACTTGTGTTTCAGTATGTTCCACACAAGTTTTTGGGTTCTGCAGAAATAGTTTCTGTTAGAAATTGTGTTTCTGGTTGGGAGAGGTATGCACCCTGTCCAAGCAGAAATCATAATCCTAGTCAGGGTAAGTCAGTAACACACTCTAAATTAACCTGCACTCACTCTCTGGTAGTTTGGCACAGAGCAGTCAGGCTTAACTAAGAGACAATGTGTAAAGTATTTGTGCACATAACACATAGTAACACAGTGAAAACACCACAAAAAGACTCCACAATTTTATAAATAAAGCAAGATCAACACGACAAAAATCCAATCAGTAGAAATCCAGATATGAATTTCCAAAGATTAAATGCAAAAATAGCGCTTAGGACCAAATAACATTCAAAGAGTTAATTGGTTGTGCTAGACCGGGACAAAGTCAAGAGTTCAGGCCACCCACGATGGAGCGCACGCCGGCTACAGGACCAACGCAGGGTCCTGCTGAGCAAAAGTACCTTAATCCTTGTCGCAGCACGAGATGTGTCGAAGATCCCCACATAGTTGGGATGGTGTGCCGGATTTCTCCATGCAACTGCAGCAATGCGGCAGTTCCATTGATCAAATCGCCGATACTGAGTGTGGCGGTTCCAAATACGATGTGCCATGTTAATCCACGCTAGAGGAGTAATGCATTGATCTTCTCCATGCAGTGGCAGGGATGCATTGATTCTGAAGTGGTGGTACTGGAGGCATGGCAGCAGTTCGAGTGCGATGCGCCGATCTGGTCCCTGCAACAGCGGTGATGCATCAATCCCGATCTTGCAGCAGGAAATGCATTGGTTCCAATTGGCACAACTGCGTCAATGTGCAGGTTCTGGCAGATGCAGCACTTTAAACTCACTTCCAAGGGCCCTACTGGATTGGCACCACTTGACAGAGCAAGACTTACAGCAAGGACAGTTACTGAGCTGAAGATGAAGGTGAAGTCTTTGATATCCTTGAGATTTCAGAAACAGGAGGCAAACCAACAAGCCCTTGGAGAGCACTTTTCTGGGATGTAGAGATGCATGTCTAGTCCTTCTCACTCCCAGGCAAAAAGCAACAGGCAGCAGGCCAACACAGCAAAGCAGTTCAGCTAAGTGGCAGCCCCTCCTACAGCACAGCTGTCTTTCTTCCTGGCAAAATGTCCTCAGCTCCAGCAATGTTCTAATTTGGTGGTGACAGAGGCCCAGTACTTATACCCAGTTGGGCCTTTGAGGTAGGGAGACTTCAAAGAGATGCTTTGAAGTGCACAAGATCCTGCCTTTCCTGCCCTGGTGCCAGACTCACTACAGGGGGGTATGTAAGCCTTTGTGTGGGGACAGGACACAGCCCTTTCAAGCGTAATGTGTCAGCTCCTCCCTTCCCTCCTGCTCAGGATGGCCCATCAACATGCAGATGGGTACTCAGTCACACCTACCCTTCCTTTGTGTGTGACTGTCTAGAGGGAATGCAGGAAGCCAGCTGTCATCCACCCCAGACGTGTATTCCAGAGACAGGCAGAAGGCACCAAGCGGTTTAAGTAAGAAAATGCCAACTTTCTGAAAGTGGCATTTTCAGAACTGCAGTTTAAAAATCAACTTTACCATAAGTTGTGTTTTTAAATT
This sequence comes from Calotriton arnoldi, assembly GCA_963921515.1. Taxonomy (NCBI): domain Eukaryota; kingdom Metazoa; phylum Chordata; class Amphibia; order Caudata; family Salamandridae; genus Calotriton; species Calotriton arnoldi. The sequence continues at coordinate 708,274 of CAWUFW010004415.1, read as the reverse complement.
GTTAGTACAGAGACACCAAATTTGGGGGGGGTCCCATCTCTTTTCAAATGGAAACTACACTTATAAAATGTAATAGGGCAATCACAATGTTATCCTTTAGGAGAGATAGGCCTTGCAGTAGTGAAAAACAAATTTAAGAGTATTTCACTACCAGGACATGTAAAACTTAAAAGTACATGTCCTACTTTTTAAATACACTGCACCCAGCATATCGGCAATACAAGGGCTACCCTTGTGGTGACCTATATGTAATAAAAAGGAAGGTTTGGGCCTGGCAAGTAGGTTAACTTGCCAAGTCGAAATGATAGTTTAATACTGCACACACAGGCTCTGCAGTGGCAGGCCTGAGACATGTTTAAAGGGCTACTTAAGTGGGTGGCACAATCAGTGCTGCAGGCCCACTAGTAGCATTTGATCTACAGGCCCTGGGCACATGTAGTGCACTTTACTGGGAACTTATAAGTAAATCATACATGCCAATTTAGGATAAACCAACGTTACCATGTTTTGGGTAAAGAGCACTTGCACTTTAGCACTGGTTAGCAGTGGTAAAGTGCCCAGATTCCTAAAGCAGCAAAAACGAAGTCAGCAAAAACAGGAGAACAGAAGGCAAAAAGTCAGCGGAAAACCACACCAAGCATGCCAGGACTAACAGCTTCCAACAGGGCCGAGATTGTACGTAGTAGAAACAAAGCATTGGAAGCAGCCTAGAGTTTTAAACAGAATTGTCGTACGATGTCAATTTCAACATAAAATAGAAGACTGTGTGCACCAGGTACTAATCCATGTACATGTGCTTATTTTAGCTTCAAAAGATGGGCTATCTGTAAAATTGTCACCACAGTATGAAGGCTGCAAGTAGTATGATCTTTAGCATCTTCACACCGTGGGTATTTAATAGTGAATAGTGTCTCTTTGGACAAGTTTTACATGGGCTAGACACTGTTCTTAATAGATACTTTTAAATACTTTGGGGTGTATATCTCATGGGAATTTCACTGTCTGCAAACAGTGTGGTACAGAGTAAACTCTCCTTCTCCATAGAGTAAACACTATTTACAGTGCCCACTTTTCTACTCATATCCACTTCATTTCTCACTGTAGGTTCAGTGACTGTAAAGGGTTCGATACAGATAAAGACTGTCCGTAGTTGGGCATTAGTTATGAAACAGAAGATGAGTATCTGGAGGAACTTGGGGGCACATTTGCAAGATAATGATGCAGCACGGCGCTGCAAGCCATCTTGCTGCACCGAGCTGCATCATTAGGAAAGTGCAGGGATGCGTCGTATTCACAACAATACAACACATCCTTGTGTTTTCCTCTGTCCTGGCGCACAATAGGCTGCCGAGCACCAATGCAAGCCCCCCTGCACCATGGTACAAGGGTGCCTGCATGCAGTAATGATTGTTTTTGTGCGGGAAGGGATACCTTCCTGCACAAAAATAATCATTGATGGCATTTTCCTCCTATGTGTGCGACAGAATGCATTACTCATAGAAAGAGGAAAAAGCTAGGAGAAATAAATATATTTCTCCTTGTTGCACCATTTTTATTCCCTTTTTTATTCCATTTTTATTGTTATGCCTCCCCTGGGGAGGCGTTAGAATCTGATGCATTCCCAGGTTTACAAAACCTTGTAAATCTGGAAATGCATCAGAATCCACGGGTGTTGCACCCACAGCAACACCCATGGAGCTCCCCTTTCACGCAAAGTAATGCGTGAAAGGGGGCCATATTTACAAGGCCATGAAAAGCCATGCAGGGCGGCTTTGCATGGCCTTGTAAATATGGGCCAACACACTGCACCACTGCAGCGTCAAAAAAAAGTGACGCTCCGGTGGTGCAAGGGGCTTGTAAATATGCCCTTTGGTTTTCTCTGAACAGTGGTATGCAGAATAAACACAGTGTGCAGTACAGATCTAACTGTGGTTGATTGTTGAATGTGAACTTGTCTACCCATGAAGTGTATGTTATAGGGCCTATGTTTCACATAACACAGACTTGCCACACCTAAAGTATTTGTATGTGTGATGGCATTACTGATGCTTCATATTATTCTGAGCTATTTAGAACTTACTTTCAGACCTCTAATGTCATAATCTTTTATAGAGTAATGTGTACAAAGCAAGCTTAGATGATGTCATCAGTGATGTCATAAATTATGTCATAGAACATGTCATGAGTGATGTAATATGTGAGGTCATAAGCAGTGCATGGCCGGGGCGCAAGTTATAGTTAGTTCTGCTAACTGTAACTAGTGAACTTCTTTGTTTATTTTTAGTTCAAAACGTTAATGTTGCCACTGACATATCCGCCTCATTATAATGTTACTTTAACACATATTGCTGGTGCTACTCCTAAGAATCCAAGAATTCAGCACTCCAGGGGCCGTATTACAGAAGTGCCCCAGGGGTGCAACAGGTGTTTGCGCCCACTTTGCGTGACCCTGGGGCACTTTGGTATTACAGAAGGGGCCGCAGAAGCTTGTGCGTCCCCTTCTGTAATACCGACAGCGTTGGCGCACATAAAGGGCCAGCACTATCATCAGAGGGCGTTGCCTCATTTGCATGGGGGCGTGGCCCCATGCAAATAAGGGAATTCCTTTGCCTCTGCGCCTATGCCGTATTACAGACGTGGGTGCAGAGGAAAAGAAGCTGTCAGGAGGCGCACTGACAGTGCGCCACCTATAAAGTGGTGCACTGTCAGTTCGCCCCCTGATGGCAGCCCTTTGAAGGGGTGAAAGGGGGTCCCATGGACTCCTCAGACATCCCCTTGCAGGCGGGTGCAGTCACTCACTGCACCCGACTGCAAGGGGATCTCTAACCCCCCTTAAAAGTGCAGGCAGGTTGTGGCCAGCACTGTGAAACACGAAGCAGCTTCAAAGCAGCTGCTTCGTTTTTCACATGAATGTGCTGCCCGGAGGGCAGCGCGAGTTCGGGGCTGCCCTGGGGGCAGCGCATTTATCCTAATACGGCACATTTTCCTTATTTGCGCCGGGTGCATCTTTTAAAAGGTGAACCCGGCGTAAACAAGGATAATGCGCTGTATGTATGATACGCCCCAGGAGTTTATGTTATTATCCATTTATTAATATTCCATGGTGGTCAAAGAATTCAAAATATTGACACATTTTGATCTATCCCGGGCTGATCACAGCTTGCAAGTCTTCCTTTTATGTCTATATACATACTCTTCCTATCATGCCTTCAATGTGGCATTCTGGGAATTGAAGTGCCTGTATCTTGCACTGTGATATGAAAAGTGTCTTTCTTAGTTCATCATGATTATATCCTGTTATATATGCTTTGGCATCTGATCTTCACATAGTTAATCACCGTCATTTCTCAAATAAAGGATATTTTTGATAGTATAAACTGATGGAGAGGCGCATTCTTGGTTTCTTAGGAATAACAGAGATGACTTTCTACCTCAAGAGAGCACCTGCAATAAAAGTGTGCCATGCACTGTGAGACAGAATTGCTCTACAAATAATACTCAGTGGCAGCGCCCAATGACCTTTAGCCGTGCAATGAAAGCCTGTAACCAGAGTCTGGAAAGGAGGCTTGAGCGCTGCATAGATGGAATTGGAGGGTCCCACCTTGACAGGAGTCTTCCCAGGTAAGACTAAAATGCCAGACCAATGTGAAGCAAATATAAAGGAGTGAACTGCAGATGGATATGATGGCAGCGCCCCAATCTTTGACATAAATGACAACATTTTTATTTTATGTTAAGGTGAATTTTCACTGCAAAGAGATGAGGAGTAAAAGTTACAATTATATGGGAACATGTAATAAGGCAATCCCAATGTTATCCTATGGAAGGGATAGGCCTTGCAGTAGTGAAAATGTAAGAGTATTTCACCATCGGGACATGTAAAACTTAAAGGTATGTGTCCTACTTTTTAAATACGCTGCACCCTACCATGGACTGTTCAGAGACGTACCTTAGGGGTGACAGGGAACGTTCAGAAGTTATATATGTAAGAGGCAGGCGCGGCCCGTGCAGGTAAGAGCGGTAGGACGGGGCGGGCGGGGTGGGGGAGCCGACAGACAACAACGAGGGAAACTTAAATTACAAAAAACTAAAACCACTTACCTTGAGCTCGCCGTATCGCCGAGTCGGCAATGTGGCGAGTCCAAGGTAAGTGGTTTTCATTTTTTTAAATTTAACTTTCCCTCCTCGTCGTCTGTTGACTCCCCCCCACCCCACCGCCATTACTGGTAAGCGGTGGGGCAGTGAGCATAGAAGCGAGAGCTACTAAACATGTCACCAAGGCGGAAAATCTGTTTGCAAAAGATATAAGATTTGAACTAAATGAAATACATACAGGGAGCATAGAAAATACCAAAAATGATTTTAGACATATTTTGCAAAGCAACGAACTAAGCAAAGGGTGGGAATACTCACATTAGAAAAATACATTGATAGGATCCATAGGGGATTGAAATATGTTTGCAAGAATGGGGAGAAAATAATACGCAATGTTCCAGAATTATGATAAAAATCGTAATCAAACAAGCTAAAAAGATCATAATAAGTAACTTGTGAGTATAAAAGATATGGAGGAAACTATCAAAGCCAATGCCTAGCATGAACATGAGGCAAACGGAGAAAAGAAATGGAGTTGACAGATATAAGGATGAAATCAAACAACTTTTTTACCAGTTTTGAGTGGGTACCTTACCAATCAAATCCTTTACTGCCAAATGGAAAAAGATCTTAGATAGTAAATGCGTATTTTGTCAGGGCCAGGATGAAACGTTACCACATATCCTATTTGTATGCCCGGCCTACAACTCTCCACGGAGCAAATGGCTAAAACCAATTTGCTCTAACTTGGGTACTAGATCATGTGCTACTGCTCTAAGACTATTGAAGACCAGTACCCAAGAGCCCATTGTGATAGCCCTAGCAAAATTTTTAAGTTGGATATGGAGAATACGGTCCAATTTTTTAAAAGTAACAGCTGCCATTGATTAGTTCTAACCCTCTGTATGATGCTCTGATATTTACCTGTATTTTTTTAGTCTGTATTGGGCTCTCTTTAAGTATGATGCACGAATGAAATGATAAGTAAATTACTCTTGGTGTAAGTACAGCATACCATGAAGATATAATTTTTATAAAGAATTATGTGTTTTTTAATTGATGGTTTTAGCATGTTTTTATATATCTGTGTATTACCAACTATCACGATGTATTATGTCTTTATTTTAGAAATTATGTTTTTATCTAAGATTATTTATTATGTTATTGTAAATATTCTGTGTGTCTTTTATGATCAGAATGATCGAAATAAAGACTAAATTGAATTGAATTGAAATCAAACAATGTAAAGGGGGAAGGTCTAGCTGGATGAAAGAGATTAGACTGAAGGAACAATTTTCATATTTGCCAAACGATTCGACACTCGAAAAACAATCACAAAACAATAATAGATCCCTCATCATAGCAAGCCAACGAATAGAGTAGAGAAAAAACATCAGCCTCACTTGACACACCAATGCAAAAAAACTCTTTATTTTACAGAAAATGAAATTTATGTACATAGACAGAAAGACCAGAGGAAAGGGATGTGACCATAAAAAACTTAAAAGGAAGAGGAAAACAAGGAGAGTCCGTGGAAGTGAAAATATTCCCTACGCAATTCAAAGAAGTAGACAGAAGAACAATAATTGAAGGAAATGTAAATTGTTAATCTGTCTAAATACAAGCTAACACAGGAAGAATTATCAGTGTTAAATAGAGGCTTGTCATTTTGCCCAGAGACACATTTTGATTTCGTGGAAACACAAACAGATGAATACAAATTGAGAAATTAGAAAGTGAAAATTAGCTAAAATACACTCAACAATCAAGGACAAGGCTAAGAAGGCAACGGTCAGGGACAAGAAATGAAGAATGACAATATCACGTTTACGAATTGATCAATTGCAAAATTCTACAACAGTGACTGACAAAACACACATGAACATAGTGCTCTGAAAGAAAAATGTAAGTTCGGTCCGGTCCTGTCACCTGGGAACAAATTCAACATCTTTCATTGATATCTCAATATACTGAGTAACTTAAAAAAGCTAGAAACTAAAGAAAAAAATCTCGCAAAAAAGGAAAAGGGAAGTCAATAAAACATTATAAGTGCTGGAATGGAAAAGTACCCTGCATGGTGACGGATTTACACCCCTGCCCTGAGTTCCCCAGCTGTAACGATATCTGGATCCTTTTTAATAATTTTTGGTCATTGGCAAACAAGAATTATACATGCCCGCCACAACCTAAATCTGTCTTACAGATTGCAGTCTTGGTATGCTGGGAGGGATGCAGGAGCCTCTATCCTTGTAGGAGTAAAGTGCTACTGCTCTCACCAAGAGTCATTGGTATCAGGAAGGTGTTGGCAGCATACTGTTTTTGTAATAATGATCAGTTGTGTCACAAGACCTTTTTACCTGTGTCCTAAAAGTGAATCCTAACGGCCAGCTTATGTAACATTTTGCTGCTGTGTGCTTAGCTCACCCTGGGCCTGAATTGTGTTGGTATGTAGCAATGTACAGCGCACATGTGCTTGAGTGTACGTACTGTGATGTATGTGTGCCTGCATGTGGTACACCATATGGAGGCCTGTGGGTTCCATATTGGAGACATACGGCCTTGGAAAGGCATGTGGAGGACCCATCCCAGACAGATTTTTGAATTTACACATTCCTGATAGCAAGTTTGGACACGCACACTGGAGGAAGGGGGACCTAGACTCTCCTGTGCACTTCAAAAGTGTTCTTTGATTCTATTAAAGGTCACTGGTCTGTGGGGCCTGGGCAAATCGTCAGGAATATGATTGGGACTGGTATGGGAAACACTGTAGAGGCAGGGACCCATAAAGAGCAGGTATGGCTGAAATTCAGGTGTGATCCTCCAGTCACTCCTATGGCCTTTCCTGTGGGGCTATCAAGCTTGGAGCCCCCTATGCTGTGACAGACTGTTTCCTGGGAAAAAGACAGGACAGGGGAGTAGGCACATGGAAGGAGGCAACCCTGCAACACAAACTTTAAACAATGAGACATTCAATCACATCTGTGCAAGTGCAAGGAAACGGATTATAAAAAGGGAAGTTGGAGTCTCCCAAGGTGTCACACATCAAAGAGTCAAACCATGGATGTCGATTAGTGAGGCAAAGCTCAGCACAACCTCTGCTGTTGTGACTAGGACTGTGACCAGAAAACTCTGTGAGGAGGAGGAGATTTCCTGGAGTCAGTGAGATCCAGCGGGGATCCTGTCAAGTGGGTCCCATCAACGAAGTGTGAGATTCATGGTGCAGTCAGAAACGCTGCACTGATAGGGCCATCCTCCTATGTGCCGCTCAAGTCGGAGATCTTGTATACCAGAGGGCACCTCCCTGAAGGCTAGCGATTGCCAACTGATCAGCCCTTCACCTGTGTGCCCTTCAAGTCGTCGACCCCGTATGCCAGAGGGGACCGTCATGAAGTATAGTGATCGTCACACTAATTGGGCCTTCCGCCCTTGTGCCACATAAGTCAGCAACACCCTGTGCCAGAGGTGACCGCTGTGAAGACTAACGGCCATTTCCTATGCACAAATATGATCCAAAGAGCCTGATGCCTTGTATGCCACTGTGCGTGACTCCTATATGCCGGGTGGGGCCAATGAGGCAGCAGAAGGGGCATCTCCATCGTACAGCATGCCAAAGTAACGTGTAGTGGTTTGTGACCCGTGCAACCAGAACATCTACTTGATCATCAGGTAGCCACCCAAGACCTAGAGCTGGACTCAGGAGGACTTTCCGCACAATGGCAGGAGTGCCAATAAAGTCGAGGTGGGTGGTGAACTCTGCTCCGTTGGCGGAGTTCATGGAGTTTTTGACACTCCGCACTCCGCTTGGAATGCAGAGTTCGGTAAAAAATCCACCAACCGCGGTGGAGTGGAGTTTGCTGCCCCCCACCCTATGTTACTGGACAATGTATATCGCTTTTGATCCCAGGATGTCGTGTGTCGCGCATGACAGCTTGGGAGCTCCTAGTTTGCATCACTTACGCCACCAGTAGTTCAGTTCAAAGCATAGTAATTTTACCTCCGAACACTAATTAAAGGTCCTGGAAATGTGCTGTTAGCCTGTTAGCAGGTGACGGCAGGTAGGAGGTGTCTTCTCCTAGCGCCTGAAGGGTGCCACGTAATGGCGCTCGAGGCACTCTGCTGCGGGATCTGTCGTTTTTGAGTCATTTCTCCCGGTCCCAGCGGTGTGTCCAGGATCTCAGCGCTGAATAATGACGAGCAGGGAGCAGCGCGTATAGCTGTCCAGTTCTGCTGCCGTGGTCTGCACTGCACCTCACACTGCACAGAGGGCTGCAGCAGCAGCACTGGTGGCTCTGCTCATCTCACAATGCTCTCTTCATTCCGGTTCTTGGGAAAGAGGTGAGCTGATGCTCCAAGCAAACCTAGTGCCTTCCTAGGTTTATGAGAGGCTCGGGTGGCACAGATGTGTCATTCGTCCTACTACATGTGGTGCTGCACCACATGTACCCGGCTGGCAGGCTGGTGGGTAAGAGAAGGCTGGATGATGCACTGTGGTGCAGCATGAAGTGTGACATGTGCAGGCTGGGGCGTCTCAGGGACAGTGCAGGATTCCCAGGTGCCATGAGGCAGGCTGGATGCCATGAACCTGTGGCGCAGCGTTGCACCACACGCACCTGGCTGGCAGGCTGGGTGCCAGGAGCCTGCACACCGATGGTGGCCTGCACAGTCCAGCTCACACGGTCATAGTGTGAGTGGCCCGATGGTGGGCGTAGCAGGCGAGCCACGGTGATGATTGACGACGACTTACTAACTCTTTCACCGACATGCGGAGTCCCTGCACGTTCATCTGTGCCGATGCATTGTAGGTCGCTCGATGGGGTTGCTTGCAAGTGCAAAAGACTGAAAAATGCTGGGCAGTGACATTGTGCCTGACTCTGGCATGAACTTCTCTGTGGACTTGTCCTCTCTGACTTCTGCGCAGTCGCAGTTTGGCTGTCGGTGGTCAATGGGATGAGGAAGAGGCTGCGGTTCTCCGCAGTCGAGGCTCTGTCTACCTCCTCGTGGAAAAGCTGGGCGGTGAGCACCGTAGCCCCATGTCCCTGGGGGTCCTCCTGGGCTGCCCACTTCTTTGACCTTGAGGGGCATGGACCCCTACGTGCATGCTGTGGGCTCAGAGTGCGGTGTCGCATAATCTGCCTGCTGAGCCGGGGAGCTGGAACTGCTTGGCCCCAGGCCTTCTGTATAGTACCAGCAACAGGAGTGGGTAGGACTGATGACCTCATCACAGAGTCCCAAGGGAACTTGCTCTGGCTATAGCGCACCAGCACTGAAACATTTCACTTTAAAAGAGATTGTGGAACTTCTAAGACTCACTAGTGGGGCTCAACCTGAATTCAGGACATTGCCCGGACAATGCAAGAGTGCTGACCTTATGAAGATTGTGTTTTTTATTTTGTTGTGTACCACATTTCAATTTGTATTTATACACAAATACTACTTTTGTTATAAAAATGAGTATCTGGCTGGACATTTTATTGGGGTTGCTGAGTGTATTTTGAGTCTTCTGCCTGCGTAGGCCTTGCATCGGGCCTTTCCCCTCGACAAGCTGGGGGCTGCCCTACCCATACTACCACTCAGAGTCAAGTGCTGAAGGGGTACTGAGCATAGTTGTTCAGTATCCATAGTAGGTCATCCTCCGGGACAGCAGGAATAAAAGGCCTCAACTGCCATGGCTGGGCCCAGTAACCCTTGCTTGCCCCCCAGCCCTCTGAAAGGGGTTCTGACAACAGGGTATTGGACAAATAATTATACAGCCAGCTGATAAAGGCTGAAACATTGTTACAATGGAGAAAGACAAGTATGTGAAAGAAGTAAATCGACATCTCGAAGATATAGTCAAGTGTGAAAAATTAAAGGACAACCCAATTAACAAAACCAAAGAAATATATGCAAAAAATTTGGAATATTGGCGCACAGTTACTAATTAACAAAGATGGATATCGATATTTATGCACATATAATCATTCTATTTTCTTCCCAAAATTCATAAAAGCCTAATTGATCAACCAGGTAGGCCAACAGTGTTGGTCTGTGACTCCACATTTGAAAAATCATCTAGATCTGTGGACTACTTTTTGCAACCAATAGTCAAAAACCTGAATTCTTAAATCAGTGATGTGGGTGATCTCTTACGGAAGCTATCAAACTTAACTTCACAAAAAGATTATCTCCTAATAACAATTGATGTTGCACCATGATAGACATCTATTCAACATGATATGGGACTCAAATCTTGTGAATTCTTACTGAAATAGTGTAATATTGGAGAACTGGAACACTCAATGATGCTACTGGATATGAATAATGTGTCTTAATAACAAAATCGTTCTATTCAATGATCAGTTATATAGACAAAAATGAGGAACTGTCATGGGGATTTATGTTTTTTACAAACTTCGTGAATCTCACCATGGGTTGGTGAAAAAGGAAGTAGCATGGGGGGAGGGAATCCAATGAACAATAGCTATAAAAATAATACTTTGAGCTAGGTATATAGATGAACTATTTGGTGTCTGGAATGTCTCAACACAGGATTTTGAACAATATTGTCTAATCCTAAATACCAAATAGCATGGCCTCCAATTCACATGTACGATAGACAACTCTAAGATCACCTTCCTAGATAAGATTGAAGATAAGATTGAGGCAACTCTTTAGGGAAAAGAAAATCAACAAACAATATATTACATGGCACAAGTTTCCATCCCAAGGATTTACTAGGAAGTATACAATATGGAGAACTTCTTAGAATTAAAATAAATTGTTTAAATTTAGTGGACCTGCAGGAAATTGTGCTAATGTAAAACCTTCCTTTCAAAGGAGTGGATACTCATCCCGAAGTATAGAAGATGGATTAGAGAGATCTAAAATAAAAACAAGAATAGAGACCCTCATTACCAAGAAAGAGAAAAAAGTAGAATAAAATAAGACTGGTCCTAACCTGCAGTAAGGGAAGTAATCAGATCAGGAAGATTTAGATTTTCTGAACACATTGGAGTCTAATTAATCAAGATACTGATATTGGAGTAAAATTGGGTCATACAAAATCAATTTGTTCCACAGAACTCGTCCTTGAAGGTTAGGTTGACTAGGAACCACTTCCAATATACAAAAAATGATCAGAATTAACCTGAAGCATCTCAAGGCAGAACATGCATAGCTTGCACTTTCGTAAAAAACGCGGGAGTAAAAATCAAAGACGAGCAATCAAAAAAAATCACTTTTGAAAAAAAATTCACTTTCGAATCACAATATGCTGTAGATGTTCTAGAATGCAAATATGGTCTGAAATATATGAAAAATACGACATGCCTACTGCATGTAAAAATCTTTGAACAAGTAAGCGCAGTACAAAACAAAGATTCAACATATGTTATTGCAAAGAATTCCATATGGACTGCACAATGATAAAGAATTATAAGTCGACTTATGAACTATGAAAATAAGAAATGTTGCCATGTAAATCCTCATGGAAGAAATATTGGGGTCAACATGGATTGATTAAACCAAAAAAATCAGTGTTTTCTAAGCATGTTAACATAAAAATGATATTGAAATCAAACGAAAAATTACGTGGATTTGAAAACAGTATATAACAACAATGATACCGTAGAGACCAGAAAACATCAAAATAACAAATGACAAAAATGGAGAAAGTTCCGAAAATTCCAGAATCTCTCTACGAATAAGACAACAAAGGGAATGACATGATATTCAGCAGCTCACAATGCTCTAGAAAAACAGTTGAAAATACCCCAAATTGAAAATGGCCGAAGAAATTTAGAGCAAACTGAGATCACCACCAGATAAAATACATATGTAACCACAAAAACCAGAATGCACGGGTGTGGTCAACATGAGAGAATGCAATTGACATAACGAGAGAATATAAATGAAATGATTGAACAATTAGGAAATACATAAACTGCACATCCACCAAAACAGTGGCATACGCTGGTTGCAATTAATTGAGAAATTGTGGCAAATGATTATGTGAAGATCAGATGCCAAAGCAGATATAAAACAAGATATAATCATGATGAACTAAGAAAGACTCTGTTCAAATCACAGCGCTATTTACAGGAACATGTGTTAATAAGAACTTCAACCCCGAGAAAGCCAACTTGTAGGTATGATGGGAAGAGTATATGTATGGACATAAAAGAAATACTTGCCAGCTGTGATCAAGAGTGGGATACGTCAAAATATTTCAGCATTTTTAGTTCTCTGACCAATTTGGAATATTAATAAAAGGATAATTTTGATAGCATAAACTCCTTGAGTGCGATATTCTTGCATTCTTAGGTGTAACAGAGGCAATGGTGTATCTAAACAAAAGCACCAGCAAACAGGGTGTGCCTTTCCACTACAACGTTTCGGCTTCCGCCTTCCTCAGGTAGTGCAAGATTATTTGCTCAGTTGCTGCACAACTGACACTGCTGGATTTTCAAATAGCATCACGATGGAAGATTCCATTTGGAATGTGGAATCAATGCAGTCCTGAGATCTCTTGAGATATGTAGTATTCAGGTAGTATTGTCAGTTATGTTCAGTCGATTTGAATGCAATGATTTTACACAGTACCTTCAGACGTTTTCTCTGGAGTCCAATAGTTCTTCCTTTAAAACATGTTCCACAGGGAAAACCTTTAAACTTGATAGTAAATGTTCCATAAGGTTAAAATGATTCGCTTCAGGCTAGTCAAGTTTCTTATTTATTAATGCTGATTTGTGATTCCTGAATCGTGTACTGAGATAATTCACTGTTTGGCCTACATATAGATTTTTATAACTTTGACATTGGCACTGTTCCCATAAATAATGCATGTTCAGCGACATGTAAGATATTGTCTTATGCCATATATATACTGACAAAAACACAGTTAAAAACTGAGGGGCATATTTACAAGCTCCTAGTGCCACTGGAGCGTTACTTTTTTTTACGCTCCGGTGGTGCTGTGTGCTGGCTCATATTTACAAGGCCATGCAAAGCCCTGTGCATGGCTTTATAAGGCCTTGTAAATATGGCCCTCTTTCATGCAGTATTCTGCGTTAAAGGGGCGCATCATGGGTGTTGCTGTGGGTGTTCCCACGCAACGCCCATGGCTTTTTGACACTGCCCATGATTTACAAGGATTGGTAAATCTGAGGCAGCGCCAAAAACTAACGCCTTTCAAGGGGAGGCGTTAAAGTGGCGCAATGCGGAGAAATACTTTTATTTCTTCTCATTTTTTGCTTCTATGTGTGCTGCAGTCTACAGCACACATAGAAGGAGCAAAACGCCATTAATGATTGTTTTGTGCAGGAAGGTGCTCCTTTCTGCACAAGCACAATCATCCCTGCAACGCATTGGCACGTGGCTGTTGTTTTAGTGTCAGCGCAGGGGAGAGCACATGGGTGCGCCGTATTCCTGTAAATGCGGCGCATCCCTGCGTTTTTGAAAAGACGCAGTTCGGCGCAGCAAAATTGCTTGTGGCGTTTCGCTGCGTCATTTCATTGTAAATATCCCCCTGAGTTTGTGGTTCTGGCTCAACTGCATAAAATCATTGAAATGCGCCAGTTATGGTACACAAAACACCCCATGACTCACGCTGATTGCCATGCTATTATCTTCATACCTCTTTTCTTTGTTTCTGTACCAATGGCAAATCAGTGTTTTGAAAATGGCGGGCAGCGTGAGGTATGGCATGGATTGTACGATCATTGCCATAACTGGGAAATGTTAGTGATTTTACGTGTTGAATGAGAACGGCATACACACATACACACACACAAACACACACACAGACATACAGACACAAACGCACATACACATACTCACACACTCACACAAATAAATAGATATCCAGACGACAGAAGAAAATGTGAATGACATCACAACAGACTAATGGATGAAGGTGGCTGAAAGTCCCTATATATATATAATAGGGACTTTCAGCCACCTTCATCCATCAGTCTGTTGTGATGTCATTCACATTGTCTTCTGTCCATTACAGTATACAGCATGGGAAGACTGATTTCAGCCATTTGCTTACTTCACCGTAAGTGATGGCATTCTGCTCTTTGACAAGAATCACATCCGAATACAAAGAAATTCACTTCAGTGTCAGGAATTAGTATGCCAATGTGTGCTTTTTCAAGACAAAAACATATTTTTGATTTTTTTCCAATGTTTTTATTCGGGCAACCTAGCAGCTCTCCCAACAACGATTTACAAATTACATAGCAAAATAAAACAGTCATTGACAAAGGCACAGGGTGTAGGCCCACGCCAGACCAAATGGCTTTGTCAAATGCTTGTCAATATCAGCCTCAAAAGATTCAGAAGGTGCTGAGATAGAAGACTTATTTTTTATGGGTAGGGTGGTAAGTGCAGTGTTTATTTTTTATTTGGTAAAGGTTTTTTTAGTTAATCTATTGTACGTTGTGTTTTTAATTTGTAATGATTTTCATTAATTTAGCAAAACGTACTGCTACTATTTTTTTAGCCAATTTTATTGTCTCATTTGCCATTATACCTGACCTCAACCATTCTTGCACCTGTTTTAAAAAAATCAAACTAATTTTAGACTTTAGATTTTTGTTGTCCATGCGGAACCAAATATTTTTTCCTCAAACATCAAACCCATTTGAAAAGTTGAAAATTTGATTTTCTGTACTTCTTATTATACTACCTTAGCAAAAAAAGTGTTAAGTTAATATGTGTCGTGCTAGCTTTGCGGCATACACCATGTGCTCCATTACAGCGCACAAGGATTTGTCCTGTTTGCACCAGGGCAACGTTTCTGTACTATGCCCCCGGGAATGTTTACATAGCACCCTGCCCCTTAACGCTTGCTAGCCCTGCTCCCACCTCACCTATATTTTATGTTAAGTAATTCAAAGGTCCACAGTTGATTTAGATTAAAGGTTGACAAATTCTCCGATTTGATGGACTGTTTGCTTTCCAAATGCAGACACTGGAACATGTTTTCGAGGTTGGGTCATTTGTTGTATTTACCTGTTGGACATTGGACAATGCTTTGACCTTTGGCAATGTCATAGTTTGCCAGCTGCGAGCAGGAGATGAGCCAGCTGTTGTACTCCTCGAGCCGCACGCAGCACGGAGGCAAAAGGATGGCATTGACTGAAAAAGGTGTTGACAGTGCTGTGTGCTGACGTCACTTCATGCACATACAGCCCCTATTTTAGTGCATGTTGCATAGAGCAGAAGCATTAGATTGTCGAGGGCACATTTGGCAAAAATAACTAGTACCTGAAGTAGCATCACAGACAGATTGTATACTAGAGGAGAACTGCAGAAACTTATGCTGAAAGAGGACCCTGCCAATATGCATCCCTACTATTGGAGACTCAAATGGCCGGGTGAGCATGGGTCGCTGTAGGCGAGCCAGGGGACACCCCACAGTATAATAACCAGGTCCTATTTATACACACTAAGCACCCAATTAACTTGTTTTAACCCCTTGCATGCATCCGACGGCCCCCGGCCGTCCGACGTCACGGTGGGCGTGTGCGTCGGACGGCCGGGAGCCGTCCGATCTGCGCACGCGTGGAATTTTCCTGCACCGCGGGGAAATTCCGGCCGCGCCCAAAGGGTTAAATGCCACCTTGTAAAATGGCCTCAAATCTGACGTGTGCAGCGCATTCGTTTTACTCAGACCTAGAATACCTAGGGTCATATTTACAAGCCCCTAGTGCCACTGGAGTGTCACCTTTTTTGATGCTCCAGTGGCGCTGTGTGCTGGGCCATATTTACAAGGCCATGCAAAGCCACTTTGAGTGGCTTTACACGGCCTTGTAAATATGGCCCCCTTTCAGGCATTACTTTGCGTGAAAGGGGCGTTCCATGGGTTTTGCTGTGGGTGTTCCCACACAACACCAATGGCTTTTTGACCCTGCCACAGATTTACAAGGATTGGTAAATCTGAGGCAGCACCAAAAACCAATGCCTTTCAAGGGGAGGCATTTAAGTGGTGCAACAAGTAGAAATACTTTTATTTCTCCTCGTATTTTGCTCGATGTGTGCCTCATTCTACAGCACACGTACAAGGAGCGAAACGTCATTAGTGATTGTTTTTGTGCAGGAAGATGTCCCTTCCTGCACAAACACAACCCTCCCTGCAATGCAGGTATCCTTGCATCATGGTGCAAGAGTGCCTGCGTTGGCACATGGCTGCTGTTTGTGAGCTGTGCAGGGGAGAGCACAGCGGTGTGCCATATTCTTGTAAATGCAGTGCATCCCTGCATTTTTTAATGATGCAGCTGAGCGCAGTAAAATTGCTTGCGGTGCCGCAGTGTGCCGTTTCATTGTAAATATGCCCCCTAGTTCTCTACCAGCACCAGGCTGGGTATCAGTTAATTCCCTTTTAGCTCCTCCCATTCCTCAACCTAAGCATTTTCTGGGCCAGAGCACAACGTACATGTGGGAGTCACAGACGGGCAGGCTAAGCCACATTCCAAAAGAAACTGTTAAAAACCTGTGCACTTTATGACCAAGATCGTACAGTTCCTGTGGGGTAGCAGTGGCAGGTAGATGATGTCCTATTCAAGAACATGGCTCTCCCATGTGTTTCTGGATTCTTCAGTTAGTGAGGCCACCCAGCTTGACCGACTGGATCCCATCCAAAAAAATCCATCCAGAAAATTGTCACAGGGCCTACAATGTATTGCAGAGGAGACCAGCATGTACCAGCTTGCTTAATCCATGTAAGCTATGGTTAAACCGTGGGATCCTGATCTATGACCCTCACCCATGCCACTTCTTCAAGGCCATGAAATTTCACAAGGGGACCGGCCAGTCAGTGTGGATGTAGGGTGTAAGACTGGTCCGCTTATTGAGGGCCCTCTTCAACACTATCACAATCATGGGCTGCCTTAATCTATAGACTCCACTTTGGTTCTAAATAGGTCCTTTAAGTGCCAGGAATGCTGAATCCCATAGGGACAGAGAATGTCAGACTTCTTCTCCCCCTTGTAGGATGCAGGAAGAAGAGAGTAAAGGGTGGATAGCAGACACAATGGAAAGGTCACAGAGGCTGCATCTTATGAGGAGGTTAGCAGTGGAAAAAAAGAGAGAGCTCAAAAGAATAAAAGGCATGCAAAGTAGATTTTCAGGGTAATAAAAACTGGGTGGACGAGGGAGCAGGTAGAGTGGTGGAGGTAAAATCTATGGAAGATGAACAATAACAAACTTTCAAAACTAGCGCCAAAAGCAATGGATCACTCCATTTCATGAACAAGGCAGCCATTCTAGAAGGAAAGAATGGCAGCTGTTTAACAAAAAGTGCGTTTAGAGGCATGCATCAAACTGAAGTACATCTTCCCAAAAATTACAACTAGATCAGGGGCGTCTTGCTGCTCCTGAATGCGACTAAATGTTTTGTTTCTTGCTACAAAGTTGCACAAAATTAAGCTACATAGTAATCTAATATCAGCATAGTCATCCAGGACAAGGGGTCATCTGTGGCATGTTCAGTGCCAAAGCTACCCTAGTATACCTCTAATCAATCATCAACCAGCCCACATTGCCACCAGGATAATTCCCTTGTCGGGCTCGTTCTCAGGACAGTTACTGATAACAGCCTTAAGCCTGAAGTGTTAGCGAAATTTGACCGGCTCAATAAAGGTGTCATGAGTGATTCAGATGTGGGCTAAGATTCTTAAGAATTTCAATAGATCCGCCATTTGAGGGGAGTGAATATGAATTGCAAGGCTCTACAAACCTTTACAGATGATAGGGGTATCTACATTAGGGCTGATCTAGGGTCTTGTCTGAGTAGCATGGTGGGGCATAGAAGGTGTGTGAAAAGAGAGCTGTCAAAGACCATCATTGTTAGAAATGGGGGTCTCTAGTTGGCAAGGGCTTGCACCTTTGTCCAAGTAGGGACCCTTCTTCCTAGTCAGGATAAGGGAGTTACACTCCTAAAATAACCCCTGCTCACCCCCTTGGTAGCTTGGCACGAGCAGTCAGGCTTATCTTAGAGGCAGTGTGTAAAGCATTTGCACATAACCGACAGTAATACAGTGTAAGCACTACAAAAGGACACCACACCAGTTTAGAAAAATAGCCAATATTTTTATATGCAAGACCAAAAACGAGAAGAATCCACAATACAGTACTTAAAAATCTACAGTTATCAAAATACGCTTTAGAAACAGTTCCTTGATGTCGATAGCTCCGTCCGGAGCTCTCACGGCGTCGTGAGCAAACAAATCCAAACAGTTCAGGCTGGTCGCGGCGTCGCGGACCAGCTACGGTGTTGGGAAGACCCGCAAACAGTACCTGTTAGAGATGCAGGGCGCCGAGGCCCTTGAAGTCACTCACGTTGCAGGTCGAGCTCCTTTCTGTTGGGATCAGGAGCGCTGGCGTCGTCAGGCGTCGGGTGCTGCGGTGCGAAGTGCAGCGGGGTGGCGTGCGGTGCCCTCAGGTCGCGGTGCGAGCAGCGGCTCGGTGGCGGCGTCAGATGGTGTCGTCGGTGAGACCAGGGTCGCGGTGCGAGGTGAAAGCGGTGCTCATCACAGTGCTGGCAGGTCACAGTGCAAGCAGCGGCGTCGTCGTTGCTGTAGCGCTGTCGTCGGCTGACGAACGGGAGTCGATGGTGCCGGCGTCGGTAGGCCAATGCTGCGGTGCGGGATGAGGGCGGTGCGCCGTGTAACTTTACGAGCGGTGCCCTCGAACCACGGTGCAAGCAGCGGCGTCGATTTTGGCGTGAAGCGGCGGCGTCGGGGAGGCCAAGGCGTCGTCGTGAAGCGAGGCGGTGCGGAGTGCGGTGCCCACAGGTCGCGGTGCGAGCAACGGCTCGGTCGCGGCATCAGCAGGTGGCGTCGGTGAGACCAGGGTCGCGGTGCGGCGGTGCTCTCTGCGGTGCCCAGGCTTCGGCGTGAAGCGAGGCGGTGCGGAGTGCGGTGCCCACAGGTCGCGGTGCGAGCAGCGGCTCGGTGGCGGCGTCAGCAGGCGTCATCGGTGAGACCAGGGTCGCGGTGCTGCATTGCGGCGGTGCCCTCTGCGGTGCCTTCAGGACACGGAGTCGGCAGCGGCGTCGTAGACATCGTCGAGTTGCTTTTCTTCTGTCGCAGCACAAAACACACAGTCCCCAGTGCTGAGGGCAGAAGAGCTTGAAGTCTTTGCTGTTCCTGAGACTTCTTGAACAGGGGGCAAGCTCTACCTCAAGCCCTTGGAGAAACTCACAAAAGTAGGTTGCAGAAAGTTCAGTCCAGTCCTTTCACTGCCCAAGACAGAAGCAGCCACTGTAGGCCAACACAGCAAAGCACACAGCAAAGTGGTAGTCCCTCCTCACAGCTTCTCCAGCTCTTCTTCTTGGCAGTCTTCTTGATCCAAAACAGTTCTAAAGTTCAGGGGTCTGGGCCCCAGTATTTGTATCCAAAAATCCTTTGATCCTCTAGGCAGAGGGTGTCTGTGCCCAGCCAGAACCAGTTCTGCCTTCTCTGGTGTGATTTCCCGGCAGGGGGTGGAAACGGCATTGTCAGAGGCAGACCAGGCCCTTTGAGGTGCAAGGAAATCTCCTCCCTCTTCCCCCATCGCAGCCAAGGTCTATTAGCCCTTTCCTGACCTACCTAGACTATCGGGAGCCACCCTTGCTTCCTAGCCATCTGTCGTCCAAAACCCAGACAGGCAATCCACATTCCAGCAGAGGCACACGGGATGACTGAGCAAGAAAATACCTACTTCCTAAAAGTGGCATTTTCAAACACAGAATGTAAAAATCACCTTTACTAAAAGATGCATTGTTAGATTCTGAGTTCAGGCATACTAAATTTTATTTTCCCACCTAGTTCCCAGGGCCAGTTAGGTTTATAAGATGTTATAAACAAACCTCCCATTCTGTCCTATGAGGAACAGGTAGCCTTGCGATAGTGAAAAACGAAATGGGCTGTAATTCACTATCAGGACATGCCACACACACCAGGGCATGTCCTACCTTTCACATACACTGCACCCTGCCCAGAGGGGTACTTTGGGCCTACCTTAGGGGTGTCTGACATGTAAGAAAAGGGAAGGTTAGGGACTGGCCAGTGTGTGCACTGGCCAAGTCGACATGACAGTTACAAACTGCGCGCAGACTCTGCAATGGCAGGTCTGAGGTACCTTTTCCGGGCTACTCACGTGGGTGGCACAATGCGTGCTGCAGGCCCACACATAGCATTTGGTTCCCAGGCCCTGGCACACTCAGTGCACTTTACTAGGGGCTGACAAGAAAACCAAACAGGCAAGCATGGAAACACCAATCCATAACATACTTTACCACAGGAGCACTTGCACTGTACCACTGATCAGCAGTGCGAAAAGTGCGCAGAAACACCACGCCAGCAAAAACAGAGTCAAAACCGGGAGGGTAGAAAGCAAAAACTCAGGGGAAACACGCCAAAAGATGCCAAGTCTAACAATCATGTTCTGAGGATCTACCTGATGTTTGTTGCATTGCACGTATCGGGCACACATCAGGCCAACAAACACAGGGGCATATTCTCAAGGACTTATCACCGAGTTATCGGCACTTTAGAGCAGCAAAAGTGGCGAAAGAATTATCGCCCCATTCCCAAGCTGGTGTAAACTGACCACATCGCCAGTTTTCCAGCGATAGCTGCCGCAAAAAACATCGCCACGAATGAGAGAGACAACTAACGCTAATGATATGCAGAGTAGGCGTTCCCGTGCAAAACACACGAAAACACCACTTCGCGACATTCACAACGACCAGCCAGATCTGCGATGCGATCCAAAAACAGGCGATAAGGCGCATTACTGGTGTTAAGCAGGACGACAAACTGCAGTAGAAAGGGAGCCCAGCCCAGAGCCACATCTGAAGACCAACAGATGCCATGGAGACAATGATCGTGCAGCCTGGAGACCCAAGAGGGCCACAACACCCACCGCAGCCACACCAGGCCCCCACCTCGGCCCCACCCCCCTGACTACCACAGAGGCAGCGCAGAACAGGACAGCGGACGTTCCCAAAACCCACCAGCCTCAGAGACTCAACACCAGAGGAAGTCATTGCCCACTACAGGCACAAAAGGACAACCATCCTCCGCATCCTGACCCACATTGCCCACAGGCTGACGGTACCAACACGGCAGACAACCACCATCCCTCCGCAGACGAAGCTGCTGGCTGTGCTGCACCTGTTCGCCCCTGGTACCTCCCAAACAACAACTGCCAGAGTCGGAGGAGTCTCACGGCCAGCCCTATCATACGTCCTCACCCATGTCATGGATGCATGTCCACAATAGCAGCAGCGGGCCCCTGTCACCGCACCACACGACAGTTCCAATTCGTAGTGTTCCTGCGCAACCAACCCCAACTGCAGCCATTGCCAGACGCCACTGTGCCCCAGATCCAAAACTGTAGTAACTGAAATGGGGGTGCGCACGGTCATGAAGTCCAGTAGTCAACAGTAGTGTAAAAACAGTCCTTTATTACAAATACAACAATAAACAATACGAAAATCACAGCCAACGCCCAACGGGGAACTTCATCAGGGCAACGTGTGGACTCAATTTTTTTTTAATTTTTTTTTTTATTTAAGACGTTTTATATAGCGCTGGCCTGACCCGAGGGTATCGGAGCGCTTTACATCAGATACATTGCAGAGAATCACATAAAACATTAACAGTGCAGGTCGATGGTGGGGAGATCTGATTCGAAGTCTTGGGGACAAGGAGTCGAAGCAGTGCGAGGTGTCTGCTTCTCCGCTCCGACTGCTCCTATCGGTTCCCTAGGGAGTGGTCGAGGAACAGGATTTTGAGTTGGCTTTTGAATTTTACAAAAGAGGGAATAGTTCTGATGTGAGGGGGAGTAGAGTTCCAGATTTTAGGCGCGCTCCCGGCGAAGGATCGTGCCGCAGTTTTTTGTTTTCGAGTTTTCAGCGGGATGAGTAGGAGGGAGTTTGAGCTTCTGAGGTTCCTGGCCTGACCGTTTTTTTTTAGTTTGGCCGCCAAATATTCGGGTTTGCCGGTGTGCAGGGCTTTGTGTGTGAGGCAGGCTGTTCTGAAGCTAACCCGCATTTCAACTGGGAGCCACTTAAGTTCTCTGAGTGCAGGAGAAATATGATCGAGTTTCTTGATTCCGGTGACCATTCTGGCTGCCGCGTTGAGAGTTGTTTTGAGGGGAGCCAGATGTGATTTTGCTATTCCTGAGAGGACTGCATTCCCATAGTCCAGTCTTGACAACACCAATGCTTGGGTGGCCTGTTTGAGATCACTGGGCGGAATGAAAGGTTTTATTTTGTTCAGTAGCTTTAGGTTAAGGAAAGCGCTCTTAGCTGAGTTCTTGATGTGAATGGTTATGTCCAGTTTCGGGTCTAGCGTGATGCCTTGTGATTTGACAGAGTCGGCCAGGTTGAGGTTCCCGTTGAGCGCATCGACGGCTTTTAGCCATTCAGCAATTTGGGGGTTCTCCTCTTTGTTCGAGATGAGGAGTATTTCGGTTTTGTCGGGGTTTAGTTTAAGGTGGTTACATGACAGCCAGTGTTGAACATCTCTCAATACGTCATTGAGTCTTTGAATGTCTCTGATGGAGGCGGTTTCCAAGTAGATCTGGGTATCGTCAGCATAAAGATGGAAGCGGATGTTGACTTTTTTGAGTAGTTTGGTGAGAAGTTCCATATAGATGTTGAAGAGTTGCGGGGAGAGCACTGAGCCTTGAGGGACTCCCTTGTTGACTGGGTGAAGGTCGGATGCAAAGTTTTTGATTTTGATTTTTTGAGAGCGATTGTGTAGGAAGGAAGAGAACCATTGGAGGACCACCTCGCCAAGTCCGGCTCTTTCTTGGAGAGCCCTAATGAGGAGTTTGTGGTCTACCGTGTCGAATGCTGCCGATAGGTCTAGGAGAATGAGGAGGCAGCATTGGTCAGAGTCTAGTGATTTGTGGATATCGTCGATGATGTTGAGGATCGCGGTTTCAGTGCTACAGCCTTTTCTGAAGCCAGACTGATGGAAGTCAAGGAGGTTTATGTTATCCAAGTGTTGGGTTAGTTGTTGGAGTACGCATCTTTCTAGGATTTTGGACAGAAGAGGAAGGTTAGAGACAGGTCTAAAGTTATTCAAATCCTTTATGTCAAGGCCGGGTTTTTTCAGCAAAGGCGTGACTTGTCCCACTTTAAGGCAGTCTGGAACGACTCCGTTTTTCATGGAGCTGTTTATGATCGTGCACCAGAGCGGTGCTAGGGAGCGCTTCAGCTTATTGGTCAGTTGGGGGAATGGGGTCTAGGACATGAGATGAGGGTTTGGAGGTGGAGATAAGATTGATTATCTCAGTTTCCTGAATGGGGCGGAAGCTTAGCCAGGATTTGGTAGAGGGACAAGGGGCGATATCATATGCCCCGGATGTGCTGCTCTTTGTGGGGAGGGTATTGTTGGTGTCCAGTGAGATTTCGATCTTAGTAATCTTGTCATTAAAGAAGTTGGCGAAGTTGTCGCAGAGTTCTTTGGACGCCTGTATTGAGGAATAGCGGGCTTGGAGGTTTGTTGCCTGATGATGTTATAGAGCTCTTTGGGTCTATTTTTTGCGCTGTCCAGCGCGGAGCGGAAAAACGTGGATTTCTTATTCTTGATGTGATTGTTGTACTTCCTACGAGCTGTTTTGAGTTGTTTGCGGAGGGTGGTAGTAGGGTTATTCCTCCAGCTTCTTTCTATGGCTCTTAGTTGTCTCCTTTCGGAGTTGATGTCAGTGTTGAACCATGACCTGGACGGAATGGCTCGGCTTTTTTTAGCTTTAGAGGAGCTAGTTGGTCAAGCATAGCCACCAAATTTGAGTTGTAAAGCGAGGTGAGTTCGGTTGTGGAGAGGTGGTCATTGGCGCTGGGAAGGAGCGAGCTTATCCTTTCTTCTAGGGCTACCATGGGAATCTGGGTGAGGTTTCTAGCCCATTTGGAGGGGTCTTGCACGGGTGGCTGGGAAAGCATTTTTTGGTTGATGTGAAATAAGATCATGTGATGGTCCGACCAGTCCACGGGGAGTATGTGGTCGATCGTAATTGCGTCTCGTTGAGCGATAATGGCATCCAAGGTTGCTCCTTTGTTGTGCGTTTCCTCTGAGCAGTGTTGGGCTAAGTTGTTGTCGCAGAGAAGATTGGATAATATTTGAATTAGCGGGTTGTTCGCTTCATTCCCCCGAAGGTTTAGGTCACCAAGAATTAGGTTGTTGGCGTCCCCGAGTGCGCTGTGAGCAATCAGGTCGGACAAATGCACCCTGAATGCGGAGGTGTTGCCTGGTGGGTGATAGAGAAGGTGGCAGAGTAGTGCTCCATCATCCTTAGTCTTTATATTGGCGGTAAGACATTCAAAGGTGTTGTACTTGCAAGAGTCCATTTCCATGATGGCGATGTTGTCCTTATGAATGATAGCTACACCTCCCCCTCGTTGGTCTTTTCTGTCTTTGTTAATAATGGAAAAACCTGGGGGCAC
Organism: Calotriton arnoldi; assembly: GCA_963921515.1. NCBI lineage: Eukaryota > Metazoa > Chordata > Amphibia > Caudata > Salamandridae > Calotriton > Calotriton arnoldi. The sequence goes on along the minus strand of CAWUFW010004415.1, from coordinate 683,757 downwards.
AAGCATATCTAAGCATGGTGAGGAGAGCTCGTTGAGCCATGTCTCCGTGATGAACGCATTGTCAATGTCCTGCGAGAGGATGGCTTCTGCTAGTTCGGTTGCATGCATAGAGGCCGATCTGCAGTTAATGAGCATGCAGTTGGTGGAAAGCTCTTTTTTGCTGGGGTTCTTTCCCCTGGGGGCCCTAGGTAAGGTGGTGAGGAAGGGCGGAAGTTACTCAAGTAACTGCATATGCTGCGGGAACTCCCCAATACCATTCCATACTCCGGAAGTCAGTATCCAGAAACCTGTTGGACAAATGGTGACAATGGTCAAGCGTCCGTATAGTCACAAACCTAATCTGGTACAGTGTATAGCACTTGGACAACCCGGAATGCTCACAGGAAAGACAAATCCTGCACAAAAAGACCGTAACAGAAGTACGTGTGGTCGTAACCTTCGTAGGAAAGAAAAGGAAGGTTACGGTCACACTAATTTATGTTACGGTCTCATGATGCAGATTACTCATACCTGTAAGCATCACGGTTTGTATCAGCTTGATACCCCTGCACCTTCACTCCCCCCACCCAGCCACGAGGGCGCCGCCGTGACCGGTGGTGCCTACGCGATCCTGTGCGCCTGCTGCACCCCAGCCCTGGTCCCCAGACCAGTCCGCCAACCAGCGATGAGTGCCCGCCCTGCGCACCCAGGCCTCAATGCTCACCTGCCACCACCGGCTCCAAGAGGGCCCACCACGTGCCGGTGCAATCTCCTCAGCCGATCGCTGGATTCCGCGCCACAGGCCCCCAGCGCACCCTGCAGCACCGCGCCGCGGAGTCATGTCTGTGCAGCCTGCTGCCCTCGGCGTACATTGCGGTCCAACTGGGATCACAATTCAAATCGAATCTTGATTGGCAGGACGGCGTATCGAGGCCTACGCATCATCGCAGGCTGCACACCCGCTCAGCTCTGGTGCCACTAACTCAGTGCACCTCAAGTCATCGCCACGTGGCGGTAGGCCTGTGCTGGCCTAAGTGCCTCGGATGCCACCAACTCTGTACACCTCAAGTCACCGTCCCGTGGCGGATGGCCCGTGCCGGCCTAAGTGCCTCGGATGCCACCAACTCTGTGCACCTCAAGTCATGGGCCCTTTATGATTGGGTCCCGTCGTGCGGACGCCATCATGTCACCTCCGGCAGTGGGGAATGTGATGTGGTAGGGCCCTAGGCCCTCATGCATAAATAATGACCACACGGACACACTCAGCTAGATAGTGGAAATGGCCTCGGGCACGTGCGCCCGCCCCTTTTATTGGCAGGGTCACATATCCTGTGACGCATGTGCTGGATGGGTGTGGTGTGGGTGTGAACCAGCCCTCAGGGAGTGGCTGTGGCATGCTGACAACTAGACCTGTGATCAGCAGATCACTACAGGGAAGACCTGGGACATGTAGCATTGTCGTCCCCCCCTGTAAGCATAAGCGGAGTGGGCTGGCCTGGCGTATGCCAGTCCAGCATAGGGGTGTGAACGATGACCCCGGCGCTCTGGGCGTGGTTCCGTTCTGGGATGGACAAGAAGGTAACTAATGCGTGTGTCTCTGATGTGGTGTCGGCGCAACCCGGTCCGCAATCGGTAATGTTGCACCCTGTGACTCAAGTCCCACAACATGTGCAACATGGACGTAAGGGGGAATCACTGACCTTACATTCAACCATACTTCCATACTTGAATGATCATAGACATGACACATCCGTGTGAATTTGATTGTTTAATGCACATTCAGTGGAGTGTTGTGGCTGGAGCAGTACAGGGCCATACAAACCCAACTTTACATTGTTGGCCCGTGGAGGGCCAGCCAGAGTCCCTCAGGGAATGACAAGTACATCGGAAGAGGAAGAGTTCAGTCCGCAGTCTGATAGCTGTGTCATTGGTGACCAAACAGAATATGGCAGTCCATGTCGAGGTCCAAGGTGAGTGTCGCAGAGTGCATCGGGTGACAGTGGAAGGTGATGATGCAGAGGGCAGAACCAAGCAGAAACAGGCCATATGGCGGAGAAGAATGCAACCGCTTCCTTACTACCAGTAAGGCAGATCCATCCGCATCTTCGTCCTCTGATGTCTCATGTGCCTCACATGTGGGTGGTGGTGTTTTCCTTGCAGCACTGTATGGCACTGACACATCAGGGGCCGGAGGTGGATTGGCTGCCACACTGTGTGGCAGTGACACATCAGGTGCCGGAGGTGGATTGTCTGCCGCACTGTGAGGCACTGACACATCAGGGGGCGGAGATGTGGATGTCGAAGCAGCAGCAGCATTCATCTGCGCCAGGCCTTGTGGCAGCAATGCCATGACGAGGATATGCAGGGCATGGTAGATCCCAGCTACATCACGCTGGTGTGCAGCCGTGGCAGCCATTCTTTCCGCCTGCATCCGCTCCCTGTTCTCTATGAGCCCCCGCATGTGTCCCAACTCCCGGCTGACATCGCTGGAGCCACTCTGACTAGACAGTTGTCCTTGTCTCAGAGTCAGGACTCCAGCGATGTCAGTCATGGATCGTTGGAGAGCATGGAGCGGACTGTGGGTGTCCGTTAGGGACTGTAAGTGGTCCCTGATGGGACTTAGACACCCACGTATGGCATCTAGTTTGGCTGCCATGAGGTCGAACCCCACCCGCACCTGATCAGCCATCTTCTCCTGGCCCTCTAACACACGGCGTTGGAAGGCCATGTGTTGTTCATGGGGGTCCTGGGAGACAGCCGTGGTGGTGGATGCTTCCTGCTGTGTGGTCTGTGCAGGGGGTGGGGTTTCCTCGATGCAGCTGGGCTGCCCTGCTCCTGGAGATGGGGTGCCACGCTGTCCATGAGCCGTTGGAGGGTGTCGGTGTCGATGGTGGGGAGGTCCTCTTCATCATCAGTGAAGAGGTGTACCGTCTGCTCGGCAGGAGGTGTTGATATCCCCTCTGCAATGTAAAGGGGAGATGCAGTTTAACATTGTTTTCACATGTATGTTGACGCATTGTACAGGTTTACATACAAACTGCATGACAATGTACATTGTGACTGTTTGGGAGGAGCTGCCTATTTGATGCGGGACAGTGGACATTTCGACAACATCACGGATGTGTGTTTGTACTTGTGCATGGGTTTGTTGTGAGATTAGTGATGTGTGGGGAGGGACCCCTCTGGGCACATAGTCGACGGGGGCCTACTTGCAGTTTCTAGGTGTGCTGCAGTGTGCCAAGGGGATCAGGGGATCAGGGACATGCTCCAGAGTAATCGTGGGTGTGCACTCTGCTATGCTTAATTGTGCATGTGTGCCATTGTGCCTATTTCCCCCCGTCCCCCCAGTCCCTGGTTGTTACTCACCCTGTTGCTGTTGTGTCAGCTCCTGTCGAGCAGTGTCCGGTCCCCCAACTCCTGCCACCTTCTCCACACTGATGACTGTGGAGACCATTTCCTCCATCTCGTCCAGCTCCTCCTGTGGCGCTGGACTCCCACCTCCAGTCTGCATTGCTGCCTTCTGGTTGTTGGCGAGTTTCTGCTTGGTTTTGCGCTTCACATCATTCCAGCGCCTCTTGACCTCTTCCATTGTCCTCCTCAGCACTCCGATTGCATTCACCTTGTCCACGATGGACTGCCATATTCCATTTTTTGTCGCCAATGACACATTGGAGGTGACAAACAGTTGTTGATGGTATTTCATCACCTCCGTTATCAGGATCCTGTTTTCCTGCGGACTGAACCGCGTCTTCCTCTTCTTCCTGTCCTTGCCCTTCCATGACCCCGAGGTCCCGGCCTGGTTCTACTGGGGGCTTGTGGGCTTCTGCTCGTCCTCTGTTCCTGCTCCGGCTACCTCCATTGTGCTTCGCAGTTGTTTTGTTTTTGTTTGTGGTTTTTTTTCTGCTTTTGTAGTGATTATTCCCGCCTGACGTGGGAATTGCAAGCCTGGCGCTGCTTGTCGCCGATTTTTCTATCGCGGTTGGGCCCATCGAAACTTTTTTCACGTTCGGGTTTCCTTTTTTATCGCCATCGCGGTAGTTGTATCGCGGACATTTGACGCGTTATCGGGAGACTATCGCATGTTACCGCCGTGTTGGGAATACGACGTTGACACGGAGTTATTTTCCCGCGATAGACGGCAATATGAAAATGTGCGTTAGCCTTTTTTGGATTTGATTATCGCACGTTCCTGAGAATATCCCACACAGAGTGCTGAGCTGCACCCAATTTGGCAGCGCAGCGCTCGGGCATTTTCAAAACGCACGGATGCGCTGTATTCACAAGAATATGGCAAACCCCTGTGTTTTCCCTAGCGCTGGCGCTAAATTTAGCTGACTAGTGCCAGCGCAGGCACCCTTGCATCATACTGCAAGGGTGCCTGCATTGCAGGGAATGATTGTTTATGTACAGTAAGGGGTCCCTTCCTGCACATAAACAATAACTAAGGATGATTTGTTACTTCTATGTGTGCTACATTATGCAAAAGGTCAATATTTAATGATTGTTTATGTGCAGGAACGGACACCTTCCTGCACATAAACAATCATTGATGGCATTTTGCTCTTTCTATGTGTGCTGCAGAAAGCAGCACAAATAGAAAAAGCAAAAATGAGGAGAAATAAAAGTATTTCTCCTTGTTTCGCCATTCTAATGCCTGGTCTTGCATGGTGTTAGTTTTTGGCACTGCCTCCCAAACCTATAAGGATGACTTGGGTGGCAGGTATCAGCCATTTGTAAGGTATATTTAAATAATAAACAACTGTTGTTGTGCTTGTCTCTAAATTAGACAAACAGCACCATCATGTGTCAGAGCACTGGAAACCACCAGCTCAAATTAAGCACTGCCGACCCCCCACTGGAATTCCACACCTGAATTATGGGGATCCACTAGTTTCAGGTTGCATCAATCAGGCCAGTAATCTATTCACCGTGACCCATCCACCTGACTTCTAGTCACATTTCCTTAAGATTGAGAGAGTGCAGTATCTCTAGAGAGGTAAAATATTTTAATTTCTCTTCTAGTAGTCTGGGCCTTATTGATGGGTTTAGTACTACTTCCTTTTTCAGCTCACGAGCAGTTCTGTCCATTGCTTACAGCTCCCCCACAAAGCTTTCCTGATTACTACTGCCTGGCTCATGCAGTGTCCTTTCACTACAATCCTATAGGTCTCCCATTCAACTAATGCATGAGAGGTGGTATTAAGGTTCCACTGAAAACAGTCTCTAATCATATAAGCCAGGGGGGTCATTAAATTGGTCAGCATCTCCAACTGGCAATTGGGGTTATTTGATGCCCACACCGAAACATTATCATAAGGAGTTTATGATCCTATAATGTACGGACAAGATATTCTGGGAGTATGATCACATCACTAAGGGCCTAATTACGGTGGCGGTTGGTCAGAGGACTAACCTCCATCGCAGCGGGAATGATACTGCCTGACAAGGAGTTGGTGGTCCCACTTGCCATATTACGATAAGACCACCATGTAGGCGGTCAGAAACTGCCTTTTTCTACAGCGGCTTATGCTGCGGCCCAGGAAAAGGGCCGCAGTACAAGCTGCAGTAGAAAAAGGTACTTTATGCTCATCCATGCACCGGTGCATGGATGTGTGGGGGGGTACAACAAGTGCCCCCGGGCCACTTAGCAGTAGCTCACGGGGGACGGGGGCCCTGCTTGGGGCCCACAAAGTCACTTCCCGACAGCCTTTTCATGGAAGTGGGACCGCCCTGAAAAGGCTGTCTGAAAGGGAGATCGTAATCCTGACTGCGGTGCCTGCAGACACCGCCTCCATTCAGGATCACGATTCTGACTGCTGCCCCTTCGGGATCAGTAGATCCTGTCGGAGGCAACAGTCCGTCCCCCGACAGTCAAGGGTCCGGCTATTCTGGTGAATCAACATAGGTGTAGTCTGATCACAAGGGGAACCAGTAGCCTAATCTTAGAGATGTTTCACCTTCGGAGGAACCCAGCCTGGCACCTGGTGACTCCTGTGTCCTTTAGAACTGTAGCAGCAATTTTTACACAATGAGCAATGCACCTGGGTAATCGCAGTAAAACATGCCCAAACTCCCATTCCCCTGGGCAGAATGGCAATGGCTTTGTCCATCTGTTTGCAGTGTTAATCTCAGCAGATACCTAAGTCTATGACTACCTTATCTATCTTGGCATCCAGAGCTTCTTTAGAGGCCAAAATCGAATCCAGAATTTTGTCCAAATTACACTTTGGGTCCAATATGTGTGTTCCTAATATTTTAGAAGCATTTTGACAGTGTTACTTCTGTATCTCTTGGCTGATAGCTTTTTGCTGTGCTCCAGGTGCATGCTCCTTGACAGCCCTACTACTACTCATTTCCACTTTCCTTCTCTGATCTGACCCTCCTTCATCAGCTTCTCCCTGTCATTGCTCACGCCGTTGCTTCGAGCCGCAGTATCTCACTCTGGTCCGCTGTCAGGTGTCTAGGAGACAAGCCCCTCCGGTTCTGACGCCCAAGGAGCAGCTCTCCAGCCTGCCACGTCACCCCTGAGTGTGCAGGCTCACCACGCAGCCATGGCGGTCACCATTGTAGGCTTGGATAAAGTCAGACAGCCGGGAACCTGATTCAGAGCAACTTAATCCAAGTGCAGCTGGCACAATTCCTCAGAGGAGGTAGAAACTTGCCAAATGCTGATATCTGCTCTGGCTTTCATCCAGTCCTATTAAAGGGGGTGATTAAAGTACAAGGAAATTACTGCACATTTTACAACACATTTCCCAGAAAGGATGACATTACATATTGCTTAAGTGAGTGAAGCCTGGCACAATACCTTAACACCTTACTAACATGAATGACCTCAGTAGCAAGGTGGGTGAGAACGATTTCACCACCACCACCATCCTTCAAAACGTTCACATTTTGCTTTTCCAGAAAACCTGGGCTAAACAGCTGGCTCCAATTTCAGGTTTGAAGGAATTCCATCAAAAAGCATCAAAAAGAACTAAGGCGGGTAGAGCCGCAGGTGGCTTCTCCACATACATAGGAACTCATCTACAGTGACACCAAGAACCAATAGATCTGGGATTACCATGGGCACAATGCATTAAACTTTCAGCCCCGACACTACCAACATTACAAAGTAATGTCAGTAATTTTAGTCTTCTAATCCGCAATGTATACATTCACCCCACTCAGAAGAGCAAAGCAGGAAAGATAGAATCATTAACAGCAATGCTAAAATCGCTACAAGATACTTTCCCTCAAGATCGCATCATTTTGTCAGGAGATTTTAACCTGTACTTACTGCAAACCAACACTCATCGTGTCTACAACGTTCAATCGGTACCAATCAAACCATACCGCCAGTAATTGCAACCCATTCCAGATTTGATCACCATGGGAAAGCATGCACCACGGCCTTGAGAACATCGGCGTGTTTACTTTTAACAGCAGCCTTCCTCAAGACCAACCAGCAGCTTTTACCAGGACATCGAATAAAACCAACTCCATCTTAGATTGCACATTTGTAGATACAGAGCTGCTACTCATGATCACTCATTACCATATAACAGCCAGAATGGAGAGTGACCAACTCCCCCAGCACATTTTCAATATGTCCACCCCGAGCCCCTCGAGCTAAAGACCTGTTGGCAGCACCCTGTGCCTATAACCTGAAGCGCCTCGCTTGGAATGGAACAATGGCAGCCACAATTATGGACTATATAACCACGTTCATAACCCAACCAAACTATACACATAGGTTGTCATCATGGCAATCTTGGAAGACCTTGACAGTGGCGCCCACCGCTACCTTTTCATCTAATTTCACACAACATTGTAACACTCTTAGTAAAGGCACAGCCTGGTTTACCACATCCCTCTCATTGGAAAAAAGAGAATTAAATAGGGAGATCATGAAACTCCGGAAGTGGGACCCACAGTTCAGCCACGTTACTAGGAACCAAATTGCAACTTTAAGGTGACGCCTATAACAAGGACATCCGGACAACTAAAAAACACTCAAGACAAATGTATGGCTAAAGCTTCTGCAAAATGCAAAATGAAAAACAGTAAACAATTCTGGGCCAAAATCAACTCTCCAGCAAATGGCAGATTCTGCCATCACAACGCCGGCTTCTCAGAAGCCTACTGGATTACTTACATAACAGCGGCATTCCCCACACAAGATGCAGATAACGCAAATCAGAATGCCACACCAACCTCGACAACCACTTTTCCAGAAAACTCATTGATAAAACTTCCAGAATGCCAATGGATGAAAGATTTGCAAGTCCGGATCACCCTTAAGAGATTGAGACCAGACGGGGCCCCTTGACCACATGGGCTCCCAAATGCCTTGTTTCAGTATGATCAATCTTTTTGGGCCTCGTACCTCACTCCGCTGTTTAACCAGGCCTTTATTACCAACTCCATCCCAGCATCTTGGAGAGGTAGTATTCTACACCCCATCTTCAAATCTGGCTCTCGGTCCAACCCAGCGAATTACAGATTAATCACCATTATTAATGTTGAAGCCAAACCTTTTGTCTCCAATTTACTATCAGATCTTCAAGACTGGGTTTCATCAGCAAACATCATCCCGAAAACTCAGGCAGGATTTAGAGCCAGCATGAGCACAATGACCAAACTCCTCGCACTCAGCCTCCTTGTCGAAAAAGCTAAATGCAAACGTTCAAAACTATACGCCTGCTTCGTTGATCTGAAAGCAGCATTAGACAGGGTACCGAGAGATTGTCTTTGGCCAAAGATGGCCAGGTGGGGCGTACCATCAAAATTATTGGAGGCCATATCAATCTGTACTCAGATACTCAGGTTCAAGTAAAAATAGGTAAAGGCAATAGAACAACCAGCAAGATCACCACACACACCGGTTTAAAGCAAGGGAGAGTCCTTGCCCCCTGCCTACTCAACATCTTCATGGCGGACCTCGATGTGTGATTATCGGAAGTAATAGGCGACCCTCCCAAACTAGCAAACGAACCAGTGCAGTGTCTACCATCTGCGTATGATATTGTTTTATTTAGTCAGACACCGATTGGCCTCCAGCGCCTAATAACAAATCTTGCTGAATTCATCGAAATGCTGGGCCTGGAACTCAACTACAACAAAACAAAGGGAATCTGCTTCTCAGCAAACTCCAGCCACCACTACACTACGTTTAAGTGGAAAGCAGCTGCAAAAACATAGATCTGGCCAAATCTTATAAATATCTGGGAGTGGTAATGGATACTACTCTATCCATCAAGGAGCATCAAGGAGCACCTTCTTTAAAGGAGGGCCTGGTCCAACAAGCTATGGTTCGTTTTCAACTTGCTGCAAAAAAAGATGGGGAGCACATCTCAGCACTACCTATTACAGGTCATTGGGGCTAAGTTCCTCCCTTCACTCACCTATGGCTCGGAATCATTAAAGGAGAGCGATGTAACTACCCTTAACCAGCTCCAATCCCTCTTGTTCAAGTGTATTTTTTGACTTCCGCAATACATCTCACAAGCACAGGTATGATTGGAGTTTGGGTTATGTCATCAAGCCCCGGTAAGTATGGGTGCAATCATCAAATTGTGTTGGAAGATGAGATCAGCTCTACCTGACTCAGTTGCTACTCTGTGCTGGTCAGAAATGGAGAAACAGCCCACATAAAAAAACTGGCCAACAGTGGTTCAGCAAGCATTAACCTATTTAAACCTGGCCAAAGCTTGGTATTCAAGCAACAGCTTTACCACCTTCAAAAAAATCCCCAATAAGGCAGCTAAATTCCATCCTTTGTCATTCGATAAAGAGGAGATGGCCTGTAAGAGGCACGGATGGTCAGTTCTTCATACTTATACCAACTGGAGCCCACAACCGTATCTCACAAATCATATTTCACAGACCATTCGACACTCTCTTCTTCTAAGCCATATGATTGCCTTCCCATCGAAAGATCTTGTTACAGTTTGGGAGCAAATTTGGCCGGACTCCTGCTGTCACCTACGCGGTCTTTCAGAGGAGAGTATATTACATTGCTTTTGTCCCCCCGTCATTCACCTCAGACGGAAACTGTTACATCCTGCCCTGTGGGTTCTTCAGATCAGATCTTGCTGTCCCGCAGTGATGGTGCTTCTAAATGGCCATAACATCCTGCTCTCCTGTAGGGCCACAAAGTTTCTTCTACAAGTAAAAAGGCTGCTTCCACCACAGTTGGCGACTTCCTGCGTAATATATTTTTTCTTTTTTCCTTTATTCCTCCTTTTTGTATTTTAGAGACTTTCCCTTGTGCTTTGCTCCAAAACCTTCTAGAGTAATAATACTTCCGTACTACATCGCACTCAATGCGCTTAGTCATGAATGTCACTAATGCATAGCACAATTTTCTGTGCAACACAATCTTTGTTTTACACTTGCCCATTCAGAGATGGCACCCGGCTGTTATTGTTTCAGGTAGCCAATCCAGGTATGAGATTTTCAATATAAAGGGCCAACTGTGAATTTTTCATGAAAAATGACTTTTTGCATGACACAGCATTCATTTACTATTTTTTACTCGTAATGCATTTTGTTTATTTTGTTGAACTTATTGCGCACTTTTCAACCTATGTAAACAAGCACATTTTAATTCCTGAATTGTACTTTTTGCAATGATATTTATTAATTTGCAAATAAAGATTTACTTACTTGCCTTATGAGAAGGCAGCAAATATAAAACTATGGCCCATCGTAGGACAAGTTATGTGGTGGAACACTGAAACCAAGGCTCAAATTTCTACATAAATCTGGGGGTGAACTGTGTAAATCCAGGAACACACTGCTGAATTATTGCCACTTAAGCAAAGTTACACAACTTTGCCGTTCTTTGGGGCTTTGATACAGAGATTGAGTAGGAGGGTGACATGAATGCTGGGAATGATAGACAGGTAGCATATAAGCAGGGTGGTTCCACTAAAAGGATGAATGAAGTATCCAAAACTATTTTTAAGGTTAGTGGACTTAGACCAGGGGTCTCCGACGAGTACCTCAGAAGCTATTGGTGGCTCACGATACCCTCAAAGTAGCTCTCAGTGGTGAAGTCAAGCCCAATATCTCATTCAGAGAGTCTGTCCATATGAAAGAAGGCAGCACTCCTCATCTCAAGACCATTAGAGTGACAGCCAGCCAAATCTATAGCAGGGACTCATACAAACACTCAAATACACTGTGTTGGCCTATGGGGTCTGCCACATGACCACCTTTATTCAGTCCCAATCTATCTAACTCATGAGAATGGCCAAGTTGTAGTCCCTACTTTATCAGTGGCACCATGTGAGTGAACAGTGGACCATAAAAGAAGAGTGGTTGCAGTAGCTTGAGCAGTAACCAGTATTGACCGACCTAAGTGAGGGACTGCAGGAGTCAGAGTGAAAATGTGTCATTTGGGTGCATGATCAGCCAAAGAGCTGAGGAGAGTTGGGTATTATTCAGAATAGATAAAATTCAAGCTTCATTTGCATTTGTTTATAATAAACACTATCGCTTCCTAGAAGCTAAACCTGGTGTCAAGGGCGGCAAAATGTGTACGCTAGTCTCCATCATAAGGGTTTTTTCTCTGTCACAATTGTGTCCGTTCAAGGGCATAATAGTGTCAATGGCATATTAATAGTCAACCTTAACTATTGTGGGCATTGTTGGTCTACTCGTAGCATACTGGCAGGCATCACTGACATTTTACGAGCATGACTAACCTATTTTTAGTTATCCCTCACGGTGCGGCCCCTCACATAACAATGGCCATAACTGATATATGGTGATCACTCTGCCCTTTATGGTGTCTGGAACAATTGTGGGTATTATTGGCATAACACAGACATCCTCAGTGCTATGGTGAGCATCTGTGGCCTATGATTGTAATACCTGAGCATTAGAAGTAGTCTTTCCATGTGAGGCATTTGTACAGGTTAAGTACTCGATGAAAATGACAAACTGATGTTTGGGGACTGTGTATTTCTTAAAAATGAAAACTGATATTTTGAAGGCATTTTTTTTTCAAATAAAGGTTTTTTTCTGGAAAATTGAGTTTGTTTGCCCAAAATGGAAAGAGGTATTTGATAGAAAAATATGTGCATTTTCAGAAACTGATATGCGACAAAGACGAAAGGGTGTAATTCTAAAGCACATATAAAGTTGATATTTAACTGATATATATTTTATAGTGTTATATCCCGCATAGATGCCCTAATGTAGACCCATTCGTACATGCCCTAAAATGGACGTATTCATATTTACCCTAATATGGTCATATTCGTACTTGCCCAATTATGGTCATGGCCGCATATACCCAATTATGGTCACAACTGTACATGTCCTATTATAGTATGATTCCTTATGTAGGCATGATCTTTCACCTACATTGGTCCCAGCTAGTACACAACGAGCTCTGAGGGCTGAACGTTATCTATCCTGTGGTTTTGAATGCAGCAGGGTTCTTCCAAACACAGGCCCACACTGTACTCATTAATTATGTATGGCTTTCTAAGAATACACCACTGGCATAATATGTATGTACAAAGTTCACCCCTGACGTCTTCCTCATGTCCAATACAAACCATACTGAGGACCGAGACTCATTAGGGTATAAATACACCACATCTTGCCCCGGTAAGAGAGAGGGAACCGAGACTTCCATGCTGACACACTGACCAGAGACGCTGAGGCTCCTGCATGCAGTCGCTCAAGCTGACAGTGGTCTGTCACAACCCGGACGGGGTGTCCAACTCGAGACCAGGACGGGGTCCCACACTCTCTCTATTCAGGTATGGGGGTTCGACTAAATCCTAGAAGGATTCTTGGCTCTTAGCTTCTAAGACCTACACACATATGCTAGGTACACTCAGGTACATCTAGGTAGGCATCGTAGGAGTACGCGCACTTGCATAATGCTTTTATATTCATGTATGTATTCATGACTATCGCAATATGGTAGATCTGTTCTATCCCTTTGCTTTTATCGTACTGCTGATAATATATCTCTGCTATTGTCTTCTGGTTACCGCAGCACATATATTTTACACTAGAATAACAACTGTTCAATAAATACTTATTGAAACGCCTGACTGTTTATTCTGTGTAACTCTCTGAGACAAACCGAATAAGTGAGCACGAGTGACTGAGCGAAAGGTAGTACATTGTTTCCACGATTCTGAGGGAATCAGGGTTGTCATGTTCTAAGGTTGCCAGAAACTAATCTCTCCCCGATAAGAGGAGACACTAGTGGCACTGTGAGCTAGCTAATGCAAAACTAGGCTAACATATACGGTGGGGGTGCACGGAATCAGTCTGCCACCAATCCCGCAGTATATGTTATCCAAACGCGCAGGTCCTGCAGGCGTACTATAGGAACTACACGACATGGCGCCACCAACGTTGGTTGGGTACTTATTTAACAGTAGAATCTGAGCAGTTCAGTCGTGCTATTCTCAGAGAACCTACTCACAAAACCCCAGAGAAGTCTGGAGTGGGTGGGCACAAAATCCGCCGCAGCTGAGTAGTACGAGAATACTATTTATTGGCTGTTGGTTATTCAAGCTTGAAGGACATTTAGTTCCTACATTTGTGCACTTACACCTTATTTTAAGAACTCTTTAAACTCCATTCTTCCAATTTAAAATGGTGGAAGAAACAAACACAACAGTGAGAGTTACAACAAACCTCTTCGGTTTAGGAGAAGAAGACCCTGAAGATGCAATACAAATTGCACCAAATTTCAGAAGGGCAGTCACCATAAAACTTCTAGAACATGGCTTAAGAGCCAGGGGTGGTAAAGTAATTTTTGTGATCGAGGCACACGAATCCAATTAAACAGAGGTGTTCTATTCATGGGTTACATTCCCAGCAGCGAATCCAGTTACAGATGTATTTCACTACTACCTAAAAGATGAAACACCAGCGGACTATACTCCTTTTGAGGAGTTAGAGATTCCGCTCACTTACCAGGAGCATAATTACTGGTTTAAAGGCGCCCTACCCCATGTACGAGGAAGAGCAAGATTAGGCCCGCTCGGAGGAGCAGGAGCCACATGGCCCATATTAGCGGCATACACACCGCATCCTGACATTGACACAATGCCACAGCCAGACTTACTCATACAACACAGAGATTTAATTAAAATCTACAGAAACCTCACACAATTTGTGATGAGGACTTTAACAGTTCAGCCTGCACCAGTTGCAGCACAAGACACTCCAGTCCAAGGTACAGTTAATAAAATAACTCCACAAACATTACACGCGATAATGGGCAAAATACCAGCAAAACGCGAACAAATCCCATTCTGGATAGCTCAGAAAATAACTCAGCTTGAAGCAGTATTCCCGAATACTACAACCAGTGATAAACACAGAATTCTAACAATCTGCTTGCCCATGGGTCTCACACCACAAGTAGAGGACTGCACCTCTTGGGGTTCAGTCTTTGCTGCCATATATACCAGAACACATGGTATCCCGTCCTTAGCAGTAGTACCTGACGTATTGAAACAGATACAAAATGAGTACGGAGCAGTGCCTGCCCTTAACTTAGGGATGAAGTTACTAAATAACTTTGACCAGGTCTCAGCCATAATACTAGCTAACATTAAGGGGGAAGCAGCTTCTGTGGCGATCCGCCAACGCCTAAGGGAGTTCAGTCCAGATGACCAACAACACGAACTACCCAAAATAATTGAAACTGCATATGCAGAACTAGGCAGAGACAGTTTGGGTGGGAAAGCATTAAAACCACAACTGGTGGGAAGTCCTCAAAAGGACACTACAAAGCAGACACCTACTTCTTCTAAAAAGAAGTGGGAAAATAAAAAACAACAAAAGTCTAAAGACACCAGATCTCAGTCCAGAGGTAGGTCTCCTCAACAGGAGCCCTCTGGAAAGAGGTATAACCTCAGGAATAGGGATAACATTAAAACACCTGACAGGTATCAGGATACTGATACTCGTTCCTCTCGTTCCTTTCAGGGTTCATCACGAAACTCCGAGAGGGAAGGACGGTCAAAGGAGCGTACAAGGTCCAGAGACACGCAACGCGCTGCGGACTACGCACCTAAAAAAGAAGATAAACAAAAATCAAAACCTCAGTTCAAAAAGAAGAAGGTAGAAGGTGATCCAGCGCGGCTAATATAAATTCTTCTCCTTTGGACATGACATCCAGGTATATCATTCTTTTAACAACTATACCATATGACGGTGGGGCCCATAACACCGGATAAACATTCACTCTCTCAATCGTTTCCCTGGGTCACATCCACTACTGCCAAAGAGAAGAATGTAGTTGCTGGAGGAACGGGATACCTTATTAAAATCGACTAGATAATTTCTCAAACATCAGTATTAATCCTGTCAGTTCTAAGACATCAAGGTATTCCGCTCTTTGGTCGATGGACCAACTAGTAAGAATAAGTTGATGGTGATCAAGACCAGCTCAATCACATTAAAACTTATTAAACATTACACTTATTATTGAGCTAAAGAACCACAGACTCGTAGTTTTAATTTATAATAGACTTAATCTACCTTCTTTAAATGCATGAATAAGATTCAATTTTATTAATCGTTTAATACATTTCAATATCATTATAAGAAATAAGCTTTAAGAAAGAATTTTATGCATACCCTTTTTAGATGAGGAATAAAAGTTGACCAAAGCAGATAAATTGTAGATCACAGCATAGAATTCCCAAAACTGACTGTCTGTCCCTCTAAACAGGCCTCCTCGACGGATCTCCTATACAGATTTCCTGCATCGGTCTCGTTCCTTCCCAGTCAAGTTAAAGTCAAAAATAATTAATTCTATTAAGAAAATGGCCTATAGAAGATAGCAGCAGTTCTCCAGCATCAACGCTCGGTGCTCAAAAATTATAGATGGAATAGCGCTCCTCCTACTTAAGAGTAGGTCCTCTTATACCCTACTACTAGCCTACTAAACAGAAAAGTTGCAAATCTTTGTGGGCGAGAATCACGCTAATTGGTCCATTGGAGGGGTGGCAAGCATCACCTCATTGCCCTCCTTGCTCAAACCGGTTCTGAAATTGTTTATAATTTTGTCCTTTCACACGGCTTTAGGGTAATAGCAATACGATTGACATTTCATCAAATGTTTCTACTTCTTTGTAACTTTATTTTAAACAGTCCATTGTTAATTCACTGTTGCTTGTCCCCTGTTCTCACTGATTCACGCTGAGTCCTTCTTGGCACTTGCTTGGTGTCAGGTCAGGCTGACCTTGACACTTCTCACTCTGGGCTCGACTTGTAGCCACGTGATATGTCTCTGTGGCTTTCTTCCGCTTGGAAGCCATCTTTGCATCTGCGCATTGAGCCCATTTGCCTCGGCAGCCATTTTTACAGCACAGCCTAACAGGCCCGAACGAACTATCATGAAAACAAACACAATCATAATTAAAATAGAGAAAATAAGCCTTTTCGTTTCCCACCCGTCATTCTAAGTACCCCAATTAGGTGTTACCTAGCAAAAGCGACATGTAAAGCCAAGTTTACTTACCATCCGCAATCTTTTGCCACAATACAATTTACTACATAGCACAAATCATGCAATATCACTCTAATTAGTACGCAAACCTTTATATTAATATTATTTCACGTTGACAAATGTAAATAGGTTAACTTTGCACATAAATTGCCAGTTACCACTTATGTATAATGTCTATAAGAGTCGTAAAATGTTGATTAGTCAGTCAAACAATTAATAACATTAATTTATTAGCATGAATATTAGGGGGTTTCAAAAAAAAATTAATTTACCTTGCTCCATCAACTCCCCCCTTTGGTGATTTTTAATATCACCACAAAAACCCATGTTACACAATTTTCTCAGATAGAATGTTTCTTGTCCACTTGCTTTTTGTTAGTTTTACACATCAGTATCCCTTTCATCTTGTCTTTTTGTTCTCTCGTACATGTTTTCTTTTAGTTCTTCAAGTTCTATTTCACCCAATTCTCGTTCTCTTTCTTTATTTATCTTATTCTCTCTTTTTATTTTGTTTTGTCTTTTTCTCCTTTTAATACATATAATAACAAATTTCACTAATAACACCACTAATATTACTACTGTTGCTGATATCAAAACTTTCCCTACAATAGAACTACCTATCTCAGTGAACCATTTTGGTATTGCGGAAAAACTCTTACCAAGTTTCTCCCAGGCATTTTCAACCTCCAGTGGAGCAAGTTCTTTGTGCAAATCAGAAATAGTCTTTATATACTTCTGTATATTTTCACTTTTATCTGGAATGTAAGTGCAACAATGTTGGACTTTCAGCATTCCACAGACTCCGCCCTCTTTTGCCAAAAGAATGTCAAGGGCAAGTCGATTTTGCATCACCATAGCTCTCATGGCAACCATCTCGGGGGCATATTATCAAGGCGGCGATAGTCAATTATCGCCGCTTTAGCGTCCGTTTTTGGCCGAAAAGCGGCGATAATTCTATCGCCTAATTAACAAGGACACGCTAGCGCGTGATTCCTGCATTAGCGTCCGTTTTCTGCACGCCTCCCATCGCATCGCTAATGAGATGCAAAGGGGGCGTGCCTGTGAAAACAACATGGGGAAATATCGCTAACCCAGGTATCGCCATATCAACAACGTGGGTTAGCGATATTTTCAATCGCGTTAAGTATGCCTTAACGCAGGAATTTAACGTCTGCTAAATTCCTGACTAAGGCATACCTAACATGGGGGGTGGATTGTGTGGCTAAGACCACAGGCCCTATCACCAAGGATATCGCCGTTTTCCATGGGACATCGCTGGAAAACTAGCGATGTTCCATGGAAAACATCGCTATCACTGGAAAATTATCGCCTTTGCGCTAAGCGTTGTTAATACAGCGCTAGCATGGCGATAATTTCCAGCGATAGCCGGCGATAGGATTCCTCGCGCTAACAGCGGCCAGCGATAATTATCGCTGCCGCTTGATAATATGCCCCTTGGTATTTACCATTAAGAACCCTCCAGCAGTATTCGTTGATAAACGATCTACTACTGTGGACAATTTCCGAATTTTAAATGCATTCAAAGATATACCCACTGCTGGTATCATTGCTCCAAAAATGTCACCAACTATTTCTGAAAAACTTTCCCTTTTTCTACGTGTGAATGTTTCCCCCATTTCTTGTGTTCCTTTTTCTCCTCTCTCCACATGAAAAATCTTTGGAAAGACCAGGCCTAAATAGCACAACCCATACCAATGGTCCGGTAACCTGTAATAAGCTCTGTTTCCACAAATATAATAGATCCCTGGAAATATCGGATCCTTTCCTCCTTTGAATCCCCATCCTCCTAAAATTTTGTAATTGTCTCTGCAGTCACTGGAACCCACGAAATAGTTATCATATCTAGTTCTATTTCTACTAATGCACAACTTTCCCTGTTGGGGCCAATCTAAGGTCATAGCTGTATTTGTCTTTTTCTTATCATTACTTTCTCCTTCAAATGCCCAAAGGGGTGTTTTTGTCTCTTCTTCTATTACCTTTCTCTGAAACTTGACTCTTCTGCTTTCTACCATTTCTAAAAATACCTTTTCTTCTTTCTTTAACTCACAGGTAAGGTTGTGTTTAACTATATTTTCTAATGTTAAATCTTCATTTTCTAGGAAAACGTCACCAAACATCCTTGCTTCTTTCACTTTGTTCAATTCAGGTATTATTGGAACCTTTGCAAAAATCTTATTTATGTCAGTATAATAATATTCTAATCTACCTGTTTTATAAAACAAACTAGCTAAAACACTACATGTTATTCCATACGTCAAAGGAAGGTGATGATAGGTCACACCTTCTGAAACAGACGCAGGTAATTGCATACAAACATAACAATCTCTCACATCCATTGTTTCTACATATTCATATAATAATTTTGTGAAAACGTTCTTTGAAAAATCAGTTATGGATCTATCCTTATGCAACTCGGCACCATCTATTAATGTTGCTTTGTTCTGTATGTTAGCTTCTTTATCCTTTTTCGTGTTATTTTCCCTTATAGACGTTTCTTCTACAGCTAGTCTAATTGTAATAGTAATTGCTAAAATGAGCCAGACAAACATTATTAATCCGGTACAATAAAAACACATTCTACACCATTTACGCAAAACATCACATCTACATCTTCTATTCTCTGTGTCTACCATTCTATTCTATTACCTAGATATATATATATAGAAAATGTGTCACCACACTTCAGAATGACGTTTCAGCCACTCTACCCTCTCACTTTGTCTCGTTTGGTACTTTCTTTAGTTCTTCTCAGAACTCTTCCTTGTCTTGTTCAGGTTTGTGTGTCCAGTCCGGTTTTTCTCTTTCAACCTTGTTGCACTTCACTTTCACCCATTGGTTTGCAGCTTTCTTCTGGGTTCTAGTGAGTGTTATCTTCTTCTTTGATGTCAGTCAATGCGATGTATAGCCACTCAGGTGACTTATATTTCAAATTAGGTTTCTTTTCTCTTTTTGTTTTCTGCAATTGTTTTCCACCTTGTTTTCCTTGTTCCTTTTGACTTGTTATCTCATTTACCTGTTCTGCATTATCTCTGTTTAAGTTTATAATTTTGTATCTCAATCTTTTGACTTCGTGGGGCCAATTATCTCCTTTTCTCGGCCTTTTCGGTTCACTTTCATTTTCCTCTCGTTCAGCTCTCCAAGTTCTCTTTCTTGGTCCTAGTCTCTGTTTTCTTTCTTCTTCACTTTCTTCAGATTCTGTTTCAGACCTTATTTCACTTCCTCTTATTTTGAACTTTATGATTTCGTTTTCATCTTCTATCTCTGAACCTTCTTGTTTCTTTTCTGTTGTGGCACTTGTTTCTATCCCTCCTCGAGGTTCTTCCGGACTCTCGTTGATCTCTCTGTCTGTTTCTAAATTTCCCTGTCCTCTTGTTTGTTGATCTGTCCCTATTGCTCCTTGGGGTTCTTCCAATTTTTCTTCTATCTCTCTATCCGAATCTATCCCTCCCTCATCTAGTTCAACAATCTTTGAAGGAAATCTATCATAGCTTGTGCTTGGCTGATCATTGTCACTGTCTCTTGGTTCAGTTTCTTCGTTTATGATGTCAGTTTTCCATTTGTTTTTTAGCTTTTCATCACAATCTGATTGGTCTGTTTCAGACGCTGAACTTGTGTCTGATATTTCCAGATGTCGACTTACAGGTCGATCTTCAAGTTCTGGAACCCTGCTCGTTTCGATTTCTGCATCGGATGCTGAACTGGTATCAGATATCTCCAGATGTCGACTTACAGGTCGATCTTCAGGATCTGGAACTCTGATAGTATGGCTGGCATGTACCCAGTTTTTCACTCCTGCACATTTGACGGCAGTTGTTGTCACCAGGATCACTTGTCGTGGTTTATCCCAGCGAGGAACCAGACAGTTTCTTCTTCTGTGGACTTTTATGCAGACCCAGTCTCCTGGACTCAAGTCATGAGCTGGTTTTCTTTCGAGAGTGGTCGCATCCGGTCCAACATGATGAAACACAGACTGTACCACATCAGCCAACCCTTTGCAATAATCTAACACGAGATCATCAGTTATAGTCAGCAGTTTGTTGACAGGTACATGTGCTTGACTCATTGCTCGTCCCATGATTATTTCGTGGGGACTCAGACCTGTGTTTCTGTCAGGTATGCTTCTGATAGTCATTAGCACCAATGGTAGGGCATCTGGCCATTTGAGTCCTGTGGCTTGACACATTTTCCCCAACCTATTCTTTATTGTTCCATTCACCTGTTCTACTACTCCAGAAGCCTCTGGTCTGTATGCACAGTGCAATTTCTGTTGACTGTCAAGAGCTTCACATATCAGTTGGATTAACTCGTTTTGAAAATGTGTTCCTCTATCTGTTTCAATCGTTACTGGAAAACCATACCTTGGAATTAATTCTCTCAGCAGGAGTTTGGCTACAGTAACTCCATCATTCCTTCTTGTCGGATAGGCTTCCACCCAACGAGAAAACAAACAAACGACCACAAGAACGTACCTCAGGCTATTGCTTGGGGGCATTTCAATAAAATCAATTTGCATTCTGGTAAATGGACCTCCCTCTCGCCCTATTGTTCCTAGACTCACTACTGTTTTCCTTCCTGGATTTATCTGTTGGCAAATAAGACATCTTTGACAAAGACTTTCAGCTATGGCTCTCAATTTTGGGTTATACCAGGTTTGTCTGAAAAGTCGGATCATGGCATCCCTTCCAATATGAGCTTGTCCATGGTACATCCGTGCCATGTTAGAAATCATGCTATCAGGCATAACTGGTCTTTCATCTTTATAAACCCAAATGTCATCTTCCTCCCTTTTCCTGCATCCTGCTTTTATCCAACAATCTTTTTCCTCCTCATTTGCTGCTTCCTGTAATTGTCTTACTTCATTCCATGTTTCAACAATGTTAGTAAACAACAAGGGACATGGAACATGCTCTCTTTCTCTTCTTCGATTCAATGATACCACATTTTTAGCACAATACTGGGCTATCTCGTCGGCATACCTGTTGCCAACAGTAATGTAATCCGCCTCATTTTTGTGTGCAGCACACTTCACCACCGCAATCTGTTTAGGCAGCTGTATTGCCTCGAGCAATTTCTTCACAAACTCACCATTTCTAATTGGAGTTCCTGCAGACGTCAAGAAACCTCTCTGGGACCAGATCTGCCCAAAATCATGGACCACTCCGAAGCCATACTGGCTATCCGTGATCACTGTGATTCGAACATTCTTTCCCAGTTTGCATGCTTGGATCAGAGCAATCAATTCAGCCACTTGGGCGGAACGTATCCCTCTCAAACAAGATGCTTCCATTATTTCAGCTACTGTACATACAGCATACGCCGCACTTAAAACTCCTTCACTCGTCCTCAGGCACGAACCATCCACAAACATCACATAATCTGATTCTTTTAAAGGCTCGTCCCTAATATCAGGCCTTGGTTTCGTACAATATTCAAGTACATCCAAGCAATTATGATCAACTTCATCTTTGTCTATCACACTCCCTTCATCCGGCAAAGATGTCGAAGGTTTCACGCTTGTGCATCTGTCAATGGTTACATTGTCTGCACTCAAAATCACTTTTTCATACCTAGTCAGCCGACTTTGTGTCATGAATTGAGTTTTGGTTCTTGTCAAGAGAATTTCAACAGAGTGTGGAACATACACTCTCAGTGGATATCCCATCACAATGCCTTCACTTTGTTCCAGACTCACACAAGTAGCAGCTACTGCTTTCAGACATCCAGGCAACGCCTTTGCTACCGGGTCTAAAACAGCTGAAAAATATGCGATAGGTCTTTTCCTTTTTCCATGTCTTTGCACTAAAACTGAAAGTGCACACCCATCTCTCTCACTACAATACAGCTCAAATTCTTTTTCATAGTCAGGCATTCCCAGTGCCGGTGCTTCACACAGTTTTGTTTTCAGTTCTTTGAAAGCTTTCATTTCTTCATCATTCAATTCAAACGGATCTTTAACATCCTTTTCGTCAATCGCTGTAAAGGTTTTGCAATTAATGAAAGTCCACTTATCCATTGTCGACAATACCCGACCATTCCAAGGAACATTCTCACTTCTCTTTGTGTCATTGGAGCTCTCATTCCTCGGATAATCTTTATTCTCTCTGTCGTTACCTTTCGCACTCCCTTTTCAATCTTGTGACCTAGGTATTGAACCTCTTGTTGACAAAATTGTAATTTAGACAGGGACACCTTATGTCCTCCTTCGGCTAAATGGTTCAGTAAAGCAATTGTGTCAGTAACACATGCTTCTTTAGTTTTTGATGCCACTAATAGGTCATCAATGTATTGAACCATCACAGATTTTTCAGGCATTTTTAAATCTTCCAATGGTTTCTTTAAGATCTGATTAAAGATTGAGGGGCTTTCTGTATACCCTTGAGGAATTCGGCACCATGCCAAAACACGCTCTCCGAACCTGAACGCAAATAATGGCTGGCTATCTGGATGTAACGGAATAGAGAAAAATGCATGGCACAAATCAATGACTGTATACCATTCTGCATCACGTGGTATCTGATACAGTATTACAGCGGGGTTTGGTACAATTGGACAACAAGGAATAACAATTTTATTGACCTTTCGTAAATCTTGCACTATCCTATATGTCCCATTTGGCTTTTTCAGTCCCATAATAGGTGAATTACATGGACTGCTCATTATTTCTTTCAAAATTCCCTGTTCAATCATTTTATTGATTACAGGTGTTATTCCTTCGATAATTTCTGGCGTCAATTTATATTGTGGAGTATTTGGGTAATTTGTTCCTTCTCTCACAGTAATTTTTACAGGGTCTACTCCTCTCATTAACCCAATGTCTCCACCTGTAAAATCCCATACCTCAGGTCTGACTGTCTCTTTTAACTCATTTGGGATTTTCTCTACATCAAACACAGGAAACATATCATTCACTCCTGGTTCTAATTCCGCCATTGTCATTTTATACAATACATCTTCATCTGGTGTCTGGAATGCAATTCCATCCGGGGTACAATAAATGGTGCAATTCATTTTGCAAAGTAGTTCGCGTCCTAGTAGGTTTACAGGACTGCAATCACATACCACAAATCGGTGCATTTCTCTGAATGGTCCAACTTTCACTTCCACTAATTTGGTAAGAGGCGCCTTAATCTGCTGATTCGAAACACCTACAACTTGGATAGATTCACCTGAGAGAGGAAGGTTTGGAATTTCCACTGATCTAACAGTAGAACGGGTAGCTCCGGTGTCCACAAGGAATGTCACATTTGCACCATTCACTTCTCCATCCACAAATGGACCTGTCTGATCTACCTCTAGAGTTGTGCCAAGTACGCACTCTTCCTCCTCTCCTAAGCACCGTCATAAACTTTCATCCGATTCATTCCCATCCTGGCGTAACCAATACTGCGATATCGCAGCTGCGCGCGGCAATTGTGTTACCTGCTCTCCTTTGTAGAATCCTGTCTCTGCACTGTATCTCTGAGGGTTTACACTCTTGGGAAGTGGTGGTTGTGGCACCTGACTCTGTTGCGTAACTACCTGCGGTTGCTGCAGCTGTTGGTAACTCACCTCACTCTGCACCTGTGGATTTAATGATTGATTTTCCGTATTAGCTTTTGGAGGAAATTTACACTTGTTTCTCCAATGCCCTAATTTTCCGCAATTGTGGCACGGCCACTTCTTCTTTGCCTCTTCTATACTCATCTGACCTTTGCCTTTACCTATATTCGGTTTGGATTTAGTTTGTCTTGTCTCATTAATCTGATTATTCAATTGAGCTTCTTGTTTTTCTGCAACCTTCACTTGTGCCCACATCGCTTTCTCTTTTAATTTACGCTGTCTGCATTCAATGTCATCACTACAATACTTAGCATACCTCAACATCTCATCCACTGTGCTGTTCTGCCAACATATCATGCGCTGTTTAATCATTTCGCTTATTTCTGGTTTCAACCCATAAACAAACCTGTATACAAAATGACTCATGTCCTTCTCATTCAGAGTCTCATAACCACTATACTGTTTGAAAACTAAAAGTAGCCTTTCATAGTAGGCATGTACAGACTCCTTACTCTCTTGTGTGGTTCTGTCAATTTTTACCCAATCAGTTTCTTTGGGTGGAATTTTGTTTTTCAAAAAGGTAATAACCTGTTCGTACTTCCTCATTACTTCTGGTCCTGGCGCTCCTGTTTTTGCGTCTCTTGGGTATTCTACTGTTGGCCAATCAATGGTAATTTTACATTCTGTCCATAAATCGGCTGGTACTACAATGTCAAACAATCCATCCAAATCTACCCACAACACCTTCGAAACTTTGACAAACCTTTCCACTTGTCTATACCATTCTACAGGTTTTTCTTTCAATTTTGGAAAGTCATTAGTAAATGACAGTATATCTTGTCTGGGACATGTACATAACTACCTCCTGGAGTTTCTCTCATCGGATACTGCCGTACGACTGCTTCCTTATCTGTCACCGCAAAAGCCAAAGACGCTTTGTCGGTTGTTTTCTCATTTCTTTTAGTCCACCTGCTTCTCCATCTGTCCACATCACCCCATTTTCTTAACAAAACGATCAATTCTTTTATCTGGGTTAAACGTCCTGATGTATTCAAATTCTCTATATCTTTCTCACAAAAATCTACTCTATATGGTTTCTGCAAACTCCTGACTTTTACAAATTCTACTCCTAGTTCATTTGCGGTCTCTTCCAATTTGTCATGTAAATTTCTAGCTCTCCAGGTAATACTTTTACACAGGAACATTATCTCATCGTCCTGGTATGTTTTCAATTTTTCTGTACCTATAGTCCCTAAAATCAACTCTTCCATATCTATTTTTAGCCTTATTACATCCAATGGTTTCGGTTCTGTCTCCTTCTGTTGCAAGTTTCTCATCCAGTCACTTAATTCTTCTGGAGTTGGACCTACAGGTGTACTATTTATTTCATTCCAATTTCTATTTCTTTCTGGCGTTTCAGACGCAGACTCGGTTCCCATAGGAATCCTCCTTATCTCACTCTCATTTACTGTCAGGTTAATAGGTGGGCTCGGTCTATATGAGCTGACCAAATTTCTTGCCCCTTCAGTTTCTAGGTTCATCCCTTCTCTCATTCTTTGCAAATTTGAGTTCATGGGGATGACTAAGGAATGCTCATCTATTTTCTGGTTTTCAAAAACTGGTATTACTGGTCCTATTGTCACTGGCACAGTCACAGCTTCCATGTTCATTGTTAACTCTCTTATTTTCTCAGTCAATTCTCTTGTAGTTTTTGCTAACTCGGCTGCATTGCCACTATCAGACTTTTCACTTTGTGGGGTCTTTAACTGTTCATTTGACCTATTTATATAGTATCTTCGTTCTGGACTTTTATTCCTCCCAGTTCCCATTGGCGGTGCATTGGATGTCACCACCGCAGAATTCTGTTGATATGGAGGTGGGTTTCGGTTTAAAATATCTTCCAGCAATTCATCCTCTGTCTCGCTACCTCCATACCCGTACTTCTCTGTAACTGTATGTTTCTTTTTCTCTGTACGCTTCCTTCCTGTACCCTCTTCAACTGTTAAGGCTGGAAACAAACCTTCTGTCATGTTAGCATATCTCCAACGCTTCATCCTGTCCTCATGATTCACTCCCCATAATCTTCCAGGAACTAAACTATGATTCTTTGCACCTCTGTATCTTTCTCGTTCATACATCTCATCTTCCCACTCACCTAACGCTTCAAACTGTGTCGGTCTAGGTCTTGGCTCAAGCTTCATCATTTTCTCTCTCAAATTTCGAAGTACAGCTATGCTAAATGAACCATTCTCTGGAAAAGCCAATACTCCATCATTCTGAGTATATTTTGTCCAATTTTCTAACCAAATGCAAGTGTGATAACCATATTTCAGCATCATATGAGAAGCTGGCGTTTTCGGCGGAGGAATTACCTGTCCCTCTCTAGTCACTACCTTTTTGTCTTTCTTAAAGAAGTTCTTAATTTTCGCCATCCATGACGGTTTCTCTCTGCAATACTCATAATAAGCCATTATTCACGATTCTTCTCTTCTGACAACTCACAACTCGGTTTTGTTTACTATACGCTATTCGGACCTATCCCAGCACGTCTCACACCAACGCACCAATCCGAAGCCTCTACGTCACTGTTCTTCAGACCTATCCCAGCGCATCTCACACCAACGCACCAATCAGGTCGTTCTTCGTTTTTCTAAGCATTGGCCAATCCCAGCGCGGCTTTTGTCAACGTCAGTTCTACTCCTGACTCCTCCTTTACAAAAATTATCGGCAGTTCTTTTTCTTGACTAAATCTTATTAGTTACAACATAAAACACATTTCCATTGTCTGTTTTCGCTAAACAAAAGTGATACTTTACTCTATCTTACAAGAATACTGTTTCGTTCGATAAGTGTAGCACTTCCCTCTACCTTACCCTTCTTTCAAGCAAGGGGTAAACCGGTTTCTCTGGGGATAAAACACATGTGGAGACTACACTGCTCCTTAGAATTAAGGCCAGAGTTTCACAAGAAAACCGGTTGCTATTTCATTCATACACGTTTTATATAGAAAATGTCCCTATCATAACACAACCTGTGTTATCACCAATTTGAAAATCAGACAATGCACTATTCCATGTGACTTCTCTTGCCACACGTGTCCACTTCCTACTTCCCGGAAGCTTCAAAATTTCCGACTTACATATAACATAATACAATTCGACATGAAGTGTTAGACATGAAATAATCAATAATAGATAATCAATAATCACCAAACTAATCTATAGTAATCATAACTCTGCTACCAAGAAATCTGATCCAGCGCGGCTAATATAAATTCTTCTCCTTTGGACATGACATCCAGGTATATCATTCTTTTAACAACTATACCATATGACGGTGGGGCCCATAACACCGCATAAACATTCACTCTCTCAATCGTTTCCCTGGGTCACATCCACTACTGCCAAAGAGAAGAATGTAGTTGCTGGAGGAACGGGATATCTTATTAAAATCGACAAGATAATTTCTCAAACATCAGTATTAATCCTGTCAGATCTAAGACATCAAGGTATTCCGCTCTTTGGTCGATGGACCAACTAGTAAGAATAAGTTGATGGTGATCAAGACCAGCTCAATCACATTAAAACTTATTAAACATTACACTTATTATTGAGCTAAAGAACCACAGACTCGTAGTTTTAATTTATAATAGACTTTATCTACCTTCTTTAAATGCATGAATAAGATTCAATTTTATTAGTCGTTTAATACATTTCAATATCATTATAAGAAATAAGCTTTAAGAAAGAATTTTATGCATACCCTTTTTAGATGAGGAATAAAAGTTCACCAAAGCAGATAAATTGTAGATCACAGCATAGAATTCCCAAAACTGACTGTCTGTCCCTCTAAACAGGCCTCCTCGACGGATCTCCTATACAGATTTCCCGCATCGGTCTTGTTCCTTCCCAGTCAAGTTAAAGTCAAAAATAATTAATTCTATTAAGAAAATGGCCTATAGAAGATAGCAGCAGTTCTCCAGCATCAACGCTCAGTGTTCAAAAATTATAGATGGAATAGCGCTCCTCCTACTTAAGAGTAGGTCCTCTTATACCCTACTACTAGCCTACTAAACAGAAAAGTTGCAAATCTTTGGGGGCGAGAATCACGCTAATTGGTCCATTGGAGGGGTGGCAAGCATCACCTCATTGCCCTCCTTGCTCAAACCGGTTCTGAAATTGTTTATAATTTTGTCCTTTCACATGGCTTTAGGGTAATAGCAATCCGATTGACATTTCATCAAATGTTTCTACTTCTTTGTAACTTTATTTTAAACAGTCCATTGTTAATTCACTGTTGCTTGTCCCCTGTTCTCACGGATTCACGCTGAGTCCTTCTTGGCACTTGCTTGGTGTCAGGTCAGGCTGACCTTGACACTTCTCACTCTGGGCTCGACTTGTAGCCACGTGATATGTCTCTGCGGCTTTCTTCCGCTTGGAAGCCATCTTTGCATCTGCGCATTGAGCCCATTTGCCTCAGCAGCCATTTTTACAGCACAGCCTAACAGGCCCGAACGAACTATCATGAAAACAAACACAATCATAATTAAAATAGAGAAAATAAGCCTTTTCGTTTCCCACCCGTCATTCTAAGTACCCCAATTAGGTGTTACCTAGCAAAAGCGACATGTAAGGCCAAGTTTACGTACCATCCGCATTCTTTTGCCACAATACAATTTACTACATAGCACAAATCATGCAATATCACTCTAATTAGTACGCAAACCTTTATATTAATATTATTTCACGTTGACAAATGTAAATAGGTTAACTTTGCACATAAATTGACAGTTACCACTTATGTATAATGTCTATAAGAGACGTAAAATGTTGATTAGTCAGTCAAACAATTAATAACATTAATTTATTAGCATGAATATTAGGGGTTTCAAAAAAAATTTCATTTACCTTGCTCCATCAAAGGTCTCAAGATCAGACATGCCCAGAATTCTGAGGACACAGCTTCTGAACGGTGAATGGGCTCTGACGATGCTAGACAGCGCGGCAGAAGTAACGAAGTAACGATAGCTCGCCAGAACCTGAAGGAATTTCTGGTGACAGCGGAGTTGAGTGAGTATATCTGAACTGGGGTGGCGTGGTGAAGCAAAATAACGATGGATTAAACCCAGATCTGTGACTGGGGGTGAATGTTTGCCAATGTGCAACATTCTGTCCATCATCTTGTGTGTTTTGCATTTTGCCCTAAGTGGGAAGGGTATGCCCAGACGTGGGTCCCGTGCTCACTACGCCACTGGAGTCAAGCTATCCTGGCTGATGAGGGCTGTATGCCCGAAACCGGTCCTAGTTTGCTTGATTCCGGTCCAGGGAAGACATGGCTTGGCAGTTCGGTCTGGACTGTTCCCATGAGGCACAGGGTCAAGACTGATTTGCATATGGCTATGTCTGAACTGGGGTGGCGTGGTGAAGCAAAATAACGATGGATTAAACCCAGATCTGTGACTGGGGGTGAATGTTTGCCAATGTGCAACATTCCGTCCATCATCTTGTGTGTTTTGCATTTTGCCCTAAGTGGGAAGGGTATGCCCAGACGTGGGTCCCGTGCTCACTACGCCACTGGAGTCAAGCTATCCTGGCTGATGAGGGCTGTAAGCCCGAAACCGGTCCTAGGATGCTTGATTCCGGTCCAGGGAAGACATGGCTTGGCAGTTCGGTCTGGACTGTTCCCATGAGGCACAGGGTCAAGACTGATTTGCATATGGCTATGTCTGAACTGGGGTGGCGTGGTGAAGCTAAATAACGATGGATTAAACCCAGATCTGTGACTGGGGGTGAATGTTTGCCAATGTGCAACATTCCGTCCATCATCTTGTGTGTTTTGCATTTTGCCCTAAGTGGGAAGGGTATGCCCAGACGTGGGTCCCGTGCTCACTACGCCACTGGAGTCAAGCTATCCTGGCTGATGAGGGCTGTAAGCCCGAAACCGGTCCTAGGATGCTTGATTCCGGTCCAGGGAAGACATGGCTTGGCAGTTCGGTCTGGACTGTTCCCATGAGGCACAGGGTCAAGACTGATTTGCATATGGCTATGTCTGAACTGGGCTGGCGTGGTGAAGCAAAATAACGATGGATTAAACCCAGATCTGTGACTGGGGGTGAATGTTTGCCAATGTGCAACATTCCGTCCATCATCTTGTGTGTTTTGCATTTTGCCCTAAGTGGGAAGGGTATGCCCAGACGTGGGTCCCCTGCTCACTACGCCACTGGAATCAAGCTATCCTGGCTGATGAGGGCTGTAAGCCCGAAACCGGTCCTAGGATGTTTGATTCCGGTCCAGGGAAGACATGGCTTGGCAGTTCGGTCTGGACTGTTCCCATGAGGCACAGGGTCAAGACTGATTTGCATATGGCTATGTCTGAACTGGGGTGGCGTGGTGAAGCAAAATAACGATGGATTAAACCCAGATCTGTGACTGGGGGTGAATGTTTGCCAATGTGCAACATTCCGTCCATCATCTTGTGTGTTTTGTATATCACGGTGGAAACACCTGATACTCGGGTAAGTGTCCCACATACGTTACATGAGATAACACTCCGGATGGAGGGGGACAAGCCCAGAAAAGTTAACCCCTTGTATGCTCACGACGGCTCCCGGCCGTCATGCGTTACGGTTGGCGTGTGCTCACGACGGCCGGGAGCCGTCAGAATCCCCGCCCGCTAATGCAAACCCCCGCACAGCGCGAAAATTCGCGCCGCATGGAAGGGGTTAAAGGTCTCTTTTGGAAAAATCTGTCATCTGGTTATGACATTCTATTAGCAGGACAAGACTGGCCGCCAGCATTCGTCATGGAGTGCCCTAGGGGAGAAACTGTAATTATTCCAGCCTTTTCCGACCTCGTTCCCATTCACCTAAAACATGCATATGCGCAGGAGTGGGCGGTAGCCCTAGCTCCAGCATTGTACAAAAATCATGTTGGCTGGGATGAGGATTCAACCCACCACGTGATCCCGTTAAAAGTTTCCCCAAATGCTCAAAGGCAATACCCTATCAAGCAGGAAGCTAAAAAACAAGTCAGGGAGATCCTAGATCAACTAGAATACCAGGGGGTGATAGAAAATTGCACTTCACCTATGAACAATCCTTTGTTTCCCGTAATGAAACCTGACAACACATATCGTCTAGTTTTAGATTACAGACATTTAAACACTTGCACAAAGACATTTGCAGTTCAAAATGCACACAGTGCCGCATTAATGAATAACATTGTGCGGAAAAAATACAAAACAACACTTGATATCTCAAATGGATTTTTCTGCCAAAATATAGCGCCTGAAAGCAGATATCTGACCGCCTTCAGTGCGTTAGGGTCCCAGCGACAATTCTGTCGCCTAGCCCAAGGGTATAAAAACAGCCCGGGGTATTTTCAGCAAGAGTAACAGAGTTACTCCAAAATTTGGATGAGGAAGCATTGTCCTATGTGGATGATATTTATCTGACGGACGATGACTTAAAGAGGCACTTGACCAGGGTGAGCACCATTATTATGGGATTCGCCTCTGAGGGCTATAAATTTAATTTTAAAAAATCAAAAATTGCCCACCTCAATGTCCTGTTTTTAGGATACGAGCTGTCAAGTGAAGGAAAAAGCCTAGCAGCTAACTTTTTAGAAAAGTGTGCGCTGCTCCAACCTCCAAAAACATTAAAGAATTTACAATCAATTCTGGGATTCCTAAATTTTGGTCGAACATACATTTTGGATTACGCAGAAAAAGTAAAACCTTTCTACGACTTAATAAAACCGGACTTTTCAGTCAGACAATGGACACAGGAACACACAAATATCCTGCGTTCCCTACAGGAAGACATGATAGCTTCTAAACATTTACAGACACGCGTAAACGCACAGAACTTAGTGATCCGAGTCATAGCGGGTCAATGCGGGTACACTTATTTAACTTTTAATGAAGGCGAAACAGTACCAATCGCATACAAATCACACCTGAACACAAACGCAGAGATGCGTTTCACTTCAACAGAAAAAATCCTGACAGCAGTGCAGACCGCTGTAGCAAGAGAAAGAGCTCTGGCTCAGGGTAAACGCATAATTGTCGTGACCCCAGTACCAGCTTTAGAACCTGTTACAAAAGCTAGCATTCCAAATGCGAAAGCCGAACATCCGAGATGGATACAATGGGCTAATTCTCTTACTGCAACGGATGTTGAATACAGATTTGATCCAAGTTTAAAAACACAGGCATTCCTGCAATATGAACAAGAATACCCCCTGCCAAATTAAATTTTGCCTCTAGATCAGTATTAATACATTATTTACACTGATGGGTCTGCTCAACCAGCCACAGGAAGTAAGCAAGCTTACGGCGTGTGCGATTGTTAAAGGTCGCATGCACGATGGAAAGTTCCATCCGAGTTGCACTAAAACGCAATCTCTAGGAGACTGCACGGCACAGTTGGCAGAACTCAAAGCACTTATACTGGCACTTATAAATACGGATCACGAATTCCTCACACTTATTGTGTGTGATTCCTTCAACTGTGTACAGTCGTACAATGAATATCTACATCATTGGGAACAAAACGGGTTCAAAGATGCAAAAGGTGGCACAATTAAGCATAAAATGCTATGGGAACAAGTAGTGGAGTTGAGAAACGAACTGCCAAGGGCTCACGTGATACATACACTGAGTCATCAGTGTGATGGCGTTCACGTTGAAGGGAATTCATTGGCTGATGAAGCCGCGAAGGGGGCTGTTCGCACAGCCGCCGTAGCTGCAGTTACTCGTTCAAAGACGAGGGTAGACGGCGAGATTATGGTAGCTGTCAATGCTTCACGCAAAGGCAGCACAGCAGTACCTAAGAAATTTCCACTCAAGTACTCCTACAAGTTGGATGCACAAAACATTCCATATGCTCAGATTCCTGGAGTGGGGGATAGAGTAATACCAAATATGGATCGTAGGCAAGGCTTGATTTTAGCAGCACACAAGGGTTTGGGTTCTGCGCATACAGGCGTTACAGCAACTATTTCTTTATTGAAACAACACTACTGGTGGCCAGGGTTAACAAAGCAGACTAAAGACTAGGTCTTGAAATGCGATATCAGCAGATAAAAGGCTCCAGCGTAACACGCCCAGCTCAGACACCATTACTAAAATCAGACAAACCTCTTGCATGTGTATATTTGGACCACTGCGGACCCTTACAATCTGATGGGTCCAAGAAATATATCATGGTCGCAGTGGATTCCTGCTCTAGATTCCTATGGGTTTGGCCTCAGCGCTCGGCAGACGCTCGAACTGTTATAAAAGATTTGCGAGTCTTTATCGGCACATACGCAGTTGACACGTTACATTCTGACCGTGGTCCGGCGTTTAGCTCTCGGGCTTACAAAGAGGCCATGGAAGGAATGGGCGTAGCATTGCGATACTCCTCTCCGTATCATCCCGAGGGAAATTCTGTTGTGGAGAGGAAAAACCGAGACTTAAAGCAATCTTTAACAGCTAGGGTATTAGGCAAGGGCGGTAGATGGGTCGATCACCTTTATAGGGTACAGCGCGCGCTCAATAATCAGCCAAGAAGCTCTCTAGGAGGTGTCACTCCTTACGAGGTCCTATTTGGGACAAGAATGTGGGTTTCCTCACTCCCCAACAAATCATCTTGGAATGTGCTGAGATTGCCCTCACCGAGAATTTCTTCGAATTTGAAGAAGTGATTTACCATCAAATCACGGGTACATCGATGGGCAGTACCTTCGCCCCTATCTTGGCATGCTTGTACGTACACCAGTTCGAGGAGGACTACATTTTCAATGCCCAAAACCCTGTCACTGAACAAATGAAAACATGGAAACGTTATATCGACGACGTGCTCATCGTGTGGAGAGGGGATGAGAACACAGCCAAAAGTTTTGTAGATTGGATGAATACTAAAGACCGTCACCTTAGGTTTACCCATTCCTTCTGTAAAAACCATGCCGTCTTTCTGGATCTGGATATCAACATGACAGAAGAGGGCATCAGTACAAAAGTACATAATAAACCCACGGATAAGAATAGCCTCCTGTTATACGAGAGTTACCACCCAAAAGCACTGCGTGACAACTTGCCAGTTGGTCAGTTCCTACGGGTACGCAGGAACTGCTCAGCAACAGAGAACTTTACTATTCAGGCAGAAGAACTTGAAAAGAAATTATTGGACCGACACTACCCCAAGAAACTGATAAAGAAAGCCAAAAAGAGAGCCAGAAATAACAACAGCGAGGCTCTGTTAGAGGATACTAATAAAGAGAAACCAGATAGCATCGTATGTGTCACTACGTACACACCTGTTTCAAACACTGTACAGAGGATTATCAAGAAGAACTGGCACATCCTTGATGGAGCTGAACAACATTGGGAGCCCCCGCTGTTTGCTTTCAAAAGGAGTAAGAACATCCGAGATGTATTAGTACATGCTAAAGACCCTCCAACATTGAAAGAAAACCAGGTCACCCTATGGAACACACAGAGACCTACGGGACATTTTGCCTGTGGAGGCTGCGTCGCATGCCCACTCACCATAACCACCAAAGAAGTGGACATAGGCACTGGGAACCCATGGAAACTTAACAAATTCAGTAACTGTAACACTAAAAATGTGGTCTATCTTCTCACATGCCCCTGCAATCTCATGTATGTGGGCATGACCATCAGGAAGATTAAGATCCGCATTAATGAACATCGCAGCACTATACGATGTAAAAAGACAAACACCAGACTCACAAGGCACTTCTTGGAACTCAATCATATGGATAGTGACCTAAGATGGGTGGTTCTGGAAGTTATGCAAAAACACAAAACGGATCTTACCAGACCACTTCACATCAGAGAACAGAGGTGGGTGTACCGGTTACGCACATGGGAAAAGGGACTTAATGACGAAATCCCGTGGCTACAAATGGCACAGTAACTTGTGAGACCGCACCATGGTCTATTCTGCTCTGTTTGACCCCAAATTTGATTAACATGGAAGCACAGAATCTATTAATTGAGCCCGTACCTAGAAAATCCCCTTTTTCGAGTGTGCTCTTCACATCTTCCTGACACTAATTTTTATGGAACTGCAATTTGACCAAATACTGGCCACTCGTAGACCCATAACTTTGTCACCAACGAAGATAGAACTTACACATAGTCCCAAACATGACAAAATGTACTTGGGCGTACTGCCACCATGGTGTGAGTGCCCTCGCACTACCAGCGTGGCTCTTATGATTTTGACAGTGCTTTTCTGATAACATAAATTCCGTTTATATATAGATTGTGTGAGGCACAACATGAACACTCCACAGCGTCTACCACCGTAACATTAATACAAGTTTAATATGTATACACGGCCGCACCACCACCAAGACAGTCAGGGCTATTACAGCCCTCTTTTGGGGTTTGTGGCACTTGTTCGATCCTTGTTAGAGAAGCGGGCGGTTTTAACATACGCAACACTGTGCTCACATAGTGCTCACACATAGAACCTTTTTTAGGCATAGTCCACCGTTTGTTGACTGAAGTACTACATTGATACATGCAAGGCGTAATAGCGCTAAGTCGATACTTCTCCATAACATTTGGGGACCACGCCCTTCGCTTAGGGCGCTGAAGCGCATGCGTCAGAACAACCCAGGCACCCACGGCGGCGGCTGCTCCCTGCACGGCCGCGTCTACCAGGCAAGATATGATTCGGACAACGGAAGCTCCTTTTAAGGCCTGGCAACGCACCTTAGTTACATCCAGGCAAGTCAGGCACCATTTAAACAGCGCACAGCGCCGACACCGGATCTCCTCCATTTAGACCCAATTAACTTTCCAAATTGGTACTCGCGAACCGGCACGAACACTATAAATAGCACATTTTGACCCTCCTCACATACCAGCGAGGAGGCGAGGAACACGGACGTAGGTGCAGAGGCGGGAGACTTCCCTTTTAGCAGTAAGAGTATGGATGATATGAATGGATGAGTGTGTTTGTCTATGTTGGTAGTGTACTTCTTTCCGTGTGGTACACAGCATTTTAAGATTTACCACAGTATCCAGAGTACTTCACTGGACAGTTCCTGATTCTCCTGGATTTTTTCCTTTTTCTCCTCATATATAGCGCTCGACCTAAGGGGTCTTCCTTCCTCACTCTCCTATGGGGCTAGTGTTTCCCATATGTTAGGGTAAGCTTTGGGGCGTATGGCCCCCATTAATTACTAAGTGCACAGATGAATGACACAGTTTGTCGCACTTATAGCCACTCACTATGTTTTGCATGTGTATGTGGCTGACCGGATGACCTTCACTACATTTGTGACTATGCCGCTACTTTCTGGATTTCACTTTGTCTTGGTTTTTTTCCCATACAGGCTTGAATATTTTAGCCGCACAAACGGTGGAGTGTGATATTGATCACCCCACCCAGTGGAACCCTCACCATTATAGCACGGTATGGGTGGAGCCCGATTGTGTAATATAGGTCCTGATGAATGCCACGGACCCTTCGGGGCCATCAGGCAGAAACATGTCGACCACTCAAATCGCGGTGGGGGACAATAGAATCCCCAACACACCGATCATTTATTTTAAACACCATACAGATGCCCGCTACATTAAAACAAATGTGACATCTGTAATGGCCTTTTAACTTCACTTTTTTTGTAAGGGCCCCCACTTAGGTTTAGAAGTGCATCCCTGTCTTCAGGTGTATGCCCGCCCTCTATCAAACCAAGTTTTTAGAGGGCGAGGTCTGGTCAATGATGAAGCATGACACCAGGTGGTGTGTGAGACCAGTCTTTCACTTTTTGTGAGATGCCTGCACTCACAAAGTTAAACTGTAGCACTTAGGTCATCATACTAGGAGCTGCTCTTTGTGTGTTAAACACAAGAATGTGGGTACCTGATCCTTATTGTGAAGGCACAGTGGCGGAGGAAAAACCATTTGATATCCATGATCGTTTGGCTGTTTTACAGGATCTAAATGAATCCAGGACACAACACAGTAACGTGCTCCAGAAACAGGCCGCCACTGAGGAAGTCAAGGCAGTAACGGCAAGACCTATCTGGATCCCAAAGATCGGGGATCTGGTCAGAGAGAAGATTGCTGACAAAAAAGAATTTGGGCCATCTTACAGAAAGCCTGTACCGGTCCTTGCAATCCACGGCACAAGAACTGTACTTCTGCCGCCTCTTGCCGGAAAAAAGGAGAAAAGATTTGTCTCAATTGACTTAATCAAACCACACTATGTGGCCGATACTAAACAGTAGGCCTCGTAGACTCCACAGTAGCAGACGCCCTCCTCTCGCTACAATCCAAGAAGTCCAAACAGAAAGACTCATCACGTTTGAAGAGCCACCTGTACGGAATGAAGGACTAAGCAACAATGCTATGGAACTCATTCCACTTCAACAAGAAGAAAATCAACTTAACAACCAAGTTGCAATGAGACCTAATACAGACATCTACGTCAACATGCCTCGTCAAGAGCAAAATCCAATTTCAACAAATTCCGATGCAATTCCAACAACTGATCGAACTGGTTCTGGCTATTTCATGAACTTTGATACGTTTTCACTGGATCCAAGCGAACTGGAAACGACGCCAGCCAATAAATCATTCACACAGAAACTCAATGACTTTTTGAACTTTTTTAGAAAGACTTACCTGGTGTCACCTTGGATAGAACTATGGTATATCACTGGGATTTTATTTTTCATTTTCTGGCTAGGTTTAATAATAACTTTTAGTATGCTTATAAATGGACGATACCTCCAGCCAAGCTCCACAGCCCAAAGAGTTAATTTGATTTTAAAACCACACCAGTCTTCACATTGTGAACCAAGAGACTTGTCTTCAGTGAACATTACAGCAGTTCCTATACCGGACGGTATAGTATGGGACAAGATTAATTATGATGTATTCGGTCCGACTGAACTTTTAAAGCTAAAACATGTATTTAAAATTTCTTTAAGTGATATCATTACCTCCAGTACATTTTCTGATGATTGGGACACTGAAACTGTAAATGCTATGATGTCTGATTTAGAAAAAACTGCAGCATTTCCGAATAATGAAATGTTAGAAGGTACTTCAGACTATGATACATTGTACTGTTACCAGCAATATGGTCATCATTTCTTACACAAATCAATAACATCTAGAAATGTATTTGAGTACCACCAGTGGGAACACTGCCCAACACCTCCAAAGGGTAGTTCGCAAGCATTTGCACAAAAATTCACATACTTCTCAGGGTTTAACATATCCGACCCGAAGTCACTTTATTATAAAGTGGTGAAAATTTCAGCTCAGAAAATTATATTAACAAACACCAAACATATTTACTCTGCATCCTTTCTGAACCAGTTGTCTAAACAGGGTTTCGATCTATGGAAAGACACAATAGATTCCAAATCAATCTGGGGTTCTAGGGACTGGCAAGTCCAGGGAATAGAAGCACTTTTTAGAGCATGCATCATTCCGCAGCAGATTTTATTTCTGAATGAAACTGTGCAACAAACAACCTGTCTTGGTTTAGCCAAAGGCAAGGAAATGAACACACTGGGGTTTCCAACACCATCGCAGATGGGTGGGGGGCAGAATTCAACTACACAAGGGGTAGGATTAGATGACATTTTCCAGTACAACAGATCAGATCCTGATTGGACAGAATGGCTGGTTTGGCCCATTGACACAAATAAATGTCAACAGAGATTTCTGAATACAACGGAAGGGTTTAGTATCCATAGGCCAGATCCACGCTATGTACAAAGACAACACCCAGGAGTAGTGACATCGTATAGTGTTGGGAAGTTGTGCCTTGATTGGCTAGAGACCTTGACACTCTCAGAAGTAAAGCACCACTTGACCTTACTGACACCTGACATGGATCTTAGAGATTTTCTATTAGGACCCAGGAAACAACGTCAGAAACGTTTCATATATGCAGGCCTTTATGCCTACTATAATGAAAACTGGAAAATATCCCAACAAGAGGCCGCAGAAAGAATACGAGAGATAGACCGTATTAACTTAGAAAAGGCATTGGCAGTGGTGGATAATGGGTTAACTACTTTGACCTCCAGAATTTACTCCTTAGGCAACATTGTGTCCTCGGCAATCGACATATTAGAACAAGATCTGGCCTTGTTACAACACGGGCAATCTCAGCTACGTTCTATTATGATGTTAAGCTGGACGCTGCAATCTTTACGTGCAGGCTATGTGCCATGGTGTTTTATAAACACCACGTCTCTGTTTTCAGAATACAATCTGACTGATAAACAGACAGAATCGGCACAGAGGGGAGCCAAATATACAATGCTGCGTATTGAGAAACTGGAAAGGTTACCTTTCACTGTAGCCGAATCACCATCAACAGAATGGCTAATTCATGGCCAAATCACTCTGCCGGTCACTAAGTTTCAGTTTCAATATTGCCTTGAGCAGAGGCAGGCAGGCAAATATGAGAAAATGGGTAAGGGATACATCAAGGAAACTTGGAAGTTACCATATAGATACCGATGCCAGAATGGGAATCGAGAAGTGTATCTGAGTGGTACAAACTGCAAGAACGCTTTGAGCGGTTCTCTCATGTGTCACGATATTTCTCTACACGGAGCCTGCAGTGGTTCGGTGGCGAACTTATCTTGTCACATGTCAGGGACCCCAGCGGCCATGATCACGCCAGTTTTCCAGCTGCTCTTGAATGGGAGTTACTTAATGCTAAATGATCTAGGTTGTTGTGGGATGCTTCCGGCCGTCGCATATCTAGTAACTGTTAACTCCAGGGTTACTTGCTGTACTCTGAGCAGATTGAAAGCCATGCTTTTACAGCAACCCGTGCCCTTAACCTCCGCTCGGGAAACCTATGATCTTCAAGTTGCAAGGACCTCGACCGAGATACGGGCACTCATACGTACAAACTGCCCCATTCATTTCGCAGAAATGGTGGGACGTATCTTCAATATGTCTGATACGAGCGGTATTGTACACCTATTTAAGACCATAGGGTCAGGACTGTTAAGCACCTTTCAGACAGTCCTCGGAGTAATCCCAAATTTTATACACTCCGTATTGGGAAGCGTATTTGGAGGATTCCCGCTCATCCTGTTCCTAATCGCAGGAATCCTGATTGTAATATTGCTGCTACGCAATGGACGGCCCACTTCCCGAGGGAATGGTGAACACGCTCCTGGAGCGGAAATACCGTGAACGCATGGTACAACTTCTGGGCATTTCTTGCCTACGAGAACTCAATGCCTACTGGTTTCTATCATTTAGACCAGTCTGGATAGACTGCATCTTACCTGTGCTTCGATGCCTGTTCTGCGGAGAAGAATGCACGTTGGATCTTTGTCTAACTTTTCCATCAGATGCGCCTCCGGACACGGATGAAATGCTGGACCCCATAAAGGCCCACGCTCTGCATTGTCCTCAACGGCTTCCGATTCTGATGAATGCATTCCTGGAGAATCCACAGGTGCCGTTTGCTCCTGCTGGGTTAGGTGACTCCTCCACAGGCACCCAGGTAACAACTGCCGCACAAGCTGCCGCAGCACCGACTGTTGGCAGTACTGCATTCCATCTATGTGCGATTGACGTTCTCTGTGAGGCATTGGATTTGTCATCTACAGCAGCTGACACCGATAACATTGAGCTTCCCAGCCAGGACGTGTAATCTTGAATTGGCTCATTGTGTCCTGGGAAAGAATTCGGCTTCTTCACTCGTTTCAAAATAAACGATATAAATTTGGAACATTTTTCTTACATTGACACTTTCGCTTGAGAAAAGCATGGCCTTCTCCTGCTCATGGTAATACAACTTCTATAGAGAGACGATATTGACTTTTAAATGGCAACTAGAAAAGCTGAATTTGAATATTTTTTTTTTTTTAAGTACCAACATTTTTTAACGATTTTTTAGAACCATGTTTTTACTTGCTTTTAAAAATGTTTTTAAATTGTCCAGATTTTAAGTATGGTCATTTATTATGGGAATTTATTATCCAGTTCAGAAGAGGAGTGGGTGTTATATCCTGCATAGATGCCCTAATGTAGACCCGTTCGTACATGCCCTAAAATGGACGTATTCATATTTACCCTAATATGGTCATATTCGTACTTGCCCAATTATGGTCATGGCCGCATATGCCCAATTATGGTCACAACTGTACATGTCCTATTATAGTATGATTCCTTATATAGGCATGATCTTTCACCTACATTGGTCTCAGCTAGTACACAACGAGCTCTGAGGGCTGAACGTTATCTATCCTGTGGTTTTGAATGCAGCAGGGTTCTTCCAAACACAGGCCCACACAGTACTCATTAATTATGTATGGCTTTCTAAGAATACACCACCGGCATAATATGTATGTACAAAGTTCACCCCTGACGTCTTCCTCATGTCCAATACAAACCATACTGAGGACCGAGACTCTTTAGGGTATAAATACACCACATCTTGCCCCGGTAAGCGAGAGGGAACCGAGACTTCCATGCTGACACACTGACCAGAGACGCTGAGGCTCCTGCATGCAGTCGCTCAAGCTGACAGTGGTCTGACACAACCCGGACGGGGAGTCCAACTCGAGACCAGGATGGGGTCCCACAATCTCTCTATTCAGGTATGGGGGTTCGACTAAATCCTAGAAGGATTCTTGGCTCTTAGCTTCTAATACCTACACACATATGCTAGGTACACTCAGGTACATCTAGGTAGGCATCGTAGGAGTATGCACACTTGCATAATGCTTTTATATTCATGTATGTATTTATGACTATCGCAATATGGTAGAACTGTTCTATCCCTTTGCTTTTATCGTACTGCTGATAATATATCTCTGCTATTGTCTGCTGGTTACTGCAGCACATATATTTTACACTAGAATAACAACTGTTCAATAAATACTTATTGAAACGACCGACTGTTTATTCTGTGTAACTCTCTGAGACAAACCAAATAAG
This sequence comes from Calotriton arnoldi, assembly GCA_963921515.1. Lineage (NCBI taxonomy): Eukaryota > Metazoa > Chordata > Amphibia > Caudata > Salamandridae > Calotriton > Calotriton arnoldi. The sequence continues at coordinate 641,776 of CAWUFW010004415.1, read as the reverse complement.
TGAGCACGAGTGACTGAGCGAAAGGTAGTACATTGTTTCCACGATTCTGAGGGAATCAGGGTTGTCATGTTCTAAGAATGCCAGAAACTAATTTCTCCCCGATAAGAGGAGACACTAGTGGCACTGCGAGCTAGCTAATGCAAAACTAGGCTAACATATATGGTGGGGGTGCACGGAATCAGTCTGCCACCAAGCCCGCAGTATATGTTATCCAAACGTGCAGGTCCTGCAGGGGTACTATAAGAACTACACGACAATAGATGGGCAAAACTGACAATGTACATGTACAGAGAGTGTAGCTGTAATTGTTAGCTTTCCCTGAATGTAGTCCTATAAATGCATACTATTAATGCAAGTGTCTTATTACTTATTTACAGATAAATCACAACAGTCTAATTTTGGGGCGTAACCGCATGACACTTCCAATGAAATTGTACTGCTATGACGAAAATTACCAGCATGCATTTTTCTTATGCAACAGCAAAATATAAAGTCATAGATTATCCTTAAACCCACTGGTGGCTGTGAGCCTGTGCCAGGGTGGAGGATAAACTCTTCGTAGTAGGCTTCACCTGCAACAGAACACATGTCCAACCATCCTAAAGAGGAAGTAGGCGAGGACCCACAGGAAAGACTCCACCCATGACAGTTGTTGTGAAACCTACACTTTAACCCCTGAGACCCCAAAGGCTCACACATTTCCTAGAAGCCAACTTTTACCTCCCGTCATAGAGGACCCTTTCTTCCCCACTGTCTTTTCAGTGCATTGAAGCATATGATTGGAAGAAAAGGAGCACCTAAAATGCTCAAAATGTTATGAAACAAGGAAACACCCTTCTGGGTGCCAATAAATATTTTCATATTGCTTAGAGAGAGCAAAAAATATGTCCTGAAGAAGGCGGTTGGAATTGGATACATACCGTCGAACCGCGTCGATGCATTTTTAGAGCTAAATTTGAAGAAAATACAGGCACAATAGACGAAAGATATGAATCATGTGGCTGTACTGATTATTCACACAAATTAGCTAATGAATTGATGACTAAGTGTACTGTTGTGTGTTTTCTCTCTGTTTTTTTAATATATGATTATGATCTTGTGGCATTATATACTCCTGTTGGTGGGGCCATATGTATGTATATGTGAGCAAGTAGTGGCAAGTGAAGTGTGTGGTAAGTGTGACATGTGAGTACTTGTGGTTGAGGAATAACCGGTTGCCTAAGGGAACATTTGCAGATTTGATCATCTAATATGGAGCCCAGTCCCTTTGGTTAATAGGGCCCCTCTCATACTATTTCCACTGCCTATTGTTACAGAGGGTGCATGAAATTGGCTTGCAATCTACTGCCTTACAGTGGTTTGGCTAATTTCTGAGCCACACATCTCACTCAGTACTGCTGCCTCCTTTTAAATCTAGCCCACATTCTGGGGTTACCCAGGGGTCTTCCCTGAGCTCCACATTGCTCAATATATGTCATCTATGGCAGACATTGTTAAAGCCTGGGGATTTGAGATCTTTACTTATACCGATGATACTCAGCTTATTATTTCCATCGATGATAGGCATACTGTAAGCACAAACGAATATGAGGAAAATGGCTGGATCACTACGGGTTTGCAGGTTTGTGCATAGATTACTCAGCATGTATTCCTATGTGAAATGTTGGGGTAGGGCGAGAATATCAGCAATGACAATGTTACTTGTTCTATTTCATGCATATTCTTGCCATCATGAAAATTGGTTATCAAAAATAAGTTTGCATGAGGCTCCGTTACCGGCCCGGCCCGGCTCGGCTCGGGCCTGGACCCCAGCCCCCACCTGACCAGATGTTACAGCAGGAGGGAGCACTGCACGCTCCTCTCTGCCTCTGCCAACTCATGCACCCTGAAACTCTTCCCATCCACGTCACCAGCCCCCCCCCCCCCATCCCCCGTCCCTCAAAGGCTCTTCTTTCCATTTACCAACTGCTTACAGCTTACAGCCATATTTAGAAAGAATTGTTATTTTCAACAACACCATATCCATGCACCTAAATCCAGCCTAGTCATATCTGGGCCCTTTATGACCTTGTGTAAAACTCTGTGATCTTCACAGGCGTTTTTTGAGAACAAGGTATAGTAAAAATGGTGTTATCGCTGTAATGGGTCATATTCTGATTTACGAACTGCATTACAATCCCGGCGAAGAAATATATAATTCTGCATGAAATTGAGTGGTGTCTGCAAGCAATAGGAAGTACAGTGCCTAGAGACATGTAACTATAGGGTGCTATGTGACTGTCATTATTACTATCATCGTGCCAACAAGGTGATCGCAGAACTGAACAGTAAAAATCTTGAGGAAGTCATTGCTCAGGTAAGTACAAAGTACTTCTTCTGATGGGTATCTGAGCAAATCATATCTCCTCCTGTTCCTCTGTGCGCTAAACTGCAACAAAAAAGATTCCCTTATGGTTTCACTATTGATTACTAACTCTTTTTGGCTGAACTAGCATGGCCCAAAGGGATTTTTTTTCGCCGCTATTTGCTCAAAACATATCCTACATTTCATGGTGCTGAAGCTTGTTTCTCTTCTTGTCTGCGGATAGCCCCCATTAATTTCCTCACATCTAACTCTTTGGGCAAACTGCCTTCGTTCGCCCTTTCAGGGAGGTGTAGATGAAAGCAGTAGCTACCGACTGATGGATTAATCACCCTTATCATACATAGCTGATATTTATGATTCCTGGTCCTGACCATGGCTATTGTAATTATGTGGCAATGGAGAACCATATTTTGTGTCAAGGTTAAGTTATGGAGCAAACGCACGCCAAAGTGTGCGGCGCTGTCTGTAGATTACTTTTTGTAGCTGTCTTGGAGTTTAAATGCACTTTAAAAAAATCTGGATGCTATTGTAACTACACGGGTCCCCTAAAACTATGCACATTTACCCTAGATAGTACAGTGTTTTTTTAATCCAGCTTTATGCTCAAATATAAACCCCCCCCAAAAAAATAAAAAATTCTACACCCTTCCCCTTCTTGCCCTCCACTATCCTTCTCAATCCAAATAACTGATTAACATATCCACCACTCAAATTACTTTCCTATTTCACTATACTAATTCACCACTAATCCTTTATGGCTTCCGGAGTAGCGTGCCACTCGCCGAAAAAGCACTTCAGTAACACACTCCTCATGCATCCACCACCATGGTGGAGAACACGGAAAAAACTTATTTAGAGGCACTATTCTTTCTGTTCCTTCCCTCGGGACTCAGTGGTTGTGTTTCAAAATATTTTGTAAATATTGTTGCCAGAAGAAAAAGGGCAAAATATCGAGAAGATAAGTGTACATAGGTAAGTACATACCTACTATTTCTAACTCCACATCTACACAGCTTGAAGAAATATGCATATAATTATATTTTCAAGGCACTATATCTATGTGAAATGAAGTAAGTGATAATTACATCTATATTCTTACCTTGTTGATATTTTGGCCCTCCACATTTTCCCCAATATATTATGGTAGCATGATACTTTTTAAGTAATATGTAGGTCTAATACCATCTCAGGTGAGAACCAAATTATGCTGCAAGAAAAGGCAAACTATGTGGCGTAATAACGTACTTTTTATTATTTTATCATTTTTATGCATTTTAATGCTAACTGGGCAAAGGTTTCACATCGTTAGATCCATCGAACTTAACACCAAATATAGCAATAGGCAGCAGAGAGTTCCCCAGTCAACCTGTGCAAAGTGCCCTACACTGCACGGCCACACATGTGCCTGTTTGAACGAGAAACATTTTTTTTTGTTAAGATCGGCAAATTACGCAGCAGATGATGGATTATGTTGCAAATAAGGCGAAACCATAGTTTTGTGAAAATGCAGTGGACTCTGAACAGCATAATTCCTGGGGCCCTGCCTATAGTTCTTCTTTGACCCTTTCACTGACACACAGGATATTTGAAAGTCGAAGAGAATGACCCTCGATTTGACTCAAATCGTCCTTGTGTGACTTTCTAATATTACGGTATTTCACTGTTTGAGACATGGAGAATGCTTTAGGATATTTTTTAATCAGGCAATTTTAGAAACTGACTTGGCTCACTCTAACAACATCATCCACCACACATTACGGTACATCCTGAGGTCTACACAACATATTTTTTTTACCGCAGCTCAAAAGAACATTTTCTTGGTTTCTGGTATATTTTATCGAACGTGCCCTTTTAGGGAAGAGGCTACCGTTACTGTGGCATCAGAGGTTTATTACGCCATTAGTGTGGCATTACCGGGTTGGTATAGCTGGGTACTATTTCCATGTGTTTTTGGTTCTTAGAAAACTCTGGTTAATATGTCACGAGGGAGCATGACGATAGTGTGGGTCAGGGACACCACACGCGCTCACGGAGTTTATGTTTACTCTAACATGAAATCAGAAAAAAAACGAGGGAAATCAGAGCAAGAAACACTACTGCAAGGCAGTGTCATCTTAAGAATGTTTGGTTGCATAGAGTCAAGACATACTTTGGAGGCGATCTTCTGCAAATTCAGGCCTGGACCATGCCAAACAAACTTTCAGAAACGGGGGTCGCTGAAATACTCCTTGCATGGGCCCCACAAATCCTTAAGCCATTCAAAGAGATTCAGAGAAGTGGTAAGTAGAGAGAAGGAGGAAGGTTGAGATACAGAAATAGACAGAGGTAAGATAAAGAGAAAGTTAACTTTCCGGGGGGGGGGGACTTGTAAGATAGGGCCCTGGGCAATTGCCCACTTTGCCCATTCTTTAAGTTAAAATGTCTCTTCCAAAAGGAGAGACCACAAAGATGCTAATGAATAAACCTAATGCAGGAATTCACACAGGACAAAAGACTTTGTGCCCAAGGATTGAACCAGGATAAACTGTGCAGTATCAGAACAACGATTCCATAGGACTCGTTTCAGTACAGGGCTGTTCCATCTGTGAACATCTCTATTAGCTACACTTTGTTCACAGCAAAAAATATAAACACAGCTTTTCAAAATGCAACAATTGTATTCTTTGATAACCTTTTGGTTAATGTTATATCTTCCAACAGTGCAGTTGACGCAGACGTCATAAGTGCAAGTGCTGTGATTAATAAAATATGATACACATATTGTAGGAATTCGGGTTACTGGTTGGGGGGCGGAAACCCTATTCAAGCAGCAACCACAATCCCTGTCAGGGTGAAGTCACAAGCAACCTCAAATTAACCTGTCCTTAACTCTCTAGTAGCTTGCCACAAAAGCAATCAGACTTAACTTAGAGGCAATGTATAAAGTAATTATGCAGCACTTCAAACAGTAATAAAGTGAAAACACAACACACGAAAAATCCCACACCAATTTAGATCGATAGAGTAAAATTTTATAAATGATTTGAGAACAAAATGACAAAAATCCAATCAGTAGAACCGGACATGTGCAATTTTAAAGATTTAAGTGAAAATAGTGCCTAGAAGCACAAAGCACTTACTTTGGTTTTCTGGTCTAGCTGCACAGAGACAGAGTCACAAGTTAAGGCCAAACATGATGGAGCGCGGGCCGGATACATGGACCAAGCTAGGCCCACTAAACAAAGTACCTTGAACACTGGCTGTAGAGCATTGTGAGTACCCGCCTTGAGGATGTGTTGCGCAGCAGCGGTTCGGCAGAGCTGCGGGGCTGCTATATGGAGTCATACGTCGTTGTCAAGGAAGCCGTCAATGAGGGCTTGTCATGCGAAGTCCAGGGTCAAGGATGCATCATCAGAGGAGGCTACAGGCTATAATGTGAGGTCCTGCGTCTGGAATGCATTGCATACTGGCAGTTTTGATGTGGATGCACAGAGATGCATCGCGATGCGCAGTTCTTCTGACAGGACCACAGCTGCGCTGGCAGAGCACCTTCAGGCCCACTTCATAGGGTCCAGGACTTGGGTGGCACCAGGTGGGGGGTAGGACTCACAGCAGGCAGAGTCCAAGTGATGGGGTCAACGTGGTTGGAACCTTTTCTGTCCCTTAGGTTCTGATCAGGAGGCAAGTCAACCAGCCCTTGGAGTCACTCCAGTGGTTCTCAGTTCAAGATGCAGGTCCAGTCTTTCTTACTCAGGCAGCATCTCAGCAAGGCAGTTGGGCTACAGAGCAACAGAGTAGCAGTCCTTCTTGCAGAGCAGCAAAGCAGTCTTCTGAGCCTTCCACAGGTCAAGAGGTGTACTGAAGGGTTGGATCTGGGGATCCACTATTTATACCTGGTGCGCACTTTGTTGTAGGAGAAGGCTCTGGAGGTTTCCACCCCCAGAGGTGTCTAGAATTTCATGCCTCCCTGCCTGACCCCAGCATGTCTGGGGTAACAAAAAAGTGTCAAACCCTTTGTGAGTGTGCGCAGGTAGAGCCTTTGTGATATGCAAGTGTGGTAGGTGACAGCTCCCCCCCATCGTCAAGTCAGGATGGCCCATTCTGCAAACACCTATTCCCCTTTTGGATCACTGGGAGCAATGCACAAAGACCATACTTAGTCATGGGAGGAAGGATACAGGCTGCAGGCACCAAATAGTTAGGACAAGAAAATGATAACTTTCTAAAAGTGGCATTTTCAGAATAGTAACTTAAAATACAACTTTACCATGTAAGAGGGTTTTAAATTGCAATTCTTTAGACACCGAACTCGACCTTTCTACCTACTCCCAATTGAAAGTTATTACTTATTAAATGTAATAAGGTAACTCAATGTAATCTTATGGGAAAGGTAGGCCTTGCAGTAGTGAAAAACAAATTTAGGGGGTTTTCACTACCAGGACATGTAAAACTTAAAAGTACATGTCCAACTTTTTAAATACACTGCACCCTGCCCTATGGGCTATTTATGACCTAACTTAGGGGGAGACATATATGTATTAAAAAGAAAGGTTTATGCCTGACAAAAGGTTTATTTTGCCGGTTGACATGGCAGTTTAAAACTGCACACACAGGCTGCAATGGCAGGTGTACGAGGGTCCCGTTCTACTATATAACAGAAACCCCAAAGTACCATCCTGCTCTGCTCAGGCAGCATGACACTCCCAAATAGGCCCCACCAGTCAGGCCCTGATAGATGTCTTAAGTTGTCCACTTTCCTTCCGCCTCTTAGCACCTGGCACGTGAAGCCTACCTTCTTAGGTGCACACACACATGTAGGCCCAAGCCCACCTTCTTAGATACCCACATGTAGGCCCAAACATGCCACTTTAGATATATACACATAGGCCCAAAGCCCAGTGCCTCTTGCTATTTATTCTTTAATAAAACAGATCTCGTAGGCTTCACTGATCTGACAGCAGGGATCTGTGCCATCCACCGCGACACTAGCCCCCCTTGGAAATTTCCACAGTTACTGCGTACGTGACATTCTGCTGGTACATCTGGCTGTTTCACAAGCAATGTTTGCAATATTTTTACTTATGAAACTTTCTGCGCTTGCTTAACTGAAACTGGAAAGACGGCTACGTGACAGAGAAATAATATATAAAATATTATTTCTGAGCATTTTACGGTAAAAGTTATCCTTTGTTTATGTGTGTTTATTGTTTGCGGTCAAGAGCACCAACCACCTGCTAAAAAAGCCCCTAGTTTCACCGTGGTACCACTTCTCAAATTTTCCGTAAAACTTTCCACTGTTACTGTAAGCGTGCGGTCAAGGGCCCACGTCAAGAACCCACGTCAGACGTGGGTAGGAGTTCTGCATTAAGCCATATAAAAGGTCTACACCTAGGCCAACGTCCCGAACTCTTCAAACCACTGCCTAGTTGCATGGTGAGGGTTCCCGGTCGACCGTTATCCTGATTGGGCCTAGAACTTCTACTCTCAAGTGAACGAGCAGAGTGCGGTTCAGGCTCTCAGGAGCCGGTAAGCAGAAGGGTGTGGCCACCCATTTACCCTCAATCAGCTGGCGACCACGAACAAGAAGGGCTCGGTTGGCGGGTCATTTACGGTGCGGACATAGGACACACACCTGGGATACACTTGCGGCTGCCCCCAGAATCTCCTTTCCTCACGGCCACCTGGGTGAGTCAGGGATAGTTTTATTTTTTCTTCCTTGAATTTACCTCAGGGTGTGGCGTGTGTCGAGGGGTAGGTCTGGCTGCTTCAGCCCTCCGGGGTCTCCCTTGTGTCTGCTCCTTTGTCCCTCTGTGGTCTGCTGTCTTGCCACGACGTCCTCTGTGGCTGGTCACATCTTGCCGAGGTTCTTCGGTGTTTTCCATTCTGCTCTCATCGACTCCGTCTTGGCTTCCTCCTGCTTGGTTTCTCTTGGCATTTCTTAGTATTGGTTTGTAGTGCTCTTGCCTTTCACATATACTATGATTAGGTTCTGTCCGCGTTTTAAAGTTGGCGTTCTTTATTTGAAGAAATGATGCATACATGGGTTTGAAGTTTGAGGTTTGAGTCCTAGACACATGGGTATCTAAACTCCTATAGAGGTTGGAAGTCCTTGACACTGCTTAACAGTGTCTAAACCCCCTCACAGGTTTGAGTCCTTGCTCCAGCACGTGGCTGGCTAAATTCTGACACAGGTTGGGAATCCTTGATACTGTCCATGTTGTCTAAATTCTGACACAGGGCTTTTGCGTCCTTGGCACTGTGCACAGGTGGCACACGTGTCTAAATTATTATTGCTAACTCCAGCTTGGGGTCCTCCTGCATTGTGCTATTTAAGATGTGGTCTCCGTCTTCTCACTACTTTTCAGTCCTGCGAAGGTGCCCTGTCTTCTCTGCACCATATAGTATGTCAGTGGTTACATTTTACAGTGTTTTACCCATCATTGTACTTCGGTTTTTCGGTTGCCCTCTCCATAATTGTTGATTTACTGTCTTTCCTATTTTTCATCCGTGGCTCTTCACCCCCTCCCATTGCCCCTCCCGATTGCTCTCTCATGTCAGGGTGCTCTCTTAAATGCGCCTTTACTTTTTCAGGTTTCTTTCTGGTATTTTCACACATTCTTTTTTCTCCCTTTCTGCTGTGTCCCTCTCCGATTCCATTCTGCATGGCTTGGGTGTTTTCTTCTTCTTATCTCTCAAAATAATATGCCTCTCTGACAGGCGCATCTCTCGATTTCTAATTGCGCCACTCCGAAAAGAGGAACTCTCTCTCTCGGACCATCTGGGCCCTTCAGAGATTCCCCCGCCTTCTTCTGCTCAGTGCACTCACAGAACGAGGAAGTGCACCTCTCCCCTTCGCAGCTCACCCTCGCCCCTCCTTTCTCTGTCCTCGTAGACTGCTCTTGCACAACAGTTCTCATTCTCATCATTACTATTTTTGCACATGCATTACGTTTATTTAATCATTGTTTATTTGTTGTCTATTGCTTCTGTTTTTTGTGCTTTTGGTCCTTAAGCATTTGTCTGCCCTGCTGCCCCACCCCCTGCAGGTGCCCCCCAGCCCCGTCCCCATCTGTTGCTGCCCTGCCAACTCTATAGTCACTAGCCGAGTGACAGGGCTGCCAGTTATTGCTGTTGTCTGAGTTGCCCTCACCTTTTCCTCCCTACTAGCGGCGACTCCGCCAGGTAGCTGTTGTCTGTGTTGCTTCAATCCTGTCACCTTTAGCTTCAGCAGCCCCGCCAGGTAGCTCCGTGCTCACACTCACCTTGCGCCCTCATTGCGCCTCTTTTGCTGTCTCTCACATTTTGTGCCTACCATTTGTCCAGGCCAATTGGTAGCCAAAGGGGGGTGGAGGCCTATACCTCCATTCCTCCTGTCAGCTCCCTTACCCCCTCCCTCCGGTATGTCCCTTGCTCCCCGCACATCCTTAATCTTCTCATTCATTCAGCGCATGAAACACCCACCGCAGTCTACCACCCCGCCCTTAATCGTTATTGTCCTCTCACTCGCCATCAAAGCGACATCCTTGCTGCCGCTTGGGATATCTTAGGGGTCACCTTTACGCCTACCACTGAAATACGTCTTTCCCTTTTATCCCTCACAGACTTACCTCCCTCTGCCCTTACTCCTTCCCAGTCTCCGCCACGTCCGGACACCACTCGCCCTGAGCTGCTTTGGCCTGACCACTCCTCTAATTGCTCCTCTCGCTCCGCACCATCCTTGAGCTCCTCTGTGTATTTTGCTGATTCTCCCATTGTCATTCCCATACACGGTGAGTCCACTGCAGACTCCGTACGTTCCACGACATCCTCTGAAGAGGCAACGCTCCCTCATCTTGCCACCCCTGCCTCTCCCACAGTATCAGCATCAGCCTCTAGCAGTGCCCTCCACCAACCACCGTCTCCTGGTGACGTGTCCCCATTCCTCGTGGCACTCCTGCAGGACTATTCAGTGGACCTGCTGGACCCTGCACCAGACGTCCTCATTATGCCTCCCCCTGCCTGCCCACCTCCGCACTTTCAGTCACTGTAGGGAATGTGTGACCCTTCCCCTGACAGTAAAGCATCTCACATTTTTGTATATCTAGTCAATAATCACGTTGTAGGTCTTTCCACTGGTCATCCATCTTCCTTTGTCCACGTTACACACTTAGCAAGGACTGTCCTTCTCACCATATTTCAAGTTTTAGGGATTGATTACACCCAGGCACAGCAGATAACGCTCTCACTAGCACCATCTTTCCCGCACCCCATTGTCACCAAAGTCAAAGAACCAAAACCTTGCAAGCACTGACATTTCAGGGAACACTCTTGTCCCTCATTTATTACTGGTCCTCATGAACAGGATCTTAGGTACCTCTGTTCATAAAACACCGGATTGCATTTACATACGCATCCGCTTAATATCCCCAGGCTTGGAGATACCCACCACATTAACCACATCCTACCCACGCAACCCGCTACAAAGCAAGATCATTGCTGCTCTCTCTCGTAACCAGCTCCAATTCCCTGACTTCTCCCCTGACGGAATATACACCGGACCACAGGAACTGGACTTAAGAAAAACATTATACCACATTATTATTAGCGCCATAGGAGAGGAACTAGTAAAAGACGTCCTTCCCACTACTCCGGACACTCAACCCTCGCCTGACACCTAATTGCATCCCTTTCTAAACTAGTGACATTCACCCTCAAAGCGCTGTGTTTTAAAATAATTCTTCATGAATGGCATATTGAGCTCTACAGTGTATAAAACGTCCACTCACTTTCACATATTTTTTATCATACGTCCCCCTGGATCACTACTAACTGCCATACTATCTAGCACGTGGCCAAGGCACCCACTCCAGAGTTACATTGCTGAAGCTTGCTTTGATGGCCAACTTCGCTTCCCTCTTTATACTCTAGCACAAGAGCGAGACTTACAGGACGGTGTGTATGATATTGTCATTCAAGCAGTAGCGCAAGAACTCATCAGAGACATTGTCCCTAGCACCTGAAACACGCAATCACACGTAACACGCACCCCTTAATATCAACACCTTCTCTAATTCAGGCCTTGCCTATAGCGCCCTGCGTTAGACACACCTACATGGCCACTCCACTGCAACATGTTTTAAAAACATTCGGAGGGCAAGAACAACATATACTAAAACATTGCAGGGAATTGCATAAAGGTACCTCCAAGATGAGCCATCCCTGGCCGTCAGAAGGGAGTTTTGATCCAATCATATTAGAGCATGCCACCACCTTCCTAGACACTAAGTACTCCGGCACTAAGTTACAGAAGAGAAAGGCTACTTTAGATCTCTGGCGCATTTTCAAAGACAAGGCTCAAGCACACTCTGACTTGACACACCCAGCCATACCCAATGCTCCCTCGCCTCCTCCGCCATACCACTTCAGCGGTATGTATACTGAACGCACTCAGAAGGAACAACCAGATTTACCAGTTACCACGAATAATTGTCCGGCTGCTGGTTCCCAACCACTACCAAGCAATGCATCTCCCTCACCACACCTCGGTCCAGACACGGACATCACACAAACGGATGAACTCCAGATTTCCCACACATCACCCAGTCACCCGTATCACCGCATGGACGGATCACAGACCCCACCCATGCCCCCCGGTGATGTGTATCCGCACCTGACAGAACTTCACAACACACACATGCCCCTCTCCAACGGCACAATAATGGAGACAGCAGTATCAGGACTCCCAGGCCACATAGATGCCCAGCTCTCATTGAAATTCACGCCAAAGTTAAGTACTGTGCCACTACGCACGGAGGTAGAAGGAGACTCTGACTCTGCATCTTCCGTATCTTCTTGCCACACAGCCCCGGCCAGCAATGCCTTCCGTGACCCCGGCACTAAACAAGCCGCTGTCACCAACCCCTTCCTTGACACCGGCACGCAACTGTTCCCAAGTTCGTGCCTCCCACCCCAAACTAGCATGCCTTTCACTCCCACTGCACCCTTGTGTAAGGGACAAGGGTCTGGCCTTATGACAGTTCAGCAGCAGCTCAATGAGTTCCACAACCCACCATTGCTGTGTATGACTAAGGGACAGCTTGCCCCCCTCACAGATCTCCCCACCCCGTACGAACACTGGAGAACAAATGTAGATTTGAATAAAAGCCTGAGCCTGGAAAGCATCTCACCAGAGCACCTTGAAAAAGAACTCACATACATGCATCAGCCGCCCAGCCACATAGAACAGATGCACAAAATGAGACGCATGTCAGCCAAATTAGAAGACATGCAGAAAACATTCTCAGACCTACTCAATAAGACTGGCACTCCAGCACAATCACGACCACCAACACCGCCCCAGCTCATGCAGGACCACCCACAGACAAGTATCCATTGGAATGGGGAAGGGATTACACAATCTCTCCATAATAAGCACCCCACTATGACGCTGCCGCCTCTGGAATAACACAAACAGTCACCAACACACACCAGGCCTACCAATCACCAACAGCATTAGGGCCTGAAAGGACACCACCACTGGTACGAGAAGGTCACAATCCCTTATTTGGTGAGCTCCCCTTATTTGGTGAATACCCAAAGGCAGCAGACCCAGTTGTAAGAAAGAAGGACAGGCCCACAGAAGCACAGAAGCTTAAAATCTTGGGGACACATGGACGCCCAGATGACATACTATATGACGTCTCGGGCTCTGCTTCCTTGCGTACCGTTAGGATGAAAAATAGACGCAACATGTGTCTCAGCAGACCATGCGTACCACAAACTAGCAATGATCTCACTCCCAATGAGATAGTGACATTAGGGGAAGGCTCAGACTATGCAGTTAACCCCTTCTCAGACGACTTGGCAGGCTGGTCAGAGCCCTTAGCACCGCAAATGCTCCCTTGGCCAAGAGAAGGCTCTTTTGAGCCTCAGTACATGGCAACAGCAGTTGAATGTATTCTAAAAGGATTAGGAGATGAGGATTGGGACTATGAGTACATGCGAGAGAGTTTAAAGGTCTGGCAAAAATATGCCCGCCAGCATGACTCTACAGGACCTACAGTGCGACGCACAGGAGTGATGCGCCAGATGCCACTGCTGTACAAAAATGTCACTGATCCCCCCATCCATATCCCTTGGTCTACAATAGACAAAGAAAATCTCAAAAAACATCTCCCACCCCTTACGGAGGGTGCTGGAAAATGGATTGCGGCTTTTGAAAACCACACCACAGGTAACAACACAGCTATAGGAGATGTCAAAAGCCTGCTGATCTCCCTCATCGGAGAAGACGCAGAAGATCTCTTCACACGTGTCCATGCTAATCTTACAAAAACAAACACCAAACATGATGGTGTTTCCTTTAATGAGATCAGAACACTAGCATGGTCTGAGTTGCGCAGAAAATTCCCTGATGTTCCCGATATTGGGGCTCTGTTGTCACAGACCATGCAACCCAATGAAGACCCTGCCAACTATCTTTCCAGAATGAAAGAAAAATGGCATCAGGAGTTAGGGCAACGATGGGATGCAGCAGGAGGGTACGGAAGACTGTTTTATCACACAATAAAAAAGGGTCTGCCCACTGAAGTGCAGGAAAAATTAGATGGCATAGTAGCAATGGAATGTAAGCCATGGCCTGAGATACAAGACCACATTATACATTACTGCAAGAAGAGGCAGGAACAGGAAAAGAATAGACAGTTGGCCATAGAGAATGCCGCTGCCAAATTGGTACAGCAGAAACTTAATAGGAAAAAAGACAATACAGACACAGTCATGTTGGCTGCACCGTGTCACTCAGATGACCGGCAGTAACATCATTTCCCCAGGCTGCCATGAATGCTCTTACAGGCAACGCCCAACCTGCCCCACAGCAGGTTCAAGCACAACCAGCCGTACAATATATACAAGCCCAACCCCAGCCTATCATACAGTATGCTCAGCCACAACCACCGCCAATGTTACAATACATGCCAGTACCACCTGCTTACAGTACCGACATACAGCCCTACTACAATAACAGACAAAACATGAACAGGAACACAGGTATACAGGGACGAGGGCGAGGGATGGGACAGCCAAGGTTTCCACAGCAGCCAGGAACGCCCATCATCTGCTATTATTGTCAGAAACAAGGTCACATACAAAGAGATTGCCGCACTAAAATGCGAGATGTGGGACCACAGTACATGGGTTCCGGTTACCAAGCACCAGCACCATTCCAACAACAGCAGCGCACGCAACAACACCTTCAACAGCCCCAAATACTATACTCTTATGCCCAGCCAGCACAGCAGCAACAAGTGCAGCTCCAAGCACCCATAATGGCCCAAATTCAGCCATCTGTCCAACAGGTGCAGGTTCCAATGCAACAGCCACAGCCACAGCAAGTACCTGCTTATCAAGTGGTCCCACAAACCCAAAACAATGTACCCCTAGGAGGAACGATTGTTGCCTCCAACAACCCCTTTACCCAGGGCACCATCCAGCAATATCAGGCTGGAGGATACACTGGCTAGGACAGCCCACAGACAACTCTTGTGTGCCCAATTTTGTCGTGCACTAGCAATACTGAAGAGGACCCTATTGCTTGTGTCACGATAAATAACAAAACATATAGCTTTCTTGTTGACACAGGTGCCACATACTCCTTCATTACAGGTGGCCCTCTGCCCATTTCTGATCGAATAGCGGACACACAGGGATTTTCTGGGGCGATAGCAAGGGTCCCCTTCACCAAGCCGGTATCAATTGAGATAGGAGGCCATGTAGTGGAACAGCCACTGCTCTATTCACCCAGGTCCCCAGTCAATCTCTTAGGACGTGACCTCATGGCCAAACTAAACATGACTATCCACTTTGATGAGAACGGAACAATGATTTGCTCAATACCAGGTACCCCACTAACTAGGATAATGGCAGTCACTGCACATTCTTCCTTAAACAGCCATGTCAGAGCACGTCCAGTGGATGAGCAGGCCTTCTCTGCAGCTGTCCACACTATTGTCGCCACCACCCCCGAATTGCAAGGCTGCACTGTTCAGTTACCAAAAGAGTTTCTTTTCAGACCCGAAGCATCAGGCTCACAGGCATTAGACAAACACGTGACCCTTGACATATGCACCCTTGAGATAACCCCCACCTACGGCGCATTCCTGGCATGCGATGACAACGCTCATACTTGGGCTTGTGTCATTTTCATTGAACCTAAAGGGTTAGTTAGAAACATTTCAGATGCCCAGCTATTTGGATCCCCTGAAGAACACTCTAAAACAGAGATTATCTATGATAATAATGTGCCCATCTCAGTGACAGTGGAAATTAGAACACCAACCGTCACCCCCAGCTATGACTCTGTCCGAGAGGCAGATTTGGCTCTAGTACCAGCACATCTTTGGACAACAGGCCCAAACGATGTAGGCCTTATCAGCTCTGCCACGCCATTTAAGATAACTCTCAAACAAGGTGCTATCCTGCCAAGAATAAAACAGTATCCCTTGTCCAAGGCCGCAGAGGAGGGTATTGCCCCTACCATACAAGCATTGCTGGATCAAGGAGTAATATATCCTTGTATCTCTCCTTGCAATACGGCCCTTTTTCCGATGCGCAAAGGGAAGACAGATCAATGGCGGCTAGTTTATGATCTTCGCGCCGTTAATAACATAGTCATACCCGAGTTCCCCATCGTCCCAGACCCCTCTGTCATCCTCACAAACGTCCCCCCGATGCACAGTACTTTTCTGTCATCGACCTGAAAAATGCTTTTTTCAGCATTCCCCTGCACCCAGACAGCCAATACCTATTGGCTTTTACATTCCGAAATGTGCAATTAACATACCGAAGACTGGCTCAAGGGTACTGTGAGTCCCCTAGTGTCTTTAACAGAGTTGTCAAAACAGACTTGTCCAATTTCCAATGTGACAGCACCCTACTGCAATATGTCGATGACATACTGCTTTGCAGCCCCACAGAACAACAATGCAGGAAAGACACCATCTCCTTACTCACCACCCTAGCACAAAGAGGATACAAAGTTGACAAACAAAAGTTACAATATTGCCAAAAAGAGGTACACTATCTAGGTCAGCTACTGTCAGCATCAGGCAGACGAGCCACTCCGTGTCGAGTTGAGGCAATAAAAGGCACTTCTGAACCCCAAACTGTCAAAGATATGCAAAAATTCCTCGGCCTGGTGAATTATGTCCGTCAGTGGGTCTTTGATTTCGCAACAATAACTGCCCCATTGCTGAAAGCAGTGAAAATGGGCAAAGACAGACACAACAAAATAGAGTGGACACCTGAAATGAGAACAGCCTACACCCAGCTCAAAGATGAAATAACAAATGCACCAGTGTTAGGATCACCTGATTACACAAAAGAATTCTACCTATTCACCCACTGTGATGGTCTAGTCATGACTGCAGTACTCACCCAGAAATACCCCATGGGCCATAAGCCCATTGCCTACTTCAGCGGCATGCTGGACGCTGTCATGAAAGGTCATTACCCCTGCGAGCAAGCCCTTGCTGCCGCAGCGTTTGCTGTTGAGAAAAGCACCCCCATTGTAATGGGTTCCCCACTGACTATGTACACCGAACATGCTGTCTTTGCAATAATACAAAAAGCCAAGACAACCTTAACCACACAAAGAGTGTCAGGTTACGAAGTCATACTGTCATTGCCTTCTCTGAAAATTGTCAAATGCCACACAGTAAACCCTGCCACATTTTTTGCCCATCCCATTGCCACTTCAGATGATGACCCCCATGATTGTGCCACATATTCACCAGATGAGTCAGGAGCAGCAAAAGAGGACCCCTTGCCAAACAGTACTGTATATTTTGTTGATGGCTCCTCTACCATTGATCAAGAAACAGGAATAAGATACACAGGAGCTGCAGTAGTTAGAGCACAGCAAAATGATTCCTCTGATTCCCTAGACATTGCACAGCAGCTTACATTACCATCACATTACTCAGCCCAAGCAGCTGAACTAGTAGCATTGATAGCTGCCTTAAACATTGGAGCTGATGACCGCATTACAATTTACTCCGATTCTGCATACGTCACCACAACAACACACTCCAGCATCCTTCGCTGGAAGAGGCGTGGCTTCCTTAAATCAGATGGTACACCTGTCATTCACAAGAAGTTACTAGAGGAACTTATTGAGGCCCTTACACTACCAGCTGAAGTAGCCGTAGTCAAATGCACAGCGCACACCAATGGCCAAGATTTTGTCTCCAGAGGTAACGCCCTGGCAGATTGGGCAGCTAAGGCTGCAGCCAGAGGCCCCCCAGCAACAGGCCCCCCACCTCAAACGACACCAGAAGTTCCATTTGCCCCCATCCTACTTTCCCAAACGCTACCTCCAACAGAGCATGAGAACAGCAATGAAGGTACTTCAAAAACACCATCCCAATTACCAACCCCATTTGACATTGACACAACACAGCAATATGATCACACTGCACAATTACACCTCAGAGAAATGCAAGAAAGTGCACCAGATCAAGAGAAAGAGTTGTGGAAGAAGAGGGAGTACAACAGGACTCCGCCGACTTCATTTACAGACAGACAATAACAGGGAAACCTGTGATGCCACAGGCTTTATTGCAAGTGGCGTTGGACCAACTCCACCTTCCTACGCATGTCACCCGAGATAACATGTCCACCACCTTGCAGACAGACTGGTTCATTCCCAATACCCATGAACAGATACAGCTTTTCATTAATAAATGTCTCATTTGTCAACAATATTCCCCAAACCCGACTCTCAAAACTGTTGCTTCCACAATTCCTAGACCATCAGGCCCCTTCAAAGAGCTACACATTGACTATGTCGACATGATCGATCGCTGCCAAAATTACCGCTATCTCATTGTAGTAGTGTGTCCATTTTCACGCTGGATCGAAGCTGGACCCTGCGTCCACTGCGATGCCAAAGCAGCAGCCACATTCCTACTCCGTGATGTCATTACTCGCTGGGGCGTCCCGGACGCCATCCGGTCCGATAACGGAAGTCATTTTTCAAACGCCATCTTTTCCTCCCTGACCACAATGCTAGGCATTAAACACAAACTGACATCAGCTTATCACCCACAAAGCAACGGCATTTGTGAGCGCCTCAACGGCTTGCTCAAAAATAAAATAAGTAAAATAAGTGCCACAATAGGAAAGAAATGGCTTTATTGCCTACCCATAGCACTCTTTGCACTAAGAAACTGCCCAAGTTCGGATCACCACCTCACGCCCCATCAGCTTGTCACTGGACGATCCATAAATGTAACAGTTCCGTCCACACGCCCTAAAACAGATAGTGAATCATCTTCCGAAATAGTTAGGGCTGAGCTTTACCAATATTTGTGTCAACTAACCAGCGCAGCGCAGTTCCTTTCTACCCAGGTATCGAAGAGGAAAGAAAAGGGCCCCACCGATCCTGAGCACCCACCAATCCGTCCCGGGACGCTGATCTTTGTCCGGAAAAACGTCAGACGTTGGAAGGACCCCAAGTTCGAAGGCCCATTCCAGGTGATAGACTCATCACCAACTGCAGTACGAATCGCTGAAAGAAAAGCATGGATCCATCGCAGCCACATCCGTTTGGTCCCCGCACCACCACCTCAGCCAATGGACTAGAGGAGGGAAGAGACATACCAATGGTGCCGCTCCACGGAGACAGCGGGTTTCCATCCTCCTCTGATGAAGAAGACGACGACACTCACGTGTTCATTGATGAAGACCATAATGGCAATGCTAAGATATGTATTGTTACTGTTCTAACATCCTGTATTATTGCTACAGTGGCACTAGCTACATTTAACTGGTATATGTTTTACCTTACGACAATTAGGCTGTACTATCCTGCAAATACTACCACGCCTTTTAAAGCACAACCTCGTGTACCAGCAGTCACATATGCTCGCCCACATTTGTCACACCACACCGAAGGGTCCAAACTCCCTGATTGTACCCCTGACAGCACACCCACTAGTACACCTCCCACTTCCCCAACTGCTAGCCCGGATGATGATGTCCTGGATATAACAATAGGTCCTCTAGTGCCCCGCCGTCCCAACTCCCGCAACACCCGCAGATTCAGAAGGGGTAGGCCAAGGTATTGGAGGACCCGCAGACCAAGCAAAAAACCTGAGGTCAAACAAGAGTGGGCCACAGCTCTTCAAAACACACTGGTTCACATTGCACACCACTATCCCATGCCCGATTTCCATTCCACACGTCCTGACAACTTAGCTGAGGACCATGGAGCCCATAATGCCCTGTTAGACAACATGTGGTACCGGCACATGACCGAAATAGGAAAAAAGGTAACAAAAGTATCGTGCTACGTGTGCTCCCACATTCCTCATGCAGTAGGAGCAGACAAAATGATTTTTCCCCGAGAAATACCACCACCAACTGCCCAATGTCTCCTCCATTTGTTTCTCTGCCGCATACAGGGACTGATCCAGCTTTTGTCAGCAGAACTAGACGCTGTGTTTGTAAACACCACAGTGTGGGATTATAAGTACATCTCACATAAGGTTGTGACTGACGCACGAGAATTCCAGAGGGAGTTAGAACACGATTACACGGCTGAAACACCTATGATAATGATACAGGGTTATGAGGATTTCTTCAAGGAAGTTGGGTATTTCCTCTTTACCACCCCCTCACCAATATGCCAAGCAAAAGAGAGCAGGTGAATTCTCAACGACACTTCACGCAGGACCCAATAACCCTGTGATCTCAGAACTGCACTACAGGTTCAGGCCAATATTTATTTCAAAAATAGATGGCATGGTCCACACAACCTCACCTGCAAGGCAGCCTCCCTAGGAGCCCCATTCGTAGATACAGACTATCACCACGATATTGATTGGGATGTTGAGACTCAGTGCAAGCAGGTGTGGGCACAGCAAACTAGAAGGTATACCTTTGGTAAAGATACTACATACAGATGGATGGAAACAGGCATACAAGCTAAAACATCCTCTTCTTTGCTTCCTAGGTAACGGTACTCGTCCTGTGGGTCGCAACACCAACTGCAACCACACTATCTTTAATTTGGACCTCCAAGACGAAACCTCCGGCCTCATGGACATCTTTTGGGCATGCGGAGAACACCTCTATCTCCAATTGCCTCCTCAATGGAACGGCCTATGCACCATGGTCACTGTGCACGAGCTGCATCTCGTTGTCCCGGCATCCAACATTTCCCAAGTGCTTGATCACCCCATGACAGGTGATGTCACCCTGCTCCACCGGCACCGAAGGAGTGCTCAATATTTTGCTAACGACGCCTTTAGCGAAGTTCCTGAAGAATTTCGCCTGTTCAATGGCGCCCAGGAATTCTTTGGGGGCCTGTGGCCCATCTGGCAAACATCAGCTAATGCCCGATGGCTGCAGGTCACACGCTACGAACTAATGACTCTGATAAATAACACCCGAGATGGGTTCAACGCAATACAGGAAGAGTTACGGCCTTTAAGGCTTATGGTTCTAGAGCATAGATATGTTCTAGATCAGCTCACAGCTATGCAGGGTGGGGTATGCGCTTCCATAGGGAAAAGCTGCTGTACTTTCATACCATCAAATGATGCCGCTAACGGGTCACTCGCTAAGGCCATAGAGGACTTGGACAAATTGGGAAAGAAGATGCATGAGGAGGGAGGTGCTGCTGCAGATCCTATTACGGACTGGTTCAACTTGGACTGGATGCCTTCATGGCTATCTGCTATCTTGAAAATTGTGTTACCTATTTGTTGTGTGCTCATGTTAGTGTGTTGCGGTGCACAGGTGATAATAAGATGTGTCAACAGATGTAGCACCAAGGTGGTAGGGATGAATTACGCTCACACAGGAGTGCACCAGAATGCGCATTACCAGGTCATGAACTGTGTTCCTGGGGATGAGAATGGGCCAACACCCATAGAACTCCCAGAAACAGCAGCCCCTGCCACTTCTCCCAGCACACCAACAGTTCCCCCACTCCCACCACCTAGATACAGTATCAGGGAGGAACATGCTCCTCACGAATATGAACAGTTACCCAGCACTGATGAGGGACAGTATATTACCTTGACACCAAGCTTGTCCAATCAGACTAAGTGCATCTACGTAAATGACCCCCTCTGTAGGTACCAAACAGAAGAAGGACCAGCAAGATACTATGTGAGAGTTTGTTCAAATAATGAACAAGAGGAGGGAAATGTACGAGGGTCCCGTTCTACTATATAACAGAAACCCCAAAGTACCATCCTGCTCTGCTCAGGCAGCATGACACTCCCAAATAGGCCCCACCAGTCAGGCCCTGATAGATGTCTTAAGTTGTCCACTTTCCTTCCGCCTCTTAGCACCTGCCACGTGAAGCCTACCTTCTTAGGTGCACACACACATGTAGGCCCAAGCCCACCTTCTTAGATACCAACATGTAGGCCCAAACATGCCACTTTAGATACATACACATAGGCCCAAAGCCCAGTGCCTCTTGCTATTTATTCTTTAATAAAACAGATCTCGCAGGCTTCACTGATCTGACAGCAGGGATCTGTGCCATCCACCGCGACACTAGCCCCCCTTGGAAATTTCCACAGTTACTACGTACGTGACATTCTGCTGGTACATCTGGCTGTTTCACAAGCAATGTTTGCAATATTTTTACTTATGAGACATGTTTAAAGAGCTACTTAAATGGGCGGCACAATCAGTGCTGCAGGCCCACTATCATTTAATTTACAGGCCCTGGGTACATGCAGTACCACATTACTAAGGACTTACAAATAAATTAAATGTGCCAATTGCGGGTGTAAGGCACTTTTACCATGTTTATAGAAGAGAGCACAAGCCCTTTAGCACTGGTTAGCGGTGGTAAAGTGCACAGCTTCCAAAAGCCGGCAAAAACAAAGTTAGCAAAACAGGAGGATGGAAGGCAAAAAGTAGGGGAGAGCCCCGCCAAGGATGTCAGGTCCAACACCTATATACAAAAATACAAAATAGAGATGTCCCTTGTTGTCACAAAAAATACACTTCAATACAAATATTGTCCCATGTATATGGTAAATTCAATGAAGGACAGTACCTGTATCAATGTCGACGTTTCAACCCAAATTCAAAATCCAATGGGTCTCCTAAGGACAATAACAGCCATCTGGCACAACAACTCACTAATGTAGAGACTACTTGTGCATGGAGAGATTGTGAAGTCGCTAGGTCATATCAATGATTATCACAAGAAGATGTCAGTTGGTCTGGTGTTGGTTACCAGGTTTATGTCTTTGTCAATGCTTGTTTGGTTATGTCATGCTTTATTGTTGGGGATGCTCCCAACGCACACAGCAGACCTAAAGGTACAATGAAACATAGGTATGAGGGGTGTCGCCCTTTCCTCACTCTCAATAAGTGAGGTTGGCACACCACCCTCTTATGAACATGCTCCACTATTCATATACATTTATTCATATGTTTGTTCCTGCACGAGCCATTCACCTTCTAGAAGGCCCCAATGAGACTGTCTTAGGTGGCATGGTGCTTGGTACAGACAGATAGTTCATTTGTTATAGCTGTCTGTGTCAGATGCACCATTATAAGCTCATTCCTAGTGCCAGGCGATACTTTTACTCTCGGGAAATACTGATACCAAACAGTGCTCTTCCTCACGTAGAAAACTACTGGCCCATTCACAATTTTCCTGCGGGAACCACTGCTAACATGCACAACTGAAATCAGCGCATCCAATGTCTGCCCAATTTCTATTTTCAAACAACTGTTCTCCATGCATATTTTGCCAGGTTTTTCCATGTGAAATGTTGAGCTTGGCATATCTTGGATAGGCAGTATTTTTGCACATCTCGGAATACCTCAGATCTGGCCGCAACATCCATTGGGCTAAGGATTTCATTCCTCCCCTCTTCTATCATGTGCCTTAGCCTAACCACTACTCCTGTTGTGTGCCTTAGGTAGGGCAGCTGCAGTTTCCAGGACACACAGTTATTCAGTTGATGTGTGCTGGGCTTCTCTGAGATCGTGGCCTCAGTGTCAGCCTCCTACAAATTATTTCGCAATTCATGCAGAGGTACACCTGCATAAAAAAAATATGGGAACTGTGATTCTGAGTGCAATGGGGACGCTGGAGAACGGCCAGAGATGTGGTTAAAAAGTACACATTATTCAGCAACAATTCTTTAGGCCTTTCACGTACAGGAAAATCCATATTAACTATGAGGCACACACCTTTAATGAAAAATAAATGCAAGTTGATTAATCGGTGGGAAATACACTCTTTTGTTATGAAAGCTCAATTGGTTAATGCAGTCACTGCAGATGTCTTTGTGTGTAATCAGAGAGTCACAGAATTGAATCCTGATGGGTAAACTAGAGAATAATGACATGCATTTATAGTGCTACGTGCTCACAGAATGCGACTGAAAGCACTGTTAATATGCAACTCGTTATTTTAAAATAGTATTACATATAGAAGAAGATAAAAGGCTGCAAAATGTGCAGCGAGATTTAGGCCCTGATTACGAATTAGTTAGAATTTTCCGACCCAACAGTAAACCCCTGTTGCGTGAGAATTGTAAATATGAGTTGAGTTGTATTTAGTGCATACGGTTGTTACCAGGTGCATTAAATATCTCACCCTTCGTTAAAATTCGGCAGGTCAAACCTTCCATAATTTAATAGGGAAAAAGCATATGGTATTTAATGTACCATGCAGATTTTGTTGAGGTAAGTAACAAAATTGCATGTTATGCCACAACAGGCTTGTAATAGGTGCGATTAGAGCACCCAATAAATAACATACCTCAGTGTATCATTATTAATTTGGTACAATAAAAAGTGCCTGGATTCTGACAAATTCTGAATCAGGTCTTTATTGTTTAAGATAAAACAAGTGTGTTAAAATTTTAATTTTTTACTAATATGCAACCACACTGGACCTTCTGAAAAACTTTTTTTATTATAAGTCTTCATTAGAAGAACACACTTCAAAACTCAATTGATAGCACCATTGCATTGTCTCTCAAAAACTAAAAGAAAAAGTGTCTCCATGATGCCTCAAATGAGTACATCAATTAAAGCCATATACTGGCTCCTAAGGAGCCTTTAGATGTACCAGTTAGCCAATTGTGCATAATTTCATTTCTTTCAAGTAGCAAGCATCCTGGCAAGAAGGCTTGTTTCTTGTTTCACTGTCTGTCTCTCTCTTGACTTACCAGAACAGGCAGAGGTGAGAAAGTCAGCAACTTAACCAGGAGAGACGAGCCAAGGGTCTGGTTTGACTCCAAGAGCCCTTGAATGAGCTGAGTCTTGACAGATATATGCTTGTTTAACATGCAGAAGTATTTTACCTTAGGACAACCGAATATATCACTGCAATGAGAGGCTTTTATTTAAAGTGATAGTGATAGTTTTTAAACATCAACTTGGAACATTCATTCCCCCACTCCCCTGCCATGACGATAATGTCTCTCATAATCGAAGAGGCTTGGTAAAATAATATTTTTGCCTAAGATCACCCAGTTTGGTCAAGCAGGGAAGCTGGGTTTGAGTCTAGTTTTTCTGGTTTCACATTGTGCAGTTCATCCACTAGATGTGTATCGCTTTCTCTCTTTTCTTACACCAAAGGTCAGTGCTTGCTTTCTATTAATGCTTTGCGAATGAGGTTAGAGCGTGGGTGGCAGGCAGAAGCCACATTAAAGCTCAGCGTCAGCTTGCTTTGAGCTCGAGGGTGCAAGAGGACCTTGAGCTGAGTCAGATCCAGACATCTGGTTCGAGCCTGGCTTGAGCATTCAGTCGCTCGTACACCTCGTAGGACGGGTCGTTTTTAGGTCTCGCCTACGCAGCGCGCATGCGCTGCTTAGGCAAAAAGACCTTTTAGAATCGCTTCGGCTTTTCAGTTGAAAACGTGCACGCGTTCCATTGCCTTCAATGGCAACGCGTGCACGTTTGGCGATTCACTTGCGGGAGCGAGCGGCGCCATATGGTAGCAATTATCGCTCCTGGCGCTGCTCGCTCCCGCAAGTGAAACGCTTTCACTTTTTTTTTTTTTCTTTTTGCGCGCGCGCACACAACTTGCGGCCGCACGTCTTGCTTGTTGCGCGGCCAATGCTTGTTTTCTTTTGCTTGAATCCAGGTTCCCATCATCTCCGATCTTCTCCTCCTTCTCCTCCTCTGTCACTTCCTCTGCTCCATTTCTGCTCGTAACTCCTTCTCTTTCCAGCCAAGAAGAGTCCTCCCCAGTTTGTCCGTCTTTCTCTCTTTTTTCCCACCTCCCTTCCTCCAGCTACCGATCCATTTGTCCTTCTTTTATTTTCAGGTCACCTGAACGTGGTATGAACGGCATTGAGGGGCTGCGTCCCTTCCTGTCAGAAGAGCTTCTTTTACTTTCCCTCTGTCGTTCCTCACAATATGAAGATTAAAAACACATCAATATCAATTCTTCACCTCCCAGTTGACAGTCGGCACTTCACTGTAAGCAGGCGGGGCACACAGGTCATTGAAAGAAGGGTTTGTGGGTGACACCGGAGGTGAAGGCTGGGGCCAAAGGCATGTCCTGGGCTAATGAGGGATAAGAGGCAGTGAGCAGCACTGGGGCCATAGAGATATATTTCAGTGGGTCACGGAAGATGGCTATGTGACTCAAATTACTGCAAACATCTGTTTTTCTCTGTAAGTCCCAAATTTAAAAAGTAAAGACACAGTGAAAGTAGCACTGTCTAGTGGTCGGGCTTGGAAGCCATGACACACAAAGGGAGAGGCAGCATCTGCTTTTACCAGCAGCTCTCTGCAGCCAGGAAGAGCTGTGGCACTTTCTATCATCTATAATTTTTCAACCCAAGACACGTCCTCAAGGAAATAAATGCAGTTCAGTGTCTTCAAGGGAGGCTGGCACCCATCACCCCTGCCTCCCAACCTGTATTCCTGCATTTCACTCTGTATTCCAGCTTCGTACCATGCGTGCCGCCATCCTACCCCTGGACGAGATCCCCTTCTGCACCATACACTACCCCTCTGTGTCCCCTGCACTGCAGTTTGCACTGCACTCTGTGCTCCACTTTTGCACCCTGCGTTCTCAGCTCTCCATCCCCACGTACTGCTCTGTCCCTCCCTTCATCCCGATTTCCTCTTCTTTGCACTGTGCGCTTCCCCTCACTGCACCTGGTATTCGCGAAGCACACCATATTTCCTTTAGCACCCCTTTTTGCCCCTCTTTGCACCATTCATTCCCCTCCCCACACACTGTGATCCCTCTCTTTATAGCCTGATTACCTCTTTTCACACTGCACTGCCATTGTTCACATGCTGCCCTCCTGCTTTGCCACATGGCGCCCACTTCTTACCCTGCACTCCCACCCTTGTAACCTATACTCCCCTTGAACCCTTCACTCTCTCCCTTCTGATAGTGTGAACAGCCGTGCATACTTCCTTAACCTAAGAAACAGTTACAGGAAAAACTCTGGACATTCACAGCATGTACAGAGGAGGTGCAAGATTCCTTGTGTGGGGGAAATATCTATCCACCCATGTGCTACCTCTTCTGTATACTGCTCTTTTCCAACAACTTTTTAATATACAAAAACAAAATGCTTGGCAGCTTCCTTTCTCTGCATTCTAGTACTTGTAGCTGTGTTTCTTTCCTCTATAGTTACTGTGACACACTCAGCCCTTTCCACACTAGCCAGAGGCTGAGACCTGTTACCTGCAGGGCTGACACTTCCTGGGCGCAGGTGACTGGGTTGTACGTGTGACAACAGAACAACAAGCATTGGCATAGCCAATAGGTCTCGCTTTTGGGACCTTATAAGTATTTAGTTATGCAGCACAATATCCTTGGTGCAACAACATCAACTGTTGCATGGGTAAACACTTTTAAGGTCCCAAAAGCGAGACCTATTGGCTATGCCAATGCTTGTTTCCTTGGTTTCTAGCGCCTCACAGTGTCACACTCTCTTTGATCAATCAGCCTGCTTACAAGGTGCCCATAACAGACATGGGTCCCGATTGGGATCTGCGCAGAGAGGAATTCCTGAGTGGAATTCAATTCAACACAATTATGAGAGATCTGGTGTTTATGCACCCAAATTTACTGGTGCTGGAACAACGGAGAGTCCAGCAGGTAAAATCACTGGCGGGAAAATGCTGCAATGTAGCCTGGTTTCCCTCCATAACCCCTCTCCGCACCTCAGAAAAAGTCATGGGGAAGCACAGCATTCTCCATTCCTTCTTTCACCCTCCTCACCAATTCATTACACCACTGTGGGTGCTGTAGGCTCCATGGTACTGTGAATAAGTGCTTGTAGATTTTTCGTTACACAAAGGCTATTTTCGAGTTGATTTGATGCACTCTCGGACCTTATAACTACCTGAATCCTTGAGTTTGCACCTCCCAAGGGTAGCTCCCCACTTCTTAGACCAGTCCATCCAAGGAATTGGTTTGTGCAGCTGCGTCTTTCCTCACACGTCTCTCCTGCAGCCATGAGAAAGCTCATCTACACGCTTGTTTATTTACCCAGTTTCAGCCATTACCCTACACCAAAACATTTCAAACGTTGGCCAGGCTGCACTCACACACTTCTTACCTTCAATTAGAATCTAATGCTTACGCAACCTATGTCTCACACATTTTCTCAATGAATTCATGCAGAGGCATAACAACAAAACATAACTCTGGTCCTACCTATGGTCCTGAAGCATAACATAAAAATTGTTCCCCTACAAGCCACACAACAAAGACGCACTGTTTCCGCCATGGCACTCTATGGAGTAGTCTGCTACCACAAAAGTGCTTCGGGCCTCATTAGAAGTAAGAAGTACTGTGTAAATACAACTACAATACAAATCAACATATTAAAAGCCTACGACAATATGAGGCCATAATAATGCCAATGTAGAGCTAGGAAAATCTCTACTGACATAATCTACCCATGCTTTCTGTAAACTTACAGACTTTACTTAGACTGCAATTCAAAGTTGAATTTTCAATTCCAATCTGTGCACAAATGGATGTTTGCACAGAGATCGAAATTGTGTGCTGTGCACCAATTACCACACTCTGTAAATTTCAGCTGACAGATCTCACCAGAAAAAGGCAGAGGAAATCTATCAGGGTAAAATGCTAAGACATCAGTGCAAAAATGCAGTAATAGATGTGGTAAACACCATTTGTTGTTAGATTAGCAGGAAGATGCCTAGGGCATTCGTAGTGGGTGCCTTAAGGTTCTAAACTCTGGGCTGGGGGCACTTTTTGAAGTAATCGAGCAGAAATGATGACTTTTGGTTCTCACCCTTGAGTGATGAATCATTGTCACCTGAGGGATAGCTTAATTGTCTGGCACCTGACCTATGGCTAGATTGAGAGCTACTCAGCTATATGAAACCTGAACATATAATTTATGTCTAACCAGAGGTAATCCATTGCCGCCTAAAGCAAACGCCTCTATGATCAGTTTCTGAAATATTGTAAGACAGACGTAGAATTTGCTTTTACATATGCCTTGTGTGTTTACTTTCCTGCATGGTATCTATGGAGAAAAAGTACACCAGCACTCACCTTGTGTAGGCTTTGAATCACTCTGTCATGCTTCATCAAACTAGTGTAGTTTTGCAGCAAAATCCTTATAAAACCTCATTCTGCTTTCAAACTAAGCCAGGGTCTGTTAACAGCAGCATAACTCTGATATTGGATATAATAGACTACCAATGCAAAAGCATTCTACAATGAAAACACTACTTTTTGCACTATTTGTACCAGTGTTATAAAGACAAACTGGTAACAAGTTATTTGTCTGGCGTCCCTCTCTGGTGCTCTGTTTAAGGTTGCCCCTTTCTCTACCTAGGCCTGACTAATAGCAATCGTTTGTACACACATTTTGCAACAACCAATATAGAGAACGTGGTCATTCTCCTCAAAGGAATTTTGGTGAAGTTTGTAACAAAAGTTGCATTTTATAATGCACATTGCCCCTGCAGGAATTAAAAACAACATTGATATTTTAGTGGAGTTGGCACTTTATGTGCTGCGGGTTTTAAAACAAAATTAAAAGCATGGTTTCTATTATTATAAGATTTGCTACCAAGAGCCTGAAGTTTTGTTTCTGTGGGAGTGACTTCTTTGCCTGACATTGCCTATCAGTCACACATTTTAGATGTTCTAAAGCCTGAAGGAATATTTGTACACATTGCAAACTTGAACACAATTTGTTGCTAAATTCTTTCAAGGATACTATCCTTTTTGCTAGTTCTTTAGGCCTGGTGGCTTCCTGCATATATGTAGCTCAGTCATCTTATATGAGAACTGCTCATGTAGTGTTCTAACAACAAATATTTTATTTTGATTTAGGATAGCGCAGATTTCTGGCAGAGAAATTAAAAGACAGTAATAGTGCCAAATGATTGGCACTTACTCATTCAATCTCAGGATAAAAAGATGCATTAAGAATCAAACCTGTGACTTGCCTGTCACAGATCCCGAAATTTGGTGTGTATACCAACTAATCTCAATATTCAGAGACATGTACCTCTGTGCAGCCTCAAACAAGTATATGTTGCAACTAGGGTTGCCACCTGGCCAGCTTCATACTGCATGACCGGTATTTTAATGTCCCTGTCAGTACAAGAATTTCAAAAACAAAGATGATTTTTTTGCCCTTATCAGTACATAGATTAAACAGTAAATGTTAGAGGAAAACAAATGTGCTCTAGAGCTGCGCTTATAACCCCAGACTGATAATTAAAGTATGCAAAAACAGAAAGTGCATGTTAAAAATGCATACAGATTATTTCATATCAAGTTCTAATTCACAACATGTCCATGGCTTTGCAGAATCATAAAACATGAACAGATGGCTGGTAGTTTTCTCTGGGAAAGGAGGAAACCTTAGTTGCAACATCTTGATTAGTAGACTGAAAACGTACCTATGGTCAACAGTCAAATAGGAGCTTTTTTCTGAAGATGGAATTAAAAATATTTCATGAACTCGTTGTCATTTCATGGAAGGAACTGGAAAAAAGCCATAGTTTTGAAATAGCTTTGCGGAAAACTGGTTCTAAAGTGCTTTGTATTCAGATCGGTAGAGACTGCATTTAGTTTCTCAAATCACACATTCCCTTTTTTAAAGAGCTATGTCAGTAGCCTATAAACATTGCCAAATGTAATAAAAATGGTTTGTTGGTGCAATTGTATGGGGTTTCACCTGTATGTTTAAAATGAACGATTTATCACTCAAGTTCCTTGTACTGGTTCTAAGGATAGCTCGATCCCATTGTTTGAGGTGTTAGCCACGCCTCTATTCCATTGACATGTTAGCCACCCCCACCCCATTCTCCCGAAGTTCGAGTCTAGTTATGCCTCTGTCTCCAAGTCAAAGAAAGTCAGTCAAAAGATTGTGGGTATTTTTCAACACCTGTGACTAACTTCAAATTCTCTTCAACCCTTCAGCACCAAATAGCTTTTAACAATACCAGTATTTGGAACAGCAACCTCCACTCGTAATAATTCACCCAATTCACATTCATCAACCCTCTCACATTTTCGTACACACTCATTGTAATTTATTTATTCAATCAGTGGTTTTATAGTGTGATGGGCATGGTGTTTCTGTCACTTTAGCGTTCTGTAGCTCACATTTACTCACCCTAATATTCCCACATTCACCAAAACACCCACCTCTTCACCCACCAATCCACTCATATTCACCTGCTGTCCAACAGTCACATTTTCATACGCTCATCCACCCACATTGTCTCAGTCAATCACTGAAACGACCCACCCGTTGAACTTCAAACTTCACTCCACTACCTTCAACCACCTACACACACCAACTGCGCATTAAGCAAAAAACATATCGAATAATTCTTTATTCGTCAAATTTGCCAAAAAAGCACATAAAAATCAAACATCAATTTGGTAAAACCATTTAAAATCATATTGAAAATAGATTTTACAATAGGAGGAAATCCATACAATAGCAGCATAACTGGTAAGGTGAAAACAGTGTCCGTAATACTAGCTAAGTTCATAAAATATATAAACTCTGCTAAGAATCCTAGAATCAAGGTGGACAATATGCATAAAATTCATACAGTGGCAGCCTATTTAGATAAATACAAACATGGTCTGCATTATAATCCCCTAATCACAATCTAAATGGCATTTAACCACTTTATCCAATGCACAGTTCAATGTGCTAGCTCGGTATCCAGCCATCGCGGCATTCAAGGGGCTACCTTTTTTTGTCTGCATGTCCACTTATATAACAGGAAACCGCAAATACAATTGGCTGTGTTGTGTTGGTTCTCAATATCCTAGAAGCTGTCCTAAAATCCCTAGTCCTCATATTGCGACAAAGCGGCAAAATCAATTTCCTCCTGTGGGCGTGATAATTAGGAAGAAAGGAGAAAACATGCTCAATGCATTTTTTTTGCCTCAGGACAAAAGGGACAAGACATGTCTAGTTCTATATAGGCACGTTGCCATTTAGCAGTGACTGTATGAAGCAGAAAAATCCCAACCCAAAATTTAATATACAGGGCTTTGGCTGATGTCAGAGAGCCCACACTCCCATTTCTGTTGACCCGCCATCCACATGCCTCCAGTATATTTCCTTGAGAAAAGACTTTGGTACTCTGCATACGGACTCTGGATTCGTCCAAAGATTCTCACACCCAAGCTCAGTCAAACGGCATTTAATGAACCTGAGCAATGGGATCTTAGCAGCCACAGGGAGCTTTAAAATTTCCTCTAAACTCATCCAATAAGACACTAAATCTGCAGAAGCCCAGACTCTCCTCCAGTACAGTAGTGGTCTAAGTCCAACTCTATGGACAAGGGGTCTGTGGCCTAGTTCTAACCAGAGAGTAATGAGTGGGATACTAGCAGGAAGGTTAGTGAGGAGTCCAAGAAAATGATTCTCCACCAACTCCATATCGCTTACATTCTCATGCCTCCAAAGATCCCCACCATATAATGACCCCGCACAAGTGCTTGTAAATTATAAATTTGGAGGGCCTAACTCGCATTAAGCATTTTCACTAGCATTTAACTGATCACTCGCATTTATCCACCCCCACAAATGCACCCACCCAATCATCCAAATTTACCCACTAAGTCATCAACATTCACCCTCACACTCACTGATTAAACTCCCATATTCACTGACACTCATTCACACAAAAATACACATCAATTAAAAAGCATGTTAATGATTAAAATAACACAGACCCTTTGGACTTGTCAATTATTATTAGGGGATGGCTGTGTGAATGCTGTTTGCCACATTCATACTCCAGATTCTTTTGGAGCAAAAGTATAAGGGACATTGGAATTCCAAGCTCTATGGTTAAATGAGAGAGGAATGCATGCATTATAGTTTTGTAATGGCGTTTATCACATGCATATTCAAATTTTGTAGCTACAGTTTTCTTTGGTGGCACTGATAGAAATCCCATTTGAATAAAGTAGGTGATATGTAACACAACCATTGAATCTGTTTCAGTTTCACTATTGGTGTTTAGCTCACTTAAGAGACCATGCCTTCCAATGCTCAGCCACAATGAATTGTAAGGTTTAGTTGAAGGGGCCGTTTAAATCTGCCAAAATTTAAATTTAAACAAACTTTAAAAACTACCAAGATTAAACTTCAAATAAAACATTTGTAATGTATAAAAACAATTTACATAATCAAGCCATTAGGAACCACTTTTCAAAAAGGAAAACAAAATTAATTAAAATTATAAAAACAAATGTTTTTATTGTACCCAAATTAATTTGGAGCATTTAATGTCAGCATAACACAGTATGCAACCAGGATTGCCATACCACTATATAAACACTAAATAAAACATCTATCGTCATTGGTTGTCACTTAACAAAATCAATGTATTCTGTCAGTTGTTTGTTTCCGCTGATCAATTTATAACAATGATCTGTACAATGAAAGTCCAGGACTGGGTATATAGTGTGTAGTTATAGTTAGAACCTAGTTTCCATAGGAAAAGCATTCTTTATTTTGCCAAGGACTTTGGCGCCGTTTGACGAATCTTCATGAAATTTTCAAAACTAATATGCATCTGAGTTCAGCTGCTGCCTGGAAAGTTTTGGGGTGATTCATCAAGTGGGGGCCCAAAAAAATGGGTTGTCCCAAAATGCATTTTCCCCATGCAATTTCCCATCGGGAATTTAGACATGATTACAGCCCGACTGCTGAACGGAATTACACCTAATTTAGCAGAAAGCTAGATCTTGACTCAGAAAGCATGCTTTTTGTGATTTGGTGTAGGTCCGTTCAGTAGTTTGAGATATTAATCGAAAAAGAAATGTGGATCTCTAGAGGAGCGAATCCTTCACTAATCCATCGCTGCGCTTCACGTATACACACGTCAACAGCAATGCAGTGATTGAGTGGCTGAGTAGAAAGTTGCGTCTGCCATTTTATAAATCAGGCAACAGTTGCGGGAGGTGAAAATTCATCAAAAAAAGAAATAGAAGGGCTCAGGATATAAGTACCCTTACGGCATGGATGTAATATAGGGGTCTGTGAGGGACCCCTAATGGGCAAGAAAATGCCCAGAAAGGATTTTTTCCAGGTGCAAGGATTTGTGAATCTGTTGCTACACTCCCTGTAGCCCCCATGTAACTTTGTGGCAGATTCTCAAATTTGGCCAAACGTTTTAAACAAAATATATATATATTCACATACTCACTCATGCACTCACCTAGAAACCCACTGAGATACTCTCATACCCACTGACAGACCCACTCAGACATTCACACACCCACTCACAGACCCACTAAGACACACGCCCACTAAGACACGCGCCCACTCAGACACTTACTCATCTACTCACAGACCCACTCAGATACTCTCACACCCACTTACAGACCCTCTCAAACACTCATGCACCCACTCATAGACTCATGCAGACACTCACATGCCCACTTACAGACCCACCCACTCACACATTCACAGTCCTATTCAGACACTTACACACCCACTCACATACCCAATCAGACACTTATGAATCTGCTCACAGACCCACACAGACACTTGTGCGCCCACTTACAGATCCACTCAAATATGCACCCACTCACAGACTCACTCAGATACTCATGCACCCACTCACAAACCCACTCAGACAGTCTCACACCCACTTAAAGACCCACTAAGACAATCATGCACCCACTCACAGACTCATTTAGACACTCTCACACCCACTGACAGACACTCAGACACTCACACACCTACTCAAAGATCCACTCAGACATGCTCACACCCACTTGCAGTCCTACTCAGACACTAATGCACCTACACACTGACCCACTCAAACACTCATGCACCCACTCGCAGACACAGTCAGACGATCTCACACCCACTCACTTACACACCAATTGGCAGATCCACTCAGACACTCATGCACCCACTCAGAGGCTCATGCAGACATTCTCACTTACAGACCTACTCAGACACTCATGTACCCACTCACAGACCCACTCACACACCCAGCCACAGTCCTACCCAGACACTGATACACCCACCCACAGACCCACTCAGACACTCTGATGCTCTTACATCCATTTACAGACCCATTCAGACACTCATGCACCCAATCACATACCTACTCAGGCACTCTCACAGCCACTCACAGACCCACTGAGACATTCGCACAGCCACTCACAGAGCCCCTCAGACACTCGCACAGCCACTCACAGAGCCCCTCAGACACTATCACACCCACTCACAGACCCACTCAGACACTCACACACCCACTGGCAGATCCGCTCAGACACTCTCACAACTACTTACAGACCCATTCAGACACTCTGGCACCTACTCAGAGACTCATGTAGACATTCTCACTTACAGACCCACTTAGACACTCATGTACCCACTCATAGACCCAATCAGACACTCACACACCCAGCCACAGTTCTACTCAGACACTGATGCACCCACTCACAGACCCACTCAGACACTCTGATGCTATTACATCCATTTACAGACCCATTCAGACACTCATGCACCCAATCACGAACCCACTCAGAAACTTACACATCCACTCACAGTCCCACTTAGACACTGACATACTCACTGGCAGACAAACTCACACACCCACTCAGAGACCCACTCTGACACTCATACTAATTCATAGACCCATTCAGACAGTCACACACCCACTCATATACCCAGCCAGACTCGCACACACCCACTTACAGTCCCCCTCAGACACTGACACACTCACTGGCAGACACACTCAAACACTCTCACACCCACTCAGAGACCGATTTATATACTGACCGATTTATATACTGTCACTCCCACTCACAGACCCATTCAGACACTTAAACACCCACTCACAGACCCACTCTGACACTCTTGCACCCACTCACAGGGCCACTCATGCACTGACTCACATACCCACTCAGACACTTAGGCACCCACACACAAACCAACTCAGACACTCACTTACTCATTCACAAACCCACTCAGACACTTATGCATCCACTCATAGACCTACTCAGACACTCTCACACCCACTGACAGGCCTACTTAGACACTCATACACCCACTGGCAGGCCTGCTCTGACAATTTTACACCCATTCACAGAACCAATCAGCCACTCACACACCCACTCAGAGAGCCACTCGGCCACTCTTACACCCATTCACAGACCCATTAAGACACTCACACACCCACTCACAAACCCACTCAGACACTCACACACCCACTCACTGACCTATACATCTGCTCACACACCCACTCTCAAAGGTTACAGGTTACAGTTAGGAAATAAAGTTTAAAAAACTAACAAAATTCCCTTAAAAAACCAAAGGTTACAGGGATGTTATAGTTAGTAAATAACATTAAAAAGAGTAGAAATTCACTGAAAAATCCAAAGGTTAAATGGTCGTAATAGTTAGGAAATAGAATTAAAAAATGTTAAAAATTCACTAAAAAAACCAAAGGTTACAGGGACGTTATAGTTAGGCTCAGATTACACTCGTACAAAACAATAGAAATTCAGCAGTTATAGTTACCTGATCTAACTATAACTTACACCACTGCAATGCACTGCTTATGACCCCACATATTTACCTCACTTATGATATGGTCAGTGACATCACTGATGACATCTCAAATGACATCAGTGAATGGGTGGATGAGTGCCTGAATAGGTCTGTGAGAGCATGCAAGAGTCTCTGAGTGGGTCTGTGAGAAGCTGCATGAGTGTCTGAATGGATCTGTGAGTGCATGCATGAGTGTATGAGTGGGCCTGTTAGTGTGAGTCTCGGAGTGGGTTTGGGAGTGGGTTCATGAGTGTGTAAGTGGGTGTGTGAGTTTCTGAGTGGGTCTGTGAGTGGGTGTGTGAGTCTCTCAATGGGTCTGTGAGTAGGTGAATGAGTGCTTGCATGGATCTGTGAGTGGGCGTATCCGTGTCTGAGTGTGTCTTGCGTGAGCCTCTGAGTGGGTCTGTGAGTGGGTGCATGAGTGGGTCTGTCAGTGGGTATTAGGTAAACAAAGTAGTCCAGCTTGTCTGCAGTTCGCTATCCTCTGCTGTCTTCGTTTTTGTGCCTCCTCTGCTCGTTTTTGCTAATATTTCTGCCTCTTCTCTTCTTGATCCTGCCCTCTATTTTGCCTCTTTCTGCTTGTTCTGCCCATTATTTTGCCTCTTTCTGCTAGCTCCTGACCCTTATTCTGCCTCTTGCTGCAGGTTTCTGACCTCTATTTTGCCTCTTTCTGCTAGTTTCTGACCTTTAGTCTGCCTCTTTTTGCTCCCTTCTGACCTTTATTCTACCTCTCTCTGCTCATTTCTGATCTTCTTTTGCCTCTTTCTGCTCATTTCTGTCCTTTATTCTGCCTCTTTCTGTTAATTTCTGACCTTTATTCTGTCTTTCTGCTCCCTTCTGACCTATATTCTGGCTCTTTCTGCTCGTTTCTGACCTTTTTTGCCTCTTTATGCTCATTTCTATCCTTTATTATGCCTCTTTCTGCTCGTTTCTGACCTTTATTCTACCTCTTGCTGCTTGTTTCTGACCTCTATTTTCCCTCTACCTGCTTGTTTCTGACCTTTATTCTGCCTCTTTCTGCTCCCTTCTGACCTTTAATCTGCCTCTTTCTGCTCATTTCGCACCTTTATTTTGCCTCTTTCTGCTTGTTGCTGACCTATATTTTGCCTCTTTGTGCTCGTTGCTGACCTTTATTCTGGCTTTTCCTGGTCGTTTCTGACCTTTATTCTGCCTCTATCTGCTTGTTTCTCACCTTTATCTTGCTTCTTTGTGCTCAATTCTGACCTTAATTCTGCCTTTTTCTGCTCCCTTTCGACCTTCCCCCGGGACAGTGGAGGGAGTCTGTCACGAGGCGGGTCCGACCCAGGGGGGGTGTGAAGCCGACTGTGGACTGGTGGGGTGTGTCACCCACCGTTTCCCCTCCTCTCTCACCGCAGCAGGATGACTGGAGCTGTCCAGACATACAGGAATACGAGGGAGACGAGGAGTCCGGTCGCGGCTCCTTTAACTGGGAGGACATCACTGGAGGCCCCGCCCAGAGGGATGACGTCGACGGAACCTGGCCCACAAGAACCCGAGGAACACGGAAGCCGGTGTGTGACATCACCGGAGGAGACGAGAGTGAAGGACCGGAGAGGAACGAGGAAGAGGATTCACGGACGGAAGCGAGCAGAGGAGAGGCGACGGAGCGGTGGAGAGACGCCAGCAAGCCAGGAGGCCACCGTCCCCGTGAGCTCGCCTAGCCACGTTCCAGGAGGAGCGTGGCTTAAACAGGCACGCGAGCGTTTTGCGGGTTGGAGAGGAGGAAGGGAGGGACCCGATTCGAATGCATAGGGTGTCCCCTCTCCCGATGTACCCATCCTGAGCACCTCACCTTCACTTAGGCTTGCCGTGGAAACTTCACCGTGTGCTCCCTCACTACCCCTCCCATTCACTTTATGCAATTTCACTCTTACTGATACCTGGTATCTATTTCCTCCCTGCACCTCATCGCCTCGTACACCCACCTCACCTGAACTGACGACTGCGTGGGTTCATTCCGGACCGGATGAGGAAAAGCTGGGCCCCAACGAGGGATCGAGACTCCAAGGCTAAACCATCGTCATCCCCTGCTCCCTACAAGAAACCAGTTGTACAGAGGAGACGTATACTAAACCCAATAAAGCCTTCTCTACCCCTACCTCGTCTCTGGCCCCTTTCTACCAGCCCGCTACGAGTGGTGGAGAGTGCGGGTATAGACCCTCCCATCGGTACACCCGCGATGGACGCCCTTCTCCAACACCTGGTGAAGAGGCAAGAGAAGCTGGAATGGGCCGTAGAGCGGCAGATGGCGTCGGCCCAGGCGGACAGGGACGTCTTCAAAAACACTATAACCGCGCAGCTCGAGGGGCTACAAAAGATGGCGTCAGAGCAACCCACCCCTGACCTACGTGAACCCCTTTCTGTAACCCCCAGTCCTTCGGGGGTCTCGTTACAGAAATACGTGACAGGGGAGGACCCTGACGCCTTCCTACTTAATTTCGAACGTGCGGCAAGGGCCTGTGGATGGCCGGTCGAGAAGTGGCCGTTCTTCCTGGCACCGCTTCTGACTGGGGAAGCTCAAGCCGCATATCAGGTGGCGAACGCCACCGGACATACTCCATATGCGGATATCAAATCCTTAATCCTGGATCACTTGGGGCTCGACGCAGAAGCGTACCGGGTGCGCTTCCGGAAGGAAAGGGGTGCCCCAGGTGAAAACCCCAAGACACTGTTCTTTAGATTAAAGATGGCGGCTGATAAGTGGCTCACCCCGGCCGTAAGCACCAAGGGGCAAATCATGGATAGGATATACCTTGAACAGTACTTGGACGCCCTCCCTGTGAACACACAAAGGTGGCTACGCCAGCACACTCAATTGACCACCGAACAAGTCATTGACATGGCCACTACCTATTCCAGAGCCCAACCCAAATCCTATGGGTGGGAACCCGAGAAACCCATCCGATGTCCGGCCGTGATGTATGAGAGAAGAGCCCGAGGAATCCCCGAGCCTACAAAACCCCGTCCTGTCAAAACCGAGATACCTTCTTTCAAGGGACCCCAATGCTTCGAGTGTGGGGACTGGGGACATATCGCCCGTATGTGTCCCCGACGAAGAGCAACAGAAGAACCCATGGAGGTGGGGTACATCCCCAAGTCCGTTCTCTTTACCGCTGAGATGGGGAGCGCTTTCTATGTAAGTGTAAGGGTGAACGGGAAGACGTTAAAGGCCCTATTAGATTCTGGGTGTAGGCAGTCCGTGATGCAGAAGGAGTACGTACAGCCCGATCAGGTGATCCCTAATACCTCTGTACACATCAGGTGTGCCACGGGGACATTAAACCGTACCCAGTGGCTGTAGTATCCCTTTCACCCCCCAACGGCAGAACCTATGTTATCCGGGTAGGGATAATGGAGGATCTACCTGAGGAGCTCATTATAGTGAGAGAGGGTCCGGTTTTACCATATAACAAATGCCCTGGGCCATCCTAGTCACTCGGTCAGTATGAACCCCTAGGTAGGCCCTGCGGTCTTTCTGCAGGCCTTTTGTTAAATTGACCAGAGTTCTGCCATTTTTCTGAACAGCAGGCTCTAAGCCTGTCTGACTAAAAATCTCAGCCAGCTTCTCTCTGCGAGGCACACTGCTCCAGGCAAGATAGCCCCCACCCTACCCGTGTGCAAAGTTCATTGTCTCTTTCTTCACCCTGCTGAGATGTAGGCCACCACAGCCCGGATGTGTCTGGGCTGTGAGAACACAGAAGTTCCCAGACCGGGGTGATGAATGTGGCAACCAGGACATATATCTATATATATATATACTCTATTCCTTACATTACATTTTTTCTGCTTGCTCTATGAAATTTACGGCAAGCGTTTGGCATGAGAACATAACCTTTCACCTAGTCTATGTTCCGCGTTTATCTGAAGAAGCTCGACACGTCTGATAAATGTGCGAACTGTCGCTATAAGTGACGTAGGTAGGGCTGACGTGGGAATAAGCACTTCTGCTTCAGTTCCCAGCACTAAAAGGTATAAAAGACGAGTCCACGGGGTTCTTGTCGGATTACCTCTTTGTCTGTATGTAGGTGACAGACTGTGTAGGTCTTCCCCAAGAGCTCTTGTTTTATTTTAAACTGTATTATTTTATTTGAAATATACTCTGCATTAATCTGTTTGATATATACTTTGTCATATAAAATGCCTTATTTTTCTATGTTGTCTTTAATTCTAATTTTCTCCTTTTATAATTAAAATGCTTATATTGTGATTGCAGGGTTGCTCTCTATTAGGTTTAAACGTGAGTATGCTCTGCATTTTAGAGCAAATAAGTGGTGCACTCTGAGAACATTTTCCTTGATTTAAAGATGATGTTTTTCATATTACATTTATAAATGTGTCTTTGAGATTTGTATTCTGCACACCTCATGTTGCATTTTATGAAGCGTCTCTCTTTTAATGCTTTCAATATTTCCATGTAAACCTGCCTTCTGATTTACATGACACTCTGTAAGTGCGAGGTCACCATATCTTGTATTTTGTATTTTTAATGCCTTTTTCTTGAAGCTGCGCCTTCTAAATAAATCTGTTAAACCTTTTGGCTTGATTTCCATGACTCACACACTTGTTTCCTTCATTTTAATATGAGCGTTCCTGGGCACCCCGCCTCAAGTTAAGCTGCCCCTTTGCCACTAAATCACTCCCTCGAACAGCCGGCAAAGGTGCCCCCTAGCCCCCTCCCAGGCCCCTAAAAACGCTCCCTCCAACATCTTGGCGCCGTGACTTGGATCAGCAGTGCCAGCTGACAGGAGACCACTGGGACCCCGGACGCAGACCACCCTTCATGCCTCTTTCCTGACTGAACCACAGAGAACAGCACTCGGGTAAGTTATTTTTGCTGCCTGATGTGCTGTCTTTCTGGGAGCAGCGGGTAAGGGCGACCGTGGGACATCTGTGTTCCTTGTTTCAAGTTGTCCTGTCTAACTGGTCTCGCTTATTAAAAGAACATTCCCAAAATGAGGAAAGGTGTACGTGGTGAACTCTAAAGCCAAAGGGTGACGTTAGGAAGTTGTTTGAATTATATGTTTTTCTTTTTATAAAAAGACATACGTTGTTACTGTGCCTCTCTGAGCGCCAGAGAGGAGTCTCCGTCTAGGATTGACGAGGTAGGGATGATTGCGTCTAGCATCTTCCAGTGATTCTTTTGTTTTATCATTGTTATGAGTGGGGTTTTTGTTTTTCGTGCCTCTCTGAGAGCCTCTGTCTAAGGGTTGACAGGGCAGGGAAGATTGCGTCTGGCATCTTTCAGTGTTCAGTTGTATGGTTTTATAAGTAAATATATGGAATTCCTCTGTCCAGTTGCAAGAATTAGCAGGGACGGGAGGATTGCTCTCAGTCAATAGTCCTGAGAAAGAAGACGAATACCGTAGCTGTCTAGCTAACAGATTTACGATTTCCTCTTGTGTGAAAAGGAAGAAGTTGGTTTCCCCGGGATGTATTAGATATTGTATTTTCGCTGGTTATAAGCATTTTTCTGTGTTTTCCTTTTTTTGTGAAGCAGTAAGGTAGAAAGCGCTTTTATCGCCCTCAAATGGCCAGAAATACACAATTGTTGTTTAAGAGTTCCAAGCATTAAAGCATAAGCATTGTTTTTTTCTTTTTAAAGTACATGTACAAAATGTTCATTAATTGCTATGCACCTTTAGGACTTTGTGTTATTCGCTAGTGTTTTCCTATGTATATATTTTTTGTTCTTTTTTGCATTGACTAAGTGTTGCAGCAAAACATTTTGTGATCATTGGAGGCCACTGCCTGGTGCAGTGGCTGATCCGTTAGTGAGACTATAATATTTAGGTGCATATTGATTGTCTGTTAGATTCCTTTTTATTATATATGCATATATTGTTTGTATGAGCACATTTGTCAATTTTAAGTTGACTGGCCTTACACCAACTCAGTCAGTAAAGGGTAAAGGCCCGCTAGGTAGGGTGTTGCTGTGGTCTGTAAAACACCTGACAATAGCCTTACAGACTCCCGCTAGTTATTGATGCTGTGGTCTGTAGTAATACACCAGCCCCCCCACCAGCTCTACAGACCCCGCTAGGAAGAAGTAAGTGCACATTTTGGGAAATTCTAGGAGTCACCTTCACTCCAACAACTGAAGTAAGAAGTATCAGCATTACCACTTATAGAATTACGTTCCCCAGGATCAGCCAATACCCCCTGCCCCTCCTGACCCATGTGGCGCAGCACCACATTTAATTATCACAAGTCACTTTCAGATAACTGACCACGTTATGCACAACAACATACACCGAATTGTTGAAATACTTCCTCACATTTATATTTTGAAGTCTGTACTTTGCGACGGGAGGTTGCGTCTGGCGTCTCCCACTTTGTGCCGCAAATACGTGTGTATGGGGCCTGGCAGCAGCCAACGCCTTTCAAACCTCTTTCTCTTCATTGTAAAAAAGTGTCCTTTGTTCTCCGCCTTTCTTAGTTGCATGCAGTGTACTCTAATAGCTATACTCTATTTCCTTCTCTCGGTCTGCATTTTGCGTCTCTCTCTCTTATCTGGCTTATGGGCCTTTCTCATCTCTTTCTCTCACAGTGTTACCACAGGTTTTCACTACTGTTTAGCGAGATCTTATATATGTAGGAGTACTTCTCTCTTGTGCACTGCAGTGAGAGGTGATTAGCAGGAACATC
Organism: Calotriton arnoldi; assembly: GCA_963921515.1. Classification (NCBI taxonomy): domain Eukaryota; kingdom Metazoa; phylum Chordata; class Amphibia; order Caudata; family Salamandridae; genus Calotriton; species Calotriton arnoldi. The sequence continues at coordinate 598,717 of CAWUFW010004415.1, read as the reverse complement.
TGGGTACGTGCCAAGCACACCCACCTTTAACTGAGACAGGTTCAATTAGAGACCACGCAACTGGTGCACGGTGCATCCAGTGAATACTGTGTCTAGCTTCCAAGTAACTGCCTTCACGACTCTTAGTTATATCTTTTTTAGCACGTTTTAAATAGGCTCCCCTATGTTAACTCCTTATACCCTGAATGAAGTACATTCAGTTCCTTGACAGTCACACCTCACGCTTCACACCTCACCTTTCTGGCGTGCTTGGACTATTAGTAATGAAGGCTCCCACTTGAATATTCAGTCAAGTGGTACAAAGATGGGGAGGAAGGCTTTCGCATGCATTTCTCGCCGCAACACACAGCAACCTTTTACGTTTTCTGGTTGCTATTATGCCCTAGACTTGGCCCAGCGTCAAATGGTAGACAAGCCACACAAAAGAAAAAGTGACATAATAAGGTGAGGTCAAGGGCTGTCATCCCTTACCGCCCAGAGCCCAATGATAGAAAATGTACTACCAGGTAAAATGGAGCTATTCCCTTTGATATTTTTGGATCATAAGCTTAACATAGTACATACAATGTTCTGTGGCCCACAATGTTAAAAGACTAAAAACGCCATCAATATAAGTAATATAGTCCTGGCAGAGGAAAAATACTTTCAGTTTCAAATGCACATGAATATCTCTCTATTTAGATGACCAATTATAATTCATAAAAGAATTTCTCATTATAGACCTGATGAATATCTTTACGCATCCATATTTCAATGCACAGAATGCAAAGGCCGACCAGGTCAGCTAGATTCACACTGAAGATTACACCAAATATTGCAGTACTGAGCAACTAAGTACAGAATAATTTACTCCTACCTGCGTCCAATTTAACGATAGAGCAAGCAGTAAAAGTGCTACCCCTCCAGGCACAAGCAGTAGCCTGAATGCAAGCACCAATCCAGGAAGTACAGCTACAAAGCACGGAGTTAGGTAATAGAAAAGATTTTGAAAGTGTGTATCGTGGTAAAGGAAGTTAGTGACACTAGACTTAGAGTAACGTAAATGTCAGAGCAGATGGTGAGCATTAGTCAGAAGATTGGAAGTAGCAAGTTAAGACTGATCTCTTCCGATTTCTTGTGCACAAAGAGGGGAGATAAAATGATGGAGTGGAATGCATGGTTTGACTTCATGGTCACACGTCAAATGCTGCGGGGTCTGATCAGCCCTTCATCATTCTGAGGTGGATGGAATGAGTACCATTGAGTTGGGGATCAATGAAGATCTGCTGTTTAGCGTCATAATACCATTCTGAGTGAACGTACGCTTTAAAAGTAAGCCATGTTATTTTAAAATAAGTTATATATATTTTGCATATTACAATTAAAGACAGCGCATGTTTTTAGATATTAAGTGGTGCTGAAGGGTTAATAGATTTTTTCTTGGGCTGCCTTCAGAAGTGGCGTTCCTGGCCGACCACAGATTCTGGGCATTGAGCCAGGCAGGAAAGGGACTTCCTGTGGTTGGAAACGAACATAAGATTTAAATGAAAGATATGTATGTGTAAGAATAGTTGGTCTGTGGAAGTGAACAAGAGAGATAAGTTGCGTAGAATCACACAATTTGGTAACGGGGTAGCTGAGATTTAAAAAAAAAAAAAAAAAAAAAAAAGTGTAAAAAGTGTTTCAGGTTTCAAGTTGTGCAGTTTAGTGACGGAATATGTATGTGTCTATGTGAGAGGAGGTAAGGAATACGTTTTTGGATATGCACAGCTGTGTGCAGCCTTCAAAATATGAAACAACCAGAGATTCGTAGGACTAGATTACCACAGGTAGCCACCACACCAATTTCAATGGTAAAGGACGGTATGCATGGAGTAAGCAATGCTCAGTATTACAATGTTGTCAGAATAATAGGTGTGGATTTAAAGAGGCCTTTTAAAAGTACAGTTGCAGCCTTTAGAGGTGGTTGCATATATTTTTCAGTTCGAATACCATGAGTTTTTGTCTCCCTTAAATGCAACATTATTATTATTAGGGTCTTCCCTGCGTCTCCAAGAAGTGTATTGAATTTCCTGTCTTCGGGATGTTTGCATAGATAAGCTCAATGTTATTGTTTTCATCACCTCGTGTCTGGTTAGAAATAAATTTTAAATAGGAAAGACCTGTAAGGCCTACTACATTTTCCCACATGATTGGATGACAGCTGGACCATGTGTCCATCATGATATTAAAGCAGCAACAACTTTCAGCAAAGACTGCTTAAAAATAAAATAGGCAAAATAAGCGCCACAATTGAGGGAAATAAATAAATAATTTAAAGAAAGCAAAAATAGTTTATTGCCCAAGAATCACTCTGTTTTTACTCACAAATATTACAATGTTCTGACAGCCACCTAATGCCCCATATCCTCCTCCCTGAACAATTAATATATGTATAAGTCACATCAACTAGACCTAACAGTGACATTCAAATTATGAAAGAAGACATATATTTGCATAAGTTAACACGCACTACGAAGTTTCTGTCTTCTCAAGCATTCAGGTGGAAGAAGAAGGGCCCCATCATTCCTGAGCTCCGACCTATCAGTCCTGGAACACAGATTTTATTGTGTTTCCATTGACTGTCCAAAGAGGAAGAAGACGGTGATCAGCCGCAACAGGAACACCGCCATCTTCACAAGCAGATGTATATATAGAATGGCACTAGGTTCTTCAGAGTTGGAGAGAATATTGTTGTAACAAATTAAATTGTAAGGTGGAATGTGCTAAAATGCATTCTAATGCAGTGCATTCGCCAGGGACTACAAAGGATAGGAGTAATAGGAATAGTAGTAATGTTGTGTTTATATTATGTTTATGTATTGATCATTAGTAATGAGTATATGCCAATACAGAAGGATAGTGTGCATTGAATAACAGTGCTTCATATTGTAATGTCTCAAGGATACAATGTGTACAGATTTAAATATGTCTTTTAATATATAGGTGCAATCTTTCAGGGTGTTTGAAAACAGGTTTCAAGGTATAAAGGATTGGCGCAAAGAGATGTGGAATTTAACGAAATATCTACTTGTCCATGGGCCTGGATGCTTCTTAAAATTACTTGTTCTGTAACAAAATACACTTGTCCCTTTTGTGCCATGTAATGCAGCAACAAATTATGGCAGCAATATTCATTATATAAGAGCTCTGAAATAGCCTCTCTGATTATGCTAGGGCTCCTTCCATAGTAGGCTTTGAATGCTAACAATTCCCTTATGTGGCCACATTTCCACAGATCTACATACTGGGGCTGAGGGTATTTTCGCTTGAACAAATGTACACCTGCATATTTGCTCATGCTTAAATGCAGTTCACAAATATTTTCTAGGAGTACTATTTCTTGGCCTACTTCTGTAGTCTTGTGAATTCACAAAAGTTGTATATCTGCACATAATCCAAGGACATGAGTGCACTTTATTTAATAATTGGGCCCCTAATTAGGTCTGGCGTTAACAATGACCTTTACGTTTAATAAAATGTTGTCTCTCTCCTCGCTCTCTTGGCTAGCTTCCCTGTGAGTGACTTCATTCTGTTCTTTCACAGGGAGCATATCGACACACAGTTGCTTTATTCAGTGCCAGGAACTACTGTGCAATGTGGGATTTTTGAGATCAAAACAATTTTTGCTTTTTGCCAATGCTTGTTTATTTTTATGTTGCAAAGAAATGGTACCTACCATATTCCAGTAGTTTAGCGAAATGTTTTTGCATTTTCTTTTGAAAGCAAAGAATTATCAGTCTTGCTTTCAAGCTTCTGCAAATGTTTGCATCTAATGGGAGAGCATTCTGAGAGCAGTATACATAGCCTCACATTGCTAAATATTGAAAACGTGTGTACACATTTTTATACTCTAACCACTGTCAGTAGTGCAGTCTGAGCCTACAACCTTTACTTAGAGCGCTCACCCTAATAATAAAGCCTTTGCATTAAGGGACAATAAATACAAGCTTGAACAGCATTAACACATGGACACAAATATTACCTTTATTGCAGACTATGCCTTTCCCTGATCCATAATGTGGTACTGTAAACTGGCAGCCAAAGGGTTTGTGCTGCAGGGGTTGGGCCTACTTGTCCCAAGGACAAAATACGCATGAAAACTTGTTGCCCTTGACCTCAAACAATATGTCCTGGGCGTGGGGCTATAGGGATTCCACATCCCTGGGCACGGTTTGACAACTATGAGTGTTTTGATTCCTAAAGGTGTTACTGTGACAGAGATTTTCATCTGTGTTTGCTGTTGGGACAAGCTATAGTACAATGTTTTACTTCTTCTTTTGCTTCTGGAGATAATGAATTTCGTTTTAAAGTCTTGTTCAGGGACGCCAATATAATTTTTAGTTTCTCTCCTCCATTTGGAGTTCTCTCCTTACCGCAGCTGGCCAACAAATGCAGCGTGCACCATTAATAGCTCAACTATTGCTAGACATGTTGCTACCAAAGTTTCAATTGTAGAATGTGCTGCACACACCTCCTCCAAGGACTTTGTATCAATTGGTAAAGAATTTATTGATGCAGATGCACAAAAAGGAATAGCATTAACTGGTTGTGAGTACACAATGGTTCAGATTGCTTCTACTACACATGATATCATGATATAACGATATAGGATGATGATATGTACTATGACCCTAAGTATATTACTGAAAGGGCTGGGTGGAAGAAAAGGAAGAAGGGAACAGGAGAGAAAGTATGAACAAAAAAAAAAAAAAGAAAAGGAATACGGTTAGGCCCAAATGAAAAAAAAAAAAATGTTTACCAACGATAATGCTTGGTCCCATGGCCCGTCTTTTTCATGGTTCATCACTTGTAGGACGTGATGGGAAGATCAGACTGTTTTCCTCCTGCTGTATTTCCACTGCCCCAGGCCATTTCATTCCCCACATTAAGTGGTCTTCATCAGCATGCCCCCTACTCAGACTACAAGTATGTGTTGGTTATTGTGTGCATGATCGGCAAATGGACTGAGGCATGCCAATCCAAGAACAGCAATGCACAAACTATTGCCAAATGCCTCCTGAAAGAGTTCATGCCGCACTTTTTGAGTACCTATGCTTTTGGCTTCTGACAATGGACCGGCGTTCATCTCACATGTCATTGAGGGGTTGTGCAAGGGGCAAGGAGCCACACAGAAACTACATGTGTTCCACGGAAACAACCAAGTGGGAATGGTATCCCAAGCTTATCCTGAAGGGTTGCAAGTGCTGCACAGCAGAGAAAGGAAGAGTGTGTAAGCGGACCCTAACAATACATCAACTAAGAGCGTCTGGTAACATCAATGCCCCAACCCCTCAGTCTACAACCTGTGACAACGAGACATCTTTACCTTCCTCATCACTTTGTTTTCTTCATATTGAATGTGCCTAAGTAATAGAAGTGCTTGTAACCTCTCGAATTACTTAAAGACAGGCACCAAGGTTACCTTTTCTGTTTACAGGTATTATCTCTGAGGCTCTACATTATTCCACAGCAGACTTTTTTGAAAAGAGTAAAAGTACAACAGAAGATAAGACATTCTTCCAACTAGTCACACTAGCCCCACGTACCAACGATTGGAACAATGCCTCAAGACTTGCTCAAAACTTTCAGAACAATTAGAGAAAATGACCATGGGTGCTACTAACAGCATTGACCCCCATTGCTATAGTGACTAAGCTCCTTATAGTGTATTGTGATCACAGTGCTATACCTGAGATACTGCTAAAATGACACAGAGATATTGTACCAAATTGAATAAATAGCCATTGATAAAGACGGGACAGGGGGACAGTTGACAGGGCAGGATGTTATGTTTGCACACACCGGCCTACCGACACAGAAAACAGCATGTGTTACAATGTCATACCTGTCTCTAAATACGTGGGTTGTGTCCTAATGTACAATATGCTCTTCAGTCAGCACACCATGTCCGTAGCAGTTGCACCTCCTGAGAAAAGCATAATTGGCAAAGGGAGAGCAAGCCCGCTACCATTACCAAATACCTGAAAAGCCTGAAAGGTCTGTTGTAAGGATTTTGTTCAAAGAATGAACAAGAGGAGGGAATGAGAGAGGGTCCGGTTTTACCATATAACAAATGCCCTGGGCCATCCTAGTCACTCGGTCAGTATGAACCCCTAGGTAGGCCCTGCGGTCTTTCTGCAGGCCTTTTGTTAAATTGACCAGAGTTCTGCCATTTTTCTGAACAGCAGGCTCTAAGCCTGTCTGACTAAAAATCTCAGCCAGCTTCTCTCTGCGAGGCACACTGCTCCAGGCAAGATAGCCCCCACCCTACCCGTGTGCAAAGTTCATTGTCTCTTTCTTCACCCTGCCGAGATGTAGGCCACCACAGCTCCGGATGTGTCTGGGCTGTGAGAACACAGAAGTTCCCAGACCGGGGTGATGAATGTGGCAACCAGGACATATATCTATATATATATATACTCTATTCCTTACATTACATTTTTTCTGCTTGCTCTATGAAATTTACGGCAAGCGTTTGGCATGAGAACATAACCTTTCACCTAGTCTATGTTCCGCGTTTATCTGAAGAAGCTCGACACGTCTGATAAATGTGCGAACTGTCGCTATAAGTGACGTAGGTAGGGCTGACGTGGGAATAAGCACTTCTGCTTCAGTTCCCAGCACTAAAAGGTATAAAAGACGAGTCCACGGGGTTCTTGTCGGATTACCTCTTTGTCTGTATGTAGGTGACAGACTGTGTAGGTCTTCCCCAAGAGCTCTTGTTTTATTTTAAACTGTATTATTTTATTTGAAATATACTCTGCATTAATCTGTTTGATATATACTTTGTCATATAAAATGCCTTATTTTTCTATGTTGTCTTTAATTCTAATTTTCTCCCTTTTATAATTAAAATGCTTATATTGTGATTGCAGGGTTGCTCTCTATTAGGTTTAAACGTGAGTATGCTCTGCATTTTAGAGCAAATAAGTGGTGCACTCTGAGAACATTTTCCTTGATTTAAAGATGATGTTTTTCATATTACATTTATAAATGTGTCTTTGAGATTTGTATTCTGCACACCTCATGTTGCATTTTATGAAGCGTCTCTCTTTTAATGCTTTCAATATTTCCATGTAAACCTGCCTTCTGATTTACATGACTCTCTGTAAGTGCGAGGTCACCATATCTTGTATTTTGTATTTTTAATGCCTTTTTCTTGAAGCTGCGCCTTCTAAATAAATCTGTTAAACCTTTTGGCTTGATTTCCATGACTCACACACTTGTTTCCTTCATTTTAATATGAGCGTTCCTGGGCACCCCGCCTCAAGTTAAGCTGCCCCTTTGCCACTAAATCACTCCCTCGAACAGCCGGCAAAGGTGCCCCCTAGCCCCCTCCCAGGCCCCTAAAAACGCTCCCTCCAACAATAGGCACGGACAACCCTGAGTTTCTAGATCTTTTTCTACTGACTGTACAGAAGCAGGCCAAACAAGGGAGGGAGGGTATGACAGAGGATGCCCCTGTTCCGGCGTTGATAATGACTGAGCCCTGGTTGCTAGATAAAAGTTTCAGGTTCGCCCAAGCCAATGACGCCACCTTGTTTAATGCATGGGAACAGGCACACAGGACCCAGGACTGTTCCACAGCTCCTTTTCCCCGGTTCCTTATTAAGGAAGGCCTGTTATATCGCCAGAGTTCCGGAGGAGAACCCCACCAACTACTGGTCCCCCTTTCCTTTAGGGAACAGATCATGTTCTTCTCTCACTCACATTTGTTAGCAGGTCACATAGGGAGCGAGAAAACGACACAAAATGTTCTGAGACACTTCTATTGGCCTGGGATGTATCGAGATATAAAAACCCACTGTCAGACCTGCGAGATATGCCAGAAAAGAAACACCCACCGCCCTCCTCCTGTCCCTCTACAACCCCTTCCCATAATAGGGACCCCCTTTGAGAGGGTAGGGATGGATCTGATTGGGCCCCTCCCCAAAACCCGAAAAGGAAACCAGTATGCTCTGGTGATAGTGGACTATGCCACACGATACCCCGAAGCCTTCCCCCTCAAGGCCCCGACCTCACGCCTCATATCCGAAAAGTTCCTGGAATTGTTCTCTAGAGTAGGATTTCCGAAGGAGATCCTAACCGATCAGGGTACGCCGTTCGTATCAAGGTTGATGAAAGAGGTTTGCCAGATATTGGACCTACGACACATCAGGACCTCTGTATACCACCCTCAAACCGATGGCCTTGTCGAGAGGTATAACGGAACATTGAAATCTACCCTGAAGAAGATGCTCGCTGTGAACGGACAAGAATGGGATCAACTGTTACCCCTGGCATTATACGTCATTCGAGGCCAAACCCAAAGCAGCCTGGGTTGTTCATCCTTCGAAATGTTATATGGTCGACAACCCAGGAGTTTGTTAGAAATGACCAAAGAAGCGTGGGAGAAGGAAGAGGCGGAAGAGGCCAGGGGCATGCTGGAGTACACACAGGCCTTGAAGTCCAAGATAGGGAAATTGAGAGATCTGGCGTATTCCAACCTGGAAAAGAACCAAGAGAGGCAGAAAACCTGCTATGACAGAGGGAAGAAGTGGAGAAAACTAGAGGTCAACGATTGGGTGTTGGTGCTATTACCCACCTCCACAAGAAAGTTCCAAGCCGAGTGGATGGGCCCCTACAGAGTAGTGGGTACTATTGGACGGACCAGTTATCGTGTACAGATAACGCCCAGAAGAAGCCAAACATATCATATCAACCTCTTAAAGAAGTGGTTAGGTGATCCTCCAACCACAGCCCACCTGGTATTACCCACCCATGCCACGTCCACGGATACCTTGGATCACTTGGTGGTCAATGAGGACCTGAGGGAGCAAGAAAAGGCCACTCTGCGGAAGACGTTGTCTCCCTTTTCTTCCCTCTTTTCGGATAAACCTGGCAGGACGACCTTAGCAGAACACTGCATTGAGACGGTACCCGGGAAAACCATAAAACAACGACCGTACCGGATACCAGCAGCCAAGAGGGCCGCGGTCCAGAAAGAAGTCCAGGACATGCTTGAGTTGGGAGTCGTAAGACCATCGAAGAGCGAATGGTCATCCCCGATAGTTATGGTGCCCAAACCTGACGGTAGTACAAGATTCTGCATGGACTTCAGAGCGCTCAATGCCATCTCCTCTTTTGATGCCTATCCCATCCCGCGCATCGATGAACTCATCGAAAAGTTGGGGGAAGCCAAATTCATTACGACCTTGGACCTCACCAAAGGCTACTGGCAGGTACCCCTAAGAGAGGAGGATCGGAGGAAAACCGCGTTCTCCACCTCCGAAGGACTGTACGAATTCACGGTTCTCCCCTTCGGCCTCCATGGGGCACCCGCAACTTTCCAACGTCTTATGAATCTAGTACTTCGGAACTATCAGTCCTTCACCTCCGCATACCTAGACGACATAGTGATTTTCAGTCCAACATGGGAGGCCCATCTGGAACACCTACAACGCGTCCTTCAGGCGTTAAGACGAGCTGGATTGCACATCAACTCAAGGAAGTCCCGTGTTGGATATCAAAAGGTCAAATATTTGGGCTACGTACTGGGGCACGGTATGATCGAGCCGCAGATAGAGAAAGTCAGGGCCATAGCCGAGACCCCTTTTCCCAGCACCAAAAGAGAAATGAGAGCGTTTCTGGGGTTGATTGGTTATTATCGCCGTTTTATCCCCCTGTTCTCAGAGGTAGCCGCCCCTCTAACAGATACCCTCCGACAAGAAGTGAAAACCCAGAGACTGTTATACCCCACGCCACAGATGTGGACTGCATTCAATTCCCTGAAACGAGCCATAACCACCAGTCCTGTATTGTCCTCTCCTGATTTCTCCCGACCCTTTCTCCTACATACCGATGCATCCGACTATGGCATAGGGGCGGTCCTGTCCCAGTTGTCGCCCGAGGGAATAGACCACCCCATATTGTATATTAGTCGCAAACTCTTCCCACGAGAACTCAAGTACCCCACAATAGAGAAGGAATGCCTAGCCATCAAATGGGCTGTCGACAAATTGAGGTATTACCTAGAGGGCCGCCCTTTCACCCTTTACACTGACCATGCGCCCCTCCAGTGGATGAGTAGGAACATCGCACTAAACCACAGAGTTCTGCGTTGGTTCTTGTCTCTTCAACCCTTCTCCTTCACAGTGAAGCACCGTAAGGGCACGGACAATGGTAGTGCCGATTTCCTATCCCGGTTTCCTCTCCCCGATCGGGAGAATCCAGGTGGGGTGGTGTGTCACGAGGCGGGTCCGACCCAGGGGGGTGTGAAGCCGACTGTGGACTGGTGGGGTGTGTCACCCACCGTTTCCCCTCCTCTCTCACCGCAGCAGGACGACTGGAGCTGTCCAGACATACGGGAATACGAGGGAGACGAGGAGTCCGGTCGCGGCTCCTTTAACTGGGAGGACATCACTGGAGGCCCCGCCCAGAGGGATGACGTCGACGGAACCTGGCCCACAAGAACCCGAGGAACACGGAAGCCGGTGTGTGACAACACCGGAGGAGACGAGAGTGAAGGACCGGAGAGGAACGAGGAAGAGGATTCACGGATGGAAGCGAGCAGAGGAGAGGCGACGGAGCGGTGGAGAGACGCCAGCAAGCCAGGAGGCCAACGTCCCCGTGGTTCGCCCAGCCACGTTCCAGGAGGAGCGTGGCTTAAACAGGTACGCAAGCGTTTTGCGGGTTGGAGAGGAGGAAGGGAGGGACCCGATTCGAATGCATAGGGTGCCCCCTCTCCCCGATGTACCCATCCTGAGCACCTCACCTTCACTTAGGCTTGCCGTGGAAACTTCACCGTGTGCTCCCTCACTACCCCTCCCATTCACTTTATGCAATTTCACTCTTACTGATACCTGGTATCTATTTCCTCCCTGCACCTCATCGCCTCGAACACCCACCTCACCTGAACTGACGACGCGTGGGTTCATTCCGGACCAGATGAGGAAAAGCTGGGCCCCAACGAGGGATCGAGACTCCAAGGCTAAACCATTGTCATCCCCTGCTCCCTACAAGAAACCAGTTGTACAGAGGAGACGTATACTAAACCCAATAAAGCCTTCTCTACCCCTACCTCGTCTCTGGCCCCTTTCTACCAGCCCGCTACAGAGTCTCAAGGCCCCCGTGGTCCCAGCTGGCTAATCGCCTCCTGCGGAAGCCGGCATTGCTGCTGCACGCAGGGAGCTGCTGAAAATGCAGCTCCCTGCATGCAGGAGCAATACTTTCTTCTCTTTCTCTGCCTGCAGAAAGAGATGAAACCTCCGCTTTCAGCGGGCAGGAACACTTTGACAGCTCCCGCCCACTGGAACCTGAGTGTTTGCTTTTCCGTGGTAGAGCTGTCAGCTTCCACCAAGCAAAGGCAAACAGCTATGTCCCAGGAGTGGGCACCCCGAGACATAGCAGGAGCCGGCCCTTTGGGGTGGCGGTCCCCAGGCCATTATTGGCATCAGGAGGGGGACTGCGCTGTCCCCCTCCTTTGATCTGCATGGGCCGGCCCCAGGAAGTTGGTGGTTCCCGGGGCTGTATAAGGCCCCAGCTAATTATTCATATTAAGTCCCATATTAAGTATATAGTCGCCAGTAGGTAGTTATAGTTAGGATCATGTTTCCATTTTTGGACTTGCCTATATCTTTGGTGCCATTTGATGAATCTTCACGAATTTTTTTTTAAAAAAGTGCCACAGTAATTCTTGTCTTGTATGGAAAGTTTAGGGACGTTCCGTCAAGTGGGGGCTGAGAAAAAGGGGGTTAAAAAAAGTGTGTCTCCGATGTTAATTCCCATGGACTTTTTAGACATGCCTGCTGCCCGAACCGTTGGACGGAATTACACCAAATTTGGCAGAAGGGTAGCTTTTGGTATGCAGATTACTTTTTCAGTTATTTCGTGTAAATCTGTTCAGGAGTTTGCAAGAAATTAAGGGAAATCCAAATTTGTATATCTACGATTGCAAAGCCTTAGCGAATAATAGCGAGCTTGTGCAGAGATCTGCAAAGCTCTGATTGCCTGCCAACACTTCAACCAGAAAGTGTTGGCGGTCCTCTTGAGATTCTGCTTCAGCGGAGTCTAAAAAAAAACGCAACAAAAAAGAAAAGGGGGCAGGGTATGAAAACCCTAACCCTGAAGCCTTGGTCCTGGCATTTTCTTTTTTGAATCACTGGCTTTAAAAAATAAACACAATTACATCCAAGAAGCCAAATTCTGGGTTGCTACTTTTGCTTATTTGGAGCAATCTGAAGACAAATTCAAAAGAGTGCCTTAAGAAGAATTCTTGACTGACAGCATACTTCAATCAAGTTTTAACAAAATAACTGTATTTGCTTTTGTGGCTCCTGAACAAACTGAAGACCATTTCAGCGTATTAATACAAACTGAACATTATAATACAAATACAGAAATATTGACCCCAATGCTAAATTATTACAAAGGCCCAAGGATTTTCAAATTAAGGAGGCCGGGTAGCAGATGACAACCAAAGGTTAACAGAGGTTTATGATACTGCTATGTGACAGGTTTAGAGTCAGATGTAAAGACTAACAATACCACTAAGGGTTGTAATAGCTCTTTTGCTTCTTCAGTTGGTAAAATGCATCTTACATTGTTAAATGTCCTGAACATTGTGAAAAAGAAGTTTCCTAGCAATGAGAGTAACACAATCATTTTCAGTCTTTTTCCTATGAAATAAATTCAAGCAGAGCACAAAATACATTGCTAAATCTCACACATAAATGCTAAATAAATAATAAATGCTCTAGAACAGAACAAAATAGAGAAAGCAGGGTCCCTTTTTACCGTGGAGACCCAAAAACCCAACTTCATTCAAATGTGAAAAAAGTAGCATGCCTCTAAAGCTCCAAAGTTCTCCGTTCACGTGAAATCCATTTAAAAACCAGACTCAAATATGTTAAAAAAGAAGAAATGCTCCCTGGAAAACTGAAAAGTAGAAAAGGGGGTCCCTTTTTCATAGAGAGACCCTGGAGCCCCACAGTATCACCTCTATGTGATTATACGTACCTGCCAAAGTTGTGTAACATGTGGTTACTTAAGAAGGTGAAAACACTAAAACAACACAACAAGCTCTGAACAACACATCCGAAATATAAACCCAAGCCCTGAGCACATCCAAAAAGTGTCCAAGAAAATAATCTCCACGTCTTGTTCCACTTTTCAGCCAGAATCCATTTTATTCTGAACGTCACAACAGCCTCACACCAGCCAACACGTGTTTCGTCTTCAGGTTTAAGGTCACCCTATGACTTCTTCAGGGCTGCCAAAAGTACAAGGCTTGTACACCGCTATTGTTCACGGAGACGAGGATTGACGTTTCTTCCTGTACTCGGGAAATGTCATCAAAAGACACACGATTTTGCTTTACTGAACTGAGATTTGAATAGGATTTAGCAGTTAGAATCGTCGTATACACAAGGTTTACCCGTACGTTTGGCAGCCCTGAAGAAGTCATAGGGCGACATTAAACCCGAAGACGAAACACGTGTTGGCTGGTGTGAGGCTGTTGTGACGTTCAGAATAAAATGGATTCTGGCTGAAAACTGGAACAAGACGTGGAGATTATTTTCTTGGACACTTTTTGTATGTGTTCAGGGCTTGGGTTTATGTTTAAGAATATTTAGGGTGTTGGGTTGACACCCTTTCCTTGGAGCACTACTTACATTTGGATTGAAACACAGGGGACAACACTGACTGTGCGCCGGATTGCCCCATTCAACCCTCCTTTCGGTTAGTAACATTCCAAATATAATGTAGCACTCATAACACCCTTAAAACTACAATATAATTACCCCCTGTAAGAATTAAATGTAGTTTAAACATTTTGAACTGAAATGCAACACCTGTACTCTCCTGTACAGGCCTGTGACATCCAAAGGCTCCAAAAGTAGAAGATGGATAACACATACATCCAGGAACATTAGAAAAATGGCATTGAAACAAACAAAGAAAAAAAACTTTTGTCCATTCGCACGACCCCTGATTCTTTAAATAGAAAACATATTGTCTTAATAAAAAGTAAAAAGATACTATTTTTACATTGCACCTTTGCGAAAATAATGTATATATTAAAATAGTAACATTTGTATATATACATAATTTTTATTATAATTATTATAACGTTCATAACTACATTAACATTTCGTAAAATAATGCCTTCATTTATTAAAATGTTGCACTTTCTTTAAAAAAACCTTTTTTGACTAAAATATACTAATTAAAGATTTAGCAAGAATGTCATTTCAAAGTAATTATTTTTTATTTAAAATGTTTAATACAAATTACAATATATGTATAAAAATGAGTTCAAAATTTACTAATTAATACAAATGCATTTAAAAATATTATTTATCAAATCTGTGAAGTACTTGTGAAGTAGTGATTCCCATTGTTGTGATTTCTGCAGTAGGGATAAGTCTGATATTTTGGCAATGATGCTGTTGTACTTCAAAGTAAAGGGTGAGATGTAGTGAGGGTGTTTGTTCTAGGTACCTTCTGGACCACATTGAAAGAACAGATAATCTTTATAAACCACAATACAAATGTGGAGGATCTTGGACTGCTCTTTACTTAAAGTGTCTATCCACCCTGATCTAGCACTCTGAAGTGGCTACAAGGCATTATTTTTAGAGCTATACAAAAGTCAATAAATTATTACATAAGATATTATTAAGTTATAGCACTTGGTCATCTATAGAATAACTCTTGCGGATTTAGACACAGGCAAAGGGATAGTGGATGATGTATTCACGCTGCTGTTCAGGACTGTATTAAGATCTTGGTCCCCTTCACTTCCTCGGTCAGTAGGCATGATCGAGAATTTGCTTCAAATTTTGGAATATTGCCACAAGTAATGATGGCCTAGCAATATTAGGGCTATACATACTGCTCAGCAATTCTTGCTTGTCCTCCAGTGTGCCATGCACCAAAACAAATGTCCCCACATCACAGGCAACAGTAGACAAATATCAGAAACCTAGTGGCTTGTGACCTATAGTCATTTACTCAGTGCCCCAACTAGGCACAAACATCTTGTAATTTGTCTCCTAGATCATAACAATCGTTATCTATAGACATAAACAAATATTTTTCTTTGCTTAATTCTATTGTGTAATATTCATCAACCTAATAACCTTATTTGACATAATATCCAGCCTTATAGATATATGCACAGATCTCTTGTCACTCACCAAAAAAGCTTTCTTGCGATAGTGCTAGCGCTACATGGCAGCAGCGCTATCTGTATTACAAAAGGGGCCACACAAGCATCTGTGTCCCCTCCTGTAATACCAAAGTGCCCTGGGGACACACAAAGCGGGTGCACATTGCCTGTTGCGCCCCCAGGGCACTTTCTATATTATGGCCCCAGATGTGTGAACTCAGCTTAAGTTGTAGCTCTGAACTTAGGTGTCTCTGTAACAATATCACATCACATTACTAATCCCATAAGACAAAAGAAGGCTGTACAGCCCTGTTTCTCACCCTATGAAACTAGTATGTTACTACCACGAAAGATGTATTAACCCTTCAACTCCTTGGTTTGAACCTTTTTTATGGTTGTCCGGTTTTAAAAGGCAAGAATGGAGTGAGCACATTCAATCTGCACACCAGAAGAACAGTGCAATGCACTAGGTCTCGCATTTTAGAAACTTTGACCTATTGGTATTGTAAATGACAATGCCTTTTATTATTGCAGGTGTTTTGTAAACACATAAATAAATGGCATTGTCATTTACAATGCCAATAGGTCAAAATCTCTCAATTGCGAGACCTATTGCCTTGCAAATGCTTGTTCTGCCAGAGGCCGAGTTCACACTATATAAAAGTACAAAAAAATTAAGATTCTGGAATGTGGGCCACTTTTATTGGGAGTGCCCCGGCCTAATTATGATCCCAATCCCACACTGATGTGGGATTGAGATGGTGGCCACATGCATTAATATTTGGGGACTGTTTTTCATCAGGTTCTGACCCAGAGAAAGAAGGAGAGAAAGGGGAGGACAATAGAAAGTGGTGACAAATGGAGAAAATAAGCGTGAAAATCTACCAGCAAAAGTGAGTTAAAGAGACATGGAAAGAAGGGTGGTGGTAAAAAAAACAGGTGGAATCAAGACTAGGATCCTTGGTGATCAGTAAGCACAGCATTCAGTATTGCACTAGCTGTGGACTCTACTCTTATGTTTATTACAAATTAAGGGCTGGCCCAGTGTCCTAAACACAACAAATAAAAGACAACGGACTGTGACTCTAAGTTGGCCATTGGTTCCTGAGAGCCAAACTTGTTTAGCGTCAGTGCTTAATTTGAGCCGGTGGTTAGCGTTAGGGAAAATAGTCTCTTATTTTTGGAGACTAGCACTTATTTTTCTGTACCAGATATTTACAAGTAAGAGAAGGAAAACACATAGATTGGGAAGACAGAGGGAAAAACCGGCAAGCAGTCACAAACAGAAAACACGAACCCGCAAGTGCGGTCCGGAAAAAAGGGGCAGGGAGTGTCTGTAGTTGCAGGTACTCGGTGCGCAAACATTTAATTGCACCTGTCGTCAGCTTCTGAGAAGGGCTTCGGGCACCACTACTCATCACAAATTAAGCACTGTCTAGCTGATGTATTGCCAGATGTAGCCATCTCTGTAACAACAACTGACAGAGACAATACACATCTCTTTTTTGGGGGTGATTTTTTATCTTGTGTGAGTGTGACGCTGTTTTGTATTTACTGTTTGAAAAGATTTCATGTGAAGAAAGTGCAGAAGCTTGCTTTTGGTCCGAACAGAAAGTGCAAGGATTAGGCGTTGTGTACAACCAACCCCCTCTTCCTTTAAAGTGTGGGTATTAGTGCACGCTCGTGGAAAGAGTGAAAATGCATGAGTTTTTCTCTTTTCCTCTCCAGAGGCTGCGTCATGAACATTTCCTTTCCTGGTTCCTACATGCGAAATTGGTCAAGAAATTGTAAATGTATTTTTTTTTATGTCTTTGCTGCTGTATATCCTCCGAACATGTGGTAAACTGTGGGGCATATGTACAAGCCCCTATCGCCACCACAACGTCACTTTTATCGATGTGGTGGCGATAGGGGCTGCGACTTATTTACAAGGCAGCGTTAAGCCACTAAATGACTAAACGTGGCTTAACGCTGCCTTGTAAATAAGGACCCTTTCACGCTATGGTTAGCATGAAAGGGGCGTGCAGTGGGTGTTGCGGGGGGCATTCCACCACAACACCCATTGTATTTGAACCTGCCTCCTATGTACAAGGGTGGCGCATATAGGAGGCAGCGCCAAAATTAAGAGCAGGAAAACCCTGGTCTTAAGTTGGCGAAACGAGGAGAAATGCATTATTTCTCCTCGTTTTTGCTTTTTCCATGTGTGCTGCCTTGAACAGCACACATGGATAAAAGCAAAATGCCATGGATTGTTTATGTACAGGAAGGTGTCCCTTCCTGTACATAAACAATCCTTTAAAAAAATGCAATTTTGTGACTTTCATGTGTGCTGCATGAAGCAGCACACATTACAGTGACAGAATGGCATTTTAGGATTGTTTATGTGCAGGAAAGGGCACCTTCCTACACATAAACAATCCTCCCCTGCACGCAGACACACTTGCACTATGGTGCAAGGGTGCCTGCGTAGGCGCTAAGTTGCTAAACTTAGCGCCGTCGCAGGGGGAAACGCAGGGCTGCACCATATCCGTGTAAATATGGTGCAGCCTTGCGTTTCAGAAGTGGTGGAGAGAGGCGTTAAGCCAGGAAGGCTAACGCCTCTCTCAGCCACTTCCTTGTACATTTCCCCCTGTGTCTTTCCTTGCTACAACGTTTGCCTTTCCTTGCCTCATAATATTACCTTTCTTGCTACGCAACTTAGTCACCACTGCTTTTGCAGCACAATTCAAATAGCTCTTAATACATGCTAATTCTGTTGGTTTGTTACACCTTTAGGCCTCAGCCTTTTTTAATCTCTGTTAATCAAATAGAGTAGAGTGTGTTCTACATTTCATCAGAAGCCTGTGTTCAACAACTTTGAACAAGTTCCGACAGAACAGCAGGTTGCACTGGCCTATAGGGAAACTAGGCAGTGCTGGTCTTACAGGTAAGTGTGTAGGCTGCTTTTTATTTGCTTTTTGTGGGCCTGTTTTATACTCTCCTCGGTCGTTTTTTTCCTGTCCCACTCGACCCTGCATAACAGCCGCATCTGTATTCTGCTAAGCTTCTCAATGACTGTATTTTCAGCCTGGGGGATGATGAGAGCCGGTGGGCGTGACTTGCGCAGTACGAGAGAGTCCTAAACATTGTACCTTTACCATGCAACGCAAGCATGTTTGGTTATTTATGCCACTGCATTTACGAGGCTCACATGCTTCTAGGGAGCGCAACTCCCCTGCCTATATGATGAGTGGAGGCGGGGAGAGTAGTAGAGAGTGTGCCGGCTTCCATGCTTCCCTGTCACAAGCATTCCTGAGCCCTCACCACCGCAATCATATTTGAGTGACTGGTGTTTTCCTGACAACCAAGTCTCACGAAAAGAGACTTAGTTGTCAGGAAACACAAAACCAGTGGTACCCTGCATACCATGTGCCACGAAGAACGACGCCCCAGGTACTGTGCTAATATTCCTCTGTCACTAGCGCCCCGGGAGACTTCTGAATGATTCCTTCTGTGCGCAGTAGCTACATCGCTCTGGCCACGCTCTGGTACAGTGTGTGCAAGTGCTGCTAAAGTGACCGCCAACTTGGAACACCACCTTTTCATTACAATGTAGGGCACGCTCCTTAAAATACCTTTAAATATCGCTAGACCCTGTGCTATCTACATCATTAATACGTCACGTGACATTAATACCCCCAAGTCCTTAATTTCATCGGAGGAGTTCTCCTCCTATTTCGCCGACAAAGTCGCAACCTTAGGAAATGAACTTAGTGCTGCCACATTCTCTCTATCCCTCCCTGACCTGCTTCCTCCTCCTGCGATGCCCCCACAGATCTCACCTAAAAATCAAGCACTCTGGACCGACTTCAAACTCTATGACGAAGACTCCGTCTCCAAAATCCTATTGTCTATAAACCCGAATAACCATTACAACGACCCGCTCCCCTCCAACTGCCTAGCGGCCGTCGCCCAGTCCATTATTCCCAGCTGGACTGCAATAATCAACGCCTCTCTCCGGCAGGGATCCATTCCTGACTCTCTGAAAGCCGGCCAAGTCCTCCCCATTTTGAAAAAGCTATCGCTGGATCCAACCTCCCCAGACAACTTCAGACCGATTTCCAACATCCCCCTCTTAGCAAAAGTGTTGGAGAAGTGTGTGCAACAGCAGCTAAGCCAACACATCAACAACTTCCACCTTCTCGATGACTTCCAATCTGGATTCAGACCTGGGCACAATACTGAAACAACCATGCTCCACATCGTTGACGATGCCCTCCAAGCCCTTGACCAAGGGAAAACTTGCCTTCTAATCCTCCTAAATCTATCCTCGGCCTTCGACACGGTCAACCACGAAAAACTTCTCGAACGCCTCAAACTCAGGATGGGTTTGGATGGCTCTGTTCTAGACTGGTTTAGATCCTTCCTCCAAAACCGATCACAGCGATTCCTAATCAATGGCAACCTATCTGCTCCCTCTCCAGTCACGATCGGAGTCCCTCAAGGATCAACCCTGTCCCCTACCCTCTTCAACCTCTACCTTGAACCACTTGCCGAAGTACTTCGCTCAGCGAATATCTCCTACCATATGTATGCTGACAACACCCAGCTCTACATCAAAACCTCATCTCTCGAGGAGATTCTCTCCCTGAATGAGGCCCTGAAATCAACCGTCCACTGGCTCACCTCCAATCAACTCAAACTCAACGCAAAGAAAACAGAATTTCTCCTAATCTCCCTCCAAAAACCAATCCTGAGATGCAGATATGGATCAAGGCTATCACAGCCTTAGATTGCCCACCGACCATCGTGGACTCAGCAAAATCGCTGGGAATAACCCTGGACAGCAAATTGAACATGCGGGACCACATCAAATCGATGGCCAAATCAGCCAGATTCCACTTGAGCTACCTCAGGAAACTGAAACCCTTCCTCGACGCTGCCGACCTAAAAAGTGCAGTCCAAGCGCTAGTAATCTCCAGACTGGAGTATGGCTGCTCCACCCTCTCAGGTCTACCCAAGATCTCCCTAGCACCTTTAAAAGCTTGCCTCAACGCTGCCGCCAGACTTCTTACAAGTTCAAGAAAATTCGACCATATCTCTCCACACTTGAAAGCTTTGAACTGGCTTCCCCTGGAGGCTAGAATACAACTTAAACTGGCCTGCATCACACATAAGGGTTTATACTCAAACTCCCCGGCTTATCTTGCACAGAAACTTGTGGTATCCGGCAGAATCAGAAACTCCCGGTCCGCCAAAGACCTCTTACTCCAACCTGCACATTTCCGGAAAAAAAAAACTTCCAATCGGGCTTTCTCTGGGGCTGCTCCAAGAATATGGAACTCTCTCCCGCCCACCATCAGAAGAATCCCTTCTCTTGCACGTTTCAAAAAGGAGGCCAAAACTTTCCTTATGGGTAAATTCCTCTCCTAAATGTTGCCTCCTACCAACACAGAGACCCTGACCAACTACCGACCAGCGCCACCCATCTGAGTATCGAGCTACCTCACCAAGAATCCTGGGGCCTTATCTCGAGTAATCATAAATGTAATCTGTACATACATGTCCTCTATCCCCTATGTACCCTGCACCCCGCCCCCTCTTTATCCTTTGTATTTTGTGTTTCCATGCCCATTGTACACTCTTTGATCCATGTAAAGCGCTCTGATACCCTAACGGGTCAAGTTCGCGCTCTATAAAACAAAATAAATAAAATAAATAACGTGACGAAAAATATATTTTACAAAAAATTTAGGAAACACATGTTTTCGCTTGTTTTATTTTTCACCTGATTTTATAGGCAGGGCAAAACCAAGCACAAAACATTGCTAATAATTAAAGCTTCCTATTACTTTACGTACTTTTTTTTCGTGCACGGCACTGTGACGGACCGTGGATGCAGACACAATCTTCTAATATGGCAACAGGCTTCACAGAGAAACAAGGTAGGCTAACAAAAACAAGCTCTGTGAAGGAGAATCACTTAGGAAGATGTGCAGCTGGGAGCAGTGAGGTGGGAGGGAACCATGCTGTGTATAAGGCTGCAATGCCCATACAGGAGGGGGGAGAGGAGGGGCCATCACTGCAGTAGAGTGTGATGGCCAAGCAAAATGTTCTCTGATTGAAATCTCCGGAAAGAGAGCAAAGCACACAAATGAGGGACATTTGCAGAAATGCACCTATAACAACCCAGCATTTCTGAATGCCACATATAACAACCAATGGCAATCGGTGGGTGTGCCAAGGCCAATATAATAGGATGCAACAGGTCTTGCAGACAGCGCAAGCGCTGTCGAGGCTCCACCTAAAAAGGAAAGCCCGTGGTAGGGCAGGCAGGCTGGAAAAGAAATTGTGGTGAAATGTGTTGGAAGAATAGGAGTGTTTTATACTGAGAGAAGTGCCCAAACACCTGGTAATATGCAGTACAGATTACTTCTGTAAACTGTCACTTACCTGGCAGGCACATTGCGAATTCCTATTCTGACTTTCCTGTAGCTGACTTTTTTATCAGCAGATCAGTAGCCCTGATGCATTTTATGGGAGCTGACAATAAGTTAAAATGTTGGGGTACTTCAGTTTCATTTTCAAATAAATTTTCACAGAAAGTATCAATGTACTGAAAGACCTTACTAGAAAAGGTGTTTCTGAATGGACAACTGAGCTCTGAAGTGCATGCTTTTAATTGTAATTGTATTTATATAGCGCTTACTATCCCATAGGATGTGTTGAAGGGACAGTTATGTACAAAAATTGCATTGCGTATGGTCTGGGTATTGCTAAAATCTATATTTTGGACGCACCATTTTATCGTAAAATGGTTTGCACTTTTTGTAGCAGTTTATCTTATACTGTGTGTAATGCTAGTATAATAATGACTTACATATTCACAGTGCTTTCTGTCACCGGCTGTGACCTAGTAGCACTAAAAATACACAAATCACTATTCTCCACTGCACCAACCAAGATTTAATTCTGTGGCTCTCTAGTTACACACAGACCGTTTATTAAGGTGGATTAACTACTAGAGGTTTAATAATGTACTATATTGCATTGCCCACTGAGTAGCAGTTTTTTATTTATTTTTTATTTAAGCTGACCTTTAATTTATATGTGTTGGAAAACGAGGCTGTACTTGTGAGGCCTGCACAAAAAACATGACTACATTTGTCCTTCACTGGGAACCAAACACCCCATTGTAGCACTTGACTCTCAGAGGGTAGCGTTGCAGAGCAGTCTAAGGCTTACTCAAGGTAGGTGGTGTGGGCTAGTAATCGCCATTTACCAGTACGCAGAAATAACACTCAATAATTGATTGTCCAGTCTGTACTTTGCTTTATAAAAGGAAGAGTACATTTATTAAACACACACACTACTCAATACTATGCAAAATTTACAAATATACATAAGCTGTTGGAATTACTTTGTTTTGGGGAGGAAGGTCATTAATCCAGCCTGGCAGGGTCACACCCAGCCAGGCTCTGGTTATGAGCTGACTCAGAGGAATATGACATTTCTGGATGACCCAAAAGCAGTACAGATATGACTTTGGACTCAGCAGAATACTTCTTCCCACCTAAGTTACAGTGGACTTTAGTGCGTGTCTGGAATTTGTAGGCCCTAGGGAAGTGAAACTATCCCATGTGATCCCTATCCTCATAGGAGAATAATGGAGTAGTCCTTCAGTGAAAACAGTAAAGCGCACTGACTTTCCCTTATATGTTTCTTCCCATTATATAAAGCCTATTCCATGTCACCACCCAGCTCTGCATAATTCCTGCCACACCATTCTATCTGTACCTGCTCCTGGGCTGTGCAAGCCAGGAATCTCCCCCGCGCAGCCCCTACACGTGTGCACACGCATGTACACACGTGTCTGCATGTAACCAGCCCGGTGCCCCTTACTCTGGCTGCAGCGCAGCGGCCTACTCTCACCAGGGGACACCGGTAAAATCCACATGCAGTCTCTTTCATCAAGAGTTCACTGTGGGTGAGTCCCAACTTATGAGGCTCTCCCACAGTAAAAGCTCAACAATTAGGGGGCCGCTTCCGATTCGCCCGGAAAACATACCGACCGACTCGGTACGGGAATGTTGTCCAACCGACACGTACCGGCGCTGCCCGACCCGCGTAGTACGATGAAATGCATGTGAATCACGACCTACTCGTACGGAACACAAGCCGAATGACCGAACCGCACGGAAACCAGCTATCCGGCCGGGAAACTACGGGAATCCAACCGACCGACACGCACCAGGAATGAACCCGACAGAAACGTACCCGCGAACTCCGACCCGCGCAGTACGATGCAATGCGTGTAAAACCAGACCGAGTCGCACGGAGCCCAAGCCGTACGACCGACACGCATGCAAAACCGAGCCGAAGCAACCCAATACTCCGCGACCGACGCGTACGCTGCACATGAAACCCAGCAGGAACACAGCTTGAAAGACTCGGAGAAGCCCGCACGAGCCAACTGCAGCGTCCTACTCGGTCAGAAGAACGTCTCCTACATGCCTAAAAAACACAAAGGAAAAAATACAAAAAAAAGGGCCAAACAAGCAATGACAAAGTCAATAAATACAGGGGGGAAAAAAACATGGAACAAGGACACACCCTCAACTCCACCCATATAAAGGCCACAAATCCCTACCATGATCCTTTGCAAATTCAACTGACCTGCCAGCACAGAACACCATCAGACAGCAACCACAGACACACTCACAACTCATCCATCACACAAGCCACACACCATTAGCACCTCACAAATAGCACCCTCACATACACCCAGCAAAACCTACACTCACCCACCCTCACTTGCACACTCACACACACATCAATCCCCACCACCACCCATCACCATGCCCCCAAAGAAGAATCCAAAGTTCCTAGACAGTGAATTGGAAGTCCTGGTAGATGAGATCCTCAGGGTAGAGCCACAGTTGTTTGGTACATTGGTCCAACAGACCCCCATGTCGCAGAAAAGCAAGATGTGGGAGAGGATCGTCGACAGGGTGAACGCACAATCACCATGTTTGCGCACAAAGGAAGACATCCAGAACAGGTGGTATGATGTGCGCAGGAGGGTCAAGGACCTACTCAAGAAGGATTACGCCTTGAGTCAGCGCACCGGCAGTGGCCCTCCTGCCAAACCAGTATACCTCAGGCCCTGGGAGGAGAAGGTGCGGGCCATCCTACTACCAGTGAGCGTATATGGACTATCAAACATCCCAGAGCCTGGTGAGTACACAACCAATATACACAATATTGTGTGACAATACACACACATCACTGTCAAGGGGATAGTCAAACCATGCACCCCTAGCAAATCCACAGCAACCAAAAGATAATCATCCCAAGATGTGTATGTTAGTCAGATAAACACAATACATGCCATCTCATAGTGATATGTAACTGTGTCATGACATGTACAAACCTAACAACAAATAGAGCAAGGCAGTGGCACAAATCTAATCAACAAACACAGTCAGATATTTTGCCACCACTAGAACACCACCTCACAGGGAAGCTCACTGAAAGGAAGGAATTCTGTGTATGCTGGTGAAGTGAGTGTAGCCAATAGCATGATGGGAGTTGTAGTCACAGATATTGGTCACCCTCACAATTGGCCCATCAACACCACTCTGAACCATGCTCACATCACAGGGAGTGGAAAAGAACTGACAAGATGGCTGACACTCGGTACTGCTGTGGGGAGCACAAGGCCCTGCTGGGAACTATGCAACAACCAACAGCAGGACACCACTGACTGACATCCTGAAAGCCAACTTGCACTCCCTGCAATGGAAGCACGTTCCATGGTGGGATATCTGGCTGGGTGGGAAGGAGGACTGACAGCTCTGACCATAGTTACCAGCAGCTTTTCTCACACACCCCCTTAACACAAACTCCACACAACTCACCTGGGAGAATGCAATGCCTCACACTCTAATTAAAAATCCCACAAAGAACAACCACACTGGGTTATGCTGTGTGAAGCACAGGGACACTTGTGGGACTTGTAGCCAAACAAAAGCCAGGACAACACTGTCAGCCATCCTGTCAGCACAGGCACACTACCCCACAGGGAAGCAGAGTCAAAAGGAAGGAAGTATGGGCATGCTGGGAAGGGGGTGTAGGCAATAGCATGATGGGAGTGGTAGTCACAGCTCAACATCCCCCACCCACATGGCCCAGCAAGCTCACACTGAAGCATGCACACCTCACAGGGAGGGAAAAGCCACTTCAAAGATGTCTGACACTGGCCTCAGCTGTGGGGAGCACAAGGCCCTGCTGGGAACTGTGCACCAACAAACAACAGGACCACACTGTCAGCCATCTTGCCATTGCTGTCACACTCACACACAGTGAAGTCCACTCAAAAGGAAGGAAGTATGGGCATGCTGGGAAGGGGGTGTAGGCAATAGCATGATGGGAGTGGTAGTCACAGATATTGGTCACCCTCACAATTGGCCCATCAACACCACTCTGAACCATGCTCACATCACAGGGAGTGGAAAAGAACTGACAAGATGGCTGACACTCGGTACTGCTGTGGGGAGCACAAGGCCCTGCTGGGAACTGTGCAACAACCAACAGCAGGACACCACTGACTGACATCCTGAAAGCCAACTTGCACTCCCTGCAATGGAAGCACGTTCCATGGTGGGATATCTGGCTGGGTGGGAAGGAGGACTGACAGCTCTGACCATAGTTACCAGCAGCTTTTCTCACACACCCCCTTAAGACAAACTCCACACAACCCACCTTGGAGAATGCAATGCCTCACACTCTAATTAAATATCCCACAAAGAACAACCACACTGGGTTATGCTGTGTGAAGCACAGGGACACTTTTGGGACTTGTAGCCAAACAAACGCCAGGACAACACTGTCAGCCATCCTGTCAGCACAGGCACACTACCCCACAGGGAAGCAGAGTCAAAAGGAAGGAAGTATGTGCATGCTGGGAAGGGGGGTATAGGCAATAGCATGATGGGAGTGGTAGTCACAGCTCAACATCCCCCACCCACATGGCCCAGCAAGCTCACACTGAAGCATGCACACCTCACAGGGAGTGAAAAGCCACTTCAAAGATGTCTGACAATGGTGCTCTGTTGTGGGGACTACCAGGCCCTGCTGGGAACTGGGCACCAACCAACAGCAGGACACCACTGACTGACATCCTGAGAGTTAACCTGCACCCACTGCAAGGGTGGCATGCTTCATGGTGGGATAACTGGGCTGGGGGAGAAGGAGGTCCGGATGTCAACCAAATACCACCAATGCTGGTCATGCACACACCTCAACATCCACATTGAAATGCATCAGGTTGGCAGGACAATGAGCCACACCAATATCAACCTCTGACTGTGACAACTTAGGACAATGCAATGTACAGGGCCGCATCCAGAGGTACAGTCACAACTGTCATGTGTTTGAACCATTGATGCCTGCAGAAACATAACATACATTGTGTGTCTCTTCCAAAAACAGGTGATGAAGGGGACACAGCAGCAGATGAGGAGGAGTCCCTGTCCCAGGCTCCGGGGGACCCTGAGCTCTCTGGTGTGGAACAGCCTCTGCCCTCATCGGATGGCGAAGACCAACCTGGCACCTCCGGTGTGAGTCATCATGCAGCACCAGCAGGACCACCATCTGCACCCCCTGCACCCATTCCTCTAACATCTGCCAACACACAGACCACCCCCGCCGACACGGACAGATCAAGGACACTGAATGACAACAGCACAGGGACCCCAGCCCACCGTGAAGCAACGGACAACAACCTCAGTACCAACCCCCAAGGGGGCGTAGGGTCACCTGTGCGTGCCACCGCAGCTCCCGCACGTGTGGCCAGGGGTGGTGGGAAGGGTGGTAGGCAGAGGTCGCTGTTTGCAGAGGGGTCTGGACTGCATGATGACCCACAACTGGCACGCATTGCTGATGCGTACCAAAATAGCACCGGAGAGGTCAGCCAGGTAGTGGGGATCCTCAAGGACATTCAACAGTAGCAGGCTGCCCATCATGCCCGCTTGGACTCCCACATGTCCCGTGTGGAGACACACATGTCCCGTGTGGAGACACACATGTCTGGCATGGAGTCCAAGTGGGACACATTGGAAGAACTGACAGCGGTGCAGAGGGACATATTGACATGCCTCCGCCAGATTAGCACCAACATGTCCACACCTCCCTGTGTGCCCACAACATCTGGTGCCGCAACAACTGCAACTGCCACAGGGAGGGAGGATGACTCTGGTGGAGAGTCCTCTGCACCGCAGCGGCCTGCATGTGAGGTCCCCCCAGAAAGAAGAGGGGTCGTCCGAGGAAGGACAACTGAGAGGCCGATGGCCATGTACATCCCCCAGGAACCCAACACCTGTTCTGGAAATTCTCCTTTGTGTGCAAACTGTTCACCCTGTCGAATGCAACACAACTCTCCCACATGACATGGGGAGTTTAATTTGGACTAATGTATCAGATGACTGTGGACTTATCCAGGACATTTCTGCTACCAACACTTCCAACTCATCTGGGAACTTTGGATTCCAATACCAATGTACAGCACCCACCATCCTGTGCACTATCCTCACACATGTATGTAAATAAACTCACTAATACACCATACCTGCCTCTGTTGTGATTCCAACGTTGTTTTTGTCATGGAGATGATGATCTGCTAAATGACACTGTGCATGCTAACTGCTACAGCAAGTTCAACACCGTCATGTGAGTCATGGCGACATGACACATATGAGGGAGACACACCACTAGGGTTACACAACACATAGACACCAGGGCCATCTGACTCATTGCCTACACTGATGTTGCCACGAAATACAGTGGAATGCACAGACACCACACCTATTCAGAGTCTGTGTTAACTAGCCCACAGGTGCAGTAAGCAAATGTCAGTCAGATGTGTGACCACAGACAACGCACATCCCAAAGTGAAGCACAGGTTTATTACACATTTGTAACATGTTGTTTCCACTACAAATGCAAGGTAATCCCACGTGGCAGTGGCCACAGAGTCAACAAGTGTAGAAGAAATAAAGTCCAGGGGTGTGTGGCACATCACCTGTAGGGAAACGACTGCTTCCACCCTGAAAGCTGAATCATGGTGTCGGGGGATCCGAGTTGACCAAACAACTCTGAAAGTACCCTGTGAAGGACAGACATGACACACAGTCAAAAGCACTGAAGAACAGGACAGAACTGCAATACTCATGCCCAATACATGTCACAAGATACCTACACAAAACCAAGTTAGCATGTCAACACTGTTGGGGAGTACAGACTACCTGTAAGGACACATCGCTGCACGCATCCAGTCAAGTAGCACATGGCCACACTCAAACAGCACCAGAGCACCACCCACACATATCATGCAAACTCACATCATTGACATGACATCTCTGGATACTCACATTCAGCTGAAGAAGTTGGTGATGAGCTGTGTGCGGACATCACCCTCATCATCATCATCATCATCACTGGCATCGTGGCCCAGGCCAGGACCCTCCACAGGTGGCGGATGTTGGTCATCGTCATCCAGGATGAGAGGCAACTCCTTCCGCACTGCCAGGTTGTGTAGCATGCAGCAGACGATGACAATCTTGCACACCTTTGCTGGGGCATATGGGAGGGCCCTCCTGTCTTGTCTAGGCAGCGAAAGCGGCTCTTCAGGAGACCAAATGTCCGCTCTATCACTCTCCTGGTCCGACCATGTGCCTCATTGTAGCGCATCTGGGCTGGTGTCACAGGGTTCCTGAGGGGTGTCAGCAACCACGGCATGTTAGGGTATCCGGAGTCACCTACATACAGACAATTGCACATTAGCTGAGTTGGAAAAGAGGGTGGAATACAACATTGCAGAACACACACAATGGTACAAAGTCAGTACACACCGACAAGCCAGGCACGCTGGTTCTGCATCTGTGACATCATCCTCGGGATGCGACTACTCCTCATCACGTAGGCATCATGTGCAGAACCGGGGAAACGGGCACACACATGTGAGATGCTCATATCTGCAAGACATACCACCAGAGCATTGATCGAATGGTAATGTTTCCTGTTCCTGTATGCCTGCTCATGTGCCTGTGGTGGTACCAAAGCCACATGTGTCCCATCAATGGAGCCAATGACATGTGGCATACTCCCCAGGGCATAGAAGTCACTCTTGACGTCAGTGAGTTGTAGACGTTTAGGGAAATAGATGTACTGGTTCAGGTATCTCAACATTGCCTCCAAAACATCGCGTAGCACACGGCTGAACATGGTCTGTGACATCCCACCAGCAGACGCCACAGTGTGTTGAAAGGTACCGGTGGCAAAGAAGTGTAGGGCTGCCATCACCTTCACCTTGGGGGTCAGCGCTGTAGGGTATGGCCGGCCAGGTTCCAAATGTGGGGCCAACCGCATCGCCAATTCCTCAATCAGCTGCCTGTTGAAGCGGTACCGTCGGATGCAGTCACGTTCAACCATCGTTGCAAGGTCAGGGAATGGTCTATGGACAGCTGGTGCCCTGCAGTGCATAGGTGAAGAAAGAAAGATTGTCAGTCACCCCACATATGTGGCATTGACCATACTCAATATCACATGATACATCATTACGAGACACAAGTACCTGATGTGTGTGCCGTTCTGTATGGACATATATGGCACCTACATGGCCAACATCTAACATCACAGTTCAACATGTGTTGACAACAAGTTCCAGGTTGTGCTATGGGAAATCATTAGGCTGTGTCACAGTACCCATGTACTGCTGTCACGTTCCAAACACACACCACAGTGACATGTGAGGACAGATGTGCCACAGGCATCACAGCTCATTGACAGGTAGATTCCCAGTGACCCTGTATTGCCACATGGACACTGGCATGACATGGCGTATCATGTACACATCAGCATAACAACCATGACTCCCACAGGTAGTGGCCCCTGTTGCCTCTGCAGGACAGACATGGACGTCTGTGACACACACACGCACAACATCAAAGTCCATGCACAAACAACGTGGATGTGGAGACTGTCTCCCATTGTGCACATGGAACCAGAGACATCGGAAACACAACATGCACACAGATTGTGGAGGGCCATCACTATTGTGGCAATGGGTCACCCTGTGACGTACATACCTTCCCACATGGGACTCAGGGTGTATGTGACATGACATACACATACACAACCTAGAAATGTGACCATGCCACATGCTCTGAACTGAACAGTTGCACATCACAGTGGTCATGTGCACAACACACAAAGGATTCTGTCCCCATGAACACGTGCACAGCCTGGGAGTGGCTGCCCCCAAGTGCCACCAAAAAAACCACATGTTGACCCCCATACACACACAGGTAATGCAGCCTTACATGCCTTAGGATACAGTGTGGACAGGCTGTGGTGTTGTAGGTGTGCCCCTGAGTCCCTGGCAAGTAAATGTGGCTGGCAAACGTTCACCAGTGACAACTATTGTGACAAATGCGAGTGACTTGTACAGGGACGCGTCGTACAGCATTGACCGATCCGTGTGCACGCACTGGCCATTGCATATGATGTGGACGGATGCGTGTTGTCATCCGAAATACGCATTGTACAGCAATGGACCGATCGGTGCGCACACATTGGCCATTGCATATGATGTGGACGGATGCGTGTTGTCATCCGAAATACGCGTTGTACAGCAATGGACCGATCGGTGCGCACGCATTGGCCATTGCATATGATGTGGACGGATGCGTGTTGTTTTTCGAAATACGCGTCGTACAGCAATGGACCGATCGGTGCGCACGCATTGGCCATTGCATATGATGTGGATGGATGCGTGTTGTTTTTCGAAATACGCGTCGTACAGCAATGGACCGATCGGTGCACACGCATTGGCCATTGCATATGATGTGAACGGATGCGTGTTGTTTTTCGAAATACGCGTCGTACAGCAATGGACCGATCGGTGCGCACGCATTGGCCATTGCATATGATGTGGACGGATGCGTGTTGTTTTTCGAAATACGCGTCGTACAGCAATGGTCCGATCGGTGCGCACGGATTGGCTATGGCCTGACATGGTAACGGACGCGTTTTCCGAAGCTTGTACGAGTCGGATGCAGTGAATTCAGTTGGCCACCCACAACAATGTTGCAAATTCATGGGTGTCATGAAGTTAAACTTTTGAAGGATGCTGTGGGCGTGTATAAGTGGTGCAATTCCATGGATTGGCCAGATTCAGAAGATGCAAATGACTTGGACCTATCACTTTGGACACATGGGACAGTATCTGCCTCTGCAGCACACATATAATGCTGGCTGTTCCCCTGAGAGCTCACTTGCCTGCACTACATGCTCCAGGACGACATCTGTCACCACCACTGCTGCTGTATCTGCATCCTCTGGCTACTGCAATGGCACGTACTGTGGATAGAGCCCCAGCCTTCAGCACTGAGGAGAACCAGGCCCTGCTGGACAGCCTCCTTCCACAGTACAGCAAGCTGTATGGGAAACCAGGGGAGCAGGTGAGTGTGCTGTCCAGTGCCTTACTAATTGTGCATGTTGTCTGACTAGCAAGACGTACAGTGTGTACACCAGTGGCTAGCATGCTCACTGAGTAGTTGTCACCCCCAAAGTGTGTAGTCACATGCACTGAACAGGTATAGTGCAGTAACAGTGCATTCCAACAAGGTTTGACTCCCCAGGCAATGATACCATTTAGTAACTGCTGGCAAACTGTTCATAGCCATAGTTGCACTACCTGTGTAGATCATATGCCCCTGTGATTGAGACATGTATATCCAACTGTGTGATGCACGGAAATGTTGCATGTGTAGTAATGGCCTTTTCACTTTGTCCTCCTCACAGGTTGATGCCCACCAGAAGCAGGAGATCTGGCTGACCATCGTCCGGGCAGTTCGATTGATGGGGGTCTACAGGCGCAGGATCCGCAACTGCCAGAAGAGGTGGCAGGACCTTCGTGGCTGGACCCGGAGGATCGCAAGGGTCCAGCTGAAGCTGTCGCCTCCTCGCAGGAGGGGCGGACACCGGACCCTGACCCCCCACATGCTCCGGATCCTGGCGGTGGTCTTCCCTGACCTGGATGGGCAGCTGAAGGCCAGACAGCAGCAAGGAGGGGGTAAGTGCTAGCCTCAACTGTGTACTATGACTGACATGCTCTATGCACTCCTTTAGCCTGGTTCCACTTCCACAGTACAACTGTCATTTCGTCCTGGACTCATGTCCCTCACTTGTGTCATGCCCCCTCCTCATCTGATACACAGGTGTGGCCCTTACAGTCTGTGACTTAGGTCACTTGGGTACTGTGTACTTGCAGTTACCTGTGGTTCAAGTTGGGGACAGCATCAGTTACATGAACTTTGTGGTGGGCTGCATGGGTGGTACAATTGCTCACAATGCCTGTGATCTGACATGTACTCTGTGTATGGCTTTGATGTGTGTTCCAATTGCTGCTCTGACTCACCACATGTCTGGGGTATGTGCCACACACCCATGCTGCTGCAGAGACCAAGGTAGGAGCCTCAGAAGTATGTACATCATGTGTGTGACACATGCATAGCCACCTGCCTAGTGTTCAGGGTAATACCATGTTGCACATGGACCAGGACTGTAATGCCTACTCCGTACATCGAAGGCACTCTGTTCTCCCACTCCCGTGTGTCAGCATACATATTGGGCATTGTGAAGAGTGCACTCAGGTGTATGCCTCTGTGTCACCGTGGTGTGGCCTTGCTATTTGGACTCCTGGAGTGTTTAACAATTTGGGGTGGCCAGCCATCTGAGTTGTGACTATGGGATCTGCACATAGGTTAATGCATAGGTCTCTGATCCCTTGACTGTGCACGATGTTGTATGAAACATTGAGGTGCAGGCAGCTTTGGTTCATTCTCATCAGACGGTGAAGTGCTCATGTGTATGGATTTGTGTTTGCAGTCACTCAAATGTCTCATTTGATTGACGTGGGATCATCTCAGTCCTCATGATGTGGGTGGCCAGGGGTGCACATGTGCACCTGTCAGCTACAGGGCTTACATTTCAAAAACTTCCATGATTGTGACACAGTGCAGACTGGTGTTGTGTGTATGCACTGCCCCTGTGACAGGAGACAGTTATGACTGACTTGCCAGACAGGCCTGTGCCATGACATTCCAATCGCAAGGGTGATCCAGCAGTGGTGTGATATGTCCTGCATGCACACCATTGTCGCATTGTCTATCAGGACATGAGGACATCATTGTGTCTGGTGATGGAACCAAAACACGCATATCAACAGAGACTTTGCCCATCACTTTTCCTGACACATGTACTGAGTCAGTGGCAGGAGATGGCATGTGTTTGGAGTGACACATTTCCATATGTTCTCTTGGATGTCCAACAACTGTGTATGTGGTGCATGTGTGCACATATGATTAGTCGCATACAACAGGCAGCAGACAGATGGGTGCATGGACAGGTAGGATATGTGTGGCATGACTGACTGTCAGGCAGACAATGGGCTTCTTCAAATCAGTGTCAGCACTAATTGCAATGTCTAGCAAATGATGGCAGGGCTTGCTCTGTGATGTGCTGTACTTACTGTGGTGTGTGTGGTCAGTACAGGTGACTAATGTTGCTCTGTTTATCCTGATTATTTGCAGATACATCCACGGCCACAGGAGGAGACAGCTCCACGGACCAGGAGGAGCGGCAGAGCCAGACTGGGTCCACTGCAGGGGAGACCGAGGGACTCAGTGGCACGGAGGGTGAGGGGAGCCACACTGAGGAGACCTCAGCTACGACCACCTCGGCTGGGGATAACAGCACTTCCAGTGAGGACTCCCTTGTGGAGGCGGGTGTCAGCAGACCAGAGGCAACATCAAGCAAGTCTGTCCCCGCCACCACCACCATCTCCACCCTCCCATCTGCTCCCATCCCACATGTCCGTGGAGGCTCCCGTGTAGGGGAGCGTGTCTCCTTCATGCCAGGCACCGCACCCCCTGCCTCTGTCCCCCCTGCTGCCCTGAGTGTGGAGTCTGTGGACTTGCTGAAACAGATCCATGTAGGGCAGACATCAATGCTGAGTGTCCTCCATGCACACACGGGTCTTTTGACACAACTGGTGTCATTCATGGAGGGCATGTCATCTGGCATGTCTGCCCTACATCGGACCAATCAGTCCATGGCCTCCTCACTGACGGCAGCAGTGTCCCTCCTGCAACAGTCCCTCACCCCTCCTACCTCTGCCCCATCCACAATCCCCAGCACCCTACCTGTCCCAAGCACACACACACCGGCACCGGCACGCACCAGCACAGACACAAGCAGCACACAGACACACAAGCCAAAATCCAGACGCACACGCACGCACAGTCAGGGGACTGATACCTCACTCACAGGGGATGGGGCCCAGACACACACACACGCATCCACGAGCACTCCGCAGTCCTCAGATACCTCTCCCTCCAAAACCCCTTCCCTTGCCTCACCTGCAACCCCCCCTCCCAGAAGCTCTTCCTCTGTGAGCTTGGCCTCTTCCCCACCGATACATCTGACACGAAGTCCAGGCGGAAGAGGCGACCACCACACACAGAGGGGAGTGCCCCTCACACCCGGACACCCTCCCCCAGGCACAGGCAGACTGAGGACCCCATTCGAAAGTCCCCCGGACCAGGAAGGGCAAGACCCCACCACCACCACCACGCAGCTCCACCACACAGTCTCTCTCCTCCATCCCCCAGGCCACCACTCCACAGGTTCCACCGCCACACCCTGCCCCAGGTTCCCCCACACACCGATACCGCATCCCCAAACTGCTTAGGCCCTCCCCCTACCACTTGCTCTTCCACCCCCAAACCAGACGCTCTGCCTGTTTGTGCC
This sequence comes from Calotriton arnoldi, assembly GCA_963921515.1. Lineage (NCBI taxonomy): Eukaryota > Metazoa > Chordata > Amphibia > Caudata > Salamandridae > Calotriton > Calotriton arnoldi. The sequence goes on along the minus strand of CAWUFW010004415.1, from coordinate 563,694 downwards.
ACTGGTGTGGAGACCGGGTCCCCCCTCTGTCCTGCCCACCTCATCTGCCCCCCTTCCACTCCCTTGGAGCCATGCACTGCAGTGGAGTACACAACCACCCCGTCTGACTCGGGCACTGCAGTGGGGACCCAGTCCACTCCATCTGACCGGCCCACTGCAGTGGTTGCAGCACCCACACCATCTGACTTGTGCCCTACAGTGGTGCCGGCCCCCACTGAGTCAGACACCTCCACTGCAGTTGCCAGTGACACTCCTGCACCCACCACTCCTTCACTGCCTCCTTCTGGCATCCCCTGATCCTGTCCCTGCGGTGCCTGGCCTGCCCCTTGTATGCCCCTCCGAGGGGGATGTCCCCAGTCCGTACCAGTGCAGGCAAGCAATGGGTGACAAGTTGTCACATATCACCCTGTTGGGACTGTGTATTTGGACTGGCCATTGGCCTTAGTTTCTTTTGGACTTAAAATTTTAGTTTAACATTTGCTGAATAAAGCCTCTTTTTGTTTACTTGTGGTTTTTCTTTGGATGTACATGATGTAGATGAGTATCATCATGCATTTGCAGTTGTAATAGTGTTCAGATCAGGAAAATGAAGTGTTGCTGTGATGGACTCCATGTGGTCCATGGGATATGTGTCCTAATGTAGTCTGGATCTATAGCATCCTTTGCTGCAGTCTGAGGGTGTAATGTTCAGCATTTGACACAGGGATGTACGTTTTGCATTTGTGAATTAACATCTTTGGCTTACAATGATGCACATCTGGTGGGCTTACCACTGTTCAATGTTTCTATTTCCCTGACTGTGTGCCCATCTCCACTGGACATGCAGTTTAGCACATCAATGTTGAAGGACTCATCTGTGTATACAGTGCAACTTGCTTGACACGTGTTTTGGGTGTATGCAGATGACTGACGTGACACTCCCGTACCCAGGCTGATGTGAGCAGAGCCTTCAGTGTGTTGTAGTTGTTGACTCACTGACCGAGTGTTCTGCTGACATGTTTGAGTCGTGCACAGACAAGGTTTGGCACAGCGGACCTTCCACAGGAGTGGAGTGCCCTCATGGCAGTGTGTAATCCCGTGACATTGCCTGGGCCCGTGTTGTGTGTTGTGTGAGCATGTCTGTGTGTGTTCCCTTCCCTTTTCCTACACAGGCTGTGTCCCTAGGGATGTTCCTGTTTGTGATGCTTGCTGAGTTGTCCTGTGTTCATCCAGCATCTTGGACCTGGTTTCTCCGGGATGTGGGTGCATGGCAAACTAATGTTCATCAGGTTGTCATCCCTAGTTGTCTTTGTTGTCAGGGCTGGGGATGTGGGCAAACGCAGATGGGACACAGTCAGGATTCCCCTTGGCACTTGTTGGTTACACAAGTCATGTAATTTACAGTTTGTGGTAGCTTTCAGTGATTGTGACACGTTGTGTGTGTGACTGCTGCCACTCCTCAGGGTCAGAGCTGCAATGTTGGAAGTTGTCTATGTGTGTTCTTTGTGGGTCACCTTGGCTTCTTCATTGGTGTGTGACTGTGGCCGGGATCCCATTGATTGGGGTGGATTTCACGTCATGCCCATGTACGGCGTACTGTGCAGTGTGTCAGACATTCACGAGTCTTGTTGACTGGCCATGTGTGATGGGTTTCGCACCTTAGAGATCAGCACTATCTGCGCCAACCTTGGCGAAACACTCGAAAATATCGGAGCGAGCTACAAGAACTGCATTTACCAGAATGCCAGGGGCGAACCTTGCCTGAGAGGTCAGCGGTGTGCTCCCACATCCTGTTGTCTATTTAAAGTACTCCCGTGAGTTATTGAGCTGACGAGCTCGTGGATGAAGCACCTGCGCGCCAGTGAGAGGTACCGGACCTGATATAATGTTTGGCAGCCTACTCAGCAAACCCCAAAATATAAGACTGTATTCTCTACTGATGACGGTTAATAAACCAGAAACACGTGTCTAGAGATCAGCACTAGCTGCTCCAACCTTGGCGAAACACTCGAATATATCGGAGCATGCTACAAGAACTGCATTTACCAGAATGCCAGGGGCGAACCTTGCCTGAGAGGTCAGCGGTGTGCTCCCACATCCTGTTGTCTATTTAAAGTACTCTCGTGAGTCATTGAGCTGACGAGCTCGTGGATGAAGCACCTGCGCGCCAGTGAGAGGTACCGGACCTGATATAATGTTTGGCAGCCTACTCAGCAAACCCCAAAATATAAGACTGTATTCTCTACTGATGACGGTTAATAAACCAGAAACACGTGTCTAGAGATCAGCATTATCTGCGCCAACCTTGGTGAAACACTCGTAAATATCGGAGCGAGCTACAAGAACTGCATTTACCAGAATGCCAGGGGCGAACCTTGCCTGAGAGGTCAGCGGTGTGCTCCCACATCCTGTTGTCTATTTAAAGTACTCCCGTGAATCATTGAGCTGACGAGCTCGTGGTTGAAGCACCTGCGTGCCAGTGAGAGGTACCGGACTTGATATAATGTTTGGCAGCCTACTCAGCAAACCCCAAAATATAAGACTGTATTCTCTACTGATGACGGTTAATAAACCAGAAACACGTGTCTAGAGATCAGCACTATCTGCGCCAACCTAGGCGAAACACTCGAAAATATCGGAGCGTGCTACAAGAACTGCATTTACCAGAATGCCAGGGGCGAACCTTGCCTGAGAGGTCAGCGGTGTGCTCCCACATCCTGTTGTCTATTTAAAGTACTCCCGTGAGTCATTGAGCTGACAAGCTCGTGGATGAAGCACCTGCGCGCCAGTGAGAGGTACCGGACCTGATATAATGTTTGGCAGCCTACTCAGCAAACCCCAAAATATAAGACTGTATTCTCTACTGATGACGGTTAATAAACCAGAAACACGTGTCTAGAGATCAGCACTATCTGCGCCAACCTTGGCGAAACACTCGAAAATATCGGAGCGAGCTACAAGAACTGCATTTACCAGAATGCCAGGGGCGAACCTTGCCTGTGAGGTCAGCGGTGTGCTCCCACATCCTGTTGTCTAGTGTGTTGTAGTTGTTGACTCACTGACCGAGTGTTCTGCTGACATGTTTGAGTCTTGCACAGACAAGGTTTGGCACAGCGGACCTTCCACAGGAGTGGAGTGCCCTCATGGCAGTGTGTAATCCCGTGACATTGCCTGGGCCCGTGTTGTGTGTTGTGTGAGCATGTCTGTGTGTGTTCCCTTCCCTTTTCCTACACAGGCTGTGTCCCTAGGGATGTTCCTGTTTGTGATGCTTGCTGAGTTGTCCTGTGTTCATCCAGCATCTTGGACCTGGTTTCTCTGGGATGTGGGTGCATGGCAAACTAATGTTCATCAGGTTGTCATCCCTAGTTGTCTTTGTTGTCAGGACTGGGGATGTGGGCAAACGCAGATGGGACACAGTCAGGATTCCCCTTGGCACTTGTTGGTTACACAAGTCATGTAATTTACAGTTTGTGGTAGCTTTCAGTGATTGTGACACGTTGTGTGTGTGACTGCTGCCACTCCTCAGGGTCAGAGCTGCAATGTTGGAAGTTGTCTATGTGTGTTCTTTGTGGGTCACCTTGGCTTCTTCATTGGTGTGTGACTGTGGCCGGGATCCCATTGATTGGGGTGGATTTCATGTCATGCCCATGTACGGCGTACTGTGCAGTGTGTCAGACATTCACGAGTCTTGTTGACTGGCCATGTGTGATGGGTTTCGCACCTTAGTTCCCACCACCACCCCTGTGATTGTCATGGGTGCATGTGCAATGTCACCAGTCCATGTGAGCTTCACTGCTGCACATTGGAGGAGATCAAGGTGTGTGGTGTTGAGTGTGTGCAAATGTGAGTTGTTGCACGGCTAGACCCCTACCTCCATGTTGGCCTTGGCTGACAGGCCGTGCTGATTGATTTGTGCTCGTGTAGGTGTGATGGTAGTTAGTTGCTCAGGACACATGGCTGTGGTTCACAGTGTGAACGACATCTACCTTTGTCATCACAGTGGGATTATCATGCAGGCTAGTGTCACCACAATGTGAGGTCCCTGGGGGTAGTGCTGTGGTGGGTCTGTCTCTTGCTGTGTTAGTTGCTGTTCCTACAAGCTTGTGTGACATGTGTAATTTGGGCTCCCTCTCATCTAACAATGCCTGATTGCCCACATAGGGGAATCCGATCCATGAGTTACTTTTGTATGGCACTGTATACACATCTGTGTAATTGGAATTCAGGCCTCCTCATGTGTTGTGTGGTTGCCTGGGGACACTGGCACACCCCCCCATCACCTGTTGTGTTTGATATGCAGTGTGAGGCTGCCTGTTTGTGTTTGTGCATCTGCACCACTGCATTGGCATATCTTTAGTGTGCCATTGGCTGTATGTTGTTTGGAGGTTTTCCCCTGCTGTCCCTGGGACTCCTAGGTCATCAGTCAGCACAATAATCATGGTTTGTATGTCCCATTGCTGCCATGGTATGGTATTTGTTCACCTCACATCTACAGTCTCCACAGGATATCTACATTTGTGTGTCCATTGGTGCAGATATGTGGGTCTGCATTATGATGGTCACTTCTGTCATTGTGTAATTGATAAATGTTGACAATGTCAGCCCCCATGGGTGATGTTTGTCTGCACATGGCCAAAGGTATGTTTTATTTGCACTGCACTGTTTGCCTCACCCAATCTATGTTGCTATGGGACACAACCACTACTTTGCCACTGATGTGTTTGTTTTTGTGTGACCAGGAATCATCCATGCTGTTTGGCAGTTGCAGCTTTTTCCATGACAACACTTACCTTTTGGTCACTGTGATGATGGGGGTTTAGACCCCATTGCCACAATGTTCAAAATGTGCTTCAACTATGGCTCCACACTTAGCTTTTGGTCACTGTGATGATGGGGGTTTAGACCCCATTGCCACAATGTTCAAAATGTGCTTCAACTATGGACCCCACACTTACCTTTTGGTCACTGTGATGATGGGGGTTTAGACCCCATTGCCACAATGTTCAAAATGTGCTTCAACTATGGACCCCACACTTACCTTTTGGTCACTGTGATGATGGGGGTTTAGACCCCATTGCCACAATGTTCAATTGGGCTTCAGCTATGGACCCCACACTTACATTTTGGTCACTGTGATGATGGGGGTTTAGACCCCATTGCCACAATGTGTGCTTCAACTATGGACCCCACACTTACCTTTTGGTCACTGTGATGATGGGGGTTTAGACCCCATTGCCACGGTGGTCATGGTCTGCTTGCATTGTGGAGGCCACACACATTTATGTGTGACACATGTGATAGGGGGTCACATTGTATGTTCAATGTCATGTTCAGTGTTGTAGGCATTTGACACAGACTACACACGCTTGTCATGATGTTGGGGTGATGTCTTTTTCTGACATTCCTTATGTTGGAGTATGCTGGTTGTGTCATGCATTACCCGTCCTATGAGTGGGGATGGTAGTAGTGACAGGCATCCAGGCCCACATGAGTAGGGGTGGTGGTAGTGGTAGGCATCCAGGCCCCCCTGAGTAGGGGTGGTGGTAGTGGTAGGCATCCATCCCCCTATGAGTGGGGATGGTAGTAGTGACAGGCACCCAGGCCCCCATGAGTAGGAGTGGTGGTAGTGGTAGGCATCCAGGCCCCCATGAGTAGGGGTGGTGTTAGTGGTAGGCATCCATCCCCCTATGAGTGGGGATGGTAGTAGTGACAGGCATCCAGGCCCCCATGAGTAGGGGTGGTGGTAGTGGTAGGCATCCAGGCCCCCATGAGTAGGGGTGGTGGTAGTGGTAGGCATCCATCCCCCTATGAGTGGGGATGGTAGTAGTGACAGGCATCCAGGCCCACATGAGTAGGGGTGGTGGTAGTGGTAGGCATCCAGGCCCCCATGAGTAGGGGTGGTGGTAGTGGTAGGCATCCAGGCCCCCATGAGTAGGGGTGGTGGTAGTGGTAGGCATCCAGGCCCCCATGAGTAGGGGTGGTGGTAGTGGTAGGCATCCATCCCCCATGAGTGGGGATGGTAGTAGTGACAGGCATCCATGCCCCCATGAGTAGGGGTGGTGGTAGTGGTAGGCATCCAGGCCCCCCTGAGTAGGGGTGGTGTTAGTGGTAGGCATCCATCCCCCTATGAGTGGGGATGGTAGTAGTGACAGGCATCCAGGCCCACATGAGATGGGGTGGTGGTAATGGTAGGCATCCAGCCCCCATGAGTAGGGATGGTGGTAGTGGTAGGCATCCATCCCCCTATGAGTGGGGATGGTAGTAGTGGTAGGCATCCAGGCCCCCATGAGTAGGGGTGGTGGTAGTGGTAGGCATCCAGGCCCCCATGAGTAGGGGTGGTGTTAGTGGTAGGCATCCATCCCCCTATGAGTGGGGATGGTAGTAGTGACAGGCATCCAGGCCCCCATGAGTAGGGGTGGTGGTAGTGGTAGGCATCCATCCCCCTATTAGTGGGGATGGTAGTAGTGAGAGGCATCCAGGCCCCCATGAGTAGGGGTGGTGGTAGTGGTAGGCATCCAGGCCCCCCTGCGTAGGGGTGGTGTTAGTGGTAGACATACATCCCCCTATGAGTGGGGATGGTAGTAGTGACAGGCATCCAGGCCCACATGAGTAGGGGTGGTGGTAGTGGTAGGCATCCAGGCCCCCATGAGTAGGGGTGGTGTTAGTGGTAGGCATCCATCCCCCTATGAGTGGGGATGGTAGTAGTGACAGGCATCCAGGCCCCCATGAGTAGGGGTGGTGGTAGTGGTAGGCATCCAGGCCCCCATGAGTAGGGGTGGTGGTAGTGGTAGGCATCCATCCCCCTATGAGTGGGGATGGTAGTAGTGACAGGCATCCAGGCCCACATGAGTAGGGGTGGTGGTAGTGGTAGGCATCCAGGCCCCCATGAGTAGGGGTGGTGGTAGTGGTAGGCATCCAGGCCCCCATGAGTAGGGGTGGTGGTAGTGGTAGGCATCCAGGCCCCCATGAGTAGGGGTGGTGGTAGTGGTAGGCATCCATCCCCCATGAGTGGGGATGGTAGTAGTGACAGGCATCCAGGCCCCCATGAGTAGGGGTGGTGGTAGTGGTAGGCATCCAGGCCCCCTGAGTAGGGGTGGTGTTAGTGGTAGGCATCCATCCCCCTATGAGTGGGGATGGTAGTAGTGACAGGCATCCAGGCCCACATGAGATGGGGTGGTGGTAATGGTAGGCATCCAGCCCCCATGAGTAGGGTTGGTGGTAGTGGTAGGCATCCATCCCCCTATGAGTGGGGATGGTAGTAGTGGTAGGCATCCAGGCCCCCATGAGTAGGGGTGGTGGTAGTGGTAGGCATCCAGGCCCCCATGAGTAGGGGTGGTGTTAGTGGTAGGCATCCATCCCCCTATGAGTGGGGATGGTAGTAGTGACAGGCATCCAGGCCCCCATGAGTAGGGGTGGTGGTAGTGGTAGGCATCCATCCCCTATGAGTGGGGATGGTAGTAGTGATAGGCATCCAGGCCCCCATGAGTAGGGGTGGTGGTAGTGGTAGGCATCCAGGCCCCCTGCGTAGGGGTGGTGTTAGTGGTAGGCATACATCCCCTATGAGTGGGGATGGTAGTAGTGACAGGCATCCAGGCCCACATGAATAGGGGTGGTGGTAGTGGTAGGCATCCAGGCCCCCATGAGTAGGGGTGGTGGTAGTGGTAGGCATCCATCCCCCTATGAGTGGGGATGGTAGTAGTGACAGGCATCCAGGCCCCCATGAGTAGGGGTGGTGGTAGTGGTAGGCATCCAGGCCCCCTGAGTAGGGGTGGTGTTAGTGGTAGGCATCCATCCCCCTATGGGTGGGGATGGTAGTAGTGACAGGCATCCAGGCCCACATGAGTAGGGGTGGTGGTAGTGGTAGGCATCCAGGCCCCCATGAGTAGGGGTGATGGTAGTGGTAGGCATCCATCCCCCTATGAGTGGGGATGGTAGTAGTGGTAGGCATCCAGGCCCCCATGAGTAGGGGTGGTGGTAGTGGTAGGCATCCAGGCCCCCATGAGTAGGGGTGGTGTTAGTGGTAGGCATCCATCCCCCTATGAGTGGGGATGGTAGTAGTGACAGGCATCCAGGCCCCCATGAGTAGGGGTGGTGGTAGTGGTAGGCATCCAGGCCCCCATGAGTAGGGGTGGTGGTAGTGGTAGGCATCCATCCCCCTATGAGTGGGGATGGTAGTAGTGACAGGCATCCAGGCCCCCATGAGTAGGGGTGGTGGTAGTGGTAGGCATCCAATCCCCTATGAGTGGGGATGGTAGTAGTGACAGGCATCCAGGCCCCCATGAGTAGGGGTGGTGGTAGTGGTAGGCATCCAGGCCCCCATGAGTAGGGGTGGTGGTAGTGGTAGGCATCCATCCCCCTATGAGTGGGGATGTTAGTAGTGACAGGCATCCAGGTCCCCATGAGTAGGGGTGGTGGTAGTGGTAGGCATCCAGGCCCCCCTGAGTAGGGGTGGTGATAGTGGTAGGCATCAGGCCCCTATGGGTGTGTATGGCATTGGTGATAGCCATCCCGCCCCTATGGTTCTGCTGTTGCTAGTGTACGTCATTTCTGCATCCCTATGTGTGTGTGACATATGTCGGGTACGTGTCGTTTGTTTGTGTTGTGGGTGTTTGACTTACCGTCTGCGCCGTACGCGTCCGTACCGGTTCCGGTAATAGATGTAGAGTATTGGTAGGACCTGCGCGATGGGATTCATGGTTGGGTCGTCTCGTTCGGGTTTCTCGTGGCTTCGACTCGTACTCGTCGCTGGCTTGTTCGTCTCGTAGCCGTGGATCGTCTTGTGGCGCAAATCGGAGCTTATGTACAGCTCTCCCGGATGCTCTGACGTGCCGGACGTGGCGACGGGTTTGGCGCGTACGGAAGGCGCATCGTACTAGTCCGGCCGGAAGGTGCTGTATATTTGCTTCCGTGCGACTCGATTCGGCGTTTACGGATCCGGCTCGGGCTCGGGCGGGGAACAGGAGCTGGAATGGGTGAGTACGGCTCGCTCGGAATCTGTGCTGTTATGCGCATCGGACTTGCTCGTTCGGACGACTGTTCGAATCGGTCGGGAAACACGCGTTCGGCTTGTTTTTTTTCCGGACGAATAGTGTTAGGTGCGCTTCCGGCCGAGATCGGAATCGACCCTTAGGTGTTCAAAAAGCGAAAAATCCGGGCGGCTCAGATGGTCAGAACCACCTTCTAACAATATGTAGCTACCTGATGGTGAAGGACCTAAAAAACGTACAGAATGTATTGTTTTTAGACAAACCTTTGACCCACCCAAGCGCTCACACTCTCAAGGCCCTCCAGCTGCCCCCCAAACATGACTGAAATAAACAACAGCAGCAAACTAATATAACCAGGAGTCCGTTTTTGCTAAAATAGAAGTGTCTGTTTTCATAATGTTAAAAATAAAACCTTTTTAGAAAAACAGTGTGAAAGAAGAATAAGGGACGACTTCCTCCCCTGGATTTAAAGAAAGCATCCTACTTGTACCTTACAGTTCATCATTAATGACTGTAAATGGTATGTTTCAATGATGATGAATAATGTTCAGCAACCTCCAGTTCCATGCAGCTGTAAAAGCCAAGCCACCAGCATCCCATGAAATATAGTATGGTTCTACTCGGATGCCTTGCACTAAAGTTACAGCCCATGCATTACAGCCATTATACCCAGGGCCACTGGGATTATGCGATTGTGCAACCGCAGCGATTGTCACATAATTATAGATTTGCCACATAGTCAATCATCTGCCACATAAGCTGCTGATTTAAACAAAAAAAATGTGTTCATAGCTCAACCAGTTCATTAGTTACTAAAAAGCAGCGACACGTGATGCTGCGCAGTAAGGGCTATTTGCAAAGCTGGACTGGCCACCGTTGTGTTGCTTATTGCTGTATTTGGGTGTTAAACTGGTATTTATAAGCTGCAAACACAGATTGACCGTCTCTCTGGAGAAAAACAAGCACACTCATCACTTTAGTTCAGAAAGGTGTTATCATCCAAATACGTTTTGCCAAAATATGTTTTATTTGTGAAAAAGTATCATTGTGAATTTTTGGGTAGTTCTTTTTGGAAACTTTTTGTTGAACTGTGTAGTAAGCCTCTGATACCAATCCACAGTCACCCACAAACTTTCGGGGGCTTATTTACAAGCCACTTGCGACACTTTTGCGTAATTTTTAACATGGGAAAAGTGACGTATGGGTGGCGCAAGGGGCTTGTAAATAATCCCCTTGGTTTGCTAAACACTGTTTAATATTGTTTCCCCACCATAAAAATTATTTGCCATGGGAATTGGGGACGTTTATGCTTGTCGAGGATGAGGAGCACCAGGTTCCAGAAATTTTTGTCAGGAGGGGGTCCTTACACCTAAAATTTTTTGACAGGGGGGTCTCGGCATCAAAACGTTTGAAGACCTCTGATGTACAGGAAGGTATCCCTTCCTGCACGTAAACAATCAGTAAAACAATTCCGATTTGCAAGTTGTGTGTGTGCTAATGCAGCACACATAGAAGTTGAAAAACGCCATTTCTGATTGTTTATGTGCAGGAAGGGAACCCTATGGTGCAAGGGTGCCTGTGCCAGCGCATGGCAGCAGTTTATGCGCCAGCGCCGGGGGAAGCACAGAGATGCAACATATTGTTGTAAATATGTCGCATCCCTGTGCTTTGAAAGTGACTCAGTGCCGCGCAGCCAAATGGCTTGCAGCACCCACTGAGTCACTTTCCTTGTAAATCTGCCCCATAAAGTTTAAGTGACTAAAAGAGACAATATGAAACGACCCTAATGCACCTTAGCAGGATATCAACACGAATGAGGTCCAAGGACCATCCCTGAATGGTTGGAGATGTGTCATATGCGCTGGTATTTTGAAAAATCATCTGCATTCATTTGTTACCTTGCGCCTTTTTGACCACAGTCGAGAAATCAGTGTTGTGCAAGTCCAGACAAGCAGACGTGTTTCTGCCTGCGGTCTCAGGACAGGCCTGGAGCTGGCGTAGTGTCAAGGAGCAGGGGTCAGGAGGACAGGGCCTAAGTCAGAGGTCGCTGAGCAAAGGCCGTTGGCTTTCTGACTTTGCAATGTTACACACCTGCACACACAATGTGCCGCAAACGCTCCAGCACGAACGGCCAATATTTGTGCAGGGATTATACAAACAATGCCGTGCATTTGCCAAGGTTGCTTACAGATTGGCAAAGTGTTTCAATAGCTAAAAGGCAGTGATAAGCGAGAATCCGAGGACGTGGGCTGATGGCGAACAGTACATGTAATGCTCTGGTACTAACAAAGTTTCCCTGTAGAAATCAATGGACTCACATCAGTCACATGAAGACCCCTCCTCTCTGTGCGAAGGGTTGACACCAAAAATCGTTATTTCCAAGGTGAGGCTGCATGTTGCAGGCTGCTTTAATCGAGGTGAGATGTTATACCTCAAAAATACTGCAAAATGTTTCTTTTGCTTTAAACCAACAACAAATGCCGCTCAGAAAGTGAAGCAGCTTCTTAAATAATACACTTATTTTACTTGTCGAAGTAAAAAAAATATACCTTGTGCTACAGTCAGACATTTCTCTTTTTTGTGTTTTGAACATATGTAATTACAGCTGTGCCTCACTATGGAATGGCCAGTGTGAGGAAATAAGGCCAATACATACCACACAGAGGAAATAACATAGCCTAATGGTGTGACAACTAAACTTCACAAGTCCTGCATAACACATTCATTCCATGCTGTAAAACATTCTCCATCCCCCACTGTGCAACCTTCCACAACGCTCCTCACGAATGTTGCTCAAGCAATGTCGAATCCAAATCTAGAACATGATCTTCTTGTGAATCTTCAGAGTGAAATATGGGATTTAGTTCACGGTGTTGCTCAACACGTATCTCCTCTCTCACTGGGGATTAGTTACAATGTCGTTACCTCTACTACCCTCATTTATCAAGGTTTTGGCCACTCATGACTTCCATTGAAATAAATATAAATCTAATTCAAATACATCTTTAAGCTATAACAAGCAATGTATTGCATCCACATCTTCGCCATATAAGAAGAATGCTTATTATAAGGTCGTTTTATTGAGCACGCGCTTATATAGCTCATCCCAGGAGAGGAAGCCGAGGCCCACTGTCATCTGGTGGAATCCCAGCTCACATCAGGTTCCATACTTTAGCTGAGATTCCACCCAAGACGTCACACATTCCCCTCCCTTTACGACTTAATGATTGACAACAAAGCTAAAGATTTAACAACCTAACATTTTATTATCAAATTACATGAAAATTGAAAAACATTGGAAGTTTGCCTAACACTGCATAAGAGCACCATATCAAGCATTTAAATATTAAACCTTATCCATTAATGTTCCTTCTAAACACTCCTAAGTGCAACAGATTAGTACATTTGATAATCCTTATGTCAACTAGAGAAATGTTCTATACGCCTAGAAGGTTGATGAGTACCCACCTTTCTTGATACTTTTCACCATATTTAAAACCAGCAGCCTCTGTTGTAGTAGTGGTAATATTGATGTTGATGTACGCAATGATACGTGTATGTACAAAACTATATCAAATCACTGTTGTCGAAATCTCCCGATATGACCTCTCCATCAACCCTGAGTCAGAAATACGTGTTCAGGCAGGCCCTGCAACCTAGCCCTGAGGCTACTGTTTGACAGATCACAGTTGGGGCAGCACGTAACCAGCACGACAAACGAGCGAACAGGGAAAACCCAGATTAGTCCCACAGATAGGCAGAGACACCACAATGGTCCGGGGAGATTGGCCCCAATAAAACGCACATGCGCGCGTTCCCAAAACACCATAAAGTTAGATGCCACATGAAGTTAGGAATACTCAGCAAATCAGATCACAGCATACACAGCACATGCAGTGATCACATGCTCCCCATGCCGAACAACTGGACACGTTACCCACTGGCCCTCATTGTGTCCATGCAACGTTGAGACCTACCTGCCTTTGTCATCAGGTGGGAGTATTTTATGGTTCCAAGACTAGGTCTACATTCCTCTCCCAAAACAGTATCTAAGAATTGTTTTATGATACTTCAAGAAATGTATATAAAGACACTCAAAACTACTGTACTTTGAGACAGTCCTAACACCCCGACTCTGTAACTGTGCTCCCGGCAGTAGTGTTTGATTAAACCAACTGTTTCTGTTTTGCCAAACGCCTCTTGTCTTTGTTTTTTCATGGTAAATTCATATTCGAGCAACAGTAGACCGACTACATTACTTATACTCCACAAATTCCCACCCGACAATTCTACTACCTGATTACCAACTCAAATTATGCTCAAGGAATCAGAAAATGTTGACTCACCAGTTATTACCCGAACCCACTCACCTTTCTTCAAATTATGACAAACCTTGTAACAATTTGAACTAGCTTTTGAACAGAATAAGGTTTTCTGAAACCCATCTGCTATCTTTACACCTCAATGCTTCTTCATCAGAATTGCCCTTTATATCCGACAACGACATCGGTTTTAAATTGCACATGGCTTCTCCACTAGCTCTTGGTGTGGTGCGAAACCTCCATAGCAATTCCTTGATGCTTTGATAGCAATCTTTCCCATTAGCCGCTGCCAACTGCAAACCCTCCTTCAAAACTCTTATCCATCTTTCTAAAATACTGTAGGAGGCTGGCTTAGTATATGGTGCACACTTATTCAAGTGAAGCACCTTGCAATAATCCAGACAACCCTTATGGTAAATTTAGTGCTCTTTGATAACCTTTGAAAGCTCTCAAAGTGGTAGCTGTGAAGAGCAGCATTCAGGCTTATTTTGAAGGAGTGTAAAGCAACTTGTTTCACCAACTTTAATCTGTGGGGCAGGTTAGATGAAAAGAAAATACACTGTGTTTATGAAAATAGGTCTTACTTATTACACACACTATCACTAACACATTGGTATATCTCCTAACCGGTGATATCAACACCATACACAAAAATACTTTGCAATAAACAGGTAAGTAGCACAACTATGCACTGGTCTCCAGGGGGAGACCAAACCATATATTAAGAAAGTGGAATGCGAACTGCGAAGAAGAACGAGACTTGGACCAGAAGACCCAGAGGAGCCGGGGACACAATGAATCACCCAAGGTAAGTACCCAGGAACCCAACGGAGGGTGTATGCAGAATGAAAACACTGCCGCGTGCCCAATGGAAGCCAATGTAGAAGTCGCAGTTGCAGTTTTAAAGAAGAAGGACCCTTCCCGGAGGACCACAAAGAAACCCTTTGGAAGACAGAAGGTTGGAGAGCCACCCGACCCGTGGATGCCCCAGGAACCAGGTTACCTGCACCAGGAAAGCCGGGTGCATAGGGGTGATGTAACGTCGGAACTTGCTGTGGACAGCAATGGGAGACTTAGAAGAAGATGCCTCTGGAGAAAATGTCAAAGGAGTCTGGTTGAATACAAGGGCGGATTCTGGAAGTGAAGAATCTACAAGCAGAGGGGACAGAGTCTATGCCACTTGGAACTGACCAGGAGGCACAGAAGCGCAATGCCCGCCGATGTCGAGAGGTTCTGAGAATTGACAGTGACCTTGTCGCTGTAGCTGTGAGGACCAGGCGACATTGACGAAGACCACGAGCCGTTCACGAGCTGTCCCATGTTGGGTGTCAGTGTCTAGGTGGTCGGTGTCCAGCTGGAGCACCAACAATCCTTTGTACCCGCAACATGCGTGGAAGACGAAAAGGAGCAAACATTGGGGCCAGCAAGGTCTAAAGGACTCACCAAGTGCAGGAGAGTCAGAGCAGGTCCCGAGCAAACAGGGGAGCCCACTGAAGCAAGAGAAGATCCTCAGAAGGACCCACAGGCTGAAGGCACAGGAGTCGCAAGAGGACTTCGAGCAGCTCACCAAAGATGGAGGCCCATGGTGCAGAGGATGCAATGAGGACGCTGTTCTTCGAGGGGAGAGGTGCTGGAGGCTGGAGTTTCTTGTAGCTTGAAGATCTCTGGAGTGCAGAGCCAACAAGCCGTGGTAACGGCAAGTCAACGCGGTGCACAGTGGTTTGGTCCCAGCAGCCTGACATGGGATACTGTCCTCAAAATTGCTGAGAAGTCAGGTCAGGCCTCTAGGGAGCTGCAGAACCACTACCTGTGTTGCTGGGCCTCAGGAAGTCCGTAGGACGACACGAGCAGCAGACCGGTCAGCTTTATTGCAGTGCCTGCAGATGCAGGGGAGTGACTCCTTCACTCCAAGGGATTCGGATGTCCTTGATGCCCACAGTTCTTCTGAAGATCTTGGATGATGCACAGACACAGACGACGAAGAAGACTTGAAGAACCGCAAGACCAGGAGCAGCAGGAGTCTCCCTTGATGCAGCCTCGGTTCCAGTCGAAGTCCAAAAACGTCCAAGTGTCCAGACGATTGAAGAGCGATGAAGTTTCAGGGTTGATTCTTGTCCCACGACGAATCTGAGGACCCAACCACAGGGGAGCCCTTAAGTACCCTAAGGAAAGTGTTGGGACGACTCGAAAGTTCCTCCCAGATGAGGGCATGGACAGATGGGGATGATACTCCCATATCCTTTTCAGTTTCACGCCAGAGCAGGAACCAAGGGTTCCTGAACTAGTTCAAACTGGAGTATGCAAGGAGGGCACCACATGTGCCCTTCAAAGCAGTCTGGTGGCACTGGCAAGCGCCCTTACCCCAGCCCAATACACTAAGTCCTATCTGGGAGTCACACCTCCCTGTGACAGGATACCTATTGTTCTGCTTTCCCCTGCTCAAGCTTGGCTCAGCAGCAGGAGGGCAGAATCATGTCTGTGGGCAGAAGCAGCACTAGCTTGCTGGCAGACCCTGAAATGCTGTTACAGGGAGGACAGGGGGGTCCCCTAGGTAGCCCCCCAGGACATGGGATCATACTTCCAGCACCAGAAGTGGTGTTGGGGTATGATTCCAACATGTTTGATACCAAACATGACAGGGTTCGGAGCAGCACTATATATTTAGACATCTCGTAATGACTGATGTCCACTATATGTCTAAAAATGGCTGACCGCACTTACAAAGCCTGGAGAATCAACTCTGGGGTTTGAGAGGTGTCCTGCTCATGCAGGGGCACCCTCACACTTATAACCAAGCACCCTGCCCTCAGGGCTGAATAGCCTGCTATAGGGGGGACTTATAGGTTTTAAGTGCAATGACCTCAGATATAAGGAAACATATATCTGTCGTGAGAGGTGCAAGCACCAACTCACACAGGCTGCAATGGCATGCCTGTAGTCACAGTTTAAGTAGTCTCCAACAGGTGGCACAATACATGCTGCAGCCCATGGGAGACCCCTGATGTACCTATGCCCTGGGTACCTGAGGACCATATAATAGGGACTTACAAGGGTACACCAGTAGCCAATTGTGGAGGTAACAAAGTACTTACCATGTCAATTTAGGTGAGAAAGCACAGTTGCTGGGGACCTGATTAGGAGGATCCCAGCAGACTATTTCAAAAACACACTGACACCAAGCAAAAAGTGGGGGTAACCATGAAAGCAGATCCTACTTTCCTACAAATATCATTGTATCCATACAGATCAATGCCCATCAGAAGTAGGGAGTGGGGAAAGCCATCACCCGGAATGTGCGGTACTGGGTATCTATCGCCTGCACAGCGTCCACTGCAGGAAGAGGTAGGAGGACCTGAGACGCTGGACCAGGAAGATCATGGAGGTCCAGCTGGGTAAGTCCTCCCAACGTGGTAGGGGCACGTACCGGACACTGACTCCCCTAATGGCCTGCATCCTAGTGGTGGCCTACCTGGAGCTTGATGGGCAGTTGAGGGCCCAACAGCAGCTAGGAGGGGATAAGTATTTGGCTGCCTAATCTGAATCATGCCTAACCATCTATTCATCGTTACAGCCAGGCAACAGCGGCCACATCAACATGGAGGTTGACTGTTGACAAATACAAATGAAGAGTCATTGCATGTGTAGGTTTGGCTGGCATGTGTAACATATCTGTGTTGTACCATCATATGTACAAGTGTTTGCTACAATATCTATGGGTCTACATAGTTTGAAGTCTGTGTCCATCACAATTGTATTTGTTGCCCAATGTGTCAAGGACTTTTGTGAATGGTGATGTGCATACATGTCATGAGAAATCACAGACAGGGTGTGTAGACATGGGTGTGTGTATCACACATACCCAAATACATTGTTTATTGTAATATCTCAGTTCCAAATGATGAGGCAATGACATACATGGTTGGAGGACTTACAGTTCTGTCTCACAATGTGATTGATGTTCCATGCAGTTGAAGTGTGAGTATACATTTAGGGGACATGCACATGTGGAATAGTGGAGGTTCATTAAGTGGCTACTGACATGCAACAGGAAGTGCAATGCAGACATGTTGGGGTCATATGTGAGTGTGTACACTCAGTTATACATTGGTATATGAGTGCGTTGGACAAGTTGAGGTGCTGTGAAGTCCCTTCCCTATTGTCTACAAGTTTAACCTTCTCTTCATGGACAGGATATTCCTTGGGCATGTCCCTAGGCCTAGGTGGTCTCATGTCATATGGACATATGTAAGGACATCTCACCCAACTTTCAGACACATTGTCTCAGTTCTAAATTGGTGTGAGACATGTAACACATAGCAAAGGTATGCAGTTTCACATTTAAATAGAGTGTTATGACAGAGGACAAAAGAAGTTTCATTTGGGTTGTGTGAACAGTGTGTAATGGGCACTTCCATGACACATCCATCTTGGTACTACACATATTGCAGGAAGATAGCTTTATCAGGTGTCCATAACTTCATTATGAGGTGGGTTTAGGAACATGACTAGTTGCAGTAGCGGGGGCCTTGTGTGGAATGGTTAGGGATGCAATATTTATGGCCATGCTGGTTGATGTCACCTGGTCACTGTTGTATGTCAAAAGGGACTAAGTGTAGAGGGTTATATTATATCCTGCTACATACATGATGATGGAGTGGAGACAAGCTAACTCATTCATTGTGGCAGACTTTGGTCCAGACCTCAGTGTGTGCAACTGTTGAGAACGTATGTTGCATTTATGGAGGTGCTAAAGCTAATGTTGTTGAAAATGAAATGTAGCTGTAGGTTGTAGGATATATGCACATTTGTTATGTCATTTGAAATGAGCTGTTCCTCCTGTGTGTCTACCCAGTTGGAATTGACCAAACTCATATGTCATTTCAGCATCTACCCAGTCGAGCAGAGGAGACAGGGCCCAGGTCGTTGGGAAAGCAGCTGGCCAAGGTGGGTCCGATCGGAACACTGATACGGATGGACCCAGTGGCCAAGAGGGAGAGGGGAGTGTCACGGAGGACACAGACTTCACAACATCATCCACAGAGTCGGACTCCACTGGCGTTCCTTGGTGGTGGCAGACCCCACCATCATAGTCCGCCACCCCCGTTCCATCTCCGCCCTCCCTACTGCTCCCCACCCAGTTGTGCAGGCCCGCTCCCCTAAGAGGGGGGCTGTCTCCTCAGTTCCAGGCACCTTAGTCCCTGTCCCTGTGTCCCCAGCTGCCCTGAGTGAGGAGGCTATTGACCTCCTGAGACAGATATCTGTTGGGCAGACTCCACTGCTCAAGCCATCCTGGGTCTGGGCAGCCAGCAGTCTCAGATGGTTGCCTACCTGGAAGACATTGGCAGTGGTATGTCTGCCCTACAGTGATTGTTTCAGGCTCTGGTCTCTTCACTGAAAGCAGCCTTATACCCACCCCAGCCTTCTGCCCCACATACTTCACCCCACCCCCATCCAAAGACCCTTTTCCCCTGCCTGTTCTAAGCACACACACAACTGCGCATTCACCCACCCAGACCTATGCAGCACACACAAAGACACACATGCACTCACACACCCATCAACACCCACCATCATTACACATTCAACCGATGCACTCACAGACACCTCCACCCCATACCCTGCACATCCACTATATATACACACACTACACCCAGATGCCCACACTCACCTACACAACACACACCTCCACCTACAACAGAGCCACCTATACTAGACACATCCACTCCCTCTACCTCCCAACCTGAACCCACTTATGATACTCCCAGACCCTCTACCAGTGACCAACACTTCCTTTCCCTTGGACTTTGCCAAGTAGGACAACTCCCTCCCTCCAACCAACCCAGGCCCCCTTTTTCCATACCCATACTCATCCCTTCCACCTCAAGAACCATCCCTCCCAAATCCGAAACCAAAAGAAAGAGAAAACAGAAGACACCTCCCAAAGCCAACAAAAACCCTTCCAGAGCAAAGTCCACTCCTCCCAAGCCCAAGATCCTGGCAGTGTTGTGTAGGCAAGTTTGGTGGCAAACATTTTGTCACCTGACCCCACCAGCATCCATGTGGACTGGCCAATGGCCTGACAAATCATTTTAAACAAGTTTGGCATTGATCTGAATGAAGCAGATCCTTTTTTTTGACAACACATGAGCAGGAGCGGTGCCTTCATTAGGGCTCTGGGGAGTTGCCCCCATCATATTTTGCCCCACTCCACCCCCCCAATTAATGTGAGCAACAAGTGATTTATTTTAAACAAAAACATTCTGCCCGAGGTAGTCAGTCTTTGCGTGGGCTGTTTGCAGAATTAATGGAGTGTGTGAGTGAGGCGGGTTAAACAGTGCAGGCCTGAGGGAGGAGGGGCTTAAGTAGCTTTTCAATTTACACTCGTCAGCCAGCGCCGTGAGTGTACCTGGGCCCAAGTGCGCATGTCGGGTTGGACGCCTGCCTTTCACCGGCCAACCTGACATGTGCACTAGAAGTCTGCTCTTGGTCCTCCCAACTGCACATCAGAGAGCTGGGGGTGACTGTAAGCCGCAGCCCCTGGTCTCAGTATGAGCGTGGAGGTCGCCTGCCCCAGCCAATACAGGCACTGCTGTAACAGCCGGAGTAGCGCCTGGATTGGCTTAGAAGCGCAGTGTTTCGTTACTAGGCCGGGCTTCTGCTGGACTGTTGTGCACACGTGACATGGGAGGAGGCTGTCTCTCCCTTTCTTCTTTTCGTACACCAAGAGAAACCCCTGAGGAAACCCGGCGCCGGCAACTAAACCCAAAGCTCTAGTATCGGCCCGATGCAGGAAAAACCCAAGCAGCCCAAGATCGACCCTTCAAAGGTGGTGGTGGTAAGTGAGGCAAGCCGGGAGTTTGTGGCTGCCCGCCGCCCCCAAAGGGGGCACCCCTAAAAGGGCGGCCCTTTAGTGCCATTGCGGCACAAGCCTACCCCTCGCTCTAGCATCAGAGGGCTTCCGCCTGGAGCCCGCTGTCCAGGGGGTGTGGGCGTCACTTCCGGTACGCCCGGGGGGAGGGAGGGTATGTATACCCCTCCGACCCTCCCAGCGGCCTCTTTTCCGCCAGCCACGCCGTCGAGGAGGTCGTTCGTGTCGGGTCCCTTCGTATTGCAAAGGTTAGTCATCGCCACCTCTTGGGAGGCCGGCGGCTCTGGGGGCGGTGTGCTTCACCCGCCAAGCAGCCCTAGGGGGGCAACCCGTCCTCCACCTCCTCGCGGGTGCGGGCTTGTCAGTGCTGCGGGACAAGTCGTGGCCTTGGGCATAAGGGAGCTATCGTGTGTCGACTGCCCCAGCGTCTCGTGGCAGCCAGAGCGAGCCGAGTGCGGGCGGGGGAGGGGGGGCAGGGAACTCTCGGGCCTTTGGGTCCTGCGCCGGCTTGCATCATGTCAGAGGGCACAAGCGTGCCGGTGGTGCGGTGCAAGAGTCCCCCCTCCACCCGATAGGCTCTATATTCCCCGATGGTCACTGAGGTTGATTTGGGCTGAACAGCATTGCAGGGGGCTGTGCGCGCAGTGTCTCCGGCTGGCCAACATACCTGTGAACTCCAGCGTGTGTTGTGGGGGTCACAGGCCAGCCATTCCGGGGCTGTGGACATGTCTGCAGCTAATCGGGTATCCCGCTGGGGCGAGTGCTCCCCGTGGCGGCCGTGCTCGCTCTTCTCGGAGTGCAGCTCTCAGGCCCGGGCCAGCATGGATGATGTGCGGGGGCCGTGTACCGCTCTACCCTCTCGTCCGGGTACAGCCAATGCGCGATTTAGCAGGAGGGCAGTAGCAGCACGCCTGCTCCAAAGACACCGGGGTCGCGGCGAGCTCCGGGCCCCTGGTGTGATCACGGCCGACGTCTTAGGCATGGGTGCGTGCCGGATCTTGCCGGAATGGAGCAGTCGCATGGGGGTGTAGTGCCGCCCAGCTCCGGGCGTCGGTAGGCAGCAGGTATTGGTGGCTCAGTGTAGACTGATTGCCTGCCACGCCGGAAGCCCGGGTTCGGTTCCCGGCCGAAACGTCCAACATTATACTTCCGGGCTGTTGCGCAGCGGGAGAACTTGCGAGGGGCTGTGGTTCTTTGGCGTGCTGGCACCCCCCTCGCTCCAGGGAACTCAGGCTTTTCCGATCCCGATCAAGCCCCGCCCCGCGGTAGTGCACGGGTGGCAGCCGGGGCAGGCGCCAGGGGTACGAGTGAGGTGTCCCTCTTTAACGCACCTACACTAATCACTCTCACAATCACTCATTAAACCGTTTGAGCGTGAAACAAGCCAACCCCGCGTGCATGTCCGTGAATTCATGAGCGCTAGAATATTCCCCTGCATGTTACACTGCTCCACATTTCATGGAGATCTCCAAATATAGCTCATCAGAAAGAGACCGAATGAATCCATGCAAGCGCTAGAAAGCACGAGGCTGTGGGATGACTCGCTCCATCAGCTACCACTGACGCCCAGCTTGGATAAGCCCCCGCCCGGACCCACAGGCAGCATCTCCAGTCCAGCACCTGTCTCTTGTCTGCTGTGCGCCTTTCTGTTTTCGTGGTGGGTCTCGGCGCGTAGAGCGCTTTATAGCGCTTCATACCGTTCTCGCAGCGTTTCCCATAGAGTAAAATGGAAACGTAACATGCGTGTTTCCGTTAACACTGTTTCTTCGTGGTAGAGTATATCTCCCCCCTTTAGTTGTATAGCGCCACTCATACCTGTGTAGGGTGTCAGAGCACTTAACAACACACACAGATTACACAGAGATATTCAAGCATATGTGTGTAAATAGATGTATTGGAAATGTTACATAAGACAGAGCACTACAAGGTGTAAGAGTTCAGTCAACCATACTGGTAGGCATAATAGTTATAGAGTGCCTGGTCTGGAGAAGCACAAATTCAGAATTTTAAAGGCTAACACCATTAATAATAAGAATTGATGTCTACCCGTATGAACCCTTTGTGCAGCATCAAGGTAATGATGGACTGGGGAAAATCATAATGTTCTAAGCAATACCTTGCAGTTTGCAGGCAGCGCTTTGAGGACAGTTAATAGCTCACTGTTCTATGCTATGATTATGGTCTATTTTCACAGAGGGCTTTTGCGGTTACAAAGAAGGCCAGGCCAGCATTCAATCTGAGACTTTCTCTCGAAGGCTTATCGGCATAAAGCAAAGCTGTATGCCAATGTGATGAAGCCTTGTTATGTGTTATCCCAGACCGCGTTTTCGAACTTTAGACAGTCCAGCGAGTGGGTCTCCCTGATCAATCGGACGCGGGTTCGTGGGTCAGCAGCCAACCGTAATAAACGTGCAGCAGGAAGTTGGTCTGGGATCGGCATGGGTGCCAGGGCAGGCCGAGTGCGACAAACTCGTAGAGTGCCGCACGCAGATCATTCAAGGCAATTGAGAAGCTTTGTGTTCGTGGCCTTAGCGACAATGGTGAGGCAAACATGAGTCCTGAACGCGTAGTCGCTAGGATAGCAGTGAAAATTGCATTTGCCTCTCAATCTAAAGGGCACTGAATCAAGCACGGACATGACTAGCCCCCATTGGCGCTATGGGAGGAGCAATTTGAGCAGCAGGCTTGCTGGCGTAGACTTGCACATGGTGCTTCAAGGTGAAGTTGAGCATGTGATGCCTGGCAATTTGTGCACGATGACCCAAAAAGTGTTCCCACAGTGGTGGGGCCCTCGGCCTATGGGGTCTTTGTTCCAGTGACACACTTGCCAATGTTTGGGGTTGACAGGTGGTGTTGGGGTACAATGATCGGGTAGGCTTGGCGATCAGAGTCGGCGGTGCGAGAGGACCGATGGGCGATGGTGCATTGCCGTTTTACTTGCATTTTGTGTTCAGTATGTGCTAGGTCTTATCAGCCTCCGCCATGTATAGCGCGTGGGATGCCGCGCGGGGGTGCTGTCAGGAGAGTACATTGTGCAGCTGGATTTATGCACATCTGGAACACTAAACCCTATCATATCCTTGCATCTGGCTGGCAAGTCTGATTAATGACAGAGTCTGTCCTGTGTGGATGTCTGCACATTTTCCTGCGCGTAAGTGTTTGAGCAGACAAGGCAGGAACCATGCAGCGCAGCCACTTTCACACAGTCACACGACCTACACCGGCGGATTGCATCACAGGTCCCACTGCATTAGGGGGCCCCTCCCAAATGGTGCTGGATGGGCACGGCATGGGGGCAAGCACAGGGGTGTGTAGGCAAGACACAGGATAGTGAGTAACTCAACAACATCCCGAGATTAGCCTCGCACAGCGCAACAGCACTTACAGGCAATACCCTATTGTATTGTACAGGTTTAGGGGCTAGCTGATCAGGGCACCCACGGCAAGGGCCTGGGTTTTTGACCTCTAACATAGAAAGGCGAGCTGCTTGTCGTCAGGAGCGTGATGCGATTAGCTTCCATTGTCAAAGACAATAGTCCTGACTTACTGACGAGGCTATGCCCATGTTACATCCAGGATGGTGTTCTGACGTGGGGCAAGGCAATCTTTAACAGAGGCTTATTATGGCTCGCTGTGAGCGGAATATACATTGCATGGGTATCTTCGGTGGGGATTTTCAGAGGGTGCGTCAATAGGGTAGGATGGCTCGGCGGCAGGGGCAGCACCCAGATCGGCCCATCAGGCAATGCCGACCTGCACTTCCGTCTCTGCCCAGTGCAGAGAATTCTTGATCAGTAGTTACGAGTGCTGCAAGCGTGGCCTCTCACTGCTCCAGGGGTACAAAGCATAACTTCCGGTTTGATAGGCAGACAAATGGTTAGTGGCCATGGACCAAGGCACCGTAGGTAGGGGTGGGTGTAGGCCCCCATAGTCACAGGTTCAGACCCCGGCAGGCCACCCAGCACATTACCTTTGGAGGTCATATAACAGATTTTGATTACGCTGAGTGATGTGATAAAGTATTGCAGATAGGGAACATAGTAGGCTCCCAGCGGAAGTGTTGCACAACCAAATCAGGGTATTCAGTGGCAGAGGCACGATAGACATCGGTCACGGATACCAGAGTGATGCCATTCAGGGTTCGCCATAGTCCATCAACAGCAGTGCCTGTGCAAATGTCTGGGCAAAGACAGCTAGGCAGGCACCCTGTAAGCAAGGGCATTTTACGGGTTTCCCCTGTAAGGCAAAAATCACCTGCCTGTTAGCCATGGCAGCCAGGCGGGTTGTGGAAGCTGTCATCAAAAAGTGGGCTGTGGGGCTATAAGTCGGGGGAACCCTGTGTCAGAGCACAAATGGGCTACAATAGATTAATAATAGGTTGTTTGTGCAAGGATCGCTCTGTTTAGCCTGGCGTATAGGAATGACTGGCCAGAACTAAGGGGTCTTAGAGCAAGTGGTACGGACTTTGGCTACCTCCATGTAGCCTGTGGGGGCACCCTCTTCAGGAATGGCCGTTGACCAAGTTGTGTCCCCACGTCTCGACCGGTTTGTTTGTGGTCAGGTGTCTACCCCGGCTGACAAGTTTCTTGGCTTATGCGGCATGGACCGGAATCAAACCCACGGAGAGCCATTGGGCTTGGATCTTGCACAAGCTTGGTTTGAGGTCAACTGGGTCTACCACTTAGGCGCTGTTTCTGGAGTTGATGGTCCTTTCTACCATTTATGGCGGCTTTTGGCATGCAAAAGATTTTGAACATTGCCTGTCTGGGGTCCTCCAATTGCAACACCTCTGAGGCATTATATGGTATGCCATGGTCCATTTTGCTGCTTTGAAAGTGTTCATGACCAAAGACGTCCTTTGCTCTTGGCTGCATGACAATTTTCACCCTGCCAAGTAAGTCAAAAGGATAGTTTTCAGTCTAACTATACATGTGCTTGATCTATGAGATGACGGATTAAACACTGCCCACATCCACATACACTTTACAGGCGAACTATATATGTACGTGACCATGAACTGACAGCCTTAACGCTGCCCACATTTCCATCACCATTTTCTTACACTCAGGGCCATTGGCATTATGGTGATGCAGCAGCTGGCGGCACAGATTTTGGGGCCTACGTTTGCCACCCATACACCACTCCACTCTGGCCCACACTAAGACCATTTTGCACTTCTCCACTTTTGGCCTGGCTGATACAAGAAGCCTGTTACTTGCTTAATTTCATTGGACACATATGGACACGTTCTGGTCATGCATTGTTTGTGTCTTAGCAGGAGGGCCTGCAGTTGTTTCAGCTGGTATGTACTTGCAAGGTCCGTAACTGGACAGTGCGGCATTTTCCAATATGCATAACCCCCTGTATGATGTCAGGTTTGAGATTCAATTTGAGAGCCACTTCATGGCCGTTCAGGAGCTACATGCAGCTCCTTGCATGTATGCACGGGGTTTATTAGGGCTTAGCCTGCTGGGCTGAGGTGCGCTGGGAGCACCATGGGCTAATATGTGAGCAGTACCACTTTCTAGCAATCTGAGTGCAATGTGGCGTGGCACCAGGTGCTAATACATGTGCAGTGTGGGTTTGGAACAAACTAAGGGCACCTTGCGTAGAACCTATGAATCTGGGTGCGGGGTGGGCTACGGCTCGGGTGGGGACCCCAACAGGGGACCCAGCATCTGTCATTAGTCTCACCCTGTCCCCGCCCGTTGACCCTCCCCTGTGGTTCCATATTTCGCTTGGTACCGCACATGGTCATCACTGAACATCCAAAGTTGTACTTACCAAAGCAAGGGGGTAGCCATCATGTTATGGCCAAGCTAGCAGGACATTTTCACCGTCTCCCACTATCGGGAGCCCCCAAGGGGAATTCAGTGGGGGGTGCTTGCTATTCGAGCAGAGGACAGGAGCACTGGCACAGGGAGGGCTGCAGCACAAAGAGCATAAGCTACAAGTTATTGGACATTAGGCATTCTCATAGTTTGTAAGGGCAGGCGGCTGCTTGTTGGTTCGCCCCACCCCAGTAGATTTTCTACACACAGGCCTGCCCCCTGGATACGTCAGCTGGAGATCCCTGGACTCCTGCCTGCAATGGCACACCTTGTCATGAGTTACCTGGGCACAGGTATGGCACGCCTGCCCGGCAGCATTGATAACTCTTCCATTAATCAGCCTGCACCCTGGTACTGGGGCTTTTCCAAGTAGGGGCAAACTAGGGCCTAGTCACCCACGAAAGGATAGGCACAAACTTGAAGAACTGGGGGGTCCTCATTGGGCACACCTCCTGTACCTTGGGTATTCAGCCGGCTGCGTTATCTCTTAATAGAGAAGAGGGGTGGGGTACCCAGTTGCTCTCAGCATGGCTCTTTAAGGTGGGCGCTACCCAGGAGGATACCCATTAATGTCGCGACTGCACACGATGCTAGCAGTCATGCACCAAGGAAGTCCCCTCTTAAGGTGCTGAACAGGTGTAAGTTCAGTAAGACAGGACGGATTCATGGCAAGTAAAGGAGGGCACACTTGCTATTATCACTCATTCCTGGTGCATCAGATAGTTCAGCTTGTCAAATGTTTTTACAGGGATACACCAGGGCATTGAGCGAGCTGCATGAGGTAGCAAGGTAACGTGCGGTGAGGCGACGTGGTCTCAGCAAACACACAAAAGGGGTCTGCGGCAATTCTTGAAATTGGAACAGTGTCGCTGGCCTTACAGCTGGGTGGAGCCAGTCTCATTTAGAGGTACGTCGAGATGAAAATTGGGTGCTTCTTAAGTTTCTCCTGACCAATGCGGTTTGTGGTATCTCCGAGCGGGTCCACTGACGGTGTACTGCAGCTAACATGTAACTGGGAATCGGGGATTCCGACTCTTTAGCGGGTTAGGATTCAGGGACAGAGATGGTTAGCAGGTACTGGCATCTGTGAATCCACGGCAGTTATGCAAGCTGGGCGCGCAGCGTATGTTGTCACTACACAAAAGGAGGAGGTGTCGCCAACAGCGGGCACAATACACATATTACAGACCTGACACCTATAAGGGGTGCACCAGGGTTCAGCAATGATAGGGGCCTGTGCAATGGTCTGGTCAGCGGGGCGAATTGCACCCTGTACTAAGGGTAGGTGACATGTTGCTGCATTTAAGTTCAAATGCCCCGCCCGGTTAGCTATATTAGCCTCGCTGGGTGGGGACGCTGTCAGCCAACATAGTGTGCTGCTGCCCCAATGAATGGGATAACAAGGTGTCAAGCACTAAAGGCTACTAGGGAGAAGATCATTTGGCATGTCCAGGATTCAGCAATAATCAAACCGAACGGGGCAGGACATTTTTCCACTGCTTGGGCTTCACAGGGTGGGCAGAGGGACCCGCCCCTCCTATCGGGGAAATATGGGGGGAAGGTAGGACCCAGTCAATCCTGAATGTTAGGCACCATAGGACAGGCAGTGCGCACGGCATCATAGCGGACAGGTTAGCTAGCTGCTATGCCTAGGGGTTTTCACCAAGAGGGAGCTGAGCAGGCGTAATTCCCATAAGGAGTAGGGGCTGCATGGCATGTGCAGGGGTACACAGTTATTAAGAGATTGGCCCAAGGTGGGCCCCACCCCCCCAATTCCTTAGGATACACCTAGGGGGTAACAACCTCATTGCCATGGGGAGGAGGTCACTCTTTCAAGCCAGGTAAGCTGACTTAAGGGAGATCAGCAAATACATGGGTAAATGTGAGCTCGGGTGGCCTGGGATTATTCAACGCAGAGTGTGGCACGGGGCTAAGTCAGAGGATGCTGTTGTACATCCCCGAAAGAGAGAACAGTTCCAGGCGTAAGTTCGCAGACACTCATTTTGTTTGGATGGGTTTCCCAGGTATGAGATGGAACAGCATCGTTAACAGGCTCGAGCAACGCCTGGCCCTAGGTGTAGCCCCTCCCAATGTGTTGGTGATCCACTTGGGGGGCAATGATCTCATTACCGTGGGGAGGAGGGGATTACTCATGGCCATGAACTCGGACTTGGGCGAACTAAGCAGGCGCTTGGGTCACTGCGGACTGTTTTGGTCTGAACTAACCCCACGCATTCACTGGCGTGGTGCCAGGTCAAGGGAGGCAGCAGGACATTCGCGCAAGCGGGTCAACAGTGCTATGCGTAAGTTTGTGAGTCAGAGGGGGTTGGGTTTTATCAGGCATGAACTCATCCAGGTAAACGTTAAAGGTTACTTTGAGGAGGACGGGGTCCACTTATCCCCGGTGGGATGGACTTGTTTCTCCTGGATTTACAGGAATGTTGGAAAGGGCAGGTTGCAGGTAATAGGAGGTGCAGTGGTGGGGGGCCCTGGCTGTGACGGTGGCCGCCTCCAGGGCTGTGGCGGAGTTACAGGGCGATCTGGAAGCAGTCTGGTACAGTAAGGGTACCTCTGCGGCAGACGGGTACAGTAAGGGTACCTCTGCGCGGCACAATAGGGGTGCCAGAGCCAAAGACCAGGATCCTCAGGGCAGGGTCCTGGAGAACCGTGACGGCGCCCCGTTAGTCCTTCGGGCGGTTGGGGGCCTGACCAACCGGGGGTTTGCCCTGCTACGCTCTGCCCTGAAAGGGGCGTGAGTAG
The DNA here is from genome assembly GCA_963921515.1 of Calotriton arnoldi. Classification (NCBI taxonomy): domain Eukaryota; kingdom Metazoa; phylum Chordata; class Amphibia; order Caudata; family Salamandridae; genus Calotriton; species Calotriton arnoldi. The sequence continues at coordinate 534,947 of CAWUFW010004415.1, read as the reverse complement.
GATGGTAACAAGGTGCCACGTGATCCGGTGGTGGATCAACAAAGGTGTAGCGCTGATCGGGCATCCATCCCACAGTGCTGGCTCATCAGGCGGGCAGGGGCAGCATAGGTTGGATGGCTGCCTGCCCATGGATCGCCCGTAAGATAACCCACCTTATTGCATACTCTTGAATGGAATAAACCTGCAACAAGTTTTTCCCATAAACAAAGTGTCTTGTGTGTTTATTTATGCACGTTCGCCTATTGGAAGGTGGGGGATGTTGCCGGTATTGGGACTATGATCAGTATAGAAACGCTGTGGACTTTCGGTGTAAAATGAAGTGTATGCAGATTGTTATTCTGGAAGTTGCAGTCCGTCAAAGTATCTGTGGTGCGCCTCACAAACGAATGCCTGTCGGTTGCATGCCATATCCGTACGAGATTTTTGTGAACTAAAATGCGCTGCTGTGTTCTTTTTTGGCAGGTTATTTGGGTTAGTCTGTCATAAATACAAGTACAATGGAGCGAGGAATAGACTCTGCAATTGCAGCCGAGAGTTTCTTTACATTCCATAGGTTTATATAACTGCTGAGTTGGGCCTGTCACTTTCGCCTTTTACTCTAAACACGGAGCCTGGACACCTCAGGAAAACGGAGCTGCTATGTTTGACGTGCTTATCCGGAAGAGTTCGGCTTGCATGCGTTCTGCAGACATGTGAAAAGTCTCTTTACCGCCACATTGGGTAGCTCTGTGCCAAAGCTAAACAATATTCAGAAGCAGTGTGCATATAATGCTGGCTGCTGTTCACACCTGCAAAGGAAAGCTGCTTCAGTGAATTTGAAATACGTGCATATTTGCTTTAAAGAAGCAGCGCAAAAGGACTATTAAAAGAACGAACGAGAAGCATTAGGTATGGCCTTATTCTAGGATTCCTGTTGCATTCATGGGGAGAAATCCACGTTTGAAATGCGTGAAACCTTACACCAACTACTTTCCCACACTCACAGTCACAGATAGGAACACAGTTGTTCTGGAACAGTTTTCCAGTGTCGCATCACTGAAGTCATAGGAATTGTGAAAAAGCATCACACAAACAACAAGGACAGCAGTTGTATTCAGTGGAGAGTGGTAAAGGTGTAGTTAGTATGTAGCTTATGCTGGATTTTGGAGTACACTGTTGAAAATATATTACTAAAGCATCATGCGGTAGCACACCGTCATTTACAGAAGGCACATTTTACGTTGAGGTGGCCACTGGATTTGCGCAGGCACAGTTTTGCTGATGAGACTATGCAACACACAAATGATAATGTCTGGAAATGGGGATTCAGTGAATATTTAATCTGCGCATCACAAAGTAAAATGTCTTTATTTGTTTTGATCCAATTGGAGTCTTTGCTTCCTTCGCATTTCAGAATTATTGAGCTGTGCTTACATTTGTGCTTTCCCAACTGCTTGTGCAGTCTGGGATATTTGTACAGTTCATTTGCAGCAGGTTTTTTAATTCTGATTTTGTGACAAAAAATGGCATCCTACAACCTTTCCTTTTTGTACCCAGCAAGATCGTCATAGTTCACTTTACAAAATTCTCTCACTGCAATCAGAGACAGAAAACGAAATACCAATCTCCCTTTCAAAACAATAGGCAGCAATTTGTCAAAAGACTGAGTCTGACATTTGACCTCTGAATGCACAGAAAATGTGACAGGATAAAAACAAAATTTGAAGGCATCTTTATTGCTCATTCATTTTCTAAACTCCAGCATTGTTATTTTGGGCGTGTTGCAGCACCCCTGCAACCGTACTTCCAGCGAGTGCGTCTGCCGAAGCGCCAAGATTCAATAGAGTAGGCAGAAAAATAAACTAAAGCTCCTCTTTACACCGAATCACTGACAGAATATCGACTACAGAAATATCGACGACAAAAATATCGGAGCCGAAATATCGATGTCCAGAATATCGAAGTCCTACCTACATTATGGTAAGTACAAAAATATCGAAACAAAAATATCGTTGTAAAAAATATCGTTGTTAAAAATATCATTTTTTTAACCCTTTGCATGCATCGGACGGCCCCCGGCCATCCGACGTCACGGTGGGCATGTGCGTCGGACGGCCGGGGACCGTCCGATCTGCGCATGCGTCAAATTCTCCCGCACCACGGGGGAATTTGACACGCAGCCAAGGGGTTAAATGTCTAAAAAATAATGTAAAATAAAGTAAATAATACATATAATTAAAAAAACATAGTTAGAATTATTAGAACATACAACAGGATGTGGGAGCACACCGCTGACCTCTCAGGCAAGGTCCGCCCTAGCATTCTGGTAAATGCAGTTTCTTGTAGCTCGCTCCGATATTTTCGAGTGTTTCGCCAAGGTTGGCACAGATAGTGCTGATCTCTAGACACGTGTTTCTGGTTTATTAACCGTCATCAGTAGAGAATACAGTCTTGTATTTTGGGGTTTGCTGAGTAGGCTGCCAAACATTATATCAGGTCCAGTACCTCTCACTGGCGCGCAGGTGCTTCATCCACGAGCTCGTCAGCTCAATGACTCACGGGAGTACTTTAAATAGACAACAGGATGTGGGAGCACACCGCTGACCTCTCAGGCAAGGTCCGCCCCTAGCATTCTGGTAAATGCAGTTTCTTGTAGCTCGCTCCGATATTTTCGAGTGTTTCGCCAAGGTTGGCACAGATAGTGCTGATCTCTAGACACGTGTTTCTGGTTTATTAACCGTCATCAGTAGAGAATACAGTCTTGTATTTTGGGGTTTGCTGAGTAGGCTGCCAAACATTATATCAGGTCCAGTACCTCTCACTGGCGCGCAGGTGCTTCATCCACGAGCTCGTCAGCTCAATGACTCACGGGAGTACTTTAAATAGACAACAGGATGTGGGAGCACACCGCTGACCTCTCAGGCAAGGTCCGCCCCTAGCATTCTGGTAAATGCAGTTTCTTGTAGCTCGCTCCGATATTTTCGAGTGTTTCGCCAAGGTTGGCACAGATAGTGCTGATCTCTAGACACGTGTTTCTGGTTTATTAACCGTCATCAGTAGAGAATACAGTCTTGTATTTTGGGGTTTGCTGAGTAGGCTGCCAAACATTATATCAGGTCCAGTACCTCTCACTGGCGCGCAGGTGCTTCATCCACGAGCTCGTCAGCTCAATGACTCACGGGAGTACTTTAAATAGACAACAGGATGTGGGAGCACACCGCTGACCTCTCAGGCAAGGTCCGCCCTAGCATTCTGGTAAATGCAGTTTCTTGTAGCTCGCTCCGATATTTTCGAGTGTTTCGCCAAGGTTGGCACAGATAGTGCTGATCTCTAGACACGTGTTTCTGGTTTATTAACCGTCATCAGTAGAGAATACAGTCTTGTATTTTGGGGTTTGCTGAGTAGGCTGCCAAACATTATATCAGGTCCAGTACCTCTCACTGGCGCGCAGGTGCTTCATCCACTATCTGCGCCAACCTTGGCGAAACACTCAAATATCGGAGCGAACTACAAGAAACTGCATTTACCAGAATGCCAGGGGCGAACCTTGCCTGAGAGGTCAGCGGTGTGCTCCCACATCCTGTTGTCTATTTAGAATTATTAGAACATGTTTAAAATCATAAATAATAAATATAATTATAATAAAAATTAAACATACATATATATAAAATATAATATATAAATTTACTTTATAATATTAAAAATTATATATTATAAAATGTTAGAAACATATTAAAAATTATAAATACATATATATATATATATACATATACCAGTACATATAAAATAAAAATACAATATTTATATAATAATTTAAAAAATTAAAATATTTTTAATCTTTTACAATTACATTTCACACTACATAAGGTTATCTTTGACCTCTTAAATCACCATAAGGGTTGTTTGGACTGGTGCAAGGTGCCCACTTTAATTAGTGGACATCATATACCAGGCCAACTTCTCACAACGACAGCTGTTCTTGCTTTGCTTTGCTCTGACCTCACCTTGGCCATCCCAAGAAGCATTGGGACTATCCTACCTTATCAATAAATACTACTAACTCTAACTTCAGGCTAGTGTGTCATTGAGGGAGAGACCCCTCCGGTACACCCCTTGGGTCCTGAGTCTTACAGCGTGTTAGAAATGGGATCTCTAGTTGGCAAGGGCTTGCACCTTTGTCCAAGTAGGGACCCTTCTTCCTAGTCAGGGTAAGGGTTGTTACACTCGTGAAGTAACCCCTGCTCACCCTCGTGGTAGCTTGGCACGAGCAGTCAGGCTTAATTCAGAGGCAGTGTGTAAAGCATTTGCACATAACCAACAGTAATACAGTGTAAGCACTACAAACGGACACCACACCAGTTTAGAAAAATAACCAATATTTTATATACTCAAGACAAGACCAATTACGACAAAAATCCACAGGAATAGCACAAAAGCAAAGTTCGTACGAGTCGGTAGCTCCGTCCGAGCCTACCGTGATGCTGAAAACCACAGAGTCTAACAGTTCCAGCCGACCGCGTCGATACGGGCCAGCAGAGTCATGAACAGACTCGGTTACAGTACCTTTCTCGTTGTGGCTGGTACGGAGTGTACGAGCCGGTCGGCGTTCGTCGCGGTTGCGGTGCAAGACGGAGCGATGCAAGGTGCGGTGTCCCTCGATGCGGTGCAGGCAGCGGCTCGATGAGCGTCGTGCAGACGGAGTCGGTGAGTCCAAGGCGTGCGATGCAGGGCGAGACGATGCTCGATGCGGTGCTGACAGGTTGCGATGCAGGCGACCTAGCCGGAGTGCGGGAGCTGGCGTCTGACAGCGGTGCAAGTCGGGGCGGTGCGTCGCAGACGTGTGAGCGGTGCCCCAAATGCGGTGCGGTCACGACTCTTGAGCCAGTTGCAGCGACAGTGTCGGTCTGGTCCGGCTGGCCCAGTGAAGCGATGCGATGCGAACTGCGGTGCCCACAGGTCACGGTGCAAGCAGCGGCTCGATGTTGGCGGCGTCGGACGTCGCCCACGGTGAGACCAGGGTTGCGATGCGAAGCGGGGCGATGCGGTCTGCGGTGCAAACAGGTCACCGGCCAGGGATGGATTCGGTTGACGGAGTCGGTTGCGGTTCCCTTCCTCTGTGGCAACTGAAACAGCGTTCCAGAAGCGGTACCCAGAGGCTTGTGAAGTCTTTGTAGTCCCTGAGACTTCTTAACAGGAGGCCAGCTCGGTTCCTGACCCTTGGAGATACTCAGCACAAGTTTGTAGAAAGTTCAGTCCAGTCCTTTCACTGCCCAAGGCAGAAGCAGCAGCTGCAGGCCAGCCCAACAAAGCAACAACACAGCAAAGGGGCAGTACTCCTCCTGGCAGCTCTTCCAGCTCTTCGTCTTGGCAGGTTCCTTGATTCCAGCGAGATCTAAATTCATGGGGTCAGGGCCCCAATATTTATATCCCAAATTCCTTTGTTCTCTGAAGGCAGAGAGGCCTTCGCCTAGTCCAAACCAGTTCTGGAGCACTTTGTTGACAAGTCTCCGTCCCTTCTTTCAGTGAGTAGGCCAGGGACATCAGACGCACCACAGGAGGTGGAGCCAGCATTGTGGAGGGAAGGCACTGTCCTATTCAGGGCCCAGGTGAGACCCCTCCCACCCATCTACAGGTCGATCTGGCTATTCAGCCCTGCGCTGACTCACCCTGTCTCCTGGCATCCCCCAGCCCCGGTCACTCACATTCCAGACACGGAATACACAACCTCGCAGAGGCAGGCTTGGATGGTTAGGCAAGAAAATACCCACTTTCTAAAAGTGGTATTTTCAAACACAGAATGTTAAAACCAACCTTACTAAAAGCTGCATTTTATCATTCTGAGTCTAGGCATACTAAACTCGAATTTCTACCATGTTCCCGGGTCAGTTAGGATTATATACTGTAATAATCAAAACCGCCCGTTCTGGCCTAGGGGGAACAGGTAGCCTTGCAATAGTGAAAAACGAACTAGGCTGTAATTCACTATCAGGACATGCCGCACACACCCGGGCATGTCATATCTTTCGCGTACAACGCACCCTGCCCACAGGGGTACCTTGGGCCTACCTTAGGGGTGACTAACATGTAGCAAAGGGAAGGTTTAGGGACTTGCAAGTGTGTGCACTTGCCAAGTCGACATGGCAGCCCCAGGCTGCGCACGGGCTCTGCGATGGCAGGCCCGAGTTACACTTTACGGGCTGTTTGCGTGGGTGGCACAATCCAGTGCTGCAGCCCACCAACAGCATTTGGTCTATAGGCCCTGGCACTCGCAGTGCACTTTACAAGGGACTGACACATAAACCAAATAGGCCAATCATGGAAACACCAATCCATAACACATTTTATACAGGAGCACTTGCACTTTCCCACTGGACCGCAGTGAGGAAAGTGCGCAGAATCATCACACCAGCAAAAACAGAGTCAAAACCGGGAGGTCAGAAAGCAAAAAGTCAGGGGAAACACGCCAAAAGATGCCAAGTCTAACACATGTCCCCTCCAGCTGAAAGTAGGGAGAACTACCCAACCCCATTGGAGTTCTCTTCACTAAGGCGGAAGAACCTGGACAGACCATCTGCGTTGGCGTGTTCTGTACCAGGACGGTGTTCCACCGTAAAGTCCATTCCCTGTAGGGAGATGGACCACCTCAGCAGTTTCGGATTCTCGCCCCTCATTTGCATCAACCATCTGAGGGGCCTGTGGTCTGTCTGAACCCGGAAGTGAGTCCCAAACAGGTATGGTCTCAACTTCTTCAGCGCCCAGACCACAGCAAAAGCTTCCCTTTCTATGGCACTCCACCTCTGTTCCCTGGGAAGTAGTCTCCTGCTAAGGAAGACTACAGGCTGATCCAGGCCCTCTTCGTTCAGTTGTGAGAGCACCGCTCCCACACCATGCTCTGAAGCGTCAGTCTGCACGACAAATTCTTTGGAGAAGTCAGGTGCCTTGAGCACGGGCGCCGTGCACATGGCTGCCTTCAGGGCATCAAAAGCTTTCTGGCAGGACTCAGTCCAGATCACTTTCCTGGGCTGCCTCTTAGAGGTCAGCTCTGTTAAGGGGGCAACGATGGTGCCATAGCCCTTAACAAATCTCCGGTAGTAGCCGGTGAGACCTAAGAAGGCTCTCACCTCTGTCTGGGTCTTGGGGGCTCCCAAGCCAGAATGGTGTCAATCTTGGGTTGTAGGGCGCCACCTGGCCGCTTCCTACCTGGTGTCCCAAGTACACCACAGAACCCTGCCCGATCTGGCACTTACTGGCCTTGATCGTGAGGCCTGCACCTTGCAGAGCCCTCAACACTTTCTCAAGGTGCTGTAAATGTTCTTCCCAGCTGGAACTGAACACAGCAATGTCATCCAGGTAGGCGGCACTGAAATCCTCCAGCCCAGCCAACACCTGATTGACCAACCTCTGAAAGGTGGCAGGGGCATTCTTCAACCCAAAGGGCATCACCCGGAATTGGTAATGACCTTCTGGGGTTGAGAATGCTGATCTCTCCTTGGCCCCATCGGTTAAGGCAATCTGCCAGTACCCAGACGTTAAATCAAACGTGCTGAGGAACCGGGCAGCTCCCAACCGATCAATGAGCTCATCAGCTCTGGGGATGGGGTGCGCGTCAGTCCTGGTGACGGCATTGAGCCCACGGTAGTCCACACAAAACCGGAGTTCTGGAGTGGCACCGGGCGCCGCAGCCTTTGGGACCAAGACCACTGGGCTGGCCCAAGGACTGTGGGAGGGCTCAATCACCCCTAACGCCAACATCTTAGAGACCTCCTCCTTGATGCTGGCTCTGACCCTGTCAGTCAACCTGTAAATCTTGTGCTTCACAGGATGGCTGTCACCGGTGTCCACGTCATGGGTACACCAGTGAGTAACACCGGGGGTCAGAGAGAACAGTGGGGCGAACTGTCCCAACAACTGGCGACAGTCCCCCTGCTGCTCTTGAGTCAGACACTGACCCATCATGCTCCTTGGTAGACAGGAGGTCAGGGAGAGGCTCGCTCTCCTCTTCCACCCCATCATCTGTCGCCAAGAGCATACTCACTTCGGACCTCTCGAAGTGGGGCTTGAGGCGGTTCACGTGAAGGACCCTCAACGGGTTCCTTGGAGCCTGCAAATCCACCAGGTAGGTGACGTCACTTTTGCGCTCCTTTACCTCATATGGCCCAGTCCACTTGTCCTGCAAGGCACAAGGTGCCACTGGGGCCATTACCCACACTTTCTGCCCAGGTTGAAATTCGACCAGAGTGGCGTTCTGGTCATACCATCTCTTCATTTCTTCCTGGCTTGCTTCTAGGTTCGCCTGAGCGAGTTTCCTGAAGCGGGCAGTTTGGTTTCTAAAGGCCAGCATGTAGCTAAATACATCCTGGGGAGTTTTCCTGGGAGCCGCCTCCCAGCCTTCCTTCACCAAACTCAGAGGTCCTCTGACAGGGTGGCCATACAGGAGCTCAAAGGGGCTGTACCCAAGAGACTTCTGAGGCACCTCCCTATATGCAAAGAGTAGGCATGGCAAGAGGACGTCCCACTTACGCCTCATGGGTTCTGTTAGACCCTTGATCATGCCTTTCAAGGTCTGGTTGAATCTCTCCACCAGACCGTTTCCTTGTGGGTGGTAAGGAGTGGTGAACTTGTAGGTTACACCACACTCCTTCCACAGGGATGTCATATACTTCGATATGAAATTGGTCCCCCTATCGGAAACCACCTCTCTGGGGAATCCCACACGGGAAAAGATCCCCATTAACGCCCGGCCCACCACTGGCGCCGTCGTTGTCCTGAGAGGGATTGCCTCCGGGTACCGGGTGGCATGGTCCACCAAGACCAGGATGTACCTGTTGCCCATGGCTGTCTTGGGATCCAGCGGCCCCACAATATCCATCCCTACCCTTTCAAAGGGTGTTCCAACAACAGGGAAAGGTTGGAGAGGAGCTTTGACCTTCCTCCCACTCTTACCACTTGCCTGGCAAGTTTGGCAAGACCTACAGTGTGCATCTGACTGCCTTCGCATTTGGGGCCAAAAGAAGTGGGTGACAAGCCTGTCAAAGGTCTTGTCCTGCCCCAAATGTCCTGCCAAAGGCACGTCATGAGCCAGACCCAGTAGGAAGGTCCTGAAGCGCTGGGGTACCACCAGCACACGGGCTGACCCAGGCTCAGCAACCTTAGGCTCACTGTATAGGAGACCACTCTCCCAGTAGATCAGATGTGACCCGGACTGATTACCAGCTGCCTGGTCTGCAGCCTGCCGCCGCAGACCCTCCAGAGTAGGGCACTCGTTCTGCTCCCTGCAGAACTCCTCCCTGGTGGGACCCCCTTCTTGCTGCCAATGGGTCAGCTCAGAGATGTCTCCCAGTTCGGCTACCTGCTCCCCTGTAGGCACCGGGCGTCCCCCTCGAGGTCCGCCTCCTCCCGGTCCGTGGGAACTTCGGGGCCGGTTTCCCGCACCCCCTGCCCTTTCTCTTGGCAGGGACTTGGGCCACTGTTTCAGGCTCCAAGTCCTCTTGATCACCCTTTCTGGCTGCCATTGACCGAGTGGACACGCATGCCCACTCTGGCAACCCAAGCATCTCCAAGTGAGACCTGAGCTCAACCTCCTTCCATGAGGACTGCTCCAGGTCGTTTCCTAGCAGACAATCTACAGGCATGGTAGGGCTCACAACCACCCTAAAGGGACCTGAGACCCCCCCATTCAAAGGGAACCTGCGCCACCATACACTGGCGCTCAGAGTTGTCGACAGCAACTACTTGGTGGAATGCTCCTGGGACTACTTGCTTCTCAGACACCAGGTGACACCGGACTGAGGTCACACTGGCTCCAGTATCTCTGAGAGCCTCTACCCTGTTCTTGTTAATGGTCACCCAGGTGCTATATTTCTTTGTGTTAGGGGGCACCTGGTTTCCTGGGACCATCTCACTGTCCCCGAGTGAGACAAGGGTCATTTCTGCGGGATCCCCACCCTCCTGTGGGCACCCCTCCTCCCCAAGCGCTACACTAGCCAACACTTTGGACTGTCCACCGGTGGGTGGCTGTGTCCCCTTCGGGCACTTGGGGTCCCCCTTAAAGTGACCTATCTGGTCACATGCATAACACTTGCGGGGGCCGGTCTCAACAGGCTTCCCTGTAGAGACCCCTTTCTTCTTATCACCGGGGGCTGGGAACCTTTACCCTGGGTACTAGTTTGGGGCCCTTTAGAGAACTCCTGTGCTTTACCCTTGTCCCCCCACTTTTCTGCTGGGGACCCTGCCCACCTTTGGCTGAGTCTCCCCCAAACGCTTTCTTGTGGACCCTGGTACTCACCCAGCGGTCCGCTTCCATAGCAAGCTTCCTGGGGTCAGTTAGCTTACTATCAACTAGGTGCTGGCGCAGATCTGCAAAACATAGACTAGACAAGTGCTCCCATGCAATCAAGTTGTAGAGCCCCTGAAAATCTGTTACACTACTGCCCTTCACCCAACCATCCAGAGACCTGCAGAACACATCCACACATTCCAACCAAGTGTTGACATCAGACTTCTTACTGGACCTGAACTGATCCCTGTACTTTTCAGGAGTAAGACCATACTTCGTGAGAAGGGCATCCTTCATGTCAGCATAGGTGAGGTGATACCCCTTACCCAAAGCTATCAGAGCATCCCTTGCTTCTTCCGGGAAAAGTGGCCACAATCCTGCTCCCCAATTCTCCTCAGGGACCCCATTCATGTGTATGGCTGCCTCATAACCCTGGAACCACCTTTGTATGTCATCCCCCTTCTTGAACTCCTTGCCTACGTTCTTGGGAATGTGCACAATCCTGTCTGCCTTTCTGGACGAATTGCTGCCACCATCTGAGCCTGACTTACTCCTAAGTTCTAGCTCCTTTAGTTCTCTCTCATGCTCTAAGAGCATCTTCCTCTCCTCTATGGCCAATCTCTTCTTCTCCCGCTCACTCTCCAGCCTGAGCTTCTGCAGCTCGAACTGCCTTGCCTCCTGCCTGTCCTCCAGCTCCTCTGGGGACAGACTGCTGCTGCCTGACCTGGCGGGTTCCCCCCTACCCAAAAGCACATCCACCCTGGAAATAGGCTCCTCCGCCTCCTCACTGAGATCACCAGGCTGCCCATTGACATGTCTGGCTGCTACCCAGGCCCTCAGCGCCTTCTGTAGCTCCTCCTTCCTTGTGAGGCCTTTAATTTGGACTTTCAGGTTTTTACAAATCGCTCGTAACTCCTTTACGGCATAGGATTCCAACCTGTCCTCCTCAAAGATAACTTCCAGAGATGCAACGGATGATGCAATTGATTCAGGCATGACAAAAGTCGTGAGTTGAAAACTGGCAAGAACAAAAATAGGCCAAAAGAAAAAGAACCAGTATGTGGTACGTAATGGTCTGCGATATGGTAGTAGTGCACACCAATCACTGTAAGTCAAGTGCAAACACAAGTCCTATCCTCACCGCTGACAACCAATGTTAGAAATTGGATCTCTAGTTGGCAAGGGCTTGCACCTTTGTCCAAGTAGGGACCCTTCTTCCTAGTCAGGGTAAGGGTTGTTACACTCGTGAAGTAACCCCTGCTCACCCTCGTGGTAGCTTGGCACGAGCAGTCAGGCTTAATTCAGAGGCAGTGTGTAAAGCATTTGCACATAACCAACAGTAATACAGTGTAAGCACTACAAACGGACACCACACCAGTTTAGAAAAATAACCAATATTTTATATACTCAAGACAAGACCAATTACGACAAAAATCCACAGGAATAGCACAAAAGCAAAGTTCGTACGAGTCGGTAGCTCCGTCCGAGCCTACCGTGATGCTGAAAACCACAGAGTCTAACAGTTCCAGCCGACCGCGTCGATACGGGCCAGCAGAGTCATGAACAGACTCGGTTACAGTACCTTTCTCGTTGTGGCTGGTACGGAGTGTACGAGCCGGTCGGCGTTCGTCGCGGTTGCGGTGCAAGACGGAGCGATGCAAGGTGCGGTGTCCCTCGATGCGGTGCAGGCAGCGGCTCGATGAGCGTCGTGCAGACGGAGTCGGTGAGTCCAAGGCGTGCGATGCAGGGCTGTGACGGTGGCCGCCTCCAGGGCTGTGGCGGAGTTACAGGGCGATCTGGAAGCAGTCTGGTACAGTAAGGGTACCTCTGCGGCAGACGGGTACAGTAAGGGTACCTCTGCGCGGCACAATAGGGGTGCCAGAGCCAAAGACCAGGATCCTCAGGGCAGGGTCCTGGAGAACCGTGACGGCGCCCCGTTAGTCCTTCGGGCGGTTGGGGGCCTGACCAACCGGGGGTTTGCCCTGCTACGCTCTGCCCTGAAAGGGGCTTGAGTAGGATGGTAACAAGGTGCCACGTGATCCGGTGGTGGATCAACAAAGGTGTAGCGCTGATCGGGCATCCATCCCACAGTGCTGGCTCATCAGGCGGGCAGGGGCAGCATAGGTTGGATGGCTGCCTGCCCATGGATCGCCCGTAAGATAACCCACCTTATTGCATACTCTTGAATGGAATAAACCTGCAACAAGTTTTTCCCATAAACAAAGTGTCTTGTGTGTTTATTTATGCACGTTCGCCTATTGGAAGGTGGGGGATGTTGCCGGTATTGGGACTATGATCAGTATAGAAACGCTGTGGACTTTCGGTGTAAAATGAAGTGTATGCAGATTGTTATTCTGGAAGTTGCAGTCCGTCAAAGTATCTGTGGTGCGCCTCACAAACGAATGCCTGTCGGTTGCATGCCATATCCGTACGAGATTTTTGTGAACTAAAATGCGCTGCTGTGTTCTTTTTTGGCAGGTTATTTGGGTTAGTCTGTCATAAATACAAGTACAATGGAGCGAGGAATAGACTCTGCAATTGCAGCCGAGAGTTTCTTTACATTCCATAGGTTTATATAACTGCTGAGTTGGGCCTGTCACTTTCGCCTTTTACTCTAAACACGGAGCCTGGACACCTCAGGAAAACGGAGCTGCTATGTTTGACGTGCTTATCCGGAAGAGTTCGGCTTGCATGCGTTCTGCAGACATGTGAAAAGTCTCTTTTACCGCCACATTGGGTAGCTCTGTGCCAAAGCTAAACAATATTCAGAAGCAGTGTGCATATAATGCTGGCTGCTGTTCACACCTGCAAAGGAAAGCTGCTTCAGTGAATTTGAAATACGTGCATATTTGCTTTAAAGAAGCAGCGCAAAAGGACTATTAAAAGAACGAACGAGAAGCATTAGGTATGGCCTTATTCTAGGATTCCTGTTGCATTCATGGGGAGAAATCCACGTTTGAAATGCGTGAAACCTTACACCAACTACTTTCCCACACTCACAGTCACAGATAGGAACACAGTTGTTCTGGAACAGTTTTCCAGTGTCGCATCACTGAAGTCATAGGAATTGTGAAAAAGCATCACACAAACAACAAGGACAGCAGTTGTATTCAGTGGAGAGTGGTAAAGGTGTAGTTAGTATGTAGCTTATGCTGGATTTTGGAGTACACTGTTGAAAATATATTACTAAAGCATCATGCGGTAGCACACCGTCATTTACAGAAGGCACATTTTACGTTGAGGTGGCCACTGGATTTGCGCAGGCACAGTTTTGCTGATGAGACTATGCAACACACAAATGATAATGTCTGGAAATGGGGATTCAGTGAATATTTAATCTGCGCATCACAAAGTAAAATGTCTTTATTTGTTTTGATCCAATTGGAGTCTTTGCTTCCTTCGCATTTCAGAATTATTGAGCTGTGCTTACATTTGTGCTTTCCCAACTGCTTGTGCAGTCTGGGATATTTGTACAGTTCATTTGCAGCAGGTTTTTTAATTCTGATTTTGTGACAAAAAATGGCATCCTACAACCTTTCCTTTTTGTACCCAGCAAGATCGTCATAGTTCACTTTACAAAATTCTCTCACTGCAATCAGAGACAGAAAACGAAATACCAATCTCCCTTTCAAAACAATAGGCAGCAATTTGTCAAAAGACTGAGTCTGACATTTGACCTCTGAATGCACAGAAAATGTGACAGGATAAAAACAAAATTTGAAGGCATCTTTATTGCTCATTCATTTTCTAAACTCCAGCATTGTTATTTTGGGCGTGTTGCAGCACCCCTGCAACCGTACTTCCAGCGAGTGCGTCTGCCGAAGCGCCAAGATTCAATAGAGTAGGCAGAAAAATAAACTAAAGCTCCTCTTTACACCGAATCACTGACAGAATATCGACTACAGAAATATCGACGACAAAAATATCGGAGCCGAAATATCGATGTCCAGAATATCGAAGTCCTACCTACATTATGGTAAGTACAAAAATATCGAAACAAAAATATCGTTGTAAAAAATATCGTTGTTAAAAATATCATTTTTTAACCCTTTGCATGCATCGGACGGCCCCCGGCCATCCGACGTCACGGTGGGCATGTGCGTCGGACGGCCGGGGACCGTCCGATCTCAGCATGCGTCAAATTCTCCCGCACCACGGGGAATTTGACACGCAGCTAAGGGGTTAAATGTCTAAAAAATAATGTAAAATAAAGTAAATAATACATATAATTAAAAAAACATAGTTAGAATTATTAGAACATGTTTAAAATCATAAATAATAAATATAATTATAATAAAAATTAAACATACATATATATAAAATATAATATATAAATTTACTTTATAATATTAAAAAATATATATTATAAAATGTTAGAAACATATTAAAAATTATAAATACATATATATATATATACATATACCAGTACATATAAAATAAAAATACAATATTTATATAATAATTTAAAAAATTAAAATATTTTTAATCTTTTACAATTACATTTCACACTACATAAGGTTATCTTTGACCTCTTAAATCACCATAAGGGTTGTTTGGACTGGTGCAAGGTGCCCACTTTAATTAGTGGACATCATATACCAGGCCAACTTCTCACAACGACGCTGTTCTTGCTTTGCTTTGCTCTGACCTCACCTTGGCCATCCCAAGAAGCATTGGGACTATCCTACCTTATCAATAAATACTACTAACTCTAACTTCAGGCTAGTGTGTCATTGAGGGAGAGACCCCTCCGGTACACCCCTTGGGTCCTGAGTCTTACAGCGTGTTAGAAATGGGATCTCTAGTTGGCAAGGGCTTGCACCTTTGTCCAAGTAGGGACCCTTCTTCCTAGTCAGGGTAAGGGTTGTTACACTCGTGAAGTAACCCCTGCTCACCCTCGTGGTAGCTTGGCACGAGCAGTCAGGCTTAATTCAGAGGCAGTGTGTAAAGCATTTGCACATAACCAACAGTAATACAGTGTAAGCACTACAAACGGACACCACACCAGTTTAGAAAAATAACCAATATTTTATATACTCAAGACAAGACCAATTACGACAAAAATCCACAATACGATACTTTAAGAATGAATACTTGATACGTTAACTTCTTCTTTGCAGGAATAGCACAAAAGCAAAGTTCGTACGAGTCGGTAGCTCCGTCCGAGCCTACCGTGATGCTGAAAACCACAGAGTCTAACAGTTCCAGCCGACCGCGTTGATACGGGCCAGCAGAGTCATGAACAGACTCGGTTACAGTACCTTTCTCGTTGTGGCTGGTACGGAGTGTACGAGCCGGTCGGCGTTCGTCGCGGTTGCGGTGCAAGACGGAGCGATGCAAGGTGCGGTGTCCCTCGATGCGGTGCAGGCAGCGGCTCGATGAGCGTCGTGCAGACGGAGTCGGTGAGTCCAAGGCGTGCGATGCAGGGCGAGACGATGCTCGATGCGGTGCTGACAGGTTGCGATGCAGGCGACCTAGCCGGAGTGCGGGAGCTGGCGTCGGACAGCGGTGCGAGTCGGGCGGTGCGTCGCAGACGTGCGAGCGGTGCCCCAAATGCGGTGCGGTCACGACTCTTGAGCCAGTTGCAGCGACAGTGTCGGTCTGGTCCGGCTGGCCCAGTGAAGCGATGCGATGCGAACTGCGGTGCCCACAGGTCACGGTGCAAGCAGCGGCTCGATGTTGGCGGCGTCGGACGTCGCCCACGGTGAGACCAGGGTTGCGATGCGAAGCGGGGCGATGCGGTCTGCGGTGCAAACAGGTCACCGGCCAGGGATGGATTCGGTTGACGGAGTCGGTTGCGGTTCCCTTCCTCTGTGGCAACTGAAACAGCGTTCCAGAAGCGGTACCCAGAGGCTTGTGAAGTCTTTGTAGTCCCTGAGACTTCTTAACAGGAGGCCAGCTCGGTTCCTGGCCCTTGGAGATACTCAGCACAAGTTTGTAGAAAGTTCAGTCCAGTCCTTTCACTGCCCAAGGCAGAAGCAGCAGCTGCAGGCCAGCCCAACAAAGCAACAACACAGCAAAGGGGCAGTACTCCTCCTGGCAGCTCTTCCAGCTCTTCGTCTTGGCAGGTTCCTTGATTCCAGCGAGATCTAAATTCATGGGGTCAGGGCCCCAATATTTATATCCCAAATTCCTTTGTTCTCTGAAGGCAGAGAGGCCTTCGCCTAGTCCAAACCAGTTCTGGAGCACTTTGTTGACAAGTCTCCGTCCCTTCTTTCAGTGAGTAGGCCAGGGACATCAGACGCACCACAGGAGGTGGAGCCAGCATTGTGGAGGGAAGGCACTGTCCTATTCAGGGCCCAGGTGAGACCCCTCCCACCCATCTACAGGTCGATCTGGCTATTCAGCCCTGCGCTGACTCACCCTGTCTCCTGGCATCCCCCAGCCCCGGTCACTCACATTCCAGACACGGAATACACAACCTCGCAGAGGCAGGCTTGGATGGTTAGGCAAGAAAATACCCACTTTCTAAAAGTGGTATTTTCAAACACAGAATGTTAAAACCAACCTTACTAAAAGCTGCATTTTATCATTCTGAGTCTACGCATACTAAACTCGAATTTCTACCATGTTCCCGGGGTCAGTTAGGATTATATACTGTAATAATCAAAACCGCCCGTTCTGGCCTAGGGGAACAGGTAGCCTTGCAATAGTGAAAAACGAACTAGGCTGTAATTCACTATCAGGACATGCCGCACACACCCGGGCATGTCCTACCTTTCGCGTACAACGCACCCTGCCCACAGGGGTACCTTGGGCCTACCTTAGGGGTGACTAACATGTAGCAAAGGGAAGGTTTAGGGACTTGCAAGTGTGTGCACTTGCCAAGTCGACATGGCAGCCCCAGGCTGCGCACGGGCTCTGCGATGGCAGGCCCGACTTACACTTTACGGGCTGTTTGCGTGGGTGGCACAATCCAGTGCTGCAGCCCACCAACAGCATTTGGTCTATAGGCCCTGGCACTCGCAGTGCACTTTACAAGGGACTGACACATAAACCAAATAGGCCAATCATGGAAACACCAATCCATAACACATTTTATACAGGAGCACTTGCACTTTCCCACTGGACCGCAGTGAGGAAAGTGCGCAGAATCATCACACCAGCAAAAACAGAGTCAAAACCGGGAGGTCAGAAAGCAAAAAATCAGGGGAAACACGCCAAAAGATGCCAAGTCTAACACAGCGTGTCATCCACGGCAGACACAGCCATTGGCTAACATTGTTGCACATGACGGTCGCAGTCCAATGCCTGTCTCCGTGGATGCAGAAGATTGCCTTTGTTGCGTACATGTACGTCGTGGTGTGCAAGACTATTCACTTGCTACTGACACTGCTGCAGTCTACACCTCCTCGACTTAAGCTGCTGTTTGCCATCTCTGAGAGCTATCATGGCACATGCTAAAGGGGTGAGCCTTTCTCCAGAGGAGCTGGAGAAGCTTGTGGATGAGGTACTTCCTCTGTATGGCCACCCCTATGGCTCACCAGAGGAGCAGGTAACTTCCTAACATACATATTTCACTCTGTTGGACTGCGTTGCTTCCTGTCTCACAGGATATGATGGGGCTTTGGTGTCCAGTGTGTCATATGATAGTAATGAAGTACATTTTTGTTGTCCCTACATATGACATACATGTAATGGATTGTGAAGCACTGTACTCTGTGTACTTCACATCATCATAGTGACTAATGTTAAGCCTTAGATCATTCCTGGGTAGCATGCACATTTCGATGTATATGTTTAGTTGATGGTGCCATGTAAACCTTTTGTTATCAAATTATGGTCAAGTTTGTTAAATATGTGTAGGCTTACAGTCTGAGCTGTGTATGTATACTGTTAGGAGCAGGTAAGGATGATGTGAGGCATGTGTACAGTCAAATACTTACACAGGACAGATCTGTGCTCGTCAAACTATGCTTATGGACCTAGCAATACCGCAATGGCACCCTCAGAGTGCCAAACAACGGTCATGTCACATATATCATGGCCCAAAGATGTACATTTCTGGATTGAAGTGCTGAGAATGTGTTATGCATGTGGGATGAGTCTGCATTGCCTTCAGAGGGCAAGGAATGATGAAGAATTGCACCAATCATTGGCCATGGCAGAGGCTGAGAGGCACAGTCACTTTGGGCTGCACTTGTGAGTCACAGGTTTACCTCCCTGTAATTCTGCTGATCCTTGGATGTTCCCAAAATGAGTCCCTCCTACCACTATTTGTCCAGATTGCCTTTGCATGTTATAAATCTGTGTTGTCAGAGGTCACCCTCTGACCTGATACTTCTTTATGTTGTGCCACACTGTGAATGTGTGTGATTGAATTAGGTCGTACCATTTACTTCCACAGGTGTGTTTCAACTCTTCCTAACGTCATGCTTGCATTGTACAGGCCTAATGCTCATGTGACATTTTGACTTTCCTGGAAGTTGCTTATGTGTGAGAAAATCGACTGTTTTGGTTCAGCAGCTTGTTAAAAGGCAACATATCTAAATAGGTAATTTAAAGTTTGCAGGTGTCATCCCTGTGTCAGTGCCACATATGGCAGGCGGTATAGTATGGCCTGTGGTGCTAGAACCTACCACTCAAACTCTGTCACACATTGTGTGGTATCCCATTCTGTTGTCCACATGGCCAGACAATATCAGAGTGGTATCTGTCAGTGTGACACATGCGAGCCCTTTCATTGTGACCTTGGTGTTTGCTGTTTATCTGTACTATGGTGTCAGGCTGTATGTACCGTGTGTCTTTGTAAATGGGCCTGGCGGTTACAGGGTGTGTACAAACATGCACAAGTAGGTTACCCTTTCAGAAGGTCTGAATGGTGTGGTGTGTGCCGCAGTAGCTCACAGCACACTACATGTAGGATGGCCCTGGGCTCCATGGTGTTAGTGGGCTGTCTTCGTCAGTGTAGGATACAACCAGGATTGAGGATAGTCCACCAATTACTACAAAAGTGTGTATAGCCCTATATGTGGTGGTAAGCATGTGAGGAGTACACGTAGTGTATTGAGAATTGTTACATGCTTGTGCTAGATGTCTCCAAAATGTGTGTGACCCTGAGATGATCCATTTACTAGGAGTTACAATGTTTTGCTTCATCTCTTGTATATATACAGGTCAACCCTCATCAGAAGCAGGGGATGTGGAAAGCCATCACCCAGAAAGTGCGGTCCATAGGTGTCTATCACCGGCGCCACATCCACTGTAGGAAGAGGTGGGAGGACCTGAGATGCTGGACCAGGAAGATCGTGGAGGTCCAGCTGGTGAAGTCCTCCCAATGTGGTAGGAGGGCACGCTGGACACTGACTCCCCTAATGGCCCGGATTCTGGCGGTGGCCTACCTGGAGCTTGATGGACAGTTGAGGGCCTAACAGCAGCTTGGAGGGGGTGAGTACTGGGCTGAGTCAGACATTGTGCATTAACATTTTCCTCCTGTTAGAAACGGCAGTTTCCCGATCAACATAGTAGGTTACTCATGTCCTAAGGATCAGTGGCGGCTGGTGACATTTGAAAGTGGTGAGGCGGAAGAATGGTGCTCAGATTCTGTCAAATATCTGGGTATACATGTGCACCTGAAACAAGACCAGATCATAAGCCTCAATTATGGTCGAGCGATGGAGCAGCTGGAGACTCGGGTGGAAAGATGGTTACGCCTCCCCATATCCATGGCAGGCAGAATTGCTATAGTTAAGATGATGGTCCTCCCTAAATTTTTATATCTTTTTAATAACATCCCCATGCCCCTCACCCAAAGTTTCTTTGCAGCGCTGCGATCCCTTCTTGTCCGACTGGTATGGGGTGGCAAGCAACCTCGGGTTCGATGGAAGGTACTCACTCTACCATACGATAGAGGCGGACTGGGCGTGCCGGATCTTTATTTATACTATCTGGTAGCTCAATGTAGTTATGCCTTTGCTTGGTATCACCCAGACGCGCGGATCCCATTTCTACGCCCGGAGGCTGATTTTGTCCTACCTGAGCAACTGGCCGCTGTCTTGCCCAGGGGCGAACCCAGAAGTCTAGTCGACATACAAACGGTCTCGACCACTAGCTGGGCTTGGAGCAAACTCCTTCGCTATACGGGCAATTCAATTTTATATTCATCGGCCCTCCCATTACCGAACGCTCGTTGGCTCCCCATAACGGGCGAGAAACTCGTGCAACGCACATTGACTAAATTTGGTATTGCCAAAATAGGCGAGCTGTATCCTGGCGGACACATATTCTCGGACACGGAGGACATGCGCTTCCATGACGCTACGTTTATGGATAGATTCGTCCTCAGACGACTTTATTCAGCATTAAGAGCTACGATAGTTGGCTTCCCGTTGGAACCGGACTCATTTGAACCGCTGACTCTACTCATTGAGAAGGAGAGTGGTACACACATCATTTCCTCACTTTATAAACTCTGCAATGCACGAGTTCCTAATGTGGACGACAAGCTCCGCTCGGACTGGGAGACCGATTTGGGACATCCTATTTCGGACGAACAGTGGTCCGCCTGTTGCACGGTTACCAAAACCGTGTCATTAAACAGTCGCCATAAACTACTGCACTACAAGTTTCTCTGTAGAATGTACATGACGCCAGCAAAACTACATAAAATTGACCCGGATAGGCCACATACATGCCGGAAATGTGGCGCACAACACGCTGATTTCGCCCATTTGACCTGGACGTGTCCTTGCCTTCATTCATACTGGGACCAAGTGCACAAAACACTTGGGGACATTCTCGGGCTCACACTGGTTCCTATACCGGAGGTGGCACTGCTGGGCTACACGGTCAACTTTCCTAAAGCTGTCCGGCAGCTAGCTTCCCTTGGCCTCCTTCTGGCAAAACGTGAGATAGCACTACACTGGGGCAGCAGGACCTCTCCTACGACACAGGGCTGGCTGAACAGCTTAGCGTTTTGTAGTACCAATAGCGAGCTCTACTCTAGCCTGCTACCCAACACAGCACGACCTAACGACATCTGGGGCCCATATAAAGCATATATTGGCAATCTGAACAACTCTTCATTCTCCCAGCTTTATTCAGGGATTGTACCTACGGGGGTTGGCTAGGACAGACGGTCTGCACACTGACACATCATGTACGACATCATGATGCAGGGGGGGATATCACTCCACATCACTCTCGTTCACCCCACATCACTGGGAGCTCTAGGACAAGGACAGAAGCGGACAAGGGGCACTGACCGACCACTGGGATAACACGGTAGGGATCCTGCTATGCGGGCTGAGCTGTGGGGACTTGGGGGGCATGTATTATGTTACATGAGATGTTCTGAGTATAATCCGACGAGTAACCATTCTGTATTAAGAGGAGAGATGAATATATTTCACTGTTATTTTTGTTATATTGTATAATGGACAATTGAACCAACTGAAACGTAATTTGTGGTCGTTTGATAATCAAAGATAAATAAAGTTATAAAAAAAAAAAAAAAAAAGTGGTGAGGCGGAAAAGTTGGGGATGAGTGTCGCGAGCCAGAAGGATGGGAGGGTGGTGTTCTCCACAGAGAAAATGTTTTAAAAAATTTGGAAAAAAGAGTGTGTGTACGTGGAGCATTTTAAAGCAAACTTGAGAAGGCAAGAAGGATAATAAAGCAATCACATATTTATTTTAAGATTGTAACAGTACGCAGAACACCTATGCGCAGAAAATATAAAAACAGTGTGGAGGTAGTAAGCCCTCAATAAAACAAAGCAGGTTGTTAACATTCTCTCTCCTTAAACAACATAAACCAAAGCATTACAAAAGAGACTCGCCCTCTACTTGGCATATGAAAACAACACTTTTTCAATGAGTCTCTGAGTTGAAAGTAAACCTCTTGGTGATACTGCAGTGCCGCTTGTAATTCATGTGTTAAACTGTATCCCATAGGCCACAACCATAGTTGGGCACTATTGCACCACAGTCTTCAAATCTTTGTTTTAACCTCCTATACTTATTAATGTCTTCTACACTTTCTACAAAAAATGCTGCCTTTCAGCCGAGATATGCAAGTTGAAGACACCTTAGAATGGATGGCTATGTGAGGAAAAGATGGTAGTAGTAAGCTTAGCTCAGCTGAGATCTGAATAAAAGCAGAAGAAACATCCTCTCCTTGCCATATTTTTAATGGGAACACTATTTGTAAAGATGACAAATCTCTGAGTCTGAGCTGAAAGTAAACCTCTTTGTGAGAGACAGCAGTGTGCCCACACCATTTTGTATCTCGTGTTACTACTGCTGCCGCCGTAAGTAATGCGTGTACATTTGAGTTAAGCACGGGTACGGCACCAATCTACAGTTCAGTTAAGCTGCTGCTCATTGCCACCATATCTATCACAATTAACATTATGAGCTTTCATTTATGTACTTATGTCACAATATAATTCAACATTTAGGAAAGATTTGGATAATACTTGCATAAATGTGGCACTGGCAGTCAGTCAGACATTAAAGGAAGCATTAAATTATCAATCAGACATCAATGAACTCGTTAAAGCCCGGATGCTGCTAGTGGTGAAATTTAAATAACAAATCAAGGTCACGCTCACAGCATTCTGTGTACTTAATATTAGAAGGAGGACAACTGTGTCTACAAATTTTAAAAACATTCAAATAGCTATACGAGGCTTATGAAATTGAAAATATTGGAGGAGGTTTTTTTTTTTATTTACGTGCTCTACACAGATAACAGTTCAGACTTGCGTGAAATTCCCAGAAAGTGATCTAAAGGAAGATATTTTCATATTTAACCCAAGAAGAAGGTTGTAAATATTAAAAGATCCATTTGGGATATATAGAGATAGACTCCCGCCCGCCACGACTTGAGGATTCAGGCGCCGACACACTTTCCGAAAACGCTTACTTTTCATGCCAGCAGGAACAAAATAACATGATTTGGCTTTCAATTCAGGGACTGAGCTGAACCCGCATGTCATCATTGGGAAAAACGGAACTCATAAATTATGAGACTGCAGATTTTTTAAAACTAGAAGTCTGTCTTTTCACTTTTTTAACCTCTGATTCCCACCATGGCGTCGCATCTCCGTATGCTGCCTTTCCCTTTCAGCTGCAGGCGAGGTCAGATAGAAACTTGCGACTTGGAAGAAACTCGTCTATACCACTCACTCACGCGCAATGCTGTTACTGGCGCTGCACATGTGGAGAGCAAGAGACTAAAATCCAGTCGGCTCGCAATACTCGCGGGGGGGGAATTTAAAATTAAAATAAAAGAAAACTTACCTGACCAGTGACCGGGTCCGCGCCGCCTCTGCTCCTGGGCCGGGGTTCCACGTTGGCGCTCTTCAACTCAGAACAGGAACAGCCGCGTCACCAACCCCTCTCAGCCAATACTGACGCTGCTCCAGCAGCGCCAGGATTGGCTTAGCAGGATACTCGCCGCCCCTGCCGCCCATTAGGAGACCGAGGTTGTGGCGTTGGTCAACCCTCGCTCTCCTAATGCGCAGCCGCCAGCCACAGCTAACACTGGTGCGCATGACTGGGCTGGTCAGAAAAATTCTCCGACCTAAACCCAGCATGCGCACGTGTGCTGCTGCCTGCTGTGCGCTCCACGCCACTCCCTGGTCTGACAATGCATGTCAGTCAGCATGACGCCGGACCGCCCACCTCCTTCCAGACTCTGAAGGGGTGGGCGATCCGCGTCATGCTGACTGACATGCATTGTCAGTTCAGACAGAGCCGCCGAGGGAGCTGCGGGCGCGGCTTGTGGGTCAACGCCCCAGCGCCCTAATGGACGCACCGCCACTGCTAAGGATTAGCAGTGTTGTTGCATGTCTAGGTCTTGATGCAGGTGCATAATGTTTCGCCAAGACTTATGTATTTAGGACCAAATCCAAAGGTGAGTCAAGTCACATGTCTATCTCCAGAGTTGTACAGACAGATGGCTGAGTAATGTGACAGTTCACCTACATATGTTTGATGTTGTGTGTGTCAGCTAACACTACCCACGTCTTCTTTGTGTCAGGACTGATGGTCTCGAAGTACTGTTTATCTTGTCCTGGGGATCTCTTAAATGTGACATGGCATACAGTGCATATAGGATGAAGATAAATGAGCCATACTTGGCCTTGGTAAGTGAGGTATGTATAGGTTTTTGAGATGGCAAATGACACTGGTGTCATCAGTATTTATGCCTACATGATGGCATGTGTAGCATTGATTTGTTGTGCAATCATCTGCACAAGAGTATGATACATGATGTAAGGGTCTATGTAGGTTAAAGTGAGAGTCCTCCACACTTGTATGTGGTGGCCAATATGTATAGGACAATGTTCATTCATGCTGGGGATGCAGATGATGTGTACACACAGACAGCGGTGTGTAGACATGGGGGGTTTGTTGGACATACAAAGAGGCATTGATCTCTCTTATTAGTCATGTTCAATTGTTGAGGCTGTGTATTTCATGGCATGTACACTTACAGCTGTGTCTTACAAACAGGTCATGGATGCCTTTGATGTGGAAGTGTAGAGTTATGTGAACTACACGTGTAGACTTTAGAAAGTGCATTCACTGATTGATGACAAGCATCAGGGAGTGACATTCAGATTTGGTGTGGTCATATGTGGGTGGTTAAACACTGTGATACATTGGTATTTGTGTGTGCAAATCATTTTGGGTGCTGTGATGTGCCTTCCGTTTTGGACACAAGTGACACCTCATATTCATGACTAGAGATTACCTGAACCTCTTGAGACTTTCACTGATCTATTGAGTTGTAGATATGCAATCTGAGGATGATGTTCCCACCAGGACCAATGTGGACTGGGGATGTCTGTAGCCGTAGGTGGGGGTCTGGGACTATAGATATATGTGCAACTTCTTACAGAAAACTTAGGGCCCCCTTGTCTCCAGTTTTAGGAAACATTGTAGGTGGAGTGATCTGTGCACCTTTGATAATGTTATTGTTAAGTGCTGTACGTACATTGAGTTTACGCAGATGTCTTACACCTATTTCAACTGTCTTTTCAGGATCAACCGAGGCAACCGGAGGAGACTGTGATGACGACGCTGGGGATGCAGCTGGGCTGAGTACCTCCAGTCCGGATACAGACACAGATGGAGGCAGTGGTCCAGTGGTCCAGGAGGTGAGGGGGGTTCCCTGGAGGCACATGATTCAACGTCATCTTCATCTGAGTTGGCTTATATGGTAGAGATTATATCTAGCCGCAGATGCCTTACCTTTGAATTTCCCAGGAGTCAGATTAGATCTGGAAGATTTTATGTGAGCGGTACCCCTGCACACCAGTAGGTAGCATCGTCCAGCTTTGCATGCGTCGTCGCGTCATTTGTGCCGAAGTGACGTCCAGCAGGCCTTCATTGCAGTGCCTTGCCGCCTACTCGGAATCACCGGAGGAGACCCGGTATTCTGCCCTTAATCAAATTACCTACCAGCTTACGGGACACACTGCCCGGAACCCTTAAAGTATTCATCCGATTCTACTTGCTCACACGGTTACTCGTCCTGATGATGGTCTCTAAATTATAGAGATCGAAACGCCGTCGACCTATTACAACCAAAACTTCAACTGTAAAAATTCATTTGAGTTTTGATTATGTTGTCAATGTGATGTAATTTTAAGTCACCAGCACCTTTTCACCTTTTCACGCAACTTCACTCGATGTGTGAGTACCAGGACTAGATCCTATAAATCGTGTGGATGATATAGCGTTTATGATGTAATAAATGTCTTGTCATCCCTACAACCTTGTGTCCCGCCATATGCTGTTTTTCTCTTCCTCCTCTCTTGTAACACGAGAGCTCAGACGAAAGCATTATCTCGACTAAATAGTAGCTCTGGCTACCCGAGGACCATTCTGGCCTCACCTTGACCACTGTTCTTTAAAAATATGAAGTGACGTCCATGACACCTATATTGTTGCCACCTAGGTGCGCTGACGTCAGTTTCTTTTCACAACTTTCCACGCCAGAAGGGCAGAGCCATAAAGAACACTGACCACTGCTGTGGAAAACTAGGGCCCTGAAAGGGATCAGCCCTGTCTCTAGAAATCTGTTTGCACAGAGGGGAGGATGGGAGGGTCTGTAAGGAATCTGCGGCTAGATATAGTCTTTAATAGATAAGGCATAACTGAAGGTAAGTAACTTGTTCATCTGCAAGAGACTTCTAGCAGCAGATTCCTTATCTTTGAACCGATACTCAAGCAATACCATCCCTGGTGGTGGGACTGTGGACAAATTTCAAACACTTTGCCTGTTCGGTCCTGCAGGACCAAACAGGAAAGTGCCCATCCCTATGGACCTGACTGTTCAGACAGTAATGTTTGGTGAACGTGTGCAGGGAGGCCCACGTTGCTGCCTGGCAGAGGTTGCTTCTTGGCGAATGTGTCCCAGATTTTAATGCAGAGCACGACCCATCTGGAGATGGTCTGCTTCTGCACTGCCTGGCCTTTCTTTGCACCAACATACACCTAGAAGAGTTTGTCGTCCACCCGGAACTCTCGTGTGCGATCAAGGTAGAACAACAACGCTCTTTTTGGGTCCAGATGGAGTCGTTCCTCTTTAGAGGGATGTGGAGGAGTGTAAAAGTTAGGCAGAGTGATGGATTGGCATATGTGAAATGGGGTAACCACTTTCGATAGAAAAGAGGCCCTTTTGCAAAGTACCAGTTTGTCAGGATAGACTGATAAGTAAGGTGGCATAGATGACAAAGCCTGCAGCTCACTTACTCTACGGGCAGATGTAATAGCAACAAGGAAGGCTATTTTAATTGTTAGAAGCCTGAGGGGACAATCATGGAAAGACTTAAAATGAGCCCACATCAAGAAAGTTAACACCAGATTAAGGTCCCACTGAGGCATGCTAAATGGTGAAGGAGGGAAGAGATGAACAAGACCTTTTAGAAACCTAAGAACAATAGGGGATTTGAACAGAGAGGGCAGCTGCAAAAAGGCAGAAAGAGCAGAGAGATATCCCTTAAGAGTGCCCAGGGCAGAGCCATGATGGGCAAAGGAAAGAATGAAGAGAAAAACTTCAGAAAGGGGGCGAAAAGGGGATCAAGGTCTTTTTCTGCATACCATGCCACACACTTTTACCAATGGCAGGCGTATACCGTATTGGTGGAGGGACGCCGGCTGCCAAGATGACGTTACAGACTTCAGGAGAAAGGTAGAAGGCTGTCAACTGGCGCCGTACAATCTCCATGCAAGAAGGTGGAGACTGGACAGGTTCAGGTGGAGGACCCTCTCCTGCTGCTGTGACAGAAGATCCTCCCTAAGGGGCAGCCTGATCGAAGGATCAATGACCATGCTCGTAGCTCAGGATACCAGATACTCCGTGCCCAATCCGGAGTCACAAGGATGACTTGGGCCCGGTCATTCTTGATCTTCTTGAGAACTGTGGGCAGAAGTGGCATGGGCGGAAAGGCATATAGGAGGCCTGTGATCCACTCAAGACACAAAGGGGCAGATTTACAAGGAACTGACGCATCTGCATAGATGCGTCAGTTTCCGTGTGTCAGCGCCGAATGTCCTTGCGCCACTATGGATGCGCTGTATTTACAATACAGTGCTCCATGGCGCAAGGATTAACAGATGCGTCAGAAATTCTGACGCATCTGTTGGCGCAAAAGTGACGCATTGCTGGAGTTGCTCATGAAAGTGACGCAACTCCAGCAATGCGCAACAATAGATGGGTGAGTCCCATTCAAAAAGCCCTGCATCATTCCTTACGCCTAGTCTGAGCAGGCGTAGGGATTTTGACGCAGTGAAGGCGTAGAGTGACGCAGTGAAATCTTGTAGATTTCACTGCGTCAGTTCTACATGGCTTTTTGCGTGGGAACGCCCACCCTGCATTCATTATAACTGACGCAGGTATAATGTGACGCAGGGCTTTACAACGTGACGCATCTCCCTAGATGCGTCATGTTGTAAATGGGCCACAACATTTGCGCCACGGCTGCGTCACAAAAGTTACGCAACGGCTGCGTAAAAGTCACGCAAGGGGTTTGTAAATCTGCCCCAAAGCGTCTCCGAGCGAGAGTCGCCTTGGTAACATCATTGTGCAAGACTGCTGACATTGCGCATTCTCGGCGAAAGCAAACAGATCTAACCAAGTCTCTCCCCACTGTTGAAAGAGACCTTAAACCCACCTCTGGTTGGAGACGGCATTCATGATCCACTAGGCATTGACAGCTGAGTTTGTCCGCTCTGTGTTCAGAGAGCCCTGCCAGGTGTTGAACCACCAGGGATATGCCCTGCTGTTCCAGCCATGTCCAGACACACAGGGCCTCTTGACAATGGGTCCACGACCCTATCGGCCACCCTGTTTGTTGCAGTACCACATGGCGGTGGTGTTGTCTGTGAACACCTGCACTAGCCTTCCCTTGATGGAGGGTAGAAAGGCTTTCAATGCCAGTCACATTGCACAGAGCTTCAGCAGGTTGATGTGGAGTCCGGATTCTGTCGGAGACCAGAGTCCTCTGATCTCCACCTCTCCTAGATGGTCGGCCCATCCCAGGAGTGACACATCTGTCACTACTATGAGATCTGGTTGGAAAAGGGATAGGGGTCTGCCTCTGACCCAATCACGGTTCGTGAGCCACCACTGCAGAACTTTCGCATTTTCCGCTGTGATCTGGACCAGGTTGGAAAGCTTCCCCTGATGCTGTGCCCACTGAAACTTGAGGTCCCACTGCAGAGCCCGCATATGCCATTATGCATGTTACCAGCAGGATGCAGGGGGCCATGAGTTCCAACAGCCTCAGGGACTGCCGCACAGAAATCCAGGATAGAGGCTGAAACATTGGTTTCATAGCCTGAATATCCTGGACTCGTCGCTCTGGAGGATAAGCCTGAAACTGCACTGTGTCCAGAACAGCTCCAATGAAAGGGAGCGTCTGAAAGGGAATCAGGTGTGACTTCGCCATGTTGATAGTGAACCCCAGCAAGTGCAGGAGATTCGCTGAAGTCTGGAGGTGGGAGATGGCAGCATGGGGCAAGCCCGCCTTCAACAGCCAGTCATCGAGATAGGGGAAGACTGGCACTCTGATCTCCTCAGATGAGCTGCAACCACCACCATCACCTTGGTGAACACCCGAGGAGCGCTGGTAAGGCCCAAAGGGAGTACTGTGAACTGAAAGTGCTTGTGGCTCACCGTGAATCACAGGTAACGAACAGTGGCCATGTATGATGGAAATGTAGAGATAAGTGCCCTGCAAGTCCAAAGCTACCATCCAGTCTCCTGGGTGCCTGGGCAGACAGGACCAGAGCTAAAGTGAGCATTTTGAACTTCTTCTTCTTGGGGAAGTAGTTGAGAGTTGGCGGGTCTAGGCTAGGACGCAGGTCTCAGTCCTTTTTGGGGACCAGAAAGTAGCGGGAATAGCAACCACAGCCCACTTCTGGCACCGGCACCCTCTCTATGGCTTCCTTGGCCAAGAGAGCTTTAACTTCCTTGCAGAGAAGGGATATATGATCCTCTGTCAGCCGGTCGTGAGATGGTGGCATGGAAGGAGGGCTTGTTATGAAGAGGAGGGAGTAGCCCCTTCGGCCATTGGTCTGATGTTAGGGACTGCCAGTGGGGCAGATGATGACAAATCCTGCTCCAAACTGGACGCCCATGCTGGTAATGGGGCAGATTAGAAGGGTTTGGAGGCTGCAGCTGCCGGGGTGGTGGTGGACTGACCAGACCGCTGGCTACCTGATCCACGAAGTCTGTGGGTACTGTGTCCTCGACCATGCAGAGGCTGGGGAGCATGCGCACTCGGTGGCTGGGAGGGAACTGGTGTTGCTGGAAGTCCCTTCCGTAGCCAGGACAGGAGCGAAAGGCAGATTGAGGGTGACGTGGGGCCATAGAAAGACCGAAGGACCTGGCCATAGCCAGACTGTCCTTTAAGCGCTCCAGCGCCGAATCTGCTTGGTCTCAGAAGAGACGGGTGCCATCAAAGGGCATGTCCATAAGAGAGATTTGGATATCACCTGAAATGCCAGTGATCCTCAATCAGGACTGGCACCTCAAGGCCACTGTCAATGAAAGCGATCTGCCCAGAGAGTTGGTTGTGTCAAGTCCACAGCAAATAGTGAACTTTGCTGTATTTCTCACATTGGCAACAGCCTGAGAGAGTATGGCCCGGGCCTCATCCAGGACCGTTGGCAGCACCTGCACAACCATGTCCCAAAGAGCATGGGAATAATGGCCCAAAAGGCATACGTTGTTCATGGACCACAATGCCAGGCTGGCGGAAGAAAACATCTTCCCCAAAGAGTCCAGCATCTTGGATTCCACATCCGGGGGAACTGTAGGGAATGGGCCTTGGAAGGTCGAGGCTTAGATCACCAAGCTCTTCGAGGTAGGGTGTTGGGGAAGGAAGTTTGGGTCCCCCAGGGCGGGGTGGTTGGCGATCGTCCTATTCACAGTAGCTCCTGTGTGGGGTTTGGACCAAGTCCCCAAAAGGATGCCAGTGAAAGTGTCATTGAATGGGAGTAGCGGTTCTGAGGGGAGGATTCCTGGTTGCAGCACCTCTGTCAAGACGTTAGTCTTGGCTGCCACTGAGGATAACTGAAGGTTGAGGACCTCAGCCACCCTCTGCACCACCAATGCATAAGAAGCTCCCTCCTCAATAGCCACAGTAGGGGGAGAAAGCATACCGGTATCTGGCGAAGTATCGAGCCCGGTGGCTTCACCCAGTTCCTCACATCAGTCCATGTTAGGGTTTTCTTCATGTGGCTGGTATTCCAGCGACCCCTGCCATTCCTCCAGATGTCCTATCCCAAGGGAATAGGGCTCAGGCACTCATCTAGGAGGTAAGGCTCCTGTCAGAGCCAGATACGGTGTCGGGCGACACCCCTCCGGCTCCGTATCGGAGTCTGGGATGAGAATGAGGATGGCGCCGCTGGTGGGTCCTGGAAGTGTTGGCATCGGGACCAGCATTGAGGAAGGTCGAGATGGTACGACTAGTCTGTATACGGGAAAGGAGGCTTGAGGCCTGACAAGAGCGGGAGCCACCGGCACGGAACCAGACCCTTTCCGACCCCGTGGGCCCCAAAGGTGCACCGGTGGGGTCGGGCCACCCAAACATAAGGCACATGGTCTCATAAAACTCCTTTAGTTTGGCAGGGGTCGCTCCGGCTTCCGGAATGTCAGGGAGGCGCAGACTCACCCAGGCATAGGCTCTACAGCATAGCCAGACCTTGAATATTGACATTCCCTCGTCTCGTCAGCCGACAGATGAGGAGAAGTCGAAGGACGACTTCTTCTTCTTCTTGTGTCGAGACTTACCCGAATGTCCCGAGGATTTGGAGTGGGATGAGGATCTCAGCCTCTGCGACCGCTCCCAGGACCTTCTCTTCGACCGGAACCCCGATTGTTGCTTTGGCAGTCGGAGCACGACTTCAGGTCGTGGTCTCGCTCAAGACACCACAGGCATACAAGATGCTGATCCATCACCAACATGGGTCAATGACAGGTGCTGCAGGACTTGAAGCTGGCTTTCCTGGAGGACATCTCTGCCACACCAGGAGGAAAAAACCTCAAAAGGTTGACAAAAAGTCCAAAAAATCCAAACAGTGAATGAGATCAGCGCTGGCTGACGCAGAAAGAAAATAACTGATGTCAGCGCGGCTAGGTGGTGCCTATATAGGTGCCACGGACGTCACTTCTGGCTCGGATGGCGCCAACGACGCACGTAGAGTCGAACAATGCCACCTACGGCTCGCAGGGATACTGCTCACGAAAATGTTTCCGGATCCAGTCTGACATCTGGGGAAATTCGATGATAAGGAATCTGCGGCTAGAAGTCTATATCAGATATCTGTGACACAGACTAAGTAGCCAACCAAAATACTATGAATGTCTGGGGACTTAAAGGCAAATAAAGCATGGATTTAGTCAAGAAAACCAATGGCGTAACATTTTGGGCATAAACACATCATGGTAATTTCTTCCTCATCTAGCTTACCTATAACTGCCACATATCATCCTTATCAGTTCCCAATAGAAAGAAATCCCAGGTCAGACTCAGAAGAGGACCTCCATAGCAATAAGAGGAATATTCTGTATGATCTATTTGGCACACCTCCACTTTTTTCTGATGTCTCTGAATTTCCCACTCTTACAGGTATATCTCCTAGAAGAAAGCAAAGTGGGACCCCTACATACTATACAAGCATGCATTCTAGAATGTTTCACAGTGACTGCTGTACCCTTCCAATTCCATGTAAGAAAGTTATATGACTGGAGTATAACATACTCTACTCTAGGTGCTGCCTGTGCCCTGAGAGCTTATCAAGTATAACTTTCCTGGGCTACAGACCTCATGCTTTCAAGGACTTGTGATCAAATAGACCTGCATCCAGTATCAAGAAGTCATTTTCTAATAATGGATACCAAAACACCAAAATCACCCAAAGCAGCACATAAAAGGGTGTTGTCTAGCATTTTTATCTATACCAATCAGACCAAATATATCGATTATAAACAAAGCGTATAGATCCACTGTACAGCCTCTTCAAAAGGTGGCTACTCACTTTATGGAGTGTGAGGGAAAGGAAACAAAAAAACAGAGGTGGGAGTCCCTGAAAAGAGATTTACAAACTCCTTTTGTGGTCTGTTCTTTCTGTAATCCAGATCAGACTATGCTTCATTCATGGGTGTTATCAATTTGAGGAGAAAAGTCTAAAGCTAACCACTGCACTTTTATCCATACATAACTAATGGTTTTCAAAAGACTGCAGGCACTTCTTGAAGTGAGACAATTCGGCAGAGTTCAGATGATATTTTCTGCAGTCATGGGTCTGACCCTGGAGCCGGCGGGGAAGTCCCCTTTCAATCCCATTGGTCTTGACCCAGCCGAAAGACCTCTCATCTGTGTCCATCATCTGCCTGACGAACAATTTACTTACCTTCGATAACGCCTAATCTGGTAGTGACTTGATCTAACGGCAGATTCCTTACCTTAGAATTATCCCCAGGCATTTTACTGGATCTGGAAATTTTTCTTGAGCTGTACCCCTGCGCAAGAGTAGGTGGCGTCATTTGGCTCCATGTGGCATTGTTGGCACTGGAAGTGATGTGCGCAGTGCCTATATAGGGTCCACACCAGCGCGCTGACAACAGTTTCTTTTCGCGACTTTCCATGCCAAAAGTGCAGAGCCACAGAGCAGATTGACCACTGGTGTGGAAAACTAGGGCCCTAAAAGGGGAAGCCCTGGCCCTAGGAATCTTTTTGGAGAGCAGAGAGGATGGGTTGGTCGGTAAGGAATCTGCGGCTAGATAGATTCTCTACCAGATAAGGCGTTACCAAAGGTAAGTAACTTGTTCATCTTATAGAGACTTCTAGCCTCAGATTCATTACCTTAGAATAGATATCTGAGCAATACCTTCCTGGAGATGGGTCCAGACAGTAGTGCTTGCTAAACATGTGCAGGGAAGTCCACGTTGCTGCCTGGCAGATGTCCAGGACCAGAACTCCACATGCTAATGCAGTGGTTGCAGCTTTAGGTATAGTGGAATAAGCATGCAAACCCTCAGGGGGATGCTTCTTAGCCAATGTGTAGCAGGTTTTGATACAGAGCACGATCCGTTGTGAGATGGTCCTCTTCTAAATGGCCAGTCCCTTCTTTGCTCCAACATACCTGCCAGAAGATTTGGTTGTCCACCCAGAACTCTCATTTGCAGTCAAAGTAGAACGACAGTGCTCTTTTTGGGTCCAGACGATGAAGTAGCTCCTTTTCCTTGGAGGGATGAGGCGGAGCATAAAAAGTAGGCAGAGTGATTGATTGGCCTTTGTGAAAGGGAGTGATCACTTTCGGGAGAAATGAAGCTTTTGGACGAAGCACTAGTTTGTCTGGGTAGATGTTCAGATAAGGAGGCTTGGATGACAAGGCCTGAAGCTTACTGACCATCCATGCAGACGCTATAGCCATGAGAAATCAGTCTTGATGGTAAGGAGCTTGAGTGAACAATTGTGCAGGGGCTCGAAGGGAGCAATAGGGGATTTGAAGAGGGATGACTGATCAGGCAGCAGCAGAAAAGCTAAAATAGCTGAGAGATAGCTCTTCAGAGTGCCCAGAGCAGAGCTCTGCTAAGCAAGGGAAAGGATGAAAAGGAGAACCTGAGAAAGGGAGACAGAAAGGGGATCGATTTGTCTTTCTGTACACCATGCCACAAATGTTGCCCAAAGGCAGGAGTAAACCTGCTTGGTGAAGGGACAGCTGGCTGCCAAAATAATGTTACAGACTTCGGGAGGAAGGTGAAAAGCTGTCAACTGTCACCGCTCAATCTCCATGCAAGAAGGTGGATTGCTGACAGGTTTGGGTGGAGGACCCTCCTATGCTACAGCAACAGAAGATCCTCCCAAAGGGACAACCTGGTATGAGGATCCATGGCCATGGTCAACAGTTCGGGATACCAGACTCTTCATGCCCTGTCTGGAGCCACAAGGATGGCTTGGGCCCAGTCATTCCTGATCTTCTTGAAAACTCTGGGCAGGAGTGGTATGGGCCGAAAGGGTCCAGAAGGCCTGAGCCCCACTGGAGACGAAACGCATCTCTTAGCGAGAGCCCCCTTGGAAGATTCAGCCCGCAGAACTGCTGACACTGCGTGTTTTGTTGGTGGTGAACAGATCTAACCAAGGCTCTCCCCACTGCTGAAAGAGACCTAGCACCACCTTCGGAAGGAGTAGCCATTCGAGATCCTCTAGGCATCTCCAG
Source organism: Calotriton arnoldi (assembly GCA_963921515.1). Taxonomy (NCBI): domain Eukaryota; kingdom Metazoa; phylum Chordata; class Amphibia; order Caudata; family Salamandridae; genus Calotriton; species Calotriton arnoldi. The sequence continues at coordinate 500,008 of CAWUFW010004415.1, read as the reverse complement.
CTGAGTTCGTCCGTTCTGGGGTTTAGAGAGCCCGCCAGATGTTGAACCACCAGGGAAATGCCATGACGTTCCAGCTATGTCCAGAGATGCAGGGCCTCTTGACAAAGGGTCCACAACCCCACCCCAACCTGTTTGTTGCAGTAGCACATGGCGGTGGTGTTTTCTGTGAACACCTGCACCAGCCTTCCAATGATGGAGGGTAGAAAGGCTTTTGATGCCAGCCGTATCACCTAAAGCTCCAGCAGGATGATGTGGAGTACGGATTTCGCCGGAGATCAGAAGCCTCTGATCTCCACCTCTCCCAGATGGCTGCCTCATCCCAGGAGTGACCCATCTGTCACCACTTTTAGATCTGGTTGGGGAAGGAAGAGGGGTCTGCCGCTGACCCAATAACAGTTTGTTAACCACCACGGCAGATCTGTTGCAGTTCCTTCTGAGATCTGGACCATGTCAGAGACATTATCCAGATGCTGCAACCACTGGAACTTCAGGTCCCACTGCAGAGTCCGCATATGCAATTGGGCATGCGCCACCAGCAGGATGCAGGAGGCCCAGCAGCCTCAGAGTGAGTTTACCGAAATCCAGGATAGAGGCTGAAACATCAGTATCATAGCCTGAATATCCTGGACTTGCCTTTCTGGAAGGCTCTAAACTGCACCATGTCCAGAACACCTCTGATGAAAGAGAGCATCTGAGAGGGAGTCGGGTGTGACTTCTGCATGTTTATAGTGAACCTCAGTGAAAGCAGGAGGTCCTCCGTTGTCTGGAGGTGGGAGACAACAGTTCAACAGCCAGTTGTCGAGGCACCCTTGATCTCCGCAGATAAGCTGCAACCACCACAATCCCTTGGTGAAGACTCGAGGGGTGCTGGTGAGACCAAAGGGGAGCACAACAAGTCCAACGCTACCATTCAGTCTCCTGGGTCCAGGGCAGGCAGGAGCTGAGCAATAGTGAGCATTTTGAACTTCTCCTTCTTGAGGAAGAAATTGAGAGAGCGCAGGTCGAGGATAGGGTAAAGGCCTTCATCCTTCTTGGGCACCAGAGAATAGCAGGAATAGCAACCACGGCCTAGTTCTGGCATCGGCACTCTCTCTATGGCTCCTTTATCCAAAAGAGCAGTCACTTTCTGGCAGAGAAGGGATAGGTGGTCCTTAGTCAGCCTGTCGTAAGTAGGTGGCATGGAGGGAGGGTTCGTTTCGAAGTGGAGGGAGTAGCCCCTTTGAGCAATCTGAAAAACCCACCTGTCCGATGTTATGGGCATTCTATAGTGTTTTCACTGTGCACGTGTATCGCGCTAATGCATTAAAGCCCTCTGGGCGTGCTGACGGACTCCCGCTGGGAGTGTATAGGTGATTGCATGCTGGCTGCCCGCTCGGGCATTGTAAATGTTTTTTCAAGGTGCGCGTGTATTGCGCTAATGTATTAGCCCTCTGAGCGTGCTGACGGACTCCCGCTGGGAGCAATTACAGTAATTGCATGCTTGTGGCCCGATCAGGCATTGGGAATCATTCCCGTGGGAGATTATGTACCGCGCTGCCCCCGGCAGTGTCAACAGCTGATGAAATTTAATGCTACAGGCCTCCCTAATTAGCCGGTGCATTCGGTGCGTTCGTTGAGAGCTTTTCACTCGATTCGACGTGCGTAGCCCAATTGGGCTACTTTTTGGTAGGCTTTTGGACTACGCATGTCGTGTTCGTCCCTTAATTTAATCCGAGGCTCATTTAGCCCGGAGTTTTTCATCGACGAGATCCTGCTTACGCCTGATGTGGCTGCAATAGTGTTCTGGCCTGGGAGTGTGCACAAACTCCTTATATCTCTTATTCTTTTGGCTCTCCTACGCCCTGTGGGCTGCAAGAATCCTTATACAGCATTTGCTGAGGAGCTAGGTACTTTATTTGGTTCTTGTGCTGCGGGTTGGCTCCCCCCTTACTCCTCTACCCTGTCCTCAGTTTTACACATACATTCTCTCCCATCATGGGGGATTGGGTCAGATATGAGGATGATGATCACTTATATGAAGAGGAAGTGGAACCCCTTCCTTAGAGGACATTATTGTGGGGGCTGTGGACGCTTCTGTCCAAGAGTCTGTAAGTAAGGCCATTGACAAGGCAGTTCCTGCCTGGACTGTGCAGCTAGCACTGGCTGCTGCGTTGAAGCCAATGACTAAACAATTCGATGGATTTGCCAAATGTCACGATTTTACTACTCCTGCAAAGACGAATACGGACACGGATAGCATAGGGACTGTCACCCTAAGAAACAGTCAAAGAAGTCTACGAACGAGGAGCATGACCTCTCTCTAACACATAGTTCGTCCCAGGTCTTCGGATTGGGCAACCGCTCCAAAAGTTGTGGCTTATCTGCACGACAACTTACGCAAAGCTGGTATTAACGGTGCGTAACAGACTACGCTCAGAGTGCCCCAGACCCCATATCCGGACACCCCGGATATCGACGCCAAGGCTCCCAGGACAAACTCCTGGACGTGGCAGGTCCCCTGGCCAAAGTTTTAGAAATGGCTTTAGAGGCGCAGGACTCCGGCACTTCAGTGGACCCCGACGTACTCGCAGGGTGGCCCCAGCGGGTCATATGCTGGTTAGGGAAAGTTAATGCGCTCTATCTACGGGGCGGCGCTAATCGCTCCTCATGGGGATAGATTCTATCCTCACAGAATTAGCATCAGCGGAACTGGGCCCCCTTAGCAGATGACAACCTCTTCGGAGAATGTGTTGTCTAAGATGTCTCCAAGTACGTGGGCACATTCACAACCCAGGTTTTTTCTATCACAGTTGGTCTCTAATATCACAAGGTGCCTGGATCCTACAGACGATTCGGGGTTTTTCACCTTGAGTTCTATCAAACTCCTTATTAAGACACTCACCTAGACGGCGTTCTTTTTCCCAGCAGTGTGCGCTTTCATAGATTCCGAACTCGACGTATTGCTGCAGAAACACGCGATTGCATATTGCGACGAGGGCCCTCGCGGTTGTTGCAGCAATTTTTTCTTGGTACAGAAGAAAGGTGGAAGTCACAGGTTAGTATTAATTGAAAAAGTTCAACCAATTCCTGACATACAAACACTTCAAGATGGAAGGCATCCATCTTTAACGAATCTCCTGATGCAGGGGACAGGATGGTCCGGTTGGACCTGAAGGACGCATATTTGTCAATTCCTAATTTTTCCTCCTCATCGCCGTCTCCCGCAGTTTCCATGGCGGAACCGGTGGTTTGAATACCTGACCCTTCCTTTCAGTCTTTCCTCAACGCCATGGTGCTTCACCTAGGTCATGTAACCGGTGATAGCGCATTTACGAGAACGGGGTATTCGTATGATACTTTATCTGGATGATATACTCATCATGGCGCAGTCCCCAGCACAAGTTGCTCAGCACTTACACACAACCATAACTACTCTGTAAAACTTGGGGTTTGTGATCAACGAACCCAAGTCAGTGCTAGGTCATTCTCAGATGATGGGTTTTTCTGGGCTTCGTCATAAATTCTTCCCCGCTTCGAATTGAGAAACATCAAGAAGGAGCTGTCCACTCTGTTGTCCAAGAAGACGGTCTCTTTGCAACTGATTGCCAGGGTCATAGGTCTTCTGGCATCTTCCATACAAGTAATTTTTCCGGGAACCCTTCATTATCGAGCCCTTCAGAGATTAAAGATGCATCATCTTCAGAAGGGCCTCCCTTACACGAACTTAGTTCTGCTCTTCCAAGACGTTGCGGAGATATCTCTACAGGAGGACAATGGTCCCTGTGCGAACTTGATCTCCACATCAATTGTCTAGAACTATTAGCGGGATCGTTGGCGATCCACACACTGTCAGCTAAACAACTCTCGTGCAGCATCCTCTTTTGGATGGACAATATCTCAGCAGTAAGGTACATCAACAAGTTGGGCGGCACAAAGTCCTCAATGCCGGACGAGATAGCGAAGGACTTCTGGCACTACCGCCTGAGTCGTCGGATATCGGTCATAGCCGAATATATTCCGGGGCAGTCACATATAGTAGCGGACTGGAACTCCCGGTACCTCAAGGACTACAGCGACTGGTAACTCCAGCCCCAGATGGTCAGTTGGTTGCAGGCGATATGGGGCAGTTGCGAGATCGACCTCTTTTTGTCCAGTCTGAAGCGACAATTGCAAAAGTTCTTCAGCTGGAGGCCGGATCCGTCGCAGTCGCAACGGATGTTTTTTCTCAGGAATTGGTTCACGGGCCTGAATTATGACCTTTCTCCCTTCATATTGATTCCCAGGGTAACAACATAAGTATCTCGTCACCTGGCGGAAGTGGTTCTAATAACCCTCTATGGAAATCGCAGCCCTGGTTCCTAATATTGTTGGAGATGAGCTGCGACTTCCCCAGAATGACCCCTTGGTCCTCGACGACGCTCCGGGGTTCTCATGGAGAAATGCACCCGATGGTGTTATCGGGACAGTTGTCCCTGATGGCCTGGAGGCTTTCAAGCACAGATGGAAAATGCCAGGATTTTTGGAGGAGGCGATAGCCTTCATCAACCAGGCCTGGGCTCCTTCCACCAGGAAACCTTATTCTTCCGACTGGATAGGCTGGAGTCTTCGGTGCATGGAGCAACACGTGGATCCCGTGGGGGCTGACCTACCCCATGTTGTGAATTTTTTATCTGAAAAAGGCGTCAGAAGGTTCTGGCGTACCGTTCGGTTAACATCTTCCGCTTTGCCATTTCGGCGAATCATTCTCAGATAGAGGGCAAACCTGTTGGTAGGCATCCGGTAATCTGTAAGTTATTAAAAGGTATTTGGGTAGCAAATCCTCCTAAACCAAAATATTCCTCCTTTTGGGATGTGTATCTAGTCCTTTCCTTATTTGACAAATGGCCACATAATGATATGTTCATTAGGAAACAACTGTCATTCAAGCTAGCTATGTTATTACGCTTATCGGCCTGTCGCCCGTTATTCCGGTGTGCAAGCCCTGGATTTTACAGGTAAAGTATTTACTCCGGAAGGAGTTTTTCATTTAACATCACAACCAGGACTGAAACTTTGTCGAGAAGTGTTGATTATCATGCTTTTCCTGGTAATACAAAGCTATGTGTAGTTCAATGTCTAAGGCCTATGAGGAATGTACAAGGTCCACACGATCTGATGGTGTGGCACAATTGTTAATTGCACTTCAGAATCCGTATAACCCTGTGTCTGTGGCTACTATAGCCTGATGGCTAAAATCAGGGATGCAAGAAGCGGGTATTGATATCCAGGTGTATGGGACGCATTCTGTGCGTGGTATCAAAGCCTCTAAGGCTTTCATGTTGGGTTCTACTATTCAAGATATCATGCGATCTGCTGACTGCTCTTCTGAGTCTACATTTAAACAGTTTTATTATAAACCGGTGGGTGATAGCTTCAGTTGTATTTCATAAGCGTTAAACTAGCATAATCCGAAGCCTCCGGTCCTGTAAATTAGCTAGCATTCGCGCCAAGAATTTTCAATTCTATTAAGGACACGGAGGCGAGGATTATCCCACCCGGTTATATTACAATGTTTGTAATGTTTACCCACCCGTATATTCTTGATATTCTGTTCAAGCAGAAGTTACGGGGTTTCTTGTATCTCCTTCCTTCCAGGTCCTGACAAGAAGATGGAGTGACAGTACTTATGGTCAAGAAGGCGCTTACGTTCCAGTTTGGTTCTGGTTTCTTCCATATTGGAGGATGTTTGTTCATTTGGACTTGAATTATTGTTATTGGACTAAAATGTTCGAGCAAAGAAAGAGGCTCAGATAATGGACATGGTGGCTCTTATAGGGTCATACAGGAAGTGATGTATACCCAAGCATCATGGGATATGTAGTTTTATTGGCATACAAAAACGTTTTGATTGGCTGCTGTGAGTGGCAATAAAATAGAAAGAGAAGCATAATCCTCGCCTCCGTGTCCTTAATAGAATTGAAAATTCTTGGCGCGAATGCTAGCTAATTTTTATTCACTGCCTGTAACAAGTGAATTCTTCAAGTTCAGTATCCTAATTTCTCCTGCGAGAACTTTTAGGTGGGAACTCTATGCTCTGGCAGGACAGTGCTCTGTAACTAGTGTACCACCAGGAGTAAATGGAGCTAGGACGGCAGATTGTACGGAAGCCGTACTGAAGAAGGCTGCTTCAATAGGCTGCACAGAAGTTAAAACGCTGGTTGACAGCTGAAGAACTGGAGCCTCAGCTGGTTTTCGGGAAGGATGAGCTCTTTGTGGAGATGTTGAGGGAGCTGGACACTGCATGGTTGTAACCTCTTTTCAGATCTCAATGGCAACCACTGCATCCGCTACAGGTCTTGGCAGTGGCGGCTCGCCGAGGGAGTGCGGTGGGGTGGGGCGGGGGAGGGGCAGGGTGGGAGGGTAGTGGAGTCCGACATACGACGGACAGGAGTAAGGTAAGTAATGAAATAAATAAAACAATTTACCTTGCGCGCGCTGCATCGCCGAGTTGGTGATGCAGCGCGCGCAAGGTAAATTGTTTTATTTATTTCATTACTTACCTTACTCCTGTCCGTCGTATGTCGGACTCCACTACCCCCCCACCCTGCCCCTCTCCCGCCCCACCGCCTCGCAGCACTCCCTCAGCGAGCCGCCACTGGGTCTTGGCAAAACTGTAGGAGGATGGACTCTTCTCCAGGTCTTACAAGAAGACAGCAAATCAGCTTCTGTTGAAGAGAGTAACAGCACCCACCCTACATTAAAATTTGTCACGACATTTGAGAAATATTTCTACATCAGCCCAGAGTATTCTTAACCTCTAGACATTGAAGCGTGAGAGTGCCTTGATATGGCACATTGGTCTGAGGACTCTATCAACGTTGCCCTTGAGATGCTGTCGAATCACCTTTAGAAGTAGCAGTGTTGTGTGTTTGCTGCATGGCCCATTGTAGGTTTTCCCTATGTTAGCCTAACTGTGCACATTGTAGGCCTCAATTACCTTTGCACACGTTACTAGATAAACACGTTTGCTTTTGTGCCACATTGTACTTTCACACGGAACCTGCATATGTTTTGGCATTCTGTTCTTTTCCTGGGATTTAGTCTGAACACCATAGACAAGGTCAAACGACAATTTCCCTTGTTATACTTTCTGGCCAGGCACTAGCACCTAGACATAACACAAAAATGCAGCTGTTGTTTATGTGCACACATGTCCTATCACATAGATGAGCACATGAGCCAGGAGCACACACATGGAACGAGAGTTCTGAAACAAGAGCACTAAGTCTGCTGAGATGTAGAGCGTCCATCTGTGTATGCTAAGGTACGGGGTCTGCCAGTAATTCCAGAGATCTTTCATATATATAATCATTTAGCTTTAGTAGAAGGAGAGGGGGTTTAGGTCACTCTGCCCTATAAAATGACCCGGCTTTTCATGGTATATGGATTATTAACAATGCTAACAGTATTTTTATTATGCAATTGTTTTCTAATTGTGGCACGTATACTGCATTTCAGAGCACAACAGTGTTTAAGTAAATATTCTAAACTTCCTTAGTGTCTCCTGGTTATCTTGTTGTGGACAAGTACGAGTGAGAGAGCGAAAGGGTGTGTCCTGTTACCACGTTCCCTGAGAGGATCGAGATTGTTGTGTTCTGGGGTGCCAAATCACTTGTTTCTCTGGTAAGGGTAGAAGGGCAAATGAGGTACTATAGCCAGTCGGACTTGGACTCATTGATAGTGAGGTGGTATGGTGACTCAGTACTTACATACTGATGTTCTAGGATTCCAAGCATAGTTCGGTTCTAAGGCAGAATCCCTGCAACATGGCGCCACCATTTGGTCTGGTACTTACTTACAGGAACCCTGAGTAGTGCTTGTCCACATTATCCTAGCACCTTTTTTCTGAGATGTCCATGGTGCTAGGGATTTCTCCTCTACAAATATTAGGCAACACCTAGTTTTGTTGGTTTTTCAAGCTTGAATATTAAAAGGTTTATGCAACCTGGTTGTGCTACGCTTTGAAACCCTTTTTAGGTCTCGCCTACGCAGCGCGCATGCGCTGAATAGGAAAAAAGACCTTTAGCCATGGAGTCGGTTTTGAGGCCAAAAATGTGCATGCGTTGCATTGCTTCCAATGGCAACGCGTGCACGTTTGGCGATTCCATTGCGGGAGCGAGCAGCTGGCGCCATATGTTATCAATTATCGCGCCTTGCTGCTCGCTCCCGCAAGGGAATCGCGCAGGCCCCCTCCCCCTGCTGCCGCGCGAGGTGCGCGCGCTTGTGCTTGTTGTTTTCTTGCTCCTGGGTCCCAAATCTCGGGCTTACCGATCCCAGCCTTCTTCACCACCAAGCACAAACATCTTCCCCTCCACATCCGCTACACCCGGACGATACCACCTCTCTTTCATGGGGGAGCACACGGACCATGTGTTGCTCTTGGGCTGGTAACATTCCACCTTGTCAGTGTTTTCAGTCGTGGCATGCCAGCCAACAATAAGGCGCATAATTCCAACAGGGAGGATTATTTTAAGTCTGCTGGATTTATAATGGTAACCGTTACTTTCTGTCTATTTTAGAGGTTAAAGATAGGTAGGGGGATTTACTCCTGCACTTTAGGAGTAAGTTGGGAGCACTGCAAGAGTGATTCACAGCAAAATGTTAGCGAATGGGGCCTGCAGTGCCTAGGGACGGTGCGTGATGTACTTTGAAAGTCTCTGCACTGATCATTAGCCCACACCACCACTACCCTCACCCTTTACCCTTGCTGCATGTGCGGGCGGTGTAAAGCTTGGTAGCTCCGTAGTATATACACGAGCTGGGTCTCTGTGGCACTCAGCTGTCCGCATTGTGTGGCTAAGTTTCCCGGCACCGGCTGCATCTGGGGCTATGAAACATCTGCAAAGGTGTGCTTGGTAGACCACGTTGTACCTACGTGCATGAACATCTGGCCCTTCGTTTCTTTCTACCCGGACCTGCCAGAGGATTAGGCAGACTTTTATTTGGACAATAAACCTAAACTGACAGAATTTATGTGGGAGGAAGAACAACAAGAGCCGCCGAAGACGCAAGAGCATGACGTAATGAGGATTAGGAATATTTCTGGAAAAACAAATATTGGCCTTTCGTGTGCATGTGACTCATTTGGCACAGACATCCGTCCCTCAGCTGTTTACACTGAACATGAGCTGAGCAAGTCTGAGTTCTAATAACAGTGACCTGGATTCACACGGGACTGACCCATGCTCCCCTGGCCAAGGCCATACATAATATGACCACACAGACAGCTTCAGTGATAGAGCGCTTACCACAAGTGTCTCTTGGCGCTTAAATCCGAAGTGTTATTACCTTGTTCTGATATGTCTGCCATTATTTGGGCCTCGGGCCTTAGCACTGAACTCCCCGGCTATCTTGTGATGAACTGTTGTGACGCCCGTGTTCTGGACTGCCTCTGGTCGGGTACCGGTCCATGAGCTGTGGGCATCTGACTCTGGTTGGGTTCTGACTGAGGGCTTTGACGCACTGCTTACACAGCTGTGAGGTCCATAGCGTGGCCTTTGTGTGACAATTAGAGAAATCCTGCGCCTGGTGGTGCTGGCTGTGCGCTATCTTTGAGTTGTGTTAGTTTATGTCAGATTTCCTGTTTCATGTGCTTTGTTTGAGGGAGGGGTGTTTTGGTGACAAGTGCTGGTTGTTCTCTGGTGGGAGGTATATGGGAAGTTTTGTCTAATGTGCACCAATTGATGTTTGTTGTTTCATTGGAACAAGTGTATTTAGTATGGTCGCCTAACCGTGGGCCGACACCCAGCGAGGTTAGCGAAGGCCAATATGGCCAGATCTATCAACAGTCATAAGCACCTTAGTAATAGGGACACTAAAGAAAATGAGAGTTACGGAACAAAATGCTTGGAAGACTTTGATGTGGACTATTCCTGCCACGTTTAATGTCTCTGATAAAAACATGTCCACAGCTAAGAGTTGTTGGGGGAAACTCTTTCCATTACATGTGGAGATTTACACCTTCTGCTGCCATTCAGGAGCGTAGCTACCGTGGTGCAGCAGGTTCAGTGGTATGTGGCCCAGATGCATGAGGGGCCTAGTGAACCCTGACAATATTGTATTTTACTAACCCAACAGCACTCCTTGCTGTACTGCTGCTTCCTTGCACAAACATTCCCACATGCATGCATAGAAAGCTGCAACACTCACAGGCGGCCAGGCAAGGGAGTAGCCAGGAAAATAAAATGCCCCCCACTTGGAGCCATAGGACAATAATTGAGCGAAGTGAGTGACACCGACCCTACCTAGGAAAGCCAGTGGGAATTGTTTACCAGAGAAAGATTTGCAAATAATGTGCAAAATGATGCTTTTTATAGCATGATCTTAAAAGAACTTGACCAAAAACTGCATGTACCAGTATTGATTTCTTTCTTTTATTTGTTCCTTTCTACATCTTTTCTCGCTCTTATTTTATTCTGCTTTAATCTAGTTTTTATTTACATCTTTCTTTCCTCATTTCTATTATTCTTTATTTGCTTCTTTCAATTTTCCTTTCATTCCTTCTTTCCACATTTCTTTCCTTCTGTCTATCCTTCTTTCATTCCATCTCTCATCCTTTCTAGCCTTCTGTCCTTAATATTCTTTTTATTTTCTGTCCTTCTTTCCATGTTTCATTCCTTCTTCTCAATTCTTCCTTTTTTCTTTTCCCCTCATTTCTTCTTATAATCCTCTGTCTTCTTTCTCAGTTTTTAATCCATCTTTCTTTTTGTATTCCTTCCCTTCATTAGTTCAATCTCTTCTTTCATCCATCATTCTTCCATTTCTCTCATTTCTTCTTTCCATTATTTCATTCAGTTTTTTGCTCTCCTAATTTCTTTCCCTCCTTGCATTTTCTATTTCTTTCTTCCCTCTACCTTTTATTCCAGCTGAATTTCTTTCCATCCATCCTTCATTCTTTATTTCTTTACTTGCTTTGCTTTCTTCCTTTTCTTTTCTTTCTATCTGCTTTCCCTATTTTCATTCTTTTTCTTCAATGCCATGTTGCCATTTTTCTTTTTTTTTCTTTTCATCTTTTTCCTTGTTTACTTTGTACTCTTCTTCATTTATTTGCTCACTCCATTTGCTTCTCACATTTTTTTCTTTGGCTTTGTAATAATTCTCTTTCTCTTTGTCATAGTTTTTGGCTTCTTTAGCACCCACCCAACATCTTGCGATGACCTTCAAGTCACAGATCAAAGTAACAAAAAGTCATAAAACAATTTCATCTGCCCCAGTGGCACCCCCGCTTAAGCCAGCCCCCCCACCCCCCCCCAGGATATTTAAAAGATTTTGAAATTTTGCGGCAAAAAAATGTAAATTTTACAGCATTATTGTGGCACTTTATTTTATCACTGTATGAAGCACATCATGGTACATTGTGAGCGCCCTGTGAATACCTCAGCATTGGATGCCAGTGCAACATGCTGATAAAGTATTGTGTTTACTATTATATACTTATAGTATGTGAGGTTAGTACAGAGTTCCCAGACAGCTCTGTCAAAATACCTCCAATATGACCTACAATGGCACCACCTATTAACTGTACAGGGACCAAGGCATGCAGCTCTTCCAAGTGAATGCTCCTCAAACCTGACAGGCGGCAGCCTCTGCAGTTCTAGTTTTAAGATGCACGCATATTCACCGGGGGACCTCAGACCTGACAGACTGGTACATTTTGCTATACCTGTATGGAGAACTTGTCTGCTCATTCTGAAAAAGAGGCCAGAGGCAGAGGCTTGTGCCCAGCAGGGCCTGTGGATCTAAAATTGTGTGAAAGTGAAATAAACCAACTTTACTGGGGCCTCTTTGCCATAAGATTAAACAAGCATTGGCATAGCCAATAGGTCTCGCTTTTGGGACATTATAAGTGTTTAGCCATGCAACGGTTGATGTTGTTGCACCAAGGATATTGTGCTGCATAACTAAATACTTATAAGGTCCCAAAAGCGAGACCTATTGGCTATGCCAATGCTTGTTTGGTTAGCTATGGCTCAACCCATAGCTATTGCTGTTAATTATTGCCCGGCAGTAACTCAGCATTTAATGCAACACAGAGTTTCTAAAGCCGGGGCTGCTGTGATTTTTGCAATTGAAGCAGACGCAGCGTTCTGCTTTGAAGTTTTTTACTCTTGGGTCACTTTCTCGGCTGTTAATGCTAATACAGACACCACCAGTTCCTGCTGCATATCGCCCATATGCACTTACTGAATTTCCTCTTATCGTCCGGGAACACCAGACTTGGTTTAGTCCCCATGTGCTTGGCACTGTCCGAATGGGCTCCCTAGGTATTGAAGGGGTCCCCTGGCCGGCACTAGCGGGCTATACCCCATATTCGGATTTAGGTAATATCAATTTACTGCAGACTTGAGCTTTATATAATGTTCTTGTTGTCTTATATAGACGCATGACCCAATTTATTGCACATGCCTTGCTGGCTGGACCAACTAGGGTTGCCCTGCAGGGACAAACTCAGGTGCCTGCAGGTTATGTTATCAGTCCCGTAATTGTTCATTCAGTTATGGACAAACAACCCACAAATCATGAATAAATACTCTTTTGGACTGCCCAAAAACATAGATCAACTTGAAGCTGTTTTCCCCTTACGGGACCACAAGATAAGCACAGAATTTTAACTATGTACTTACCCAATGGCCTGGTTCCCCCTCTAGCTGACTGCAATACCTGGGTGACTATTGTTGCCACAGTTTACACTCTTTGTCATGACAGTACTTCTCCGCACCGGGGGATGGCGTTGTACGGCTACGTGATGGCGTTGACACCAGTTGTGACGTCAGTGGAGCCACATATAAGTCCCCTCCGGCGCGCGGACGTCAGTTTATTTTATGAAACCTTCCGCACCAGAACGCAGAGTCACTATAGAAACTGGCTGTGGAAACAGTGTGCCAAAATGATCAAACATTCTTGGAACAATAGTTAGAAATTAGCAATAGATGGTATGTCACCACCAGCCAAGGACTTAAGGGAAAAGACCACATAAATCACCGAAGCAGAAGCCAAGTGAAACGCTGCGCACTGGTCTATAAACCAGCCTTGCAAAAGAAAACACCTCTCACTCTACCAGTCACTCACAAATGGAAATAGATGGTACGGTAATACCAGAACAAGACCTATGAGGCAAGACCACGTGGTTTGTTGAGTCGTATCACTACACGAAACAGTGATCACTGAAGTATAAAACCAGCAGTGAAACAGGGAAATAACCCCTACATCATATGTCGTTTGCAGAGCGGGGAGGATGGGCAGGACATTAAGAAATCTGCGGCTAGACTATGTCCCTACCAGATACATCTTTACAGTAGGTAAGTAATTTTTCCATCTGATAGAGACATCTAGCCGCAGATTCCTTAACTTTTGAATTAAGTAACATAGCTATACCCAACCAGGAGGTGGGCCTGTGAACCAATCCTACAAAAGTTCCGAAAGAGAACCAATTGGCCGAAATTAGCCACAGACCAGACATATGTAGGAATTAGATGAAAAAGAGCATGGCTCCTTGTGAAAATTGTGGCAATGGCCACAGACAATGTAAATAAGAAACAACCCTGCAGGCACGGAAAAAAACAAAGTCTCAAGGGAAACAGGACAAAATCTTGCCAGAAGATCCCAAATCCTACAAAAAGTCTCAGAAAGGGCCAGACTGTCTAAACCAAAAAGGAGACCAGACACATGTAAGAAGGACTATTTATATGAACTGTGGCAAGGAACACAGGAAAGTAAAGTGAAACCGCCTGTAGGCACAGCCATATGTGACTCCAGAGAAGGAGAATAAACGTCATCCAAACACAACCATTAATCATACCAACAGTACATGATCCCAAGGATGAAGTAAATCCATGGATTAGGAAGACGAACGCCAATCCAATGTAAAGTTCTTGATAGCAAGACAGTGAAAACTAAGGACTCACAAAGGACCACTGATCCATAAGGAAATAAGTAAGAACAGAATGAACAAAGTGAAAGACGCCACAGTCATTCATTTTTTTTTTTTTTAAATCAATGGTGTCCGTCACAAAAATATGTCAAACCAAAGTACCCTCTCAATCACAGCTGAAGATGTATAATCATATTTTGTCATATGGAACAATCAATGACAGAATAAAAGGGCCATGAGTCTGAAAGAACCCTAGACAAATGATTTCTAAACAAGGTTGTAGTGGGACATGGACATAAAAGTATCCATGGAAATGTCTGACAGACTAAAAATAAGAACAAGGACTGCTAAAATCCAGACCTTCAGTACCACCTCTTGGTAAGCCTAATTCTAACAAGGATGCCAGACCTACCCGTGAGTTTCCCAAAAAACTATGGGACAAATCTAAACAACAACAAAAACCTAGACAATGTGGAGGCACTCCCCCTTTCGGAATTCTCTGAAAGGCGATACGATTTTCGTGATTGCACAAAAACTTAAAACTCCTGACAGGTCAGATTCCTGATCCCCGTTCTGACAGAGGAGGGCGTTCTGATCACAGTCAAGGAGAGTACATGCAACCGAAACAGGAAACACAACGCTCATCCGACGTTAGATAAAGAGAGAGGATAGAACTCCTCCTTATAAAGCCTCTTTTCAAAAAAAGAAAGTTGCGGTGTTAACGGAAAAGTTACTTACCTTTGGTAACAATGTATCTGGTGGAGACATAGTCTAGTCGCAGATTCCTTAACTTTTGAATTCTCCCCAGGCATTTATATTTTGTCATATGGAACAATCATTGACAGAATAAAAGGGCCATGAGTCTGAAAGAACCCTAGACAAATGATTTCTAAACAGGCTTGTAGTGGGACATGGACATATAAGTATCCATGGAAATGTCTGACAGACCTAAAATAAGAACAAGGACTGCTAAAATCAAGACCTATCCTTGAATAAAAAGAATGACCACCAGAGTGAACTGCAAGGCTCACCTAGCATGTAACCCCACAGAAGTGGAAAAGAAGAAAAACAGCATGTATAAATCCAATGCAATCTAGAAAAGATGTATCTAAAATCGAATACCAACTGTCTCTCAACAGAAAGGTAAAGATGATACAGATATAAATTGGACATAAATATGAGTATCCACATAAATACAAAACACCTATGCAAATCTGCATATTTATTGCCCAATGAATGTGTACATCAATATTAGGATACCATACATATAAGGACCAGTGAAGAAGACACTCACTGTCTCCTAAGCAGAGGCAGGCAAAACAAAGTATTGCTACATAATCGGTGCCCTTACAAAAAGCAGAATTATAACCAAAATGTACAACCATAAACCTGCCTGTACATAATAGAAACATGCACTCCCAAATAGAAAGGAGTTGGAGCTCCACAACAGGACATAACAGAACACTGAAGGGAGGGACCGAAAAGAGTTCTGCCTTCAAACAACCATATGACTTTAGCTGTCAGTAAATCAGATGAGGATCATTCAAAGAAGGAAAGGAAAAAAACTGTCACCTCAAAAGCCGGTATTTGGCAGCACTTCCCAACCTAACCTTTTAACTTAAAAGTGATGAGTGTAACGTGCTCTCAAATAAAGAACACTAGAAAAGATTTTCTTTTAAAGAAAACCACCAAAATGAAACTCAAACAATGTAGGTGTAAGAAACACCAAGAATCCCCACAGATGGATACACTTTTTATCCTACCAGAGGGGCATGGTAAACCTGCATGAATAAAAATACCTTGATGCCATACAATGGAATGTAACAAAATTAAATATGTCGCAATCTGCAATGATTGAAGAATACGCCCCCGAAACAAGCGGAGGAAAAAAACACTCCAAAAGGAGGGTACTAAAAGCTGGGTACCATCACATCTAAAGGATACAACTTGCCGAAATAAAGCAAAAAGTTACTGAAAGAAAACCATGATCCATGAAACAGAAGTTCCAATGAAATAACAGGTTAGGTCCTGTACCAATATAGAACCACGCTTAGTGAAAAGAAAAGGCAATAAGCCTACTGCAAATGCTTCTACAAGCAGGTAACACAGGTAATCCATTTCACATGAGAAAGAAACAATAGAACCAAATCTCTTGAGTGAGGATCTCCTCAGCAGAGATAACCAAAAAACCTACCTACGGGTAGGAAAAAACCCATGTAGGGCTTCAAAGAAAAACAACCTGTCATTGACAGCAAAAATACCCTAAGAACTAAGGCCTGCAAAGACAGGAACACCACATCTGGTAATAATACACTGCAAAAGCATACCATAATGCAGTTTGTTTTGAGCCAAGTTACAAACCAAGAGGAGCCTTTTGCATAGGAACATCTCCCTTAAAATACAGTAAAAGTTGAAAGAAGGAAACAGGGCTAAGGGTCTGAGCCACCCCGACTGTGCCTAAACCTACGCAAAGCAGCATCTGCATGGGCACCAAACAAATGAACGCCATCAAACGGCATGTCAACTAAAATGGACTGGACTGCCTCTGAAAATCCAGAAGTACGAAGCAAAGCTCGCAGGTGTAATGCCACAGAAGACGCTATGGCTCGACCAATCGAATCAGTGGTGTCCATTCCCCACCTAATGATTAACCTAGCTGCCGGTTTCCCATCCGAAATCAACTGACTCAGTTCATTCCTATTAGCCTCCGGAAACAATGGCAATAATTGCCGCAACAAATCCCATAAGGCATAAGAAAAACATCCAAGGACGCAAGTTGTGTTAATGGAACGTAACGCCGCACTGGTGGAAGAGAACATACGTTTTCCACAAGAGTCTTGATTTCGGGAATCTTTGTCAATCGGAGTATGAGGAAGACTATCCACATCATGGGAAGCTGTTGTGGCCTGAGCCACAAAACTGTGGTGTGTCGGTTGACGAAGAAGGCAAGCAGGATCATCAGGGGCAGGATGCTTGTGGGCAATAGTATGGTCCAGAGGCATACCAGTATCAGCTCTAGCCCATGCCCCCCAGTAAAATATCATAAAACGCCTCTCAAAAGGGTAGCACTGGCTCTATCCCTGACTGACCTGGATGAAGAACCTATATGAGGGGGGCTGTAGATTTCTCCACCGAAGGCGGAGACAAATGTAGAACATCAGCCACCCGTTTAACATATCCCTCAAGGAAGAGCTGGCTTCCGGGGCAAGGCCAGGAGGAGATAGAAGGCCAGAAGTCGGGGATGACTCTAACCCGCTTGGTTCGCCTAACTCAGAAATCCAGCAATCCATCATAGGAGGATCTGTAGGCACTGGTTGCACAAAAAGAACTCCCTCTTCAATCAATCAATCAAAACTCTTTATTTCGGCCACCAGGGTCATAAAAGTATAATCCATCACACTAACGACATACATCATAGTAAAAGTACATCCTTTATTTCCTAAGTGCATGTAAAAAAAAATATATATATATATATATATTCACTGAAAAAACCACAGGTTTCAGGGACCTTATAGTTAGTCTGACACTTCACTCGTACAAAACAAGAGCAATTCAGCTGTTATAGTTAGCTGAGCTAACTATAACTCACGCCCCCGCAATGCACTGCTGATGATGTCACATATTACATCACTCATGACATGGTCAGTGACATCACTGATGACATCTCAAATGACATCACTGATGACATCATCCACTTAATCTCTGATGCACCTACTCACACCCTAATATAACCTTTCATACACCCACTCTAAAATACAGACTACCATTCTCGAAACCATAGACACACCAATACCAGTTAGTACATACCCACTCACTGATTCCTAGGTCTACACACACATCCACTGACTCACCCATACAGTCACTCATGCATACAGTCACTCATCAATACAGCCACTATTATATGCACTCATATACCCATACAGACACTCGCACACCGCCACTCACCCATAGAGTTATTCACACACCTAGTCAGTCACCCACAGAGTCAATCACAATGACATTTACCCACCTATACAGTTATACACACACCACCTCACTTATTCATACAGATACTAACACATACTTACTCTCTTATACAATCACTGACAGAAGCACACACTCATCCATACATCCACTCTCACAATCACTCTCTCACATACAGTCACTTATATACTCCAAAACTCACATATTCTGCCATTCACATATGCAGTTACTCACACATATACCACTGAGACATCCATTCACTCACCAACAGAGCCATATGCACACTCACTCACCCATACAGCACCTCGCAGACGCACTCATGAACCCATACACCCAGTGAATCACCCACTCACACATCCATGCAGGTAGTCACACAACACACAGACACTCAGGCACCCATACAGGTACTCAGACAACCAATCAATAACCCATATAGACACTCATGTACCTATTCACCAACCCATGCAGCCACCTACACACCAACTGACAGACTGATACAGACATTCACACAGATTTGTCACTCACCCATACATTCACCCAGACACGTATAATCACTCACTTATACAGTCAGTCACACACAGACTGAATCATCATATATATATCACATTCTTAAACTTTTTAGAAATACTCACAGTCACTGGATGATGTCATCAGTGATGTCATTTGAGATGTCATCAGTGATGCCATCAGTGATGTCACTGACCATGTCATGAGTGATGTAATATGTGACGTCATCAGCAGTGCATTGCGGGGGCGTGAATTATAAGTTAGCTCAGCTAACTATAATGGCTGAATTTCTCTGGTTTTGTACGAGTGAAATGTCAGACTAACTATAACGTCCCTGAAACCTGTGATTTTTTCAGTGAATATCTAAGGTTTTTTAAAAGCTAATTTCTAACTATAACGTCCCTGAAACCTGTGTTTTTTTCAGTGAATTTTATATATATGTATTCAATCTCCCCTCACTCTTACAAGGAAGGAATCAGCACTCAGGTTGTAGTTTGGAAGTATTTAATCTGCAAAGGACGCGATCCACGCGTTTCGGCTTGTCCGAACCTTGATAACGATACAAGACGTCATTGTAGCTTCCTTATTTAAATGTACAAATGCCTCCAGTTGCCAACATTAACAAAGGACTACATATTACATTAATCCAAAAAGCTGGAGGTCATATTGGCCTGGTCACGATGCGTAAATTCAGGAATTCATACAATAAAGAAAAGAAAACAAGTGTTAATATGCACACAATATCATTTCAGCATATCTTGCCCCGTGATCGCCGTACCTGTATGTTCGTCAATGATGTAATGTCTGAGGTCATAGGCAGTGCATTGCGGGGGCGTAAGTTATAGTTAGCTCAGGTAACTATAACTGCTGAATTTCACTGGTTTTGTACGAGTGAAATCTGAGTCGAACTATAACGTCCCTGGAATCTCTGTTTTTTTCAGCGAATTTCTTTTTTTTTTTAAACGTTAAGTAAGATGCCTATCACAATGGATGGTGGGGGGTTGGAAGCAGGGCCTGGCCTGGCATTGTGCTGCCTCCACCCAAGCTTGCTGCTCCTTCCTCCCCTCCTCATTGCCATCCATTGTCCAAGTCCATTCCCCTGCTCACTCATTACAGCCCTGTGTGGCGGTTGTTTTGCCACTGGCCTTCCTGCCTTCTCTGAACAGTTAGCTTGCTGCCCTATCCACTTCCTCCCTATCCTCTGTTGTCTGAATCCATGCACTAGCCTCCTCCCTCCTGCCATGCATGGTCTGATTGCTGCCACTGCCCTCCATTTAGCATGATGTCCAAGTCCACTCCTCCTGCCCTCCATTGCCCAATTCTATACCCCATCATTGACCTCCTGCTTAGCCTCTGTGCTTAGCTTGCTGCCCCTACTCCCCTTCCCCCTGCCCTCCGATGTCTGTGTGCATGCCCCTGCTCCATCCTTTTTGCCCACCATGTTCCATGGACCTGCCCTTCCTATCTCCTCTGAGTGTTCTGTTGAGCTGCCACTCCCCTCCCACCTGCCTAGCATTGTCAGATGACTGTAACCTGTCCTCGCCACCTCCACCCTGCCTGTCCACGTTCCATGCCCCTATCCCCTTTCTCCTGTCCTCCATGGTCCATTTTACTGCCACATCCTTCTGACCTCCCTGGTCTGTTGTGCTGCAACTGCTCCTCCTGCCTGTCCCGCGTGGTCTGTTGTGAAGCCCCTTCCCCTGAACTCTCTTGTCTGTGCCCAGCTCCTACCCCTCCCTTCTATCCTCCATGGTCCTTTGTGCATGCCCCTGCCCCCTCCTTCTTGCCCATCATGGCCATTGTGCTGCCACAAACCCTCCCGCTTGCCATGCATGGTCTTCTGTGCTGCCACGGCCCCTACCACCTTCCCTGTGTGGTCAGCTAGCTGCCCCTGACCCCCTCCCACCTTCCCTCCATGGTCTGTGTGTATGCCATTATAGTCTCGCTGTTGCCCTCCATGGTGTGTTGTGCTTCTAGTGCCCATCCTGCCTGACCTCCATGGTCAGCTTGCTGCTCCTGCCCTGCCCCCTTGACCTCTGCCCTCTATTTTTCATGTGCATACCCCTAATCCCTCCCTCCTGGCTTGTCTGTTCCATTGTAATGCCCCTGATCCCTCCCTCCTGCCTTTTATGGTCCGTTATGCTGCAGCTTTCTCCCCTGTCTGTCCATTATGGTCAGCTTGCTGCCGTTGCCTCTTCCCCTCTGTTCTCTGTTGTCCATGTGCATGGTCCTGACCCCTCCCTATTGCTTTCCATGGATTGTTGTGCTGCACGGCTGTCCCGCATGCCCTGTGTGGTGTATTGTGTTGCTGCAAACCATGATTCCTGCCCTGTAAGGTCAGTTTGGCGCACCCGTCCATGTCCCTCCTGTCCTCTGTTATCCGAGTCCATGTCCCTACCCCAATTCCTCCTGCCTTCCATGATCCAATGTACCATACTTGCTAACATTTTGAACTTGGTAAGAGTGAGTTTTTGAAAAAAAACTGGGGAATTGATTTTCCCCATTGACCTACATTGAAAAAGAGGAGATTGTAGACAGGAGACAGATAAAATAAAGCCCATTTGGGCTTAAAAACATTGGGTGTTTCCTGGCTGAATCGGGTCTGTTGGCATGTATGGTTGTACTACCACTGCCTCTTCCTTCTGCCCACAATGGTCTATTATATTGCCACAGCCTCTCTTGCCTGTCCTGCATTGTTGGTTTGTTGCCCCTGCCCCCCTTTCCACCGCCCTCCATAGTCTGTTGTGCTGCCACTGCCCTTCCTGCCTGCCCAGTGTGGTCAAATTGTTGCCTCTGCACCCTCCTACCTGCCTTCAATTTTCCGAGTCCGTGTCCCTGACCTCTGCCTCTCAACAGTATCCTAATGAACAACTAGATTGCTAACATTCTATATTTATTACAAAAGTGTGGCACGCCCGACGTCATCTTGATGTAATCAAAACTGTAATACCTAAAGCATTCCCTTTCGAAATTATAGAAATGAGAGGGTCTTATTTGCATCGAAGTTATTGGTTAGTGCTCTAAAAAACTAAAATGAGGACATATTTTCTGAGTTCTCAAATAGCGACAGAGCACTTTTAAATTATTCGTTATCTTTATGTTTTTTTATCCAGTTGACCACTTGATTAAATGTTGCACTTAGGGAAGAGGATGTGGTGTTACTTCCAGAGCTGCAGACTTTGCAGCTGGGGAACCAGGTTGGAGTTTCTGCTTCAGCTCGACTTTCTGTGATTCTGGTCAAATCACTTAATCTCCCCATGCCTACAACCAAAATTAATTTGTCCTTATGTGATGTAACCAGTGCTCATGTAAAGCACTCCAATACCTGACCAGTCTGCACTATATAAAACTGCAAAAAAATAAAAAGTGTTTTCCACACTTCTGTCATTGGGCTATACATGGGCTACCTCTGGGTGATATTTGTGCTACATTTGGGCTCCTTTTTCTCTGGTGGCCATCTTGGGAGACTTCAATTCAATTCAATAAACTTTATTCGATCTGATTTAGAAACATAGATCATAAAAGTGTACATAAAAACAGTAAATCCTCTTTCTTAATACAATACAAAGAGAATTAATTAAAACCAGTAGGTAAAAACGGGTGTTACAAAGCCCGGCTCAGAGCAACTTCAGTTTAACAGAATAGTAAAGTTCAATGTTTCGCAAAATCAATCTCAAGTACTTCGTGCAAAATACGCAATAAGGGGTCCAAGTAAGATGCAACGCTCCAATACCTGACCAGTCTGCACTATAAAAAACTGCAAAAAACTAAAAATAAAAAGTATTTTGCACACCTCTGTCATTGGGCTATACGTGGGCTACATCTGGGTGATATTTGTGCTACATTTGGGCCCTTTTTTCTCTGGTGGCCATCTTGGGAGACTTATTTGTTATGAAGTTTCCTAATTTCCTCAATTACTGCAGTCTCCTCAGTAGGAAATGCTTTCAGTTTTGTACTTTGATTCCATCAAGAAGGCATTCAGATGTGTCACACATTTGCCATAAATTTAGAATCTTAGCACTCTAGTTGCTCATTAGATCACTGTAGTAAAGCTACTGCTCACCAGGGAGTTAACTGGAAGTCTGCTGCTGGTATTGAAAGTGCATGTTTCAGTCTGCATGTCAGAATCTTTTGATGAAATAGAAGAGGATTTGAGAAGTCACTCAAAATGTGCCCTAATTTTTCTTTCTGCAGCACTAATCAATGTCTATGGCAAAATGAACCCCCTCATATTGTTCCTTTTTAAATTGAATGTTTTAAGTGTTACCAGTTTATTCCAATCAAGATGGCTTCAGGTGTGCCATACTTTTGTCATAAGTAAGACTGTTAGCGCTCTAGTTGTTCTTTAGAACACTCTGGGAAGCTGCAGTAGAACACAAAGGAATCAACCGACAGTCTCTGCCCTTGTTGGATGTACATGTTTTACTGAGAATGTCTGACTTCATTCTCACATGACTGAGAAAGATAATGTGAATTTACAGACAATATGCTCTCATTTTAGCTTCTGGAGCACCTTCCAAAACTCTATGGGAAAAGCATGAGAAAATAGTTTTCTCTCAAACATGATCCATGATATTTTCACAGGGTAAAATCACCTTAGAACACACCACAATTCCTAAAATTAGTATGGTATCATCAACAAATGATTTATAATGTAACTAAAGTCTATTATCACCCTTTATATGTTCTCCTTTTGGTGACCCTCAAAACCTTCCATTCACTACAATGCATTTTAATGGGGTGCTATCATGTATATTGGTCCCAAGATGGCTGCCAACACTTCTGGATGAAGTGCTGACAGCCAACCAGATCTCACGATGAGATGTGTGGTTAGGTTCCGCCAAGATATATACATTTCTTTTTCCTTTAGTATTTAAAAAACTATTGAACGGATTTACACCATTTAAAGCAAAGAATGCACTCTGGACCAAGAGCTACCTTTCTGTCGAATTTGGTGTAATTCCGTTAAGCAGTTCAGGCTGTAGCCGTGACAAAAGTTTCCTATGGAAATTAGCATTGAGAAAACACGTTCTGGGACCCTCCTTTTTTCTCTGCCCCCGCTGGACGAATCACCCCGAAACTTTCAAGGCAGAAGCTTACCGGAGCGCCCCATTAGTTTTGAAAATTTCGCAAAGATTCGTCAAACGGCCCAAAGATATTATATATATATATACATAATTATATGCACATACTTGTAAAAATGAGACATCATTAATAGGGAAATGTTAAAAGAGAAAAGAAAAATAACCCAAATTGGGTCCAAATAGGAAACGCTGAGATGTGAATCGTCAAACGGGAGAGCGTCCTAAGCCTTTTTAACCCCTTCCTAATTTCCTTCCACAAACTGTTCTTATGAAGCCCCCACAGAACCATGAATTATCGGCTCCGTAAACGACGTCGATCAACGGCGACACAGCGCCATATCGACCTTGAGATTAGAAAGTGGAAAGGTGTCGGATGGTGCTGATACCGACAAAATGAGTCGACGGGATGTCGACGCCTCAAGACTCTCAGCGGGGCCGTGCACCGAATCCGGTTCGGAGCCTTCTGGTGCCAATGAAACATATTCCGGAGGAACAGCTGACTTTGCTCCAGAGTCAGTCGACGACACAGATGTGAATCCCGAAGGGTTGTGCACCAGAGTCACTGTGTCTAAGGGCCTAACTGCAGCCGAAGATGAACCCGTCATCGAGGACGCAGTCAATGCACCCATCATCTCCATGGGGCCCTGGGGCGCTCCAGAGGAAGGTGAGGACCCAAATATGACATTAAGAGCATCATAATACTCTTTCATCTGTGCCCGAGTCGCCCTGGCTCCAGGAAAAGCGGGGAAGCATGGAAGCAACTCTTGTGCATAGTCCTCAGCACGAGGGCGTGAGGAGCCACTTGATACCATGTCATGAGTCGAAGAAGCCCCGGAAGGCAGCGACTTTGATCGCTTACGACAACACTGACTGTGAGACGTGGACAGGGACTTGGATCGCTTCTGCCATTCACTGGATGCTGAGCGACACCCAGGAGAACGGCCTCTGGAATGTCTCCGTTGCTGAACCACAGTCAACTGATGTTAAGGAGAACTAGAAGTCCTCGACAACCACACGACCAGGAGCTTCATTCGTCGCTCCCGCAGCGCCTTTGGTTTCAGCAGTTGGCATGCATCACACTCATCATCGTTGTGGGACTCGCCCAAGCACCACATGCATATGGAATGAGGATCCGTACCAGACATCTGTCGATCACAAGATCCACAGGATTTAAATCAAGAAGGCATAGAGAGCTGACACACTGTTTCAGATGAAAAATTGTCACAGCAGGCCGAAAAACGGCCAGAGATACGCTTCTCCGGATCCGAGTTACAGAGCTGGAAAGAAGAAACTCACGCTGCGCGCCGGAAGGGACTTGTATGTGGCTCCACTGATGTCACAACCGGAGTCAACCTCATCACAGAGCCGTACGATGCAGTCCCACGGCATGCAAAGGTACTGCTGAAAAATTTCCCGATCCAATCTGACGCCTGGGGAGAATTCAAAAGTTATGGAATCTGCAGCTAGATGTCTTTATCAGATAGCTAAATATGCCACTGACGGTGAGAACCCTAGTCCTGAACAGGAGTTGAGCGGTAACTCTCCTCGACAGTGTGGCAGAGGTCACCATAGTCCGCTGGAATCTCCACCAACTTCTGGTAGCGAAAGCAACTAAAACATTTATTACAGGTGAAACCGCAGACACCCGCGTAGCCCCCTGGACAGATAATATTTTTTAGATATTCAGACTGAAGATGTTAAACGCACCATTAAAGCAATCTTCTGGGACAATTTAACTACATCTTATCATATTCCCTTGGCGAAAGGTCGACTGACCCCCACCTTTTGTTCACGCATGCCCACAGGGAGAGGATGTCATTCTCCCTTCTTTTTTGCATCTTGTGCCTTGTAGGAAAGTGACACTTTTTTCATGGTTGCCCCCCACTTTTTGCCTAAGGTTGATGTACTTTGACTGAGTGTGCCCTGGGTTCCTGCCAACCAGGTACCCAGGGCCTAAGTTCTTTCCCCAAACTGTACTGTTGCAAAACCCAATTGGCAACTGTCTAGCCACATGTAAGCCCCTTGTAAAAGGTACCATGGGTACCAAGGGCAGTGTGACCAGGGAAGGCCCCTAAGGGCTGCAGCACTTATTGTGCCACCCTAAGAGGCCCTGTACCCTTACACACACACACTGCCATTGCAGGCTGCGTGTTTTGGTGCATCCCTGTGTGCCATGCCTGCACTGCCCTGGCATAGGTGAGCCACCCCTCTAGCTGGGTGCACTATACCAGTGGTGAGGGTACAGGTGCATGAGCCCTATACCCCTACAGTGTCTAAGTCAATTCTTAGACATTGTAAGTGCAGTAATGCCATAAAGAGTATATGGTCTGGGAGTTTGTCATTACGAACTCCACAGCACCATAATGGCTTTACTGAAAGCTGGGAAGTTTGGTATCAAACTTCTCAGCACATTAAATCCACACTGATGCCAGTGTGGGCTTTAATGAAAAATGCACTCAGAGGGCATCTTAGAGATGCCCCCGAAAAACGACCTAACTCTAGTGTCCTGGCTGAGTGGCTGCTCACTAGCTGCCACCACCAGACATGTTTCTGGACGCCTGGGTTGAGAGCCTGACACTCTCAGGGTCTTGAAACAAAGCACATCCTAGGATGAGGTGCCAAGACTCCTGCCCCAGGATGGGCAGGGTCCACGAAGGAGAAGCTTCAATGGCCTGCCGCCTTTGTGAGTTACCCCAGCCATTTGCTACTCCCAGCAACTGGCCCCACTGGTTCTGACCGACACTTTGGGAGGGAGAATCAGCAGGAAAACCAAGTTATGAAGAGAGGTGTGCCCACCTTTGCCAACCCCGCCCCTCAGGTGGGGGAGGCGAGGTGAAACACAGCTCTCAATCCCCGCCATCTTGCAGATGGGGGGGACCCAGCCAACCAGAGTGAGTCTTATGCCCACCTCCCACTGGAGGGTGGCATAATAGGGGATGTACCTACCCCATGGCAGGGACCTACTGGTCCCGACCTGTACCTACCTGCAACGCCCCTAAATTTAGTATTCAGGGGCAACCCTGAACCTCGCCTCCTCAGATCAGAGCCTCCTGATCAGGGACCTGCTCTCTCCCTCGCAGCTCCGCTGTTGTGCCGCTGACCCCGCCGCACCTAGGTTCGAGTCCCCTCACAGGTTCGAGTCTACCCCTGTGATTGTGCCCGTTCTGTCTCTCTTATTTGTTTTTTGAATATCCTGTAATTGATTGTGCCCGTTTTGTTTTCTTGTCTTGTTTTGGAATTTCCTGTATTCTGCATTATTCTGCCTGCTGCATTCATTCTGTGCCTGCTTGCCCCTAATGTTATGTCCTCCGTGCCCGCTTGCTGCCCTTTTTCACCGCTGCTGCCCCCGTGGCCCCTCCCCCCTGCCGGTCCTGCTCCCGCCTCCCAGCTGCGTTATCCCTCCCCTCTTCCCTATTTAATTGCGGCCGCTATGCAGCCACGCCGCTTGCGTGCCAAAGGTGCACCACAGGCAAGCTCGTCTGCGCCTGTCCGTGACCTGACCGCGACCAGCGCCAGGGACCCTGGATCTCCATCCCCCCACCGCTACGACTCAGCTGCCCTCCTCGCACTCAACCCCGGAAGGAACAACAACTGCCGAGCTGTCCACGCCGAACACCACCCACGGCCACTGCCGCTGAACTTTCACCACCCTCTGCACCGCCACGGCCTCCGCACCCACGCCGGACACCAACACCACCAGAACCCTGAAGTGCATCCTCCTCAACGTGCGCTCCCTGCATTCACACTCTAGAGATCTGGGACCTCCTCGACACCCTCTTGCCAGATGTCACCTTCTTCACAGAAACCTGGACCAACGCCTCCTCCGCCCCCGACATCGCCACCGCCCTCCCCGACGGATACAAGATCCAGAGGAAAGACCGCTCCACCTCCACCGCAAACGACTCCTCCACCACCACCGAACACCTTCACTTCCAGATCCAGACCAGCCCTAGAACCACCCTTCGCGGCACCCTCACATACAGGCCCCCGGACCTCGAACAGCATTCACCACTATCATCACCGACCTCGTCGCACCCCACGCCAACGCCTCCACTGACTACATACTCATCGGAGACCTCAACTTCCACCTCGACAACTTCAACGACCCAAACTCCTCTACCCTCCTGGACAACCTCGCCAACCTCGGACTGCAACAGCTCGTCACCACCCCCATCCACAAGGCAGGACACACCCTCGACCCCACCTTTGCAGGAGGCAACAACATCCACTTCAGCCACACCTCGCAGCCCCTCTGGACGGACCACCACTGGGTTCACTTCCACGTCAACAAACCCACCGCCCCAAACCTACACCCCGCCCACCTCAAAGGAACTGGAGCAAGGTCACTGAGGAGCACCTCCACTCCACCCTCAACCACGACGCCCCCTCCACCCCGAACAACGCCAACCTCGCCGCCAAAGAACTACACAGATGGATCACCAACTGCGCAGACGAACTTGCACCCCTTCGCATCCCCGACAGACTGCGCCCCAGGAAGCCCACCTGGTTCACCACCGACCTCCAAGAATCCCGACGCACCTGTAGGCGTCTCGAAAAGAATTGGAGGAACAGCAAATCATCGGATGACCGCACCACATACAAGAACGCTGTGACAGAGCACCACCGACTCATCAGATCAACCAAAAAGACCTTCATCCCGAACAAGATCGCCGCCAACTCCAGCAATTCGAAGGAACTCTTCAGCATCATTCAAGAATTCACTAAACCCCCCAGCGAAGCCACGTACATCACCCCCTCCCAGGACATCTGCAACAAGCTCAGAACCTACTTCCATCTGAAAATCAAGTCCCTCTACGACAACTTCGACGAACTGTCAACGGACGGCGAAACCACACACTCCCCCTGCAACGCCAGTCAACCCATCATCTCAGCCAGGACCCCAGCCACCACAGAAGACACCAGTGGCGGCTGGTGACATTTGAAAGTGTTGGGCATAAAATAATTGTTGTACAGCACTGTGGCGAGCGAGCGTAGGGAGCGACCCCGAACAACCTATGGGGGGTTCGGGGGGCTTCTCTCCCCGAGAAAATGTTGAAAAAGAGTGGACAAATGGTGCATTTTCAAGCAAATTTGAGAAATTAAAATAATAATAATACATTTAAATGACCTAACACATGAAATCAAGTTGGAATAAAGTAACTAGAAGTAGCAATGAGAAGTAGACCTTAAAACATGTAAAATAAATTACAGCATGGGTTTTAGTGAAATGTAAGGTGTAATATAATGACTTTCTCAAGTAAATGTGCTGGAGATTAGACTCCCAAAAGAGTTGATCTCTTATTTAAATAAGTGCATGGCACACATACTTTGAGATGAGGAGGCATAGTTATTAACATTTTCTAATACGAGAGTGGGGCCCGCTCTCCGTCCCACGGCTTGGCCAGCCTAATCAGTGTCAGGCAACACACCTGTGGGGCTGTTAGCTCGCAGCACTACCTGCTGGAAAATTAAATTACTGGCCAATTGAAAGTTTTTGCTTTTATTACAAAACAAATTCAGCCAAGCAACAACTGTAACTAGCCTTCCCTGCATTAAATATGTTCACAGCAGCACACTAAAGTTGGTCATGCAAAGCCCCTTTGAAAAAACGGCATCATATGACTGGCTGTAGAGAATAGCCGAGATATATATAAGTGTTGCCTATATTTTGTGTATGATCACTCTAATCGTAACGATGCACCTTCAAATTGACACCGTTAAACACCCATCTGATGTAACCAAGTGCCTTTCATTTAATAAATTCACAATTGGAAACTAAGCACAGCACCTCTGATAGAAGGACTAAAAATTACAAAAGTATCTATTGTACAGCAGCATTCCAAATTTTTCTTTGCCCCTTAAATTAAATAAATAAAACCGACACCATCCAGGGGGCTTTACAGACCCCCGCCGCCCTCTCAAAATTACCAAAAAGTACCAAGAAACAAAGCCTTAAATTCACAAACATGACAAGCGCCACCTAGTGTATAAACCTGACACGAGGCGCTGTCACAGCACAACGGAACTATTCATGCCTCGTTATGCGATCAAAAAACTCAGTTAACCGTTCATAGGAACACATTATTAAATACCAAAACACGAGTTTCTCAGAATCTGAGAGAAGGGCGTGGTAAATCGACTTCATGAGCTTGTCTTTGTAGAAGCATAGTGTAACTAAGTAACTATATGTTCATCGTTATCACCTTCTGCTTATACAAAAGAGCCTTCATCCCCGCTCTCCAAACCCCCCACTCCACCTCATATCGCCACGCCCTAAGTAATCTACGCAGCAGAGAAAATAGGTCCCCTGTCCTGCCACCAAAGGTAAATATAGCGCCATCAGCAGTGGAACCACCTATGTCTCCCCCTGTATAATGTACATGCCGACATCTGGAGATTGTATTTGCCCTTTGACTTGTCCTAGATGGGAGAGCTAGTTAGGGAAAAAAGTAGTAAAATAAAAGATGATAGATATCACCTTTTTTGGCTAAAAGCGTGAGAGTCCCTAGAAAGGGGAGCTTTACAATCAAGGGTCGCAATTCTCCTGGAAGGTTGGGGCCTGAGTAACAGTTAAACCTAGAAGTCCCAGTCTGGCCAGTTTTCCCACTCAAGTGTAAATTGCACTTTAACGATTAGAAGTGGGTTCTGTCCCACCCAGTTGCACAGGGTGTATTGTGGGACACTGAACAGATGAGTTCACCAAGAAAAGCAAGTATGCTCGACTTGTTAAAAAAATACGATCTACAACTAACGTGCACCATCAGACATCAGACATTCCCACATATATTATTAGACTGTAAAAATAAAGTACACCCCTGCCCTTTCCATGGCCTCTTGACGCTGTAACTGGGATTTTGTGTTCACAACAGCTGATTATATGTCGCACGATCTCAGGTTCCACGAAATTCACCCAATGGAACATAGCACACAAACAGCCACTTTATTTGTATTTTATGTTTCTGCTTCTCGCACTGCGAGAAATAGTGGGGCGACGCCCCCACGCCCCAATGGAGGAGCCGCCACTGAAAGACACCGAATCAATCATGAAAGGCATCCACTCAGGAGCACCCACGGACCCCTGCCCTCCTCGCATCTTCCACAGAGCCTCCGCCACCATTGCACCGGAACTACGACGCACCATCAACACCTCCTTCAAAACCAGCATCTTTCCAGACGACTGGAAATGCGCAGACTTCAAGCCCCTTCTCAAGAAACCCTTGGCAGATCCTTCGGACCTCATGAACTACCAACCCATCTCCCTCCTCCCCTTCGCAGCCAAAGTCACCGAGAAGACCGTCAACGCCCAACTAACAAAATTCATCGAAGAGAACTCCATCCTCTACCCCTCACAATCCGGATTCCGCAGCAACCATAGCACCGAGGCTGCCCTACTCGCCGCCACAGACGACATTCGCACCCTCTTCGACCAAGGCCACACCGTGGCCCTGAATCTACTTGACCTCTCCACAGCTTTTGACACCATCTCCCACCGCTCTTTCGCTGCCAGACTCCATGACGCCGGCATACATGGAACCGCCCTCGAATGGCTCCGCTCCTTCCTCACCGGCAGAACCCAAAGAATCAGACTGCCACCCTTCCTCTCCGAACACACAGAGATCAACTGCGAAGTACCTCAAGGATCATCTCTCAGCCTGACGCTCTTCAACATCTACATGGCCCATCTAGCCACCATCGTCAGACAGCATAGACTCAACATAGACTCCTAAACCGACGACACCCAGCTCATCCTCTCCCTCACAAAGGATCCTGTCACCACCCGACTCAGCTTCCAGGAAGGAATGAAGGACGTTGCATCCTGGATGAGCAGCAGCTGCCTGAAGCTCAAATCGGAGAAGACTGAGGTCCTCGTCCTCGGACCCTCTCCCACCGCATGGGACAACACCTGGTGGCCCACCGCCCTCGGCAGCCCACCCAACCCCAAGGACCACGCCCGGAACCTCAGCATCATACTCGACTCCTCCCTCTCCATGACCCAACAGGTCAACGCCGTCGCCTCCACCTGCTTCAACACCCTCTGCATACTTTGCAAGACCTTCAAATGGATCCCCCTCGAATCAAGACAGACCGTCACCCACGCACTCATAACCAGCAGACTGGACTACGGAAACGCCCTCTACGGTGGAATCAACAAGTCTCTGCTCTGCAGACTCCAGACCATACAGAACACCGCAGCCAGCCAGACTCGTCCTCTGCATCCCTCGACAAGAACACATCTCCCAACACCTGCGAGACCTCCACTGGCTTCCCGTCGAGAAGAGAGTAACCTTCAAGATACTCACCCACGCCTACAAATGCCTCCACAACACCGGACCGCAATACCTCAACGAAAGAATATCCTTTCACGTATCCAAGAGAAACCTCCGTTCCGCCAACCTCACTGAAACCCCGTGCATCCGCAGAGCCAGAACGGGTGAAAGAGCCTTCTCCTACATCACGGCCAAGACCTGGAACGAGCTCCCGGTCGACATCAGACGCGCCCCCTCTCTGCATATCTTCAAGAAGACCCTCAAGACCTGGCTCTTTGACTGACCGGAGCTGCTTATTCCTCTCCCTTCCCCCCCCCCAGCGCCTTGAGACCCTCATGGGTGAGTAGTGCGCTTAACAATTGCATGATTGATTGATTGATTGAGAGCCAAAAAGAAGCAAGAAGATGAAGGACCGAACAGCCCTGTGGAGAGAAGAACACCAACTGACTTGGCCCCAGTCCTATCAGCCTGTCCCGACCTCAGACTCCTCCAACAGAACCTCTGTGTGCCCTGCAGCCAGCAGTCCGTGAGAACCCAGAGAACCTGCCTTTGCAACTAAAAAGTCCGGTGCTCCAGTGAGCACCAGACCTGCTCAAAACCAACCGACTCTGACTCCGGGCGACTCCGTGAGTCTCTACCACTCCGCTCCCAGCGCCCTGAGCCAGCGGGAACCAACACCCTAAGGTGGTCCTCCCAGCGATCCTATCTTGGATCCCAGTGACCCCTGAACCTCAACAAGCTCCAAAACCAAACCTGCAGCCAATAACTGGAAGGTCCCCCTAAACCTCGACCTAAGGCGACACCCTAATCGACTTCGTAACCGAAGGGGTCCAGAAAGAGCAACTGCGACCGTCCGACCGACTCCATCACCGAACGCTTGCGGTCCCAGGACGACAACTCCCAAAGACCCCATTCACCTCAACAGCAGCTGACCGACTCCGAGGTAACTGCAACCGAATCTGCAGCATCAGCCAAGACTACATCGTACACCCGGCCACCCCTGTGCCGCTGGTGGTGTAGTTCTTGTGTTGGCCATTGGGCCCTACAGTGCTGGCCTTGACCCCAGAAGCTTTTGTTCCCCAATCTGGTGGCCTGCTCATCCAGTCCTCAAGCCCACAACCGTGCTTAGCCCATTGGCTGTGTGGTCCCTGCACTTTGCACCTGGCCACCTCTGTGCCACTGGAAGTGCGACTAGAGTGCCCATTTGACCGAATCTTTCCCATGGAATCGTAAACCCAGTTCTGCCTTCTCAGGACTAAATGTGGCTTGTGAGTAATACTGTAAACCTGTATTAAGTTTGCAAAACACATTGTTTCATTTTTCTTTTTCTCAGGAAATGCACCTGCCTTGTATCTACAGACACCTGGCTGTGTAAGAATACTAATTTTGATTATCTGCAAATACAAAGTAATTCTACTGTAACTAATTAACTGCATTCCAACTGTATTTAAACTGCATATGCTTGCAAAGTATTCTTCTGCTTACCTGTACCATGCCTGGTATGGTTCTAGAAAATAAATATAACTAAATAACAAATCAATTGGTCAGAGTTCAGTCCTTGAGTTTGTGAAATCATTTCTTGCCTGAGTTGTACAATAAACACTTAGCACTACCCTCTGATAAGGGCTTACAATCGCCCACACTACCACAAAAAGAGAGTAAGGTGCTATCTACTTTAACCTCTGTCTACCTTTGGGGATCCACTGGACTCTGTGCACACTATACCTTACTTTGGTATAGTATATACAGAGCCAGCTTCCTACATGCCTGACGAAGTCAAACAAGCTTATGCTTCTGAATGGGCCCTTGCTCTGGCCCCTCTACACTATCATAACCATACAGGTTGGGATAAGGATTCTCGTTACCATGTTATTCCTATACGATCGACACCTCAGGTACAACCTCAGTATCCTATTAAACAGGATGCAAAAGCACCCGTTAAGGGCATTCTTTCCCAACTGGAGTACCAGGGAGTAATTGAACCCTGCGTCTCTCAAATGATTTTTTTCTGGTTTTAAAACCTGATCATTCCTATTGCATTGTCTTAGATTACAGATATTTGAATAGTCATACTCGCACATTTGCCGTGCAAAATACACAAAGTACTGCATTGATAAATAATATCGTCCATAAAAAATATAAAACCACTTTGGACATTTCCAACGGTTTTTTCAGCCACATTTTGGCTCCAGAGAGCCGAGACTAATCTGCGTTTAGCACCCTCGTTTTTCACAGACGCTATGCCTAACTCCCCATGGGATATAAGCACAGCCCGGGAGTCTATGCGGCACAAATTATGTTGATTCTTCATGATATCGACCCCGACGCTCTGTCCCATATGAATGATATTTACTTAACAACAACAAATTAAACCCTCATTTAGCTAGAGTAGACAGCATAATATCTCGTTTGCAGACCTTGGTTGCAAGTTTAAGTTTAAAAATCTTACATTGCCTTTCTTAATGGCCTTTTCTTAAGATATGAACTAAACAATGAAGGAAAAAGTCTTGCCCCTTATTTTTTAGAAAAGTGGACTAAATTGCAGCCTTCGAGTACAGTTAAAAAATTGCAGTCTCTGCTTGGATTTTTTAATTTTGGCAGGACTTATATACCTGACTATGCCCAACGTGTTAAACTTCTTTATGCCTTAATACTCCCTGATTTTTCTGCTTCCTGCTGGACATCTGAGCATACTGAAACACTCAGATCTTTACAGTCTGACGTACTTGAAACATGCCATTTATATACACGTGTCAATTCTATGAACTTGGTCATCTGGGTCTTGCCGGGTGCGATTGGATTTACTTATATCACCTTTAATGAAGGTGAAACAATACCCATGACATATAAATCGCATCTGCAGAATGGCGTTTTGCTTCTACTGAAAAGATTCTAACTGCCGTACAAATGGCCATCCTGAAGGAACGGTCACTTGTTCAAGGTAAACGCATTATTGTTGTTTCACCAGTGCCTGTCTTAGAGGCTGTCACGAAAGCTAGAGTTCCTAATGCAAAAGCCATCCACCCTCATTGGATACAATGGGCTATGTCCTTA
The DNA here is from genome assembly GCA_963921515.1 of Calotriton arnoldi. Taxonomy (NCBI): domain Eukaryota; kingdom Metazoa; phylum Chordata; class Amphibia; order Caudata; family Salamandridae; genus Calotriton; species Calotriton arnoldi. The sequence continues at coordinate 465,245 of CAWUFW010004415.1, read as the reverse complement.
ACAGCCGTGGACGTCGACTTTGTCTTTGACCCTTCTTTGCAAACACAAGACTTTTTGCAATATGAACATGTTCATCCTTTGCCTTCTTCAATTCTGCCTCTTGACCAATATAACTCCATTATTTATAATGAATGATATGCACAACCAGCTATAAGTTCTAAGCAGCAATATTCTGCTGCATGCACCATTGCCCTAGGCACTATTTCCAATGGCATCATTCACCTTCAGACTACACGCACACAGTCTCTTGGGGACTGCACTGCACAGTTGGCTGAATTGAAGGCTTTACTTCTTACACTTGAAAATATGGATCCTAGATTCCCCACACTTATAGTGTGAGATTCGTATTACTGTGCACAGTCTTTTAATGATTATTTAAATTTTTGGAAACAAAAGGACTTCAGAGATTGTAAAGGTAGCACAATCAAGCAAAAACTGCTTTGGGTTAAGTTGGCAGATCTTAAGGATAAATTGCAACAAGCTCATGTTATACATACAATGATCCATCAACGTATGGGAAGACGCCGTAGGGAATTCTCTGGCTGATGAAGCGGCCAAATATGCAGTAGACACAGCTAAAATAGCAGCAGTAATACGCTTTAAAACTCGTATTGATAATTATATCCTGGCTGCTGTGAATGTATTTAAAAGCGGTAACCCTTTACCAAAGGGCTTTCCTTCAAAATATTCTTATCATTTAAATGATCAAAACGTTCCTTTTGTAACTATTCCTGAAGTTGGTGATTGTGTGATTCCCAACACAGACCAAAGACATGATTTGATTGTAGCCGTCACGAAGGTATGGCTTCTGCTCATGCCGGTGTGGCTGCCAATATTTTGCTCTTACAGCAACGCTATTGGTGGCAAGGTTTATACCTACAAATCAGAAAATGTTTTAACTTGTGACATATGTCAACAAATCAAAAGTTTAACTGTGTCTAGTCCACCACAGACATATATGTTTATTTCCAATCAGCCGTTTGGATGCATTTATTTGAATCATTGTGGTCCACTGATTTTAGATACTGCATTTAAATATATTTTGGTTGCAGTTGATTCTTGCTCTAGATTCCTCTGGGTTTAGCCACAGCGCTCAACTGATGCTCGAACTGTTATTAAAGACTTGCAAGTCTTTGTCAGGACATATGCCTGTTGCGAATTCCACTTGGACCAAGGTCTGGTATTCGCTTCTAAAGCGTATCGTGATTCGGTGAAGTCCACGGGCGTGCAAGTGCATTTTTCTTCTCCGCATAGACCTGAGGGCAATTCTGTTGTGGAGAGACTAAAGCATGACTGAAAGCAGTCCTTAACGGCTAGAGTATTAGGTAAAGGCCGTGGTAGGTTGAACCATCTATATGGGGTTCAATGAGCTTTAAATAACCTCCCTAAAAGATCTCTGGGTGGGCGGACCCCGTACGAAGTGATTTATGGCATCAAGATGTATGTTACGGACATTGATGTCCAGACGTTATGGCGGATGCCGCAACCTTTGACGTAGATAACCATTGCGCTGTCTTGCAGGACCTACAAAAGTTCTGTGATGATCAATCTTGCAAACACTTGCCTGAGTCACACTCTTCCAGTGCTGCTGATCAAATTCAGGTTTCTGTCTGGCTTTCAAAAATGGGAGATCTGGTTCGAGAACAGGTGACCATCAAAAAGGAATTCGGCCCAACGTACCGTGCTCCTGTTCCAGTCCTTGGCCTTCAAGGTACCCAAACTGCAATTTTGCCACCTCTCCCTAGATATAAAGACAATCGTTTTGCCTCAATTGGACATTTCAAAGCTCACCATGTGGCTGATACTTCATAGTATGCCAAGACTTTTCTTTACAGCCTGTAAGCACCACTGATGCTGATACTCCCTGGCTGAGGGAGGGTGAGGCTGAGTCCTCCACTGACAATTTTCCTGACACGATACTTGCTTCTAATATAACGTCTTCTACAATAGCTATCATTTATAATGTTCCACCATTGGAGAGCCCATCCAAATTGGCCTTTTCAAGTCCTACTGCTGAGTCACACCCTTCTGTTTTTCAGCTGAGTACCTCCAGTTACTATATGGATCAGGATAATTTTTCTTCAGACAGTTCTTCTGTTTTGTACATACCTCCAGGACAGATCTGTGTTTTTATTTCATGGTAAAACCACACTTATCTCGTCCCTTCTTGGATATATGTATGGATCATACTCTCCTTGGTTTTTTTGTTCTTGAGGATTGGATTTGTGACTGTTTTTTTCCTACTGTTCAATGACCATTACTTCCCGGAATGTTCTGCTACAGAATTGGTCAACGGAGTTTTGGTCCCCCATTCTTTATAGCATAAAATGAAAAGAGACTTGTCCCTCGTTAACATTTCAGCCGTTCCAGTGACTGATGGAATTGTTTGGGATAAAGTCCATTTCGACATATTCGGGCCGACAAAGATACTGCAGATACCATATGCATTCAAAGATTCTATGGGTGATGTAATAGTACCTGGGTTACATTCAGATGATTGGGATGTTGACACTGTAAATTCTATACTTTCTAAATTAGAGTAGTACACTGTTTTTGAATCAGAAGGTTTACACCTTAATTCTGATAATTATGCTGAGATGTTCTGCTACCATGATTATGGACACCGTTTCTTACACAGAACTGGTAGACAGCGTCCCCATTTTAACTATGCCCAGTGGGAACATTGTCCAACTCTCCCTCCAGAAAGCTGCAAAAAGATAAATACACTTATTTCACGGAATATGATGCTTCAGACCCCATGTCATATTATTTTAAATTAACTTGAACACCACCAAATAAATATATGCTTACTCAAATTAAACTTATATATACTACTATGTTCCTCAATCAGTTGGCCCTTAAAGGTTATGATTACTGGAAGGACACCATTGATTTGAAATCGATTTGGGGTACCCAGTCCTGGCAGGTTCAAGGCACGGAAACCTTATTTCAAGCCTGTTTAATTCTCACACACATGATTTTCCGGAATGAAACAATCCAGCAGAGTACTTGTCTGGGAATGGCTAAAATTAAAAAAACATAATGCCCTGACCATTCCCTCTGTTGCTCGCTTTGATAATTGGCAAAGTTTCACAAATTACACAGAAGATTAATTAAATAATATGGTGCAGAACAGTACATTTAATTCTTCGTTTTCGAGTCTTGGCGGGTGGTTATTGTGGCCATTGGACATAAATGGTTGTCATGCCCGTTATCTTAATTCCACACCTGGGTTTAAATCAAGCAGACCTGATCCCCGATGCTCTCAGTCAACACATTCTGGTATTATTACCACCTACTCTGTAGGAAAGTTATGTCAACAATAGTTGGAACATTCCAAACTGTCTGCAGTAAAACAACATCTTTCTCTCCTGTCTGAGGACATGAATTTATCAGATTTTCTTGTGGGTCCAAAATCCCCAGGTTCTAAAAGATTTATACATGCTACTTATAATGAAATATGGAAATTATCACAAATGGAAGCTGCTGCACGTTTGAGACACATAGACCAAGATAATTTGGACAAAGTGCTAGCTGTTGTTGATAATAGTATTAATACGCTGTCATCTCATATTTACAACTTAAACAACATTGTGTCATCTGTTATTGATATTGTGCAGAGTGACATGTCAACGCTGTATCATGGGCAAAGTCAGCTTAGATCTATTATGCAGTTTAGCTGGACGCTTCAAACACTTAAAAATGGGCATGTTCCATGGCATTATTTGAATTGTACTGATTTGTTTTCACCTTTTCATTTAACACGTAATCAACAATTGATGGCCATGAAGGACACAACCTATACAATGCTGCATTTAGAAAAGTTAGAACAACTCCCATTCACTATAGCTGAAACGCCTTCGGCAGTGTGGTTAATACACAAAGTTATTTCACTACCTATTTGAACATTTCAATTCACAGCTTCCATTAAACATTTTCCTGCAACTCCACTGTCAGACATTCACTTGTTTGTAAACACGTAAAACCTCACGGTGCATGTAACACTTTGGCACCTAATTTAGCTTATTATTTAAAAAGAATTCCTGTTCCTGCAATTCTTTCTTTCATTGCAGTACTCTCTAACTGTAGTTATCTCATGCTTAATGAGCAAGACTGTTCTGGAATACTGGCTGGAGTCCCATAAATTTTGTCCATTTCCAAGTTAGTCACTTGTTGCAACAATGACTTATTTCCCCCTCCGCATGGGATTGTAGATAGCTCACTATGGCCTTCCATTCCAACTTTGAAGGCAGACTTCAACAAACTAAGCAGACTCAAAGCATTTCAGCAAGAAGTAACTCTTAAATCTGCTCGCAAGACCTTCGAATTTCAGGTGGCTAGAACTTCTAGTGAAATACAGTCATTGTTAAACACTAACCTTACCCTGCATTTCGGAGTATTAGTGCATCAAATCTTTAATGCCTCCAGTATAGCCGGCCTTGTACACTTTTTTAAAGTTGTAGGCTTGGGTCTCGTTAGTTCTTTTCAGACCATTTTTGAAGTAATCCTGGCTTTTATACACTCCATTTTCTCTAGTGTGTTCAGAGGATGACCGTTGCTGTTATTTCTAATCTGCGGCATCATCGTCTTGTTCCTGCTTCACTGCAATGGATGCTCCTTTTGTGGACGCTCTGGAACTGCTATTGCTCCAACACTACAGTGCAAAAAGAACAATTGATGGACAGAATGCAGAACAATGTCATACATTCACCCCAGTACAGAGATCTGGGCCTAAATCCATCGTTTTTTGCTCACCATGCCATTCCAGTTTGGACCCAGCCATATGCAAATCAGTCTTGACCCTGCGCCCAATGGGAACAGTCCAGCCCGAACTGCCAGGCCAGGTCCTCCCTGGACTGGAAACAAGCATCCTAGGACCGGTTTCGGGCTTTCAGCCCTCATCAGCCAGGATAGCTTGACTCCAGTGGCATGGAGAGCACGGGACTCACGTCTGGGCATACCCTGCCAACTTAGGGCAAACAAAGTAAACACAAGGAGATGATGGACGGAGCGCTGAAACTTTTCTGTCCATCAATTGTTCTTTTTGCATTTGTCACCCCGAGTGGGACGGGTATGCCCAGACGTGGGTCCCGTGCTCCCCATGCCACTGGAGTCAAGCTATCCTGGCTGATGAGGGCTGAAAGCCCGAAACCGGTCCTAGGATGCTCGTTTCCAGTCCAGGGAGGACCTGGCCTGGCAGTTCGGGCTGGACTGTTCCCATTGGGGCGCAGGGTCAAGACTGATTTGCATATTGCTGGGTCCAAACTGGAATGGCATGGTGAGCAAAAAAACGATGGATTTAGGCCCAGATCTCTGTACTGGGGTGAATGTATGACATTGTTCTGCATTCTGTCCATCAATTGTTCTTTTTGCATTTGTCACCCCGAGTGGGACGGGTATGCCCAGACGTGGGTCCCTTGCTCTTCATGCCACTGGAGTCAAGCTATCCTGGCTGATGAGGGCTGAAAGCCCGAAACCGGTCCTAGGATGCTTTTTTCCAGTCCAGGGAGGACCTGGCCTGGCAGTTCGGGCTGGACTGTTCCCATTGGGGCGCAGGGTCAAGACTGATTTGCATATGGCTGAAAGCCCGAAACCGGTCCTAGGATGCTTGTTTCCAGTCCAGGGAGGACCTGGCCTGGCGGTTCGGGCTGGACTGTTCCCATTGGGGCACAGGGTCAAGACTGATTTGCATATGGCTGGGTCCAAACTGGAATGGCATGGTGAGCAAAAAAACGATGGATTTAGGCCCAGATCTCTGTACTGGGGTGAATGTATGACATTGTTCTGCATTCTGTCCATCATTCTGCCCGAAACCGGTCCCAGGATGCTTGTTTCCGGTCCAGGGAAGACATGGCTTGGCAGTTCGGGCTGGACTGTTCCCATGAGGCACAGGGTCAAGACTGATTTGCATATAGCTGTCTCTGAACTGGGGTGGCAAAGTGAGCTAAAGAACGATGATGGATTCAACCCAGATCTGTGACTGGGGGTGAGTGTCTGAAAAGTTTCAGCGCTCAGTCCATCATCTCCTTGTGTTTGCTTTGTTCGCCCAACACTACAGTGAGCATATGAATCATATCTTTGGAATGATTCTGGTACAAGAACTAGATCTTGATTGGTCTTTGACATTTTGACCTACCTGATTTACCTGCATGCAACCCATGTTCCACTGCATCTTGTGCCCCTTTGAATGGACACTGATACTGATGGAGACATTCTCTGCCTTGGATTTTGGACTGCTGATGAGTCCCTTAGTGACCCATTTTCAGAACTGTCCTTTGGGCTTGCGACTTCTACACAATGCGAAGTTTGAACATTTGGCCTACGAGGAACCTTGCGCATCGGCGCATGGATCACAAAATATAGGCATTGTTGACATGGATGCAGGTTGCCCAGTAACCGTATCAGCATCGGCTGAGACCGGAAAGCATGTTTGTTCTTTGGAGCTCGTGACCTGGGCTGTTGACCAATCATTATGTGCTGAGTCGGATTTCTTTATGGAGTCTTTGGCCTATGAGATGGCGAGTAACATTATGGATTACTCCGAAGCAGCTTAATTCGCTGTATAGGAGGCTGGCTTAGTATATGGTGCACAGTTATTTAAGTGAAGCACCTTGCACTAAACCAGACAACGCTTATGGTGATTTTAGTGGTCTTAGACAACCATAGAAAGCTCTCCAAATGGTAGCTGTGGAGAGCAGCCTTCAGGCTTAGTCCAAAAGGAGTGTTAAGCAGCTTGTTTTACCAGATCTAATCATGTAGTGTAGGTCAAATGAAAAAGAACCACACAGTGTATTTATAAAAATATGTCTATTTATTATACATTTACTAACACATTGGTATATCTCCTACCCGAAGAAATCAACACAAATACACACAATACTTCAATTGCAAACAGGTAAGTAAGCACAATACACAGGGGTCTCCCGGGTAGACCAAACCATATGCTAAGAAAGTGGAATACGAACTGTGACCAATGTCGAGACTTGGACCAGGAGACTCAGAAGAGCTGGGGACACAAGTAACCACCCAAGGTAAGTACCCAGGAACCCCACGGAGGTTGTGTGCAGAGTGGAAACACAGCTGCGTACTCAATAGAAGTCAACGGGAAATTCACTGCTGCAGTTTTGAAGAAGAAGGACCCTTCCCTGTGGACCCTGAAGAAACCCTGTGGAAGACAGAAGGTTGGAGAGTCACCCCACCCTTGGATACCCCAGGAACCAGGACACCTGCACCAGAGAAGCCGGGTGCATAGGTGCCTAGTGATGTCGGAAACAGCAGTAGACCACAATTGAGGACTTCAGAAAAGATGTCGTTGGCTAAGACTGTGCAAGAATCCGGTGGAATCCCAGGGTGGATTCTTGAAGAGAAGAACCTGCAAGCAGAAGGGACAGAGTCTATGCCACTCAGAGGTGACCAGGAGGCACGGAAGAGCAATGCCCACCGCTGACGGAAGATGCAGTGGTATTAGGTTACCTTGTCGCTGCAGCTGTGAGGACCAGGCGATGCGGAGGAAGACCAAGAGCCGTTCATGAGCTATACCACGTCAGAAGTCGAGAACCAGGAGGTTGGTCTCCAGCGGGAGCACCAACAAGCCTTGGCAGCAGCAACAGACATGGAAAACGAAGGAGCAACGTTGGGACCAGCAAGGTCCAAGGTACTCACCAAGTGCAGGAGAGTCGGAGCAGGCCCCCAGCAAGCAGGGGAGCCCATAGAAGCAAGAGAAGGCCCTCTGGAGAACCCACAGGCCAAAGGCACGAGAGTCGCAAGAGGATCTCAAGCAGCTCACCAAAGATGAAGGCCCACGGTGCAGAGGATGCAGTAAGGGCGAAGATCTTAGCAGGAAGAGATGCTGGAGGCTGGAGCTTCTTGTAGCCCGACAATCTCTAAAGTGCAGAGCCAACAAGCCTTGGCAACGGCAAGTCAACAGGGTGTACAGGGGTTCGGTCCCAGCGGTTCCGGCGAGGGATACTGGCCTCAAAATTGCAGAGAGGACAGGCCTGGCCTTGAGGGAGTTGCAGAACTACCACCTGTGTTGCTGAGCCTTTTGCAGTCAGTCTGACGACAGGAGCAGCAGACCGGTCAGCCTAGTTGCAGTACCTGCAGATGCAGGGGAGTGACTCATTCCCTCCAAAGGAGATCACTTCGGGTGTCATTGATGCCCACAGGTGTGTTGAAAATCTGGATGAAGCACAGACGACAAAGAAAACCTGCAGAACAGCGAGACCAGGAGCAGCAGGAGTCTTCCGTGATGCAGTCTTGGTTCCAGGCGAAGTCCAAGTGTCCAGACGGTTTAAGAGTGATGTGGTTTCAGGCTTGAGTCTTGTTCCACAACGAATGTGAGGAAGCACCCACAGGTAAGCTCTCCTATACCCTAAGAAAGGGGTTAGGACAACTCCAGAGGAGGGGCTGGACAGAGCAGAAGATGCTCCCATGTCCTTTGTCCAGTTTTGCGCCAGAGCGGGAGCCAAGGGCTCCCAGAACTGGTTCTAACTAGAGTATGCACCAAACATGCCCTTTAAAGCAGTCTGGTGGCACTGGCAAGCGCCCCCACCCCAGCCCAATACACAAAGGCCTGTCTGGGAGGTGGTCACACCTCCCTGTGACAGAAAACCTATTGTTATACCTCCCCCTGCTCGAGCTCAGCTCAGCAGCAGGAGGGCAGAATTGTGTCTGGGGTCGGGCAGCAGCACTAGCTTGCTGGCAGATCCTGGAAGGCTGTTATCTGGAGTACTGGGGGCTTCCCGGAGGAGCCCCCCAGTGCATCAAATCATACCTCCAACACCGGTAACGATGTTGGGGTATAATTCCAACATGTTTGATACCAAACATGCCCATGTTCTGCACAGCCAATATATAGTTAGCCATTGCGTAGTGATGCATGGCCACTATATGTATCAAAATGGCTGACCGCACTTACAAAGCTTGGAGATTTGACTCTGGGGTTTGTAGGGAGTGTCCTGCTCATGAAGGCACCCTCACACTTATAACCTAGCACCCTGTCTTCCGGATTGAAAGGGCTACCTTAGGGGTGACTTATAGGTTTTAAATGCAGTGACCTCAGATATAATGAAACCTATATCTGTCGTAAGTGGTGCTAGTACCAGCTTATACAGGCTGCAATGGCATGCCTTTGGTAACAGTTTGAATGGTCTCTCATGGGTGGCATAATACATGCTGCACCCCAAGGGAGACCCCTGGTGTACTTATTGCCTTGGTGCCTTAGTACCATATACTACGGACATACAAGGGTACACCAGTAGCCAGTTGTGGTGGTACCAAAGTACTTACCATGTCAAATTTAGGGAGGAAGCACGGTGGCTGGGGTACCGATTAGCAGGATCCCACCAGACTAGTCAGAAAAAACATACTGACACCAGGCAACAAGTGGGGATAACCATGCTAGAAGGATCCTACCTTCCCACACGCTGATGTTTCTAAATTTACCTTTTGTCTGTTTTTAGTCTCTAGTCATATGCACTTCTGAAACAATTCTTTGAGCATGTTTACTTTCTAATTTTATTTGTCATATCCAGCATCTTTCTAAGTGCTATTACCCTGACCAAAGGGAGGGTGTTGTGTGTTTCATGCATGGCCCATTGTAGTGTTCCCTATGTTAGTCTAACTGTGCACGTTGTAGGCCACGTTTTCCTTTGCACACGTTACTAGATAAACAAATTTGCTTTTGTGCCACATGGTACTTTCACACGAAACCTGCATATGCTTTCGCGTTCTGTTCTTTTCCTGGGATTTAGTCTGAACCCCATAGACAAGGTCAACCAACAAGGTCTCTTGTTATTCTTTATGGCCAGGTACTAGCACGTAGACATAACACAAGAATGCAGCTGTAGTTTATGTGCACATGTCCTATCATATACATGAGCCAGGAACACGCACATGGAACGAGAGTTCTGAGACAAGAGCACGGAGTCTGCTGAGATGTAGAGCGTCCATCTGTGTATTCTAAGGTACGGGGTCTGCCAGTATTCCCAGAGATCTTTCATATATAATCATTTAGATTTAGTAGCAGGGGAGGGGGTTTAGGTCACTCTGTCCTATAAAATGACAGGGCTTTTCATGGTATACGGATTATTAACAATGCTAATTGTATTTTTATTATGCATCTGTTTTTTAATGCGGCACATATACTGAATATCAGAGCATGATAGTTTAAATAAATGTACTAAACTTCCTTCGGGTCTCCTGGTTATCTTATTGTGGACAAGTGCGAGTCAGAGAGCGAAAGGGTGTGTCCTGTTACTGCAATCCCTGAGAGAATCGAGAGTGCTGTGTTATGGACTGCCAATTCACTTGTTTCTCTAGTAAGGTTAGGAGGGCAAGTGAGGCACTATAGCTAGTCGGACTCTGACTCCTACATACTGGGGTGGTATGGTGACTCAGTCCCTACATACTGATGTTCTATGATTCCAAGCATAGTTCTGTTCTAGAGCAGAATCCCTGGAACAGCAGAAGGAGGGTCACTAGAGGTGGAGAAAAAGGAAGTTGGCCCTCTCACCTGAGGCAGAGGTAGATGCTGTAGAAGACATTGGTTTTCCAATCTTACTTGTCTTAGCTCTGAGGCAAACTCACTCTCTGTCCCACAGCCTCCGGTAAGACAATGTTCTGCAAAGTCACCATCATTGATGGTGTCAAGAGCTAGTAACCTGTATCATCCTGGGACCCGGTGCAGAAGTATTTTGGATTTGTCTCTCTTTAACCATTGTTCTAATCTGTGGTTTTACCCTTACGTTTAACATGAAAAAAATCAAATTCTTGAAAAATTCTACAACATACAGGAGAAGACTAACAGCTTTTGCTTGAACCTTCGACTAGCCCTTTGAATTTTACTGTTTTCAAGAGCTATTTAAGGTCTGTTTACCTCTATGAAATAAGTTCTCATTCCTCAAGTCAACTGCCTTCAGATTTTAGTAATTCTTACAACACACAAGTCTTTGAACCAGTACTTTCTCTTTCCTCCTAAATGATTCTCGTCCGTTTCCAACATTAATGTTCTTTCTTCTGCAGAAAACACACTTGTTTCTTAACTGAGTAGTTTTGAAAAGCATCAATTAACATACTTTATTTTTCTCTCTTGTAGGCAAACTTTTCTTATAAAAGTTGTAAGCAAGCTCGTGTCCACTTGTTTTCCTTATCTCCATGTGAAAACATAGCCTCGCATAAATTTCCTCTCCTTATATTTAATGACTGGCTCTCCTGTGAAGCTTTTCTTATTCTTGAATATTGATTATCTTATAATTCCATAGAAAGAACCTATTACCTGAACCTTTAAATAGTTATGCAATCCATCAGAATTGCATTACTGAAACAGATCACCATGCAAGAGCAACAACGCCGTACTGAATATATATCCAATAACTAATTCTATGTCAGGACCCGGAGGCGAGAATTATGCCACACGTTCTTCATTTTATTCAATCAGCAGCCAGTTTGAATATGTATAACAAATACTTAATTTCCCATTACACTTAGGGAAAAGAAGAAAAAATCCAGTGTCCAATCAGAGTACAAGATATGCCTTATGAGCATCCGCCCGCCTACACTTGTTCTCTTGCTTCGCTACTGCAGCCGAGATGAGTATCGGAAACTCAGTCCCCTGTTAAATCGTATTTCTAATTATTGTATTCTGTTCTGTTTATTACTGTACGCCATTTGTTTTATGTTTGTAGTGTTCGTGGAAAAGCTTCGACCCTCCTTCGCAGCCGTTCAGTGTTATCCTCATTCGGGTGGCCTCTACAGAGCCGCAAGGCGGACGTGTAGCTGTCATCTTGCCGCTAGAAGGCGCACATCCTCGTGCCTCACGTCTCCTGACGCAGTCGCTTCTCTCCCTGCCTGCGGAGGATGTTTTTGGTTTTTCCCATCCTAGCCGAGTGTTCTTTGACTGCACTTCTTTTTAGTGCAGGGTGTGCCCCACACTGCTTGGAGTCAAAACGCCCCCCACCCCCACTCTATGTGGGTCTGTATTGCTGAATTACTTCTTACGGCGGTGCTGACAATAAGTGCATGGACACCGACCCAGGCAATGATCATTAGTCATATAAGCACTAAAGGCCGTATTGGTGTTCCATGAGGCCTAGTACCTCCCAGTCTACTTGATTGTAGCGCTGCGCTACCAATATCACTTTGGGTACCCCGCAGACCAGTGATTGCCTTCTGTAGTGTCCACCAAAGTGGGATACTTACCTGGTATCATGAAAATGCACCAGGACTCATACACTGAGGAAGAGCAGGTATCTTACTTCCCAGTGTCTGATGAGTTCTGCGAGGTGGTAGACGCCTCCGTACACAAGGAAGTCTTGGACACGGTGGTGCCTTTGGAGAACAAGCTTTTAACTCTATCACAGCATTCCTTACAACTCTTCGCTCTAAGGGAAGAACTGCCTGGGCCTTCGGAACCCCTACCTCTTAGGTTGACTGCAGACAATACCGAGAACCTTCTTGGGCCACGCACTGCCCCCTTCCCCGAGCCAGAAGGCAACAGTGTTTGACCTCTGCGCCATCCCTGCCTTGGATGGATACCCCACTGGATCAGATGAAGACTCAGACCATGACCGGTCTTGGAAACTGAATGAGACCCCCTTCGGATCAGACCTGCCTGCAGACAGGACCCGCGGTCCGAAATGAGACATACTGGATCCTGAGGCATTAATGCATCCGCGCTCGGACGAATGGACTCCTGTCAATAAGGTGGCCACGTACATGGCCGGGAGACTACTAAAGCCCCTAGATCAAGAGCTTCGCAACTGCCTACAGATTGGACGGTAAAGTCGGGTAGATAAGCTTTAAACTGGCATAATCCTCGCCTCCAGCTCCAGGTCCTGACACAGAATTAAAAATTTCCTAGCATTCGAAACAGAAAGTTTCAATTCTATTGAGGACACAGAGGCAAGGATTAGCCCACCGTTTGCTCTGTAATCATCACCCACCAGGTGATACTGGATACGTCCGATTGGGTGTAAGTACTGTGTCTTTTTGATGGAGTTAAATGCTCGTTATTTGGAAAAGTTCCTAGTGGACCCAACAGTTTGTCTCTTCCAAATGTTGGGTATTATTGCACAATTGTATTGCCTTGTTGGTTCGCCTGTGAGATCCTGGTGATTGAATCTTTATCCGTTGATTCCTGCGGGATCGGAGTCATCCTAACAGAAGTGGAGTTTTCCATTGTCTGCTTTGGTCGCAGGAAGAAAGAGGACAAGCGTAGACAGATAGAGGTTCATAAGGTATATCCTGTAATTTGATTTCACAATGGATTTTCTCTTCTTTTCCCCAAGTGGTATGGGAAATGAAGTATTTGTTATACATATTCAAAATGGCTGCGGAGTGAATAAAGTGAAACAAGTGTGGCATAATTCTCGTATTCGTGCCCTTAATAGAATTGAAATTTTCCGTGACAAATGTCAGACATTTTTCATTCTGAAGTTTTTTTAATGCACCCATATTTAACTTCTGAAATCTTACTTCCCTGAAGGCTAAACCAAGGAACAAAAGGGGTTCTTTCCGGTGGTGTGATCCAGGGATAGAGGGCTCAATAGAGGAGAAACATCTGGGAGTGCCTTCACCTGGCAGGTCTTGTTGCCAAGCAACCCAAGAGAGTCCAGACGTTGTTTATATAATGCTGCCTTCAAGATGATCCCTGGCTCACACAACAGGTTCTCGCTCACAATCTCCCAAGAACACAACTGATGGAGCAAACCTTAACAGAGTCCTTCAGAATATGAGCTATTCCCACAAATGCACTGATCAAGTCTCAGGAACGAGAGGTACAAAGGGTTGTATGGAACAAACTACTGCACCTGGAAAAGAGAAAGTACTTTCTCCAGTAACTTTCTAAGAAACAATTTCTTTATCCCTTGAACGCTCTAAAGAGTAGATGTAATACAGATTTGGAACTTGACACCTTGTTTTAAAACTTTCTGGTCAAAATAGCCTTGAATAAAGGCGGAAAGTGTTTGGAGCATTTCCCACCGGAAGGAAAACAAATTTACTGCCCATCTCCCTGCTAGGCACAATGACTTTGTGAATCCTGATAGAATTCGTGAAGTGTAATGGTCATGTTTTTCACAGCTCTGCATAGTTAAGTAATAAGAAACAATTTCCTGGTTTTATTTTTCATTCAGATTATATTGCAGTGGTGTCTGGAGGCAAAGGAGCCATTTATTTTTAAATTATCTGTTTCGATATATTTAAAAAATATATAAAAAAGAGGGAATGTTGCCTAACTGGCATCTTTCTAAACGTGCTGTTAATTTTGGTAAACATGTTTTTGGTGAAATGTGTTCAGGACCTCGCATATGAGCAGATATTCTACCTTTTATAATCTCGATGTGAATACCATGGTGAAGAACAAGATATAACAGGCAATAACAACCAACGCTATTTTTGAGACAAGGCACATTCTTCTCTAAAGCATCATCAGTACCAGAGACAATTAAAAAGATCACAGCTCTGCATGCAGTGGCAGAAAAGAGCCTGATGCTTGGTGTAAGTTACTTTCTCTGTCACTCAGTGTATTGGAGCAATAAGCAGATTGTGAGCACTTTCTTACCACTGGCATAATTTTTAGATGCTCAAAAAGATATGGTCCATATTGGTATGATGTAAGTGGAACTGGCAAATAAAATTAGGCTAACAATGCCATGAGAAAAGGATGCTACCAGTCACTTGTGGCCTATAGTTATTTCTCCATTATGACAGATGCCATAGGACAATAACCTTTACAAATTGCTCACGATTCCAGTGTCTGCTACGGATGCAAGACTAAAGTTGCAAGGCTTATGTGCGATCAAGGTAAAATATCGAAAAGTGCTATTGAGACTATTTGAACAGTCAAGTTGTTGTGGCACTTTATTATTTGAAAGGCCGTGCTTTGACAGGCCTGCAAAAGGAATCCGACAGGGCAAATGCTTCTACTAGCTCTTTTACAGAAAATAGCATCCTGGCGGGTTTATACATACACATCTGCTGGCAAAGGGTTTTAAATATAGCAAACACTCTATATTACCTTCAAATAAATGAGTCCATGTGCAGTGGATTTGATCTTTAGTGCTTTAACTAAGAGCGTTAACTTTGAGAAAAACTGAACGGTCCCACCATCACGAGAACAACGTTTTGTGTTTTGAAGATGAACAAACAGTACATGCTTAAATTCCATGTTTAACCCTGATTTTCCCTTTCACTTGTCCAAACTGCACTTGTTAATTTTACTGAAAGTGTGAAGCAAACGTAAACTCAAATATCTGAACAATAAAAATATATTGCGAACGCCTCTGCTCCCATTAATTTTTTATTACTCTTCTATAAATTCTGAGGCGCAAATGCTTGCAGTACATGCAACTCCAGAGGCTTCTCCCAATCCACTTCAGGTAAATGTCAGGGGGTACACCGATACAGAGCTACTCTGATCCGCCACCAATACCAGCTTGGAGCCCTTTATCTCTGCACCAGTGATCCAGTTAACCTTCTCCCCATGCTCCACACACAGCTTTGGAGACA
This sequence comes from Calotriton arnoldi, assembly GCA_963921515.1. Taxonomy (NCBI): domain Eukaryota; kingdom Metazoa; phylum Chordata; class Amphibia; order Caudata; family Salamandridae; genus Calotriton; species Calotriton arnoldi. The sequence continues at coordinate 449,738 of CAWUFW010004415.1, read as the reverse complement.
TGTGGAAATGTTCTTCCGCGCTGCCACCTTCAGCTCTGGCTTTATCTTCCTTTTTGGATAAGGGACTCCTCCGGATCTTCCTACTGTGGCCATACCTCAATGCATTTGGATGATCTTTTGCTATTGCACAACTCATGTCCCAAAGCAGTACTTTTCCATCATTTCCTCCAGTGAGCAGGCACCATGGGGCTGGCAAGAAGTTTAAGAACTGGACTTGTGATACCCCTTTACTGTGACCTCTAAACCCAACCTCCAGCTCAAACTTTGGGCCAGTTACCCTGAATACACGGATTCTACCATCCTCAGAACCGCATGCAAAGATGTTGCCACAGTTTGCCACACTGAGCGAATGGGCCAAGGGAGGATTGAAGAGCTTTCCACCATCGAGTTGCTGTCCCACCTCTTCTTCCTCCTCCTCTTCGGTGAGGTGTTGTAGATTCAGCAAAAATTGTGGACGAGTTTTATTCAGGTTCCACAGCATAACCTTGAAATTGAAGAGAAAGCGGCATTTAAATGTTTCTACAATAACAAAGCAACATTAGACTTGTCATAGATTCCTATGCTACCGACCAAAATGGATTCATTAGCAACTGGACAAATATACATTGTGCAAATCAGAGGACTATAAATGACAAGCAGTGCTACTATTCTCGGACTAAAATTGCAGAAGCAGGGCCAGATAAAGGTGGGGTTGCACAGTCAAGTTACTCAGTGCCCAAACCCCATGCCCAGATTTGACATTCACTGATGACTCATTCAATAACAGACATGGCAATTAGAAGGGGACCCTGAATTTCCAGGATAGCAAGCTTCGATTTTCCCCTCCTCCAAGCAAACACTGTAACAGAAGAAACAGTACTATAAACAATAACAGCACCCTACACACCTCCCTTATCACCCACCATCCGGTTCCTACCAGCTTTTGATAAATGCGTCCTCCAACTTGCAGCAGTTGGACAAGTACAAGAGCTATTCTTCTAGTCTAATGCTGCGGACTTAGTCAGTTTAGTGCAATTCTACACCTGGCCGTCTCTAGAGTCATCTCGACAAAATGGTTATTGTCCTTGGGGGGGGTTTATCATTGCCTAGGTTTCCAGCGACATTCACGCTGGAATCCCTCGGTACATCTACACTTGGAATGTTATTAATAAGGTCATTAGCCTTAAGGAGATAACAGTGAATCTTGGAACATGAACACACAAGGGGGGTGGCGTGTTCTTCTTCCATCCCATATTTATCACATACCCATGATGTGTCTGGTTATATCAATTTTAATTTCTTTGGTATTTAACATGTCTGGTCTACAAGTTTATAGGTAACACTGACAGACATAAGCTTACACAGATATAACAAGTTAAGGCTGCCGAAGTGCCCTCTTCTGATCCATTTTCACTACTCCCTGCTTTGTCAACACTGTATGTTGCTTCCCAGTATACATACAACACAATACTTCCAATGCTTGGATATCCAGCATCTTGAAAAACAGCTTGTAACCCTTCTCGGGTGACAGACACTTCTGGGAAAGCCACACCATGCAATGGGGTTAAGGGGGTATACTCTGACCAAACCAGACTGCTCAGCCAATGATCTCCAGGATGACCTAGCCATATTCCACATATTGATCTCTAGTTTCACCATCTTGTGTCCACTAATACCGTTCCAGAGCTACAAGAAAATGTATGGAATGTACCGTAATAAAATGCAGGGAAGGCTACCTACTGAAAACAGATAACAGCAACCTAGCTTATGAGACAAAATGTCTCAAGATCGGGTGCCCTCAGTCCTTTCTATTCAAAGGAGAACAAGAAGACAAGGAAGTCAACATCTCCTATTTCAACCTGTGTTGCCCACCTGTCCAGACTAGTCAAGTGCATGACTACCTAACTCTGAAGAACTTTGTAGGAAGCTGCAATAAAATATTCAGGTATAAGAATCTAAGATTACCATCTTTAGAAGACACAGCCTGTTATATAAAGAACGACTTGGTATCATTTTTCAAACAGTGTTTTTAGTCTATTAATTGCTGCACCATAGTTATTCTTGGTAAACATGTAAATGCTTCTGCCAATGGTGATTACCAGATATTTGGTTCTGTCCTAATTCTACTGAAAGGCCAATTGTGCTCATCTGTGCCCCTTGAATTAATAGAGAGACTGGAGTACCCCCAAACGTCACTATGTCATGATGCAGTTGTTTGGGGTTCTCTCACAAGTTTATATCGTTCGGTGATGTACTTTTGTTACACAAGTTCAGAATGCTAGCGTGGCCATAAAATGAAATACTTCTGAATATATTATTTTCTTGCATCAGTGGCACCAATGGTTCTTGTGTCAATGGGAATAATAATGGGACTATCTGGGCATCAAAGACTGGTATAATGGGATAAGGTAAATACATCAGATATCACCGTTCCGTGCGCCATTTTGAGCTGGTTAAATAATAATAATAATTAGCGGTCTAGATTCTGGGACATCTTCACATGACTGTGTTTATAAAGGGAGCCGGTACGCGGACGCCAGTAAGCGGATACGATCCCTTCTGGCGTGGGTCTACGCACAGAAAGCCTTTTTAGGAATTTTTGTGTGTTTTAATACGCTTTAATAATAGTGGATGCTGAAATACTGAAAAGCTGTTGAACTTTGCTGATTTGCACTAAAGACTCATTTTATGTCTATCATCTATCTGCACTAAACAGATCCGTTTTTTGTGTATAAGTTTTAGGGGAGCTGTATTTAGGAACGCTTTAGCTCACACAGCATTTTTGCACAATTGCATTGGCATTTTCTTTTAGGTGGGAAGAGGGGGGCCTCTTTTGATCTTTATGACTGCTCTGGCCTCCATTTTGAACCGGTTAGTGGTCAAGATTCTGGGCCATCTTCACATGCCTAACTGCTTTATAAACCGGGCCGGTGCGCGGACGCACAGCCGTTGCGCTAAAGGCAAGAATGTCCGCGCTCGGCCCGTGCTCAGCGTCAGCCACGCTGCTTGTTTCTCCACCTCTGAACTCCTCTCCCTGAGGCAGGGTCCAGCCTGTCCAGGCAGGTCTAAGGCAGAAAACAGTGATTCAGGCAGTGATCACCTCACAGTTGGATTATGCCAACTCACTCTATTTGGGCCTGTCAGCTTTCCTCCTGAAGAGATTGCAGCTGGTTCAAAACGCTGCAGAACGGTTTCTGCTGAAACTCTCTAGGAGGACTCATATCCTCCCCTTTCTGAAAGAACTTTATTGGCTGCCAATCAAGGAGCGGGTGAGGTTTAAAGGTCTAGTCCTCACACATAGAGCTTTTTATCAATCTGGCTCTCAATACCGGTCAAAAAGAATTATCCATTACCATCCATCCAGATTACTTCGTTCCTCTAGTTCTCTATTGTGGTGGTTCCCAAAACCAAAAGGAAAACAAGGGGGCGGTAGCTCCTATTCCTACCTTGTAGCTAGGGACTGGAACGCCATACCGTAGCAGCTTCGGGCCACAGTTGATATTCAGACCTTTAAGCGCTGTCTTAAAACCTGGATCTTTGGACTTGCATTCTTATTCTAGACCAGCCAGGATCTTATCCTGCTTTTAGCACCGGGACACTCATTGACTAGCTGTTGCGGTTTATAGATCTCAGAGATAGATAGATCTAACAGTCTTCGTCCTCATTTTGGTAGAGAACAACTGGATCATGACATGAAAATTTCGTCCTACATTCACATCCTCTTCAGTACTTCCATCCAAATGACCTTTCCACAGAGTTGAATACTTTTTCAGCACCTTATGTTGCAATCACAGTTTCGATCTTTGGGTATGACTGATGAAGTGTTGCAAGCATTCTCATTAGGTTATTGGCTTTTGAGTGCATAGATGCTGGAAGGTGTGTTGCTCTGTCTGCATGTATGTGTGCATGTGTTTCTGTATCTGTGTGCTTCGGTTTAAATGTACTACAAGAGACATTCTAACAGCTTTGTCATGGACAGTTTGGTTTTAGCATCCCAAGTAGATATGCTATCTGGACCGGTTTTGGGTAATCTAAAATCGTAGTTGGAAAAAATGTTTTAGGCAGGTTGAGGTGTTCTCACACATTTGATTATAAATTAAATGCTTAACAGTCTCTGAAAGTCCAACTTTATTTCTGAGCAAATGTTTTAATCAGCACTGCATTGCCTCAATGATGAGCTTGATCTCAAACTGAGCTCTCCTACTTACAAGCACGAAACAAGTTTGATTTATTGCCAAAGGCTCCGACCCACCACAGTCATTAAAAGAAGTCTGCAATATATAGAAATAAGCACCATGTCACCATATAGTTTGGAATGCAGCTCTCAAAGTAACGATCTTTCTGGTAGGTACTTTATCTAACCGCAGATTCCTCACCTTGTGATCTTTTTATTTCTCAACTTGAGACACTCTCCAAGGGCCACCTAGACTAGGAGTTAGCTCCTATGTGCTAGGAGGTGGTGCGACTGGCCTCCAACGAAACTCTGTCCTGCCTCTGGATATGACGACAGAGCCACATATAGGTGCCACCCAATGTGCTAATGTTAGTTTGATCATTGTGCCCAATGCCGCACATACTGAGTGGTTGAGAAAGTGAAATGGGCTGGCATTGTGCAAATCAAACTTGGAACCTTATTAATCCACAAAGAACAGGAAGGAGGGAGGAATCTACAGTTGCATAGAGTATCTATGAGAAAGACCATTATAGATGGTTTAAGTAACTTATTCTTCTGATGGACACTTCTAGCCACAGATTCCTCACCTGCTGAATCAATCCCAAAGCAATGCCTCGGCAAGCTGGTGAGTCAGAGGAGTTGACTTTACACCAGGACATACTGCAGGATCGAGTGGGCAAAATGACGCCGCCTGCAGACTTGAAAGTCAAGACAGTAATGCCTGGTGAAAGTATGGACGAATGCCCAGGTGGCTGCCTGGCAGATGTCTACAAAAGGAAGACATTGCTCCAGGGCTATAGCCGCAGCTTTCGCAGTTGTGTAATGAGCCATAAGGATCTCAGAATGACACAGCTTTGGTGCAAAGGACTATTGATTGATCGTGATAACGCCTGCTTCTGGATCACATTCTCTGTCTTCGCAAAAGCGAACCCAACAAAGAACTTATCGTCCACCTGGTAGTCCTTCGTCCTATAAATTTAGACAATAAGGGGCTGCTTAGGATATAACTGGAGTAGGCTTTACTCCTCCTTAGAAAGATGTGGCGGAGAGAAGAACACATGGAGAGGGATGGATGGCTCCACATGGAAAGGTGACACCACTTTTAGAAAAAACAATGCACAAGTCCGAAGCACTAGCTTGTCAGGAACAAAATGGTATATTGAGGCTGGACTGACAATGTTTGTAGCGCTATAATGCAACGTACAGAAATGATGACAATGAGACACATTGGCTTCTGAGTTCAGAGTCTCAGGGTGAAGAGGCTAAAAACGCATCACAACTGGTGGCCAGAATGAGGGCTCATTCGGCAATGAAGAAAGGGCAAAGCGAGTAATAACTAATCTGTATCAGTGCTAAAAACGAGACATAAAACAGAACATTACATAGGCTCACTTGCTGGGTGGACAATTGTTTCTATTTATACTAGGTGACAAATTTAAACCAAAGGTCCTAACACAGACTAGGTGGAGGGACAGCAAGCAGCTGGAATGACATCTACCAGTTCTGATTCATTCTGCTCACTCTCTATGTATGAAGGTATAAAGTGTGTGGGTACAGGTGAAACACCCTGCCTTACTCTTGGGACTGCATATCTTCCCAAAATCCCCCCCCAAAGTATCCAGACAGAGGAAACAAGAACGCACTTTGCCTTGCTTCTTGCAGTATCACCAGGCAGTGTCCATCATCACCCGACTTGTCCTTCCCTGTATGAAGGGCAAAAAGGCTTTCAGGGCCAGCCTGATGGCATGCAACTCCAGAAGGTTTAGAAGATGGAGCTGCTCCGTCTGAGACTAGAGACCCCTCATCTCCACCACATCCAGGTGACCTCCACAGCCCAACCAACACAGGGGCAAGGAGAATAGTGGTGGATGTCAGATGCCAATATGACCTGCAGTAGGCTGATTGTCCAGAGCCATATCATTAGAGATGCAGATGTGAACTGAGAACCCTCCTTAGTTCTGAGCCCACTGAAATGCAGATTACACTCAGGTCTCACATGTGCCAATGTTATGTTATGTTATCAGATTTGTAGAGCGCATGGCTGCCCCAGCGACGGGGCGTCCCAGTGCTAAAATCCGCCACAAAAGACCAAAAGGAGGGAGAGACTGCAGCCGGGGAAATCAGGGGAAGAGCTAGGTCTTGACAGCCTTCCTAAACACCCTGAGATCCTGAAGGTTCCTGATGGTGCTAGGGAGAGTGTTCCAGAGCGACGCAGCTAGCACACGGAAAGAGCGTCCTCCCGCCCGTGCTCTTTTAACATGGGGGGTGCACACCCGAAGTTGGTGTGATGAGCGAAGGTGACGTTCAGGCTTATGAGTGAGAAGGTTGGTTAGAATAGAGGGGGCCTGGGCATGAAAGATTCTGTGCGCAATGCACAGGGCTTTGAACTTGACTCTTTTTTCCACCGGAAGCCAGTGTAATTTCCGCAGGTACTTAGATGTAGAGCAAGACCGCAGAAGGGCAAAGATGGAATGAGCTGCGGCGTTTTGCACCCTCTGTAATCTGGAAATGCTGGCCTTGTTAGCACCCAGATATAAAGAGTTACAATAGTCCAGTCTAGAAAGGATGGTGGACTGGACGATAACTTGACGGGTATTAAAGTCAAAGAAACCGAGTAGTGGCCTCAGGCCGCGTAGGAGACCGAAGCAACTGCCTGCCAATGATTTTGTCTGGGCTTGAAAGGTGAGAGCGCTATATAGCCACACGCCCAGATTTTTTACAGTGTCTTTAGGAGTGGGCGAAATTCCCAGGGCCGGAGGCCACCATTGATTGTTCCAAATGTGGGTGTCCTTGCCCACCAGTAGGATCTCGGATTTACTAGTGTTAAGCTGCAAGCAATTGGTCGTCATCCATTCAAAGTTGGCCATCATGTCCTCACGAAACCTGGTGACATGCAGGTCAGAGGTGTTGGATAGCGAGATGACCAGCTGAGTGTCATTAGCATAAGAGATCATGGAGAGGCCTCTGCTTTTAGCCAATTCCATCAGGGGCAGGACATAGATATTAAAAATTGTCGGACTCAGGGCCGAGCCCTGAGGGACCCCACGGTTTACCGGTTGCCTCTGGGAGCCATAGGGAGGGGAGATAACTTGAAAGGATCTGTCAGCTAGAAACGACATGAACCAGTCAAGAGCCAGATCTCCTATGCCAATCTCTTGAACGCGTTGCAACATAATTCTGTGCGATACCGTGTCAAACGCGGCACTAAGGTCAAGGAGGATCAGAGCGGAAGTCTGGCCCTCATCCAAAGTGAACCGCAGTTGTTCCGTCACAGCCAATAGAGCGGATTCAGTGCTGTGACCAGGCCTGAAACCATTCTGTGTCGGGTCTAGGATATTGTTAGCCTCTATGAATTTGGTGAGGGTAGAATTGATGTGAGATTCTGTAATTTTGGCAGCAAAAGGAAGAAGAGAGATCGGGCATAAGGCACAAACAGGATGCACAACCCTAAGAAGCCTCAGAACCATCAAGGCCTGAACAAGGACTTTTGTTTGAAATATTAGGATAACAGCCTGAATGCGCCAGACGCGTTGCACAAGCTGAAAAGCCTTCAAAGTCACAGTGTTTAGAATACCCTTCTATTTATAGAATGCTCTGCAAAAACTCGAGATGGAAAACCAAAGGGTGACAAAAATTAGACCATCGTTCGTAGGTGGTCTGAGATGAGCTGTGGTGAACTCGAACTCAACAGCCAGTGCTGAGTTAAAGGAAAAAGTGTCTCAGACCTGCATGAAGATGTGCTGCAGCCAGCGAAATGACCTTTGTCACCATGCGAGGGTCGGATGTAAAGCCGAAAGGCAGGATAGAGAAATGAAAATGTTTTGACTGCACCACAAAACTTAGATACTTCCTGTGGGACAGCAAGATTGGTACATAATAGTACCTGTCCTGCAGGTCCAAGGACACCATCCAGTCCTCAGATTCCAATGCCAACTGCACTTGAGCAAGAGTCATCAATTTGATCTTTGCCTTTCATCAGAAAAATGGCCAAAGGCCCCATCCTTCTTTAGGACCAAAAACTACGAAGAGGAGCATTCCATTTCTCTCTATGCCTTGGGTACCCCCTCAATTGTACCCGAGGTAGTTATATCAGCAATTTTCTTGAAAGAATATAGGCATGATCTACCAATATTGGAGAGAAAACCAGCAGCATGTAGGAAGGGGTGTGCAGGAAGGGAAGGATTTAACCAAGCTGAACAATCTGAAGGACCCACTGGGACCCTTAGCACAAGCAACAAAATCTGTAATATCTAGGCTGGACCATAAAATATTTTACTGTGTCCCAGGGCGAAGTGCAAGGCTGGCAGATGAAATTACGTTTTTGCCCTTAGCTTCTATTTCTTTCTTTCTTTATTATTATAGCTTATTTATCAATTTTCATAATACAGCATTGCAGTAAACAACAATTATAATGAAACTCAAGCTGTTGCAAATTCTTACTGACAAAAATCTATCAGTCTAGATGGGGAGAGAGTTGTAGTATCTCTATTCTGGCCATGCAATGACCAATAGTCCAACGCCTGGTCGTGCCTCTGTTTGTGACAGTAACATAACATAACGTGTATTTGTAAAGCGCACGTTCACCCAGAAGTGTATCTTGGCGCTGAATAACAGATGTTTCTTACCCAACTCAATGGTACTCATTTTATCGACCTCAGAAGGATGGAAGGCTGAGTGGATCTGCCGGGATTTGAACCTGCGACCATGAGCTCAAACACTGGCCTCTACAATGGATGCTCTAGTCCAATAAGCCACCAGACAGTGCACTATTGCGATAGGTTAAGACTGGTCCTCTTCTGTCCTGACTATAGAACATTGAAATGGTCTTAAGTCATGCGCTGTCCCGACGCTCCTCTGTTTTGTGCATGATATCAGCCCTAGGTCATTTAATATTCATGGTCTTGTTGTTTGAGACATTTTTCCCTGCATATGCCTAGTTTCCCTTGAAGATTTCTTTTGTATCTCTCGTAGTTTTAAAGTGGGAGCTGTCACAGAGGAGAACAGCTTGCCAAGAACAGAATGTGTGGGATGTGCATTTGAAAGCATGAGAAAGAGAGAGAGAGATGTGGAATGTACTTCTTGGTCTCAAAGTGCAGTGTTATGAGCAGTGGTGCTCAAATGTGCATTGTGTTGTACATTGAGAGATTAAGTATGTGATGCTATATGCAGTGGTGCACAAATGTGCATTGTGTTGTACAATGGGAAGTATTATGAAGTTATTACTATTGGCTTTGACATGCCCTCATGTCATCTTGAATTCTGACTCTGTCTTGCCTGCGCTTTTTGCGCGCACAGGCAGGCCCCCAGATTGCACAAGTTGTTTAGGTTATCCACATTCAAGGTTGCTTTGTTATTGTTGAATGTACTGCCGGAGACTTTCGTAAGCTTCGTTAAGATAAATGCTGGGACACATGAAAATGCAGACGGAACATGAGAAAACCTTTGCCCTGGAATGCTTGCATGGAAGGTGGCCAATTTCAGTAAGTTTCCTTGCTGCAGAGGAACGCCTCTCAGAACCTTCTAGTGTGTTTTGAGATTATCAAGCTGTGGTTTGTTGATTTAGAAATCGGGATTGTTCGAGCTTGAACGGTGGACGCCTCGTCAGTGCAGGCATCTGGTTGATGAGTCTCCTGACCTCGCTGTGAATCCCCCAGTCTGGAGTGGGCCAGGATGAAGATTGCACACGGTGAAGTGTTTGATTTTTGATTGTTGCCATTGTGATGTGTGGCTATTTGCGTGCATATTCAGTTTCCAGTGGCTATAACAGTCATTCTGATGCGTGACTGTCAGTGTGCACCTTCAGTTTCCAGTGGCTATAATCATCTGAGGTGTTTTTTTTTTTATATTGACTTTGTGATGTGTGAGAGTCTGTGTGTACATCCAAGGTAATCAATTGATGTATTTAGTGTATATATATTTCTGATTTCTTGCAGGACTTCCAGTATAATTTGCTAGTGTTTTATTCCTGCTTGTGTTTTATTATCCATGCACTTAACAGTTGCATTTGCCAAGTGTGTTATTATTGCTTGCTATATATATATATATATATATATATATATATATATATATATATATATATATATATATATTATCTACTGGCGGTTGCCAGTAGATAGTTATAGTTAGGACCTTTATCCATAGGAAATCCGCAACATTCTATTCCCAATAAGTTTGGAGTCGTTTGACGAATCATCGCGAAATTTTCAAAACTAGTGGGGCGCTCCGGTCTGCTCCAGTCTTGAAAGTTTCGGGGTGATTCATCAAGCGGGGGCCGAGAAAAAAGGGGGGTCCCAAAACGTGTTTTCTCCATGTTAATTCCCATAGGAAATTTTAGCCACGGCTACAGCTCGAACTGCTGAACGGAATTTCACCAAATTTTGCAAAAGGTAGCGCTTGGTTCAGAAAGCGACCTTTTTTTTTTAAATGGTGTAAATCCGTTCAGTAGTTGCGGAGAAATTCAAAAAAGAAGAGTGAAAAAATCAATTTCCCATAGGAAACTTTATGCAAGGCTACAGCAAACACTGCTGAACGGAATTACACCAAATTTGGCAAAAAGGTAGTGCTTGGTTCAGAAAGCACCCTTTTTAAAAATGGTGTAAATCCGTTCAGTAGTTGCTGAGAAAATCCAAAATAAATGTTTCGATATCTATGGCCGCGGTGGATCCGCGCACCCTCCCGATCACGAGCTGCATGCTAATTGGCTATCAACACTCCAAACCAGGAAGTGTTGGCAGCCATCTTGTCCCTAGGAAGAACCGAGGCACAAGAAAGCAGTGAGAAAAACGCGAAAAGGGGGCCGGGTAGAAACACCCTGACCCCCTAGGCCTGCTCAGGGGTCCCACAAGGACCCCCAAGGCCCAAAGAAAATTTATTATTTTTTTGGAAAAAATCTGCAAAAACACGCTGGGTGCGCGGATCCAGCCGATGAAAAAAAAAATCGAAGCGCGGTCTCCCGCGCTTCGATGCTATTTTGCCCCCGGGTGGGCCAAATCCCGGGGGCATGCGGGGGTGGGTTTATGTTTTATTTGGGGGGCCTGTAAGGCCCCCAAGCCCCGGGACCGCCACCCCCGGGGCTTTAAAAATGGTGCGGGAGGGCTCTCCGCCCTCCCGCAGCCCCGGGGACCGCCACCCCCCGGGCGTCTTTTTAAAAATTGAAATAACCTGTGTGGGGGGGCTCGAGCCCCCCCACACGCCCCGGGGACCGCCACCTCCCCGGTGCACTAACATGCAAATAAGGGGGTCATGAGTGATGTAATATGTGACGTCATCAGCAGTGCATTGCGGGGGCGCGAGTTTTAGTTAGCTGAACTAACTATAACGGGGGAATTTCACGGGTTTTGTACGAGTGCAATGTCCAACTAACTATAACTGTCCCTAAAACCTATGGTTTTTCAGTGAATTTGTAAGGTTTTTTAAATGCAAATTTCTAACTATAACGTGTCTGAAACCTATGGTTTTTTTCAGTGAATATATATATATATATATATATATATATATACACACATTTGAATGTTGTTCATTTGACATCTGGGAAAGCCTTTCTGTTAGAGAGCATTGCATAAATAAAACCCCAAGCCTTATTCTGAGAACAGCCTTTGATGTGCTTCATTTTATAAAGTGAAATCCCTTTCTAGGTGGTTTTGTGTAATGTGTATTGTTTCGTCGTGTTTGAGCCACCGTGTGCGAGAGTGGTATTCTGTATTATCTGGGAGTATGAAGCAAGACAGCAGTTATCATGCTGGTTTGGGTGCAGCAGAACTTCCAAGTTCTTGGAGTGAGTTCCACCTCCAGAGACATCCAGTCCTAGCCGTGCACACTGCTTCTGGCAGTGTCTCGAGCATCAGGCAAAGGAGTCTCGAGACTATGTGTGTAAGGATAGTCTTAGTGAGCTATGTATCTAATACGGAAAGTGACGCCGGCTCAGAGGGGAACTCGGGCATGGCAATCTGCAAAACCCTCTTAAACGTAATAAAGAAATATGTTCAATGGGGGTGGGGTGGTTGGTATGTCCTGCAGAAGTCTTCCAGTGTACGGAATGTACCATTTTGGTAAAGATCGCCTCATCTCATGATATCAGGGGAATCTAACTGCGATTGGGCCTCTGGCTCTTCTGTTGCCGGTATCAACGAGCGGTTGCGCAAATGCAGAGTTAGATGAGAACAGGATGTCAAACGCTACTTTTTTGCGCAGGCCGTCCCACGCCCTTATGGTGTAAGCAGCTGTGGATGTTTTATCCAAAACTGCATGCGCTGCATGTCTACTAGAGAGGTGACGAGGGAGGAGCTGACGCTGTCCAACTATTGCCACATGGGCCTTGTGAGGGACAGAATGGTGCCAGTAATGCACAAAGTGGGCCTGTGCACTAAGATAACACAGTTCAGGATCCAGTGGCTCACAACCTCCCAAGTGATACAGCAATAGAAGCATGTCCCAAGCCACCCTCGCCCCCTTTGCACCACACCAATCCCGTAAACTGTGTTTTTAATGTGCAGGAGAATGCTTTGTTGAGGTGTAGTGGGATGTTAAGTATACAGCAGTCGGGGCAGGACTACCATTTTGAGAAGGCTAATGCACCCTGCTAAGGATATTGGAAGCGCAAGCCACCACATGATTTAATCTGTAATCTGAGTCAGTGCCACCCAACAGTTTTCCCAAATTACTATTTGTTGATCTCGATCGATGTGGATGTCCAGATAATTCACTGTGTATTTTAGTTGTGTTCGTTAGCTGAAAAATCTGGGATTTCGCCCAGTTTATTGTAAAGCCCGCCAGTGTTTCAAATCTCATTTAGTCTCCCATCAAAGAGTTAAGGCTCGCCTCAGGCTTTTGGAGAGAGAGCGTCATGTCATTGGCGTACAGAAATATGAGTATGTGTCTGTCATGATAGTTTAGTGAATGTGCTCTACAATTTTGTCTGAGTTTAGCCACCTGTGGTTCCAGAGCTACATTAGAGGATAGGGGGCAACCCTGGTGAGTTCCTTGAGAGATCAGGAATGGTCGGGAATTAACCTTATTTATGTGGAGGTGGGCCATTGAAGCTATGTATAGTAGCTTTATCCATGTCGTGAATCGTGATGGCATCCTCATGGTCTCTGAAATCATGAAGAGATATTCCCATTCTAATTAATCAAACGATTTAGTATCGTCTAGGAATACAGCCGTGAGCAGTGCAAAAATGGTATCTTATTTGTGAGACGTGGATCGGCCGGGTATGAACCCAGTTTGATCCGGCCAAACCAGGTCCAGCATCAGCAGTGTGAGGCTATTAGCAATGAGTTTGGCAGGTATTTCTGCATCACAGTTTTGGAGAAAAATGGTCTGTAAGAGTCACATATGTCTGGTGGTTTGTCAGGCTTCAGTAGTGTAATTATGGATGTATCTCTAATATAGGGGGGGTAGTATAAGTTGACCATGTGCTTCGTTATATACCTCTAGCAGATGCTGATACAGTAGGTTAAAATACCTTTATGAAATTCAGCTGGAAAGCCATTGGGTCCTGGCGCCTTTCCATTCTGGAGACCCATAATGGCTATGCGTAATTCAGATGTTCTCTCTGACCATCAACCAGACATGCAATCGCAGTGTCTTCTACATATTCAGCTACCTGAGATGGGGAGGTATGAAACTGTGCGGTATAGAGAGCTGTGTAATACGTGGTGTAGGAAAGTAGGATCTGTTTTCATGGTTACCCCCACTTTTTGCTTGGTGTTAGTATGTTTCTGACCTAGTCTGCTGGCATCCTGCTAATAAGGACCCCAGCAACTGTGCTTTCTCCCTTAAATTGACCTGGTAGTACTTTTGTACCTCCACAATTGGCTACTGGTGTACCCTTGTAAGTCCCTAGTATATGGTACTAAGGTACCCACAGCATAGGTACACCAGGTCTCTCCCATGGGCTGCAGTATGTATTATGCCACCTATGGGAGCCCACTTAACTGTGACTACAGGCCTGCCATTGCAGCTTGTGTGAGTTGCTGCTTGCACCTCTCGAGACAGATATAAGTTTCCTTATATCTGAGGTCACTATACTTAAAACCTATAAGTCCCCTCTTGGCAGGCTCTTCAGTCCTGAGGGCAGGGTGCTTAGTTATAAGTGTGAGGGTGCCCCTACATGAGTAGGACACCCCTTCAATCCCTGGAGTTGATTCTACAGGCTTTGTAAGTGTGGTCAGCCATTTTTAGACATATAGTGGACATCAGTCATTACGAGATGTCTCACTACATAGTGGCTGCACCAAACCCGGTCATTTTTGGTATCAAACATCTTGGAATCATACCTCAACACCGATTCCAGTGTTGGAAGTATGATCCTATGTACTGGGGGGCTCTTTAGGGGATACCCCTGTACTCCGGGTAACAGCTTTCAGGGACTTGCAAGCAAGCTAGTGCTGCTGCCGACCACAGACCTGATTCTGCCCTCCTGCTGCTAAGCCAAGCTCGAACAGGGGAAGGTAGAACAATAGGTTTCCTTTCGCAGGGAGTTGGAACCTCCTCCCAGACAGGACTTAGAGTATTGGGCTAGGCTGGGGTGGGGGCACTTGCCAGCGCCACCAGACTGCTTTGAAGGCCACATTTGGTGCCCTCCTTGCATACTTCAGTTTGAGCCAGTTCATGGAGCCCTTGGCTCCCGCTATGGCATGAAACTGGACAAAGGACATGGGAGTATCCTCCCTTATGTCCAGCCCCTCCTCTGGGAGGAAACCCCGAGTTGTTCCAACCCTTTCCTTAGGGTACTTAAGGGCTTACCTGTGGGTGGGTCCTTGGATTCGTCGTGGGACAAGACTCAACCCTGAAACTACGTCGCTCTTAACCTGTCTGGACACTTGGACTTCGTTGGACTTCGAATGGGACCGAGACTGCACCAAGGAAGACTCCTGCTGCTCCTGGTCTCGCTGTTCAAGTCTTCTTCGTTGTCTGTGTTTCATACAGGTTCTTTGACAGACCTGTGGGCATCAAGGACACCCGAAGAAATCTCCCTAGGAGTGAAGGAGTCACTCCCCTGCATCTGCAGGCACCGCAACGAAGCTGACCGGTCTGCTGCCCCTGTCATCCTACAGACTTCCCGAGGCTCAGCAACACAGGTGGTAGTTCTGCAGCTCCCTCGAGGCCTGACCTGTCCTCTATGCAATTTTGAGGCCAGTATTCCTCGATAGAATTGCTAAATCCCTGTGCACTGCGTCGACTAGCTGTTGTCAAGGCTTGTTGGCTCTGCACTCCAGAGATCTTCGGGCTGCAAGAAGCTCCAGCCTTAAGAATCTCTTCCCTCCAAGATCAGCGTCCTCCCTGCATCCTCTGCACCATGGGCCTTCATCTTTGATGAGCTGTTCAAGGTCCTCTTGCAACTCCTGTGCCTTCGGCCTGTGGGTCCTCCCGAGGACCTTCTACTGCTTCAGTGGGCTCCCCTGCTTGCTCGGCGCCTGGTCTGACTCTACTGCTGTTGGCGAGACCCTTGGACCTTGCTGGTCCCAACGTTACTACTTTTTCCTCTTCCATGCCAGTTGCGGCTACCAAGGCTTGTTGGTGCTCCCGCTGGACACCTACCACCTAGTCACCGACATCCAATGTGGGACAGCTCGTGCTCACAGCAGCATCGACAAGATCACCGTTGACTCTACAGAACCTCCCGACATTGGTGGGCATTGCTCTTCCCTGCCTCCTGGTCACCTCCGAGTGGCATAGATTCTGTCCCCTCTGCTTGCAGGTTCTTCACTTCCAGAATCCACTCTTGGATTCTACCGGACTCCTTCACAGTCTTCTCCAGAGGCATCTTCTTCGAAGTCGTCCATTGTTGTCTACGGCAGGTTCCGACGTCACTTCACCCCAATGCACCCAGCTTCCCTGGTGTAGGTAACTTTATTTCCGGAGCATCCACGAGAGGGGTGGCTCTCCAAACTTCTGTCTTCCAAAGAGTTTCTTTGGAGTCCTCTGGGAAGGGTCCTTCTTCAAAATTGCAACTGCGACTTCCCATTGACTTCTATTGGACATGCGGCTGTGTTTCCATTCTGCACATAGCCTCTGTGGGGCTCCTGGGTGGTTCCTTGTGTCGCTGGCTCCTCTGGGTCTTCTGGGCCAAGTCCCATCCTCCGTTGCAGTTGGCATTCCACTTTCTTAGTATATGGTATGGTCTCCCCCTGGAGACCACTGTATTCTGTGCTACTTACCGGATTGCTATTGAAGTACTCTTGTGTATTGTGTTGATATCTCTGGGTTGGAGATATACCAATGTGATAGTGAGTTGTAATAGACTTATTTTTGCTAAACACTGCGTGGCTTCTTTTCATCTAACTTGCATTACAGATTAAGTTGGTAAAACAAGCTGCTTTACACTCCTTCAAGATAAGCTGGTAGGCTGCTCTCCACAGCTACTACTTTGAAAGCTTTCTATGGTTATCAAACACCACTAAAATCCCCATAAGGGTTGCCTGGATTAGAGCAAGGTGCACCACTTGAATAAGTATGCACCATATACTAAGCCAGCCTCCTACACGTGGCAAATGTGTCTAGGATACGGTTGGTCATTTGGTGGCATACCCTGCTGTGTCCTCGATCTCTGCCACATCAGAGGCAGATCAAAGAAGTCGCGTCAGCAGAGCCAGGGACCTCCCCGGTCGTTCGCCCTCCCCATAGGCACACGCCTATATCTATATCTGCCCCTATATTTGTGTTTTCTTTCCGCTACCTCTGCATGCTGCGAGAGCAGTCGGCAAATCTCTGCTATTGTCTCTGTGTCATGAGTGCCCCCAAGGGTGTCTTATAGGAATTTTATCTCCTGTTCCAGATGATCAAGATGTTGCCTGAGTGTCTTGTGCACCCCATACTGCTAAGCTATACACAAGACTCGTAGCATCCCCAGTATGCAATGGACTGCCAGTGGGGCAGGTGATGGTGAATCCTGCCACCAACTGGATGGCTGTGGTGGTAAGGGGCAGATTAGGAAGGTTTGGAGAGTGCAGCTGCTTTGATGGACTGACCAAACCTCTGGCAACCCGACCTAAGAGGTCCGTGGGCACCGCGTCCTCTGCCATGCAGGGGCTACGGAGCATGTGCAGCTCGGTGGCTGGAAGGGAACTGGCGCGGTTTTAAGCCCTTTCTGTAGCCGCAAAAGGCAGATTAGGGGTGACGTGGGGCCACAGAAAGGCCCAAGGACTTGGCTGTAGCCCGACTGTCCTTGAAGCGCTCTAGAGCCGAAACCGCCTTGTCTCCGAAGAGACGGGTGCCATCAAACGGCACATCCATAAGGGATGCCTGGACATCTCCCAAAGAGCCAGTCGTCCTCAAGCAGGCATGGCTACTCAAGGCCACCGTTGATGAAACCGCTCTGCCCAGTGAGTTGAGTGTGTCAAGTCACACAGCAGATAGTACAATTTGCTGCGTCTCTCCCATCTGCAACAGCCTGAGAGAGTACAGCCGGGGCCTCCTCCAGGACCTGTGGCAGCACTTGCGTAACTGTGTCAGACAGTGTTTGTGTAATGGCCCAATAGGCATGCGGTGTTCACTGACCGCAATCCCTGGCTGACGGAAGAAAACATCTTCGTCCCCAAGGAGTCAAGCCTCGGGAATTCCCTATCCAGGTGGGCGGTAGGGAATGTGTCATGAGATGCTGAGGCTTGGACAACTAACCTCTCTGGGGTAGGATGCTGGGTGAGGGAGTTTGGGTCCCCTGGAGCGGGCGGTGGCAGCAGGCAATTGTCCTATTCACAGGAGCCCCTGGGTTGAGTTTGGACCAAGTCTGCAAAAGGACGTCAGTGAGGGCGTCATTGAACGGGAGTAGCGGTTCAGATGTGGAGACTCCCAGCTGCAGCATCTCTGACAAGATGTTAGCCTTGACAGCCACCAAGGGCAACTGAAGGTCAAGGACCTCAGCTACCCTCTGCACCAA
Organism: Calotriton arnoldi; assembly: GCA_963921515.1. Taxonomy (NCBI): domain Eukaryota; kingdom Metazoa; phylum Chordata; class Amphibia; order Caudata; family Salamandridae; genus Calotriton; species Calotriton arnoldi. The sequence continues at coordinate 431,706 of CAWUFW010004415.1, read as the reverse complement.
CATTGCGTATGAGGCTCCCTCCTCCGTAGCCACAAGAGAAAGCATACCAGTATCTGGAGAGGCATCTAGGCCACTGGCTTCACCCAGTTCCTCACACCAGTCCATGCTAGGGTATTCCTCATATGGCTTGTATTGTCCAGGGTCCAGTGACCCCACCCATTCTTTTCCGAGTTCTAACCCATGGAAATAGGGCTCAGGCTCTGATCTAGGAGGCAAGGCTCCTGTCGGCGCCAGAGTCGGTCGACGCCCATCCTGCTCTGTATCGGAGTCGTGGATCACAATGGGGATGGCGCTGCTGGCAGTGTTGGCATCGGGGAAGGTCGACTTGGAACAACTGGAGCCGGTCCGGATCCAGGGATGATCTATAGGGGTCAACTGGAGCCTTGCTGGAGCCGCCAGCGCGGAACCAGATGGGGGTCCTCTCTGACCCAGTGGGGCCTGAAGGCACGCCGGCGGGGTTGGGCCACCCAAATATTAGGCGCATGGCCTCATAGAATTCTTGAAGTTGGGCGGGGGTCGCTCTGGCATGCGGAAAATCGGGGAGGCGCTGAGTCGGCCCAAGGGCAGGCTCTACAGCAGAGCCAGGCCTTAAATGTCGACACTTCCTCGTCCCGTCGGCTGACAAACAAGGATAAGTCTATCCCTGCACTTTCCTGAGAACAACTCCCAGAGTAGAGAGCCCTAGTATCTCTGGTGTAACCTCATTTCACAAGCCCTCTCAAAGGCAGTAAGCCATTTGGTAATGTCATCACCCTAAACATATTTAGGGACAATCCATCGGGGATTTTGGGATCAAAAGTTTCCTCTCTCTCCCTATGTACTTTGCTGCCACCACTTGTGGGTTCTAAACCCACCTCAGACCCTTCTCTTTCTATGGCGGGGATTTTGGCCTCAAGGGCTGCTCTTTTGACTAGTCTCACAAGGACTAAGTCCTCTTCGTCTAGCTCTTCTTACTCCGAGTGCCCTGACCTACCCCCAGTAGGGACAGACACTCTAGGTACAGTGTTAGGGCAGATGTGAGGGGTTTCCTCATCACCTTCTCTAGTTAGGCTGGGGTGGCTACCCCAGGAGTAATGTCTCCGGACTCATTTTCACTGACCTCATCCTCATCTATGAGGTTGTCAGTGTCATCTGCAAGATGGGTGGCATCAAACGCTGCAAGAAGCACCTGGAGCTTGAGTTTTGTAGGGTTTGAGCCTGTTTTTATTTTATAGTTTTTACAAAGAAGCCTTAACTGCTGTGTTTTAAGCTGCAGATAAGGGGTCAGGTCGAGCTCCTGAAAAATCGCCCCTGTGGAAGTCATTTCTAGAAAAGTTGGGACCTTTTTAGAAAATCGACTACAATTCTAAATCGACTTTTAAGGCCTAACTAACTAGTACACTTTTTAAAATTCTAATATCAAGGACTGGGGGACTTAACACAAGGCCCTACCAGTTCAGATTAGAAAGGTTTGGAAAATTCGAAATTTGAAAAAAATGGCAATAATAATTTTTGACTAAAGTCAATTGTGGGTTTTTTCATGGAATCAGTCATTGACCAAGTGGTATCAGCAAATGCAAAGTCTGCACCCCACCGCTGATCCACCAATGACGGAAGCTGGCTTTTTATGTAGTGTACAAAAATGAGGTATACTATGTAGAAAGTCTAGACGTCTCTTATTGGCTTACAGGGCTTAAATTAATAATCCCAAATGCTCTCTTATGTGGTAGTGTGGGTGAGTAGTTTAGGCTTATTAGGCTTATCAGAGGGTAGTGTTAGGCATTCGTTGAACACACAGAGTCAATAAATGAGGCACACACTCAAGAAGAAACTAAAGACCAATTTTAGAAAAATAACAGGTATTTTTATATTTATTTTAACACCAAGAACTTTGTTATTGAGGAAGTACTTTGCAGTTTATCATTTTTTGCAGGTAAGTAAAAATATCACACAAATGCGTTTTTACGCCGTAATGTCTTCCTATAGAGAAAGAAACATATACTGCATACAGGTATTTGCAATCGAATCTCGGGGGTCCCCTTTAGGACTTAAGGTGCTAATGGGCCAAGGTCCAAAGTACCACCAGCAGTCGGATGTACCTGCCCTGGAGTGTCAGGTGCAGAGGGGCTGGACGAGTTGGTAGCCTTGGGCGCTACACTGTAGGAAAAGAGGGGGCCACCTAGAAAGAGGCTGCGGTTTGTGTGGGTCCTAGGAGCGGGGAGGCACAGTCGGCTGTCGTGGACCCGGCCCGGGGAGCTTGCATGCGGAGCTTTTTGGTCAGCTGGTGCCCGGGTGACAAAGGCACTCACGTTTCTCAGTTATACCTACAAAGGGGGACAAAACAAGACAGCTGGGCCACTCTTGATGCTGGCCTCTGCAATGCTGACGTCACGCGTCGGCTGGTAGGTCTTTACGGCATTGGAGTCTGAATTAGATTCAAGGAAGCTTTGGTTGCTGCAAGGTATCCAGAACACCAGGTATTGGTGCAGGGTGGCTCCAGTTGGTCATTGTGTCTTCACACTTGGTTGGGAGATGGATCTGACCGCCTGGAGAATGGTGACCTCCTCCTGGCCGGCTACTGCGTCGGTGGACCAGTTGGTCAGCAGAACGGTGGACCGGACACGGCGGTTGGTGCCTGTAGGTTCTAGGGAAGTGACTTCTCCACTTCAAGGGAGATGCTAATGACTTGGCGAAGTGCTGGAGGCCCTCTGAGGCTTTTGGAGGATGCACAGCTGCAGGACGAGTCGGATTGCAGCAATTGTCGGGACAGAAGCAGGCAGGGTTTGGCGCCAAAGTCTACCAGTAGTCTGAAGTTCTTGCTTTGTTCGGCTCTTCTTGGTCCTTTTTCTTTTCTTGTCGGGTGAATCCGAGTTCCTGATGCTAGGGTTTCACGTAAATACTCAATTTAGGGGGAGTGAAGGGTAGTTGCCAATGGGCCACTTACCCTTTGGGTCACTACACCTCCTATGTGACCACTTCCAGTGGGTAGTGGGCATAACCCTGTCCCAGAATTCCTATTTCCACCAAAATCAAAATGGTGGAACCCTCCTTTCGTGGGGCACATCAGGCATCCCACCTTAGGGGTGTGAGTGGCCTGGTAGTGCACCACGCCTTCTTGCATACCTAATTTACCACGTGTCCTGGTGCCACATGGGCCTAAGGGCAGGGGATGGCATTTCCCAGGTCTGGGGGAAGCCAGGTTGCATATCAAGGGTGGCAGGGGCTTTCAAATCCCTGGCCTTGGTATGCAGATTCAATAGCCATCTTGCTGGAGGAGGTGTGAACACCTTCCTCCGGAGCAGACATTGTTTCTGGCCTCAGAGAGCATGGGCTCACACCTGCAGGGGGTCAGAAACATGTCTATGGGGGCAGGCTGAACGATACCAGTCAGCCAGCACACTAAGGCTGGTAGGTTTTCAGGGGGGACCTCCAAGGTGCATGTTTTAATAAATCCACTACTGACATCAGTATGAATTTATTAAGACAAGGTGTTTGATGCCAAAATTCATAGGTTTCAGTGAAGCCATCATGTAGCTGGGTAACTCTTAATGACCAATGCCCAGTACATAATACTTAAGATGGCTTCCCTGTTCATTTGTACTATCTAGCAATTGAACTAGACACCACAGGGCCATATCTGCTGATGCAGATATGTCCTGACATGTAATGTAATGCACCCTGCCTTAGGACTATAAGGCCTGCTGTAGGGGTGACTTACATATATTTCAAGCAGTGTCTGTGGGTATGGCACAAAGGGTGTGTGCCATGTCATGTTTTTACTTTTGTCTGCACCACTTTCCGCAGCCTGCAATGGCAGTCTACATGAGTTTGGTGGTGGGTCCGGTCCCTTAGGGTGGCACAATACATGCTGCAGCCATGAGGGACCCCCTTTAGTGCCCATGCTCTAGGTACCAGGGGTACCATTTACTAGGGACTTATAAAAGTGCTAAAGGTCTTGCCAATTGGGGAACAACTGAACAGTTACCTCGCTTTAAGGAAAGAACACTGGCACTGGTTAGCAGGAACCCAGTGCACTTCAGTCAAATTGCATCAAATACCAGGCAAAAAGTTGGTGGAACCATGCCAAAAAGAGCCACTTTCCTACACACATCCGAAGCGCCATATCACGATCTCAATAGTTGAGGAGACGTGCAAAGGTAGGTCTTGACGGAGAACCTAAGGGAGGCCTCGGCGAAGGTGTTCTGTGCGCCCTTTCAACAATTAGTTGTTTAGAGAAAGTTTCTAGACCACAGAATGAAGTTAGCATGCATTCCACATAGTCTTCAAGTTTGCCTGTGTTGGTGGACTCCAGTATACAGAGGTTGTTCCGGTAGGAGCGAGCCTCCATATCCTCGTTTTTTGAGGCGATGAGTTGTAAGACTTTATCCATGTTGTGTACAGAGTGTTTGTCCTTTTTCAGCTGGTCTTCTGCTTGGGATATTCCCTGCTCTGCCTCTTTTAGGCGGTCATCATGTTTGTCTAATTTATGGGAGACTGAGTCCATACAGGTGGTGAGTGTGTCCATCTTTTGGTCTATAGAGTGTAGACTATCCTGCATGGTGCACAGCAAAGTATGCACATCGTCAGCATCGTTTGCCTCTAAGGCTTCGCCACATCCGGGGAGTCTGACTCGATGTTTTCTATCAAAGGTTAGTTTAGCTTGTAGGACATCTGATTTTCCCTTCTTGCGCATGACTTGTAGTCACTGGAGGGATACAGATAAGCCATTGCTCCTGTTGTGCTCGTATTACAGCCGAACTGTGCGTTAAAAGCTTCTCCATAGTGCTTTTGATGTTCTTGCCCTTATAACATTGGTAAACTGTGCAGCTGCCACCTCTCAGTAATGCCAGTGCGCTTTGTGAATGGAGATGGCGTCAATTCAGAGATGTGCACAGTAATCACGAGCCGGGCTAAATAGGTCTGCTATTCCCTAAAGATTCGGGGGGCCGACCCAACCTTACCCCTTATGTTTGTCAGGACACGTATCAGGGGAGGCATGAGCAGGTCAGGCCCTTTGTGGCAGGGCAATGTCAGTTGCTCAGGGGGAGACCCGGTGTGCCGTGGGGCCTATATGCGCCCCCCCAAGGTCGCCCCGGTGCACAGCACTGTAGTGTAGTCAATAGGAGAAAGGCTCCTCTCGTCTCCCGCTGAGGCCGCAAAGGTCTCCATGGGCCCACCATCCTTGCTATGGGTGTGAGCCTTGAAGCCCTGCAGCTCCAGCAGCACTCACTGGTCGCCTGCTGTTGGTTCTTGATATCACCGCGGCCTCACTCGGGTTCTGGGTGTCGCACTGGCAGTACTCTGCCCCACCCGGCAGGGTCTTCGCTGCTGGCCCGGACAGCCCGCTGCCCTCTTATTAGTGGTGCTCAGCCACCATCTTGGGCCGCCACGCTCGTGTCTGCCCTCTGCTTCGCACACAAAAAAACCAGCTTTCTGTGCAGCAAGCAGCACGCCCGACCGCGTCACAGCCATTATAACTAGTTTTGGCTTCAAGGATAATGTCAGCGGATGTGTGTCTCCAACCGCAGGAGCCTCACCTCAGTGCGGCCATTTTGCGCACCGGCTCCTTTGGCGCCCCTAGGAGCCATTTCTTCTAATTCTTTGTTAGGTGGGGCAGTAAGAAACAAAACTGTGTTACCTTTCCTCGTGGAAGCCTGAACTATTAGGTTCTTAGGAATTACATGCTGCATTAGGAATGCCAGATTACCTGGCGTGGGTCTGTGTTATCTTGCCACCACAGGGTGATTCATTGGCGGGTCGAATAAGGCTTAGACCAGGGTACCATAATGGAATTAGTCAAGGCTTCATTAAACAGCAGCGAGGGTTCCAAAGCTGAAGACATTGACTGCAGAATTTCAGTAAGCATCTTAGCTTTAGACTCTCCAATGGGCAGTTGTATGCCCAGTGCATCTGCAACTCTAAGGAACACCACAGCAGAAGAACCACTATTTTTTATTGGAAGCTCTAATGGCGAATCCAATTCCATGTCTGGTAAGTAGCTAAGTCATTGGCATTTTGAAGATCAGGAAAGAAGCCAGAAATAGTATAATTATGTGGGAGCAAGCAATGAGTGTAATCATCGCCTTCATTAGAGGAACAATGTTCAAGACCTTTTAGAGCATCAGCATTTGAGCCAAAAAAAAGTCTGAATCCTGGAGAAATGTTGCTGTCTCTGTGAGGTGAACTAAGAGGAGAAGTGTTATTCTCAACCTGAGGGGTGTTTTGCTGATGGTGTAACATGGCACAAGGCGAGGAGTTGACAAAGTCAGCTGTCGATCTGGCACCGATTATGTTGGAGCTGGGGGTGGCACCATAGAAGAAAGAACTGGTGGGCCTGCGGTGCTGGAGTGAAGCCCTTGCCCAGTGCCAAAGGTGGGGTGGGCTAGGTGCATCTGGGGTCAATTGGTACTGAGAGAGGTCCTGCTAGCTGAAACCCAACTAAAAGCCACAACAGATCTATGCATTCCAAAGTGGTGCCAAGGGGATCCCGAATCATCTTCAACAGTCAGAGTATCGCCTCCTTGATGGCCACAGTTTACTGTGACGTCAACAGTGGCCCATGGAACTCAGGGTGCCTCATCTCAAGAATCAATGTCAGAGTTCCTTAAACATGGACTACTTGACCTCTTCCTGGAGCAGAAGCATATGGACGTCGAAAAGATTAATTCATTACTGTTCTTGTGCTTTTTCATCTACGTGTTGCTCAACTTCGATTTAGATTTTCCTGAAGAGGGTGAAAGGGACAGGGAACAGCTTTGTGACTTGAAGTGAGACTGACCCTGTTTCTTAACCCCAGCATTGTAGGGTTTGGATTCCTCCTCCCCATTGACCTCTAGGTGCATTGGGAAGCATCTGTTGCAGGACTTCGAGTCATGCTTGGTGCCGAAAGACTAAAGATATACATATAGGTCAGAGAACGACATCTGCTTCCAAGGAATGTGGCACAGTTTGAAAACTTCAAGTTTTCAGGCACAACATCCCTGCACACTGTCAAAAAAGAAGGTCTAACAAAACCTTGCGTAGTAAAAAAACGAAAATACGTAGGAAAGGGGTCCCGGATTCATAATAAAGAACAATTGTCAACGTGCGGTGGTACTCATTTGTGGCTCCATGTCATCATGTCATCATGTCTGGAGGCGAGACAGGGGTGCAACAGATTCTGATGATGCCACCTGCCGGAATGCAAGAGCCATTGCAATAGTTTCTCGATTGAGCCTGAAGCCTGGACAGATTCATTAGGTGGGGAGTCAGGAGGTCAAAAGGTGAGGAATCTGCAGTTAGAAGTAAACCTGAGAACAATATAGGATGACAGTTATTTTTCAGATATAATTTGTCAAGCATTCCAGCAGTAATGGAAGGACACACCCAAACAGCCAATAGAAAAATAGCAAGAATGTAGGCGGATTCCAGATGTGGTTTATGATGTCAAGCCAACGGCTGAAGCTTCTAGAGCCAAAGAAGCCAAAGCCTAAAGGAGGCTGATCCATTTCTTACAATTGAGTAATTATTGAATACAATACGTTTGCCATGAATGACGCAAGAACCATTGCACTTCAACCCATAAGCACTAAAGTTAAGGGGGAGTCGAAGTTGACAAGGATGTTAATAGTAGCTCTATCATGAAACTTAAAAAATACAGGAAAATTAATTGCTACGGCAATGCCTCAATTGCAATCTGCAGCACTGCTTTAGTCACTTAACTGTGAATCCTTCCCGCAGGGTACTATGTCTAAACTAGGGGTAGATAAACACATATTTGTTGTAATACATTTTAACACACATGCTTTATTCCACATAATCGACTAATTGCATCGGTCTCAAAACAGTTTTCACTGGACAATGCATGTTCATTATTAGTGGTTGAAGACAAAAGCATCTTAACCGAATGAATACATTCAGTACACTACCACTCATCACATTTCCCACTTTACAGAATTATTTCAATGTCTCGTCTTCCCGCACAGATTCCCCAGCATATTACATAATACTACCTAACAAGCACTGGCACAGCCAACAGTTTTGGCTTTAACGTGCTAGTGCAGCCAAAGCCATATACACTTCCTGCTTGTATACACTAGAACAATAAGGCCAGATTAATTAGTTTTAGCAAAATGTATTTCTTGAATGCAAAGAAAAAATAATCAGTCACATGGCTAGAGGGAAGACGCTGATTTTCAACTGCAAATGTGTACTAATGGGCAAATACTTGCAAGTGTTTGCTAATGGGCAAACATTTACACTGATGTAAAGAAATGGACCACGTGTATTGCCTAGCACTGGGAGAACCTGAAGGTGGCTTGCAAAAGATGAACTTATGGTGAAATACACCAAAGTATCGCGATGGGGGCTGGGTCCTACAAAAACGTAAGCAGCTGCAATCGTCCTGAGATGACATCCTCGCAGAAGTGCGTCTTTTAAGGAAAGAACCCGTGCGTTACAAAAACCACTGCACCATAATACCAGACATACTATTCATAACTGAATCATGGTTGGGAGATGATATGGCTCCAGTCCTGCATGAAGCCATTCCTCTAGGCTATCAAACGATCACCCAAAATCGTATAGGCAAAAAAGGAGGTGGTCTAGCTGTTGTGTTCAGGCAAACATTACATATCACTAAAGTTGATGACATCTCCATAAAGAATTGTGAGGCTCTTCTAACAAGATGCAATACTACACCGTCTTCATCCTGTAACTTCCTGCTCCTTTACAGACCTCCACCTAGCAAGGCGACATTCCCAGACGCACTTCTAGACACAGTTTCAAACCTGATAACAATACACTCCAACTTATGCGTTCTGGGTGACCTCAACATTTGGTTTGACAAACCCAATATGACCCATCCAAAAACAATAATCACTGGTCTAGAGGCACTGAACCTGCATCAGATTGTCCACAAACCCACACACATCACTGGACATATCCTAGATGTCATTTTTGCTAATACTGAACTAGTTACCTTTCAAACTATAACTCCAGTCACATGGTCAGACCACCACTTGCTTGCTTTCCAACATAAAACAACATTAAGGGACTCACCTAAAACTAGCTTACATCCATCCACCTATCGGCCATGGAACAGACTCCATTTGGAACACTTAGAAACACAACTAACATCAAGTACAAATCTGGAAACAATAACTTCGGTTCAAAATCTATATGAGTGGCTACAGGAAGCTTTTGACATCCTGATACCACTCAAAACCACACAACAGCACAAAAGAAAAAAGCGCCTTGGAGAAACGTAGAAATAAAAGACATAAAACAACAAATTAGAAAGCTGCAACGTACCTGGCTCAAAACAAACGCCAAACAAGACAAACTTCACCTACAAAAAATTAACAGATTATACAAGTCAGCGATCAAAAAAGCCAAGAAAAGGTACTATTCAGACAGAATTCAAAACGTAAATACTCCTTCAACTGGAATGCCCCAAAGACATTGAAAAATGCCCAATTTTCAGTTGTCTCAGAGCCGTGGATCAGTGGATGACTTGGAGCCATCTCAAATTGAATGCTTCAAAAACCGAAATACTCACGTGTGGCGATTAGAAACATTACGACCCGCTTGCCGCCTGGCCTGATGAACTGGGATCACCACCTAAATTATCGAAGGAAGTAAGAAACCTCGGAATAACCATGGACTCCAAGCTGTCGATGAATGCCCAAGTGGACAAACTAGCAAAATCAAGCTTTGTCACTATAAAAACGCTGCGACGAATTTTCCCTCATTTGGGATTTCCACACAAGGTCCAAGCTACCATCTCCCTTGTTCTGTCCAAACTCGATTACGCCAATAGCCTCTACCACGGATCACCTTTAACGACCATGAAAAGACTACAACGGATTCAGAACTCGGCTGCCAGACTACTCTTGCATATCAAACCGCGAGACCACATCTCACCTGCCTTGAAAGCCCTGCATTGGTTACCGGTTGCCAGAAGATCCACGTTCAAGCTACTTTGTATCACCCACAAAGCAATACATGGGATGGGACCGCTCTTCATCAGGAATAAAATCACCAAACACATTCAACAAAGGAACCTACGCTCTAAAGGGGCATCTCGCCTCAAAATCCCAAGATACAAGAAAAAAAACATGGGTGGCACATCCTTCTGTGTTCAAGCAGCCAAACTATGGAACTCATTACCCCCAACATAAGATCCACCGACAACCACCTTATCTTCAGAAAACTACTCAAGAATTGGCTCTTCCCCACATAAGCACCATACGCAAACAGAAATTTACAGCATATTCCTCTGTATATTAGCATTTATTTTCACTATAGATATGTACCTATCTTTGTGTATTGCTTTGTATAAACATGTAGAATAATTATGTTGTTGTAAATAAATAAATAAAAATCATCTTTGGTCTACATGTACTTACTTTCATTGTGCATCTATGTACCTTCCATGTACTTGGATCTGTGTGTCTGTTACCTTTCTCCTGAAAAAGCATATCCAATGCACTACCCTATTTCTCATCCTGTACCTCTATCAATATCTTTAATCTATATATACTTACCTCCTTTATGCATCTATATACTTTCAATGTACTTATTGATCTATATATTTATCACTTTCTTCTAATTTAGCATTTCAAATGCATTACCCAATTTCTAAGCCTATACTTCTCTCAATATATCCTCTGGCCCAACCTTCTGACTCATCTCAAACTTCTTTCTACTACTCTTTCCAATGCACTACCCTATCTCTCACCCTATACATCTATCAATATATCCTCTACATCCACTCTCATTTATCCCATACCACTACTATGATCCCAAAATAACCCTTTCTAGACTCTCTCCTACTCTACCCTCCTTGAATCATCTGACACCTCTTTTACTATACCGATCCCCCAAAACAAACCTTTATAAACTCTCCCCTGACTCTTCCCCTCAAAAACCCCTTTTTACTCATCCAAAAGCCTCCTCCTACTGCTATGACCTCAAAAAAAAAAAAAAACTCACTCTTCTGTCCCTCCACTATCCTTTTCAATCAAAATAACAGACTAACATGTTCACTTCTCAATTTCCATATTCCACTATACTAATTCACCACTAATCCTTTATGGGTTCCAAAGTAGCGTGCTCCTCGCCAATGAAGCGTTTCAACACCCATCATGGTTACCAGCGCTATATAAACACATACCTTTTTCCCTTTTCTACCCCTCCCCAACCCTTCTCAAATACAATAAACTGACTAACATATCCACCACTCAAATTACTTTCATGTTTCGCCATACTAATTCAACAGTAATCCTTATGGGTTCCAGAGTAGCGTGCTACTCGCCAATAAAGCACTTCAAAACCCCATCAAGGGGTAGGAAGCACTATATAAATACAAACCTCTTTCCCTCTTCTATCCCGCAACCTACCCTTCTCTATCCAAATAACTGAATAACATATCCACCACTCAAATTACTTCATACTTCACTATACTAATTTTCAACACTAATCCTTTATGGGTTCCGGAGTAGCGTCCTACTCGCCAGAAAAGCACTTCAACACCCATCAGGGGTAACAGGTGCTACATGAATGCAAACCTTTCTTCCCTTTTATCCCTCCGCTACCCTTCTCACTCCAAATAACTAATACCCACCACTCAAATTACTTTCATATTTCACCATACTAATTCAGCACTAATCCTTTATGGGTTTCCGGAGTAGCGTGCTTCAACACCCCATCAGGGGTAACAAGCGCTATATAAATACAAAGCTTTTTTTCCCTCTTCTATCCTTCTGCTATCCTTCCAAATCCAAATAACTGACTAACCTATCCACCACTTAAAATTTACTTGCATGTTTCACTATACTAATTCAACACTAATCCTCTATGGGTCCCGGAGTAGCGTGCTACTCGCCGAAAAAGTGCTTCGACGCCTCGTCAGGGGTAGTAAGCGGTATATAAATGCAATTACAATACAATACAATAATGAAATAAGTGCCACAAATGGCTGTATCAAGCAGTGCTCTCTTGTGGAATGGCTGTGTGCAGCGTTGAGGCATGGCTGCAGCACGGCATAGGGCCGAATGGGAGAGAGCACTTACCAGGCCGTATAAACTAAAACATGGTGGGTCACAAGCAGCCGAAGTCAGCTGAAGGTGGCGTTAGTCATGTATGCCCAAGCTAGCTCTAGGAGTGCGTATTTGCACTTTACTATTCTTGGCCGCTAGTTTCATCCGTGATCTCGGTCTATACATTTCAGGGACTCGTTTCTTTGTTGGCAAGTTCCTTTTTAGGTCGAGCCTCGAGTAGCGCGCAAGCGCTGCTTAGAGGCGAAGACTTTTAGTAAGCGAGTTTGAAAAGCAGTCCCAAAAACGCTCGTGCGTCGTGGCTGGCCTTTTTGGGATGGGTACGCACGGCAAACATGTGTTTCCAATTATCGTGCCCAGACGCGGGCGCGATAATTGTAAACACATGTCTGCCGCGCGTACCCATCCAAAGGCCAGCCACGACGCACGAGCGTCTGGTCAGCTGAGCAGGCTGCCGCGCTCCCTCCTCCCCCCCCTCCGCTCCTCTGTTGTGCGCGCGCACCACTGTTTTTTTTTTTTTTACCGCGCGCGCGACGGACCCACAGTTGAAGGAAGCTGGCGCGCACCTCACAGGAGCGTTAGGCCACATCCTCTCCCTTTAACTGCAGTCTCTCCAAGGCTCGTGTTTTAAACGTCTAGAGAGCTGGTAGTTTCGACAAGTAGATTATTATGCGAGCCCGTGGTCACCTCCCCTGTAGCCAGTCCGTCTTCGGCGGCCGGTGGTGTATTTCAGCTCGCTTGTCTTGTCGAGGGTTTGTTGTAAACCACGGAGTTTGTTTACGTAAAGAGCCCGCTCACTCTGAAACGCGCTGTAAATTCTCGAAGACAGCAGGCGGGTAATAACCAATAATGATGGCTCTGCGGCTCGCCCCCTCCCGCCTCCGAGGGGGCTGCCCTTTGCGGCGAGGCTGCAGATTGCTCGGCGATGGGCTCCTCTGACACAGGCGGGGCCGGGGAGACAGTGGAAGAAAATGTCAAAGCAATCCGAGATCATTAGGGCGATGAGTCACGCAGAAAGAAATCAGTGGGTAGCGCTGCGGAGAGTGGATTAGCCGAGGCCATCTCCTTGATGGAGCGGGCGCTGTCAGAGCCCGGCTCGCAGGCCTCGCTGTCCGTTTCATTATCACTAAAACAGGGGCGAGGAGGGGGCAGCGGTGGCTTCACGGGGTCTCAGTCCGGTGAGCAGTGACAGGAGCCTAGGTGAGAGCCAGGTCAAGTCGCACTTCGTTTCCGGAACCAATGCTTTTTTTTTGTTGTTGCTCTTTTTATATAGCGCAAACTTGACCCGAAGGTTTTGGAGCGCTTTACATGAGCACCAGTTACGTTACACAAGGACACATTCATTTTTGGTAGGCACGGGGAGATAAAGTGATTTGCCCAGAATCACAGGATGCTTAGCCGACGCCGAGACTCGAACCTGGTTTCCCAGATCCAAAGTTGGCTGCTCTTTCCCTTACGCCAGTCGTTCCACTTTCTGTTCACCAAGGCCTGATTCTGATTTCTAGGTCTGCAGAGAAGGAGCATTTGCCAATTCTGTGTAGTTGTGAGGTAATAATGCGTGCAAAGCCCCTAGTCACGCAAGCGGAAGTACTGAAGTCCATCTGACACGCCACAGAACAGGAAGTCCCGTCCGAGGGAAGTCTTACCTCGGGGCCTGTGTGTGCGCGCGCTTAGACTAGAGATACCGGACACCGGTGATGTTTATACAGTGTGTGTGTGTGCGCGCGCGTGGAGCCACTAAGCACCTAATATAAACAGTGTTGTGCAGGACTTTAAGTGGGATGAAAAAATTGGGGGGGGGAGGGTCTCTCAAAGGGGCGTGGCCAATGTAATTAAGGGCGTGGCTTAAAAACACATAAGGTAAAAATCTATGCTTAGCATAGTGTGCCCCCAACTTGTATTTTGCTGTTTGTCATTGCATCCAGATATATGATACAACGAGTAACATCATACCGACAACAAGTCAGGACTATTGGCTTTGTCAATGGTTGTTAGTTGCATAAGATAAATAAGCAGCAACTATGGCTTGTATATAATATTGAAAAAGCTTCCTCTTAAAGCCCTGGTGACACCACGACAATGTTGCTGCTCCTGAGTTTCAAAAAGAAGAAGGGAAATCCAGAGAGAAAATGACTCTCTTTAAAGGATTTCCCTTCCCCTACCACGCTCAGCTGGCATCACGTCATGCCGTTACTTCTCCACTAGTGAGCAGTGAGCAGTTTGAGCACGCTCGCATCGATGTGCCTGCTGTCACTGCAGCCTGGAAAAAAACGGACCGCCTGTGCCAGGGCACAAAACTGAGCCCGATAGAGACCTGTTTCGAGGCCCCCTTTAAACAAGCATTGGCATAGCCAATAGGTCTCGCCTTTGGGACCTTATAAGTGTTTAGCCATGCAACAGTTGATGTTGTTGCACCAAGGATATTGTGCTGCATAACTAAATACTTATAAGGTCCCAAAAGCGAGACCTATTGGCTATGCCAATGCTTGTTCTCTGAGCGAAGCTGTCTCTGAGTTTAGTGTCAAATTCTTCTGCTCACAGTTAGGTTCCTCAAGCGAGGTGGAACGGAACAGATGACTTCTGCCGTCAGATCATGGCATTGGCAGAGGGGTAGAGCTAATAATACATAATCACGTCAATGATAATTGCAATCTCCCTTTCTAAGAGGGCAACAATGTCATAGGGATGGATCCATGTAGGGATCAAGTCTTGGCAAAGCCAATAAGTCCGGGCCATTTTAGGTGAATGTGTTCTTTATATCGGCTCTACATGGTGAGGGAGTATGGGTTATGGTAGGAGTGCTGAGTTTATGTGTGTATGCGAGTGTTTGTAATGCAGTGGTGGTGTGTCAGGCACAAATGGTGTGTATGGGACAGGGGCATTGCAAATGATTCCATGCGCCTCACTGCAAGCACAGGAATTGCGCTCCCAACCACTGGTTTGGTGGTAAAATGCAGCTATGAGCTGTATTTGAGGTGCAGTGGGCTTCTCGCATCCCTGTGCCCAGGGACCACTCCACCTGCTGCTCCTGCGAGGCTCCATGGTATGAGGTACTGGAATAAGACAAGTGTGTTCGGCAAGCACCCAACCCAATACTGACTATCCAAACTAGAGCAATTTGTGATTTTAAAGATGCCAATTTATGTCCCTATTCGGATGAGAACACAAGTTCACACCTCTCCTGCCTTCCCATTACCTCAGCATCTTTCCTGTTCATTAAATAAAAAAGCATTGGCATAGCCAACAGATTTCGCCTTTGGGAGCCAATGGATTTTAGTTATGCTGCACAGCATTCCTGATGATTGATAATGATCCAGCGCTTACAATAAAAATAATTTCTCCTATCATGCTTTTTGGTCATCCAGGTGCAATTATTTCTCTAACACACACACATTATCCATATGACGGTGGGGCCCATAACACCGCATATACATTCACTTACTCATTTATTCCCTGGATTTTCCTCCGTCATGAAACCTAGGAGAAAACGATTTGCTGGAAGGAGTCGGGATACCTTTTTTTATAATGACACAATAATTCTCATTTTCTTGTAAGGTATTCCGCTCATTGGTCGATGGACCAATTAGTAGGAATCAGTTGATGGTGATTAAGACCAGCTCAATCACAATGAACTTTTTACCATTTCATTATTAATCATTATACTAAAGAAAAATCACTGAGCCATTTGTTTAAAGAATAATAAAGTTTATATAAAGTTTTGAATGCAGGAAATTTGAGATTAATCTTATTATTCAGATCATTGCATTTATCATCAATATAAGAATAGTTGAATTTGCATGGCACTTTTATTAGACGGAAAATGGGATTATCATGCTAATAACTCTATAGATCAACCTATCTATCTCTGTTGGAAATCCTAACAATTCTAGTAGAAACCTATCAAATAAGAGTTCTCCTAAGCAGCATTTTATACTCAACTGGAAAAGGAAAATAACAGCAGCAGCATCAGCTCGTCAGCATCAGCAACCGCAAACTCTCCCATCTACAGCATCTAACTTCTTCAGCACCTCCCGCAGCATCCCGCAGCATTCTAACCCCTCCCACCAAGAGTAGGTCTTCTTATACCCTAATTCTAGCTTACAGCATAAAATGTTTCTTCTTACATGGCGCGATTCATTCTCATTGGTCAAAAACTCAGGTCCCTATACATTTTAATCAAACTTCCTGGTCTTAACCAGTTCCGTGTGGAATGTCCATGCAAGCATCGTTTCCCACAGTTCATGCACTTGCTCATCCGTTTCGATCAGTCCAAATTGTATCTTTTTCTGCAACAATTTGTATAACACAGTTCTTTCTATTGATTCAACCAAGCTTCTCACGCTTCTTGCTGATCATCTTGGCACACATCTGCTCAGAAGGGTCACAGCAGCCTTGACCAAACTTTCATCTTAGCCTCTCGGCATCAGCACGTGATCATCCCTTTTCCACAGCCTCTCTCCTCTATCACATGGTCTCATCCGCTCATGCGCACTCTAGTACCTCGCGGCCATTTTATATTGCTGCTCGGCAGGCCTAAGCGCACTATTTTTAAAGAAAACAAAATGTTATTAAAACAAAGAAATATAAACCCTTTCGTTTCCCTCCCGTCTTTCTACGTACCCCAATTAGGTATTACCTAGCAGAAGCAACATATAAAGCTGTCCCTTACTTACCATCGCTTTATTTTGCAACCACACGTTTTATTCAAAAGCACAAATCATGCATTTTATTATTATTTTAGTACGCAAAATATTATGTTATGTTAGAAACGTAAACAATTATTAGTCCATTACTTTGCACACTGAATTGCGTGTTACCATTAACCCTTTACATACATTGTTGGTTATTTACTTGAACGAACATGTTTATTAATATTGTACGAAAATATTAGGAGGTTAAAATTTTTATATTTACCCTGCTCCATCAACTCCCCCTTTGGTGATTTTTAATATCACCACAAAAACCTAAGTTATACAATTTTCTCAGACAGCATATATCTTTTATCCATTTGCTTTTGTTAGTTTATACTTCTGTATCTCTTTCAACTTGTTTCTTCGTTTTCTTGTACATGTTCTCTTTTATTTCTTCTAACTCTATTTCACCTATTTCTCTCTCTCCCTGTTTATCATGTTTTCTTTTTCTAACTTATTCTGCTTTCTTCTTCTCTTTATACATGTTACGGCAAGCTTCAGTACTAATATTATTATTATTATTATCATGGTTGCTATTATTATAACTTTCCCTATTATTAATCCACTCATTCTTGTTAACCAATTTGTTACAGAAGAGAAACCTTTACCAAGTTTTCCCCACACACTTTCAACCTCCAGTGGAACAAGTTCTTTGTGCAAATTTGTAATATTGGTTATATACTTCTGTATATTTTCGCTTTTATCTGGAATGTAAGTGCAACAATGTTGGACTTTCAGCATTCCACAGACTCCGCCCTCTTTTGCCAAAAGAATGTCAAGGGCAAGACGATTTTGCATCACCATAGCTCTCATGGCAACCATCTCAGTATTTACCATTAAGAACCCTCAAGCAGTATCTGTAGATAAACGATCTACCACTGTGGATAATTTCCGAATTCTAAATGCATTCAAAGATATTCCCACTGCTGGTATCAATGCACCAAAAATATCACCTACTATTTCTGAAAAACTTTCCCTTTTTCTACGTGTAAAGGTATTTATCATTTTGTGTGTTCCTTTTTCTTTTCTATCTACATGAAAAATCTTTGGAAAGACCAGGCCTAAATAACATGACCCATACCAATGGTCCGGCAACCTATAATAAGCCCTATTCCCACAAACGTAATAAATCCCAGGAAATATTGGATCTTTTCCCCTTTGAATCCCCATCCACCTAAAATTTTGTAATTGTCATAGCAATTGCTGGAACCCACAAAATAATTGTCATATCTTGTCTTATTTCTTCTAATGCACAACCTTCCCTGTTGGGGCCAATCCAGAGTCATAGCTGCATTTGTCTTTTTCTTATGATGGTCTTCCTCAAACGCCCAAAGAGGTGTTTTTGTCTCTTCTATCACTTTTCTTTCTAATTTTACCCTTCTCTCTTCAACCATTTCTAGAAATACCTTTTCTTCCTTCTTTAACTCACAGGTAAGGTTGTACCTAAATATATTATCTTATGTTAAAATCTTATCTTCTAAAAATATTCACCAAACGTCTTTCCCTCTTTTATTTTGTTAAGCTCGGGAACTACAGAAACCTTTGCAAAAATCTTATCTATAGCCGTGTAATAATATTCTAATCTACCTGTTTTATAAAATAAGCTTGCTAAAACACTACATGTTATTCCATATGTCAAAGGAAGGTGATGATAAGTCACACCCTCTGCTACAGATGCAGGCAACTGCATACAAACATAGCAATCTCTTACATCCATTGTTTCCACGTACTCATACAGTAATTTAGTAAAAACATTTTTAGAAAAATCTGTTATTGATTTGTCCTTATGTAATTCTGCACTACTCCTTAAAATAACTGGTTCTTGAGTGTTAGCTCCTTTTTCTTTCTCAGTGTTATTAGACTTTTCCACTACAGCTAAACTAATTGGAATAGTTATTGCTAAAACCACCCATACTGTTATTAATAAACCTGTACAAAAACAGCACATTTTGCACCATCTACTTAGAAACTCACATCTACATTTTCTATCTCTAATATTCTCCATTTTGTCTTTTAACCTTATTTACTTGTTTTCTAGAAAAATTGTGTCACTACACCTCAGAAATGACTTGCTTGTCACTCTGTATTTCCAATATTTTGTCTTTGCTTGGTACTTTCTTTTAATTCTTTCTCAGAATTCTTTTCTTTGTGACATCCAGTAATTTCGTCAGTTCAGTGTTTTGTCAAATCCGATAAACTATCTAGACTCCTTCAGTTTTGTTGTTTTCAGGTTTGTTGCACTTCACTTTCTCCCATCAGGTTTCTTTGTTCTGGGTTTTCGTGAGTGTTCAATTCTTCTTTGTGACTAGTCAAAGCACGATACAACCATTCAGGCGATCTGTACTTTTGATTCACCTTCTTTATTCTTTTTGTTTTCTGCAAGTGTTTTCCACCTTGTTTTCCTTGCTCTTTTTGACTTGTTATTTCATTCACTTGTTCAGCACTTTTCCCATCCAATTTTATGATTTTGTATCTTAATTTTCTTACTTGGTTGGGCCAATTGTCTCCTTTTCTTGGCCTTTTTGCTTCACTTCCTTTTTCCTCTCTTTCAGTTTTCCAATTTCTTTTTCTTGTCTCTATTTTTTCATTTCTTTCTTCTCCACTTTCTTCTGATTCTGTCTCAATCTTTTCGTTGCTTCCTCTTATTCTGAAGCTTATGATTTCGCTTTCATCTACTTGTGGTTCTTTTCTTATCTTCCTTCGTTCACCTATTTCTGTCCCTCCTCGAGGTTCTTCCGATTTTGTGTCAGTTTCTCTATCTGCTTCTAAATTTCCCTGTTCTTGTGTTTGACTATCTGTCCCTACTGCTCCTCGGGGTTTTTCCGATTTTTCTAACTTTTGGTTTGAAACTTTCCCTTCTTCATCTATTAATATTATCTTTGAAGGAATTTTACCACCACTTGTACTTGGTTGTTCACTGTCACTGTCTTCTGGCTCAGTTTCTTCTCTTATGCTTTCAAAATTCCACTTTCTTTTTGAAATTTCTTCTCCTTCTGAATGTTCTGTATCAGATTCTGAACTGGTATCAGATATTTCCAGATGTCGACTTACAGGTCGATCTTCAAATTCTGGAACTTCAGCTATTTCTTCTATTTCTTCTTCTTCTTCTATTGTTTCACTTGTAGTTGGGTCTTCCAGATGTCGACTTACAGGTCGATCTTCAAGTTCTGGCACCCTGTTTGTCTCCTCTTCTCTTTCTGATGCTGAACTGTTATCTGATATTTCTAGATGCCGACTTACATGTCGATCTTTTGGTTCTGGAACTCTGATGGTGTGGCTGGCATGTACCCAGTGTTTCACTCCTGCACACTTGACTGCGGTGGTCGTCACTAGGATCACTTGTCGTGGTTCGTCCCAGCGAGGAACCAAACAGTTTCTTCTCCGGTGGACTTTTATTCGAGCCCAATCTCCTGGATTCAAGTCGTGAGCTGGTTTTCTTTCAAGAGTGGTCGCATCCGGTCCAACCTGATGAAACACAGAACGCACCACATCAGCCAATCCTTTGCAATAATCCAGTACTAGATCATCAGTTATAGTCAGTAGCTTGTTGACAGGTACTTGTGCTTGTCTCATTGCTCGTCCCATGATTATCTCATGTGGACTGAGTCCAGTCTTCCTTTCCGGAATACTTCTGATTGTCATCAGAACCAATGGCAAAGCATCTGGCCATTTCAGTCCTGTAGCTTGACACATTTTTCCTAACCTGTTCTTGATCGTTCCATTTACTTGCTCTACTATTCCAGAAGCCTCTGGTATGTATGCACAATGCAGTTTCTGTTTAATACTAAGTGCTTCACAAATCAGTTTAACTAATTCGTTCTGGAAATGTGTTCCTCTATCTGTTTCAATCGTGACTGGAAAACCATACCTTGGAATGAATTCTCGCAGCAAAAGTTTTGCTACTGTTATGCTGTCATTCCTTCTTGTTGGATATGCCTCCACCCAACGAGAAAACAAACAGACTACCACTAGAACATACCTCAATCTACTGCAAGGTGGCATTTCAATGAAATCCATCTGCATTCTGGTGAAAGGACCCCCTTCTCGTCCTATTCTTCCTAGACTCACTACTGTCTTCCTTCCTGGATTTAACTGTTGACAAATAAGACATCTCTGACAAAGACTCTCAGCTATGGCTCTGAATTTTGGATTGTACCATGTTTGTCTAAAAAGTCTGATCATTGAATCTCTCCCAATATGGGCTTGTCCATGGTACATCCGTGCCATGTCAGAAATCATGCTATCAGGCATAACTGGTCTCTCATCCCTGTAAACCCATACATCAGTTTCTTCATGTTTCCTACATCCTGCTTTTAGCCAAGTATCTTTCTCTTCGTCTTCTGCAGCTTCTTGTAACTGTCTCACCTCATCCCATGTTTCAATTGAGTTAGTAAAAAGCAAAGGACAAGAAATATGCTCTCTTTCGCGACATTTATTCAAAGAAACCACATTCTTTGCACAGTACTGTGCCATTTCGTCAGCATATTTGTTGCCAACAGTAATGTAGTCTTCCCCATTTTTATGTGCATTGCATTTCACCACAGCGATCTGTTTAGGCAGCTGTTTCGCCTCAAGCAACTTTTTCACAAAATCTCCATTTCTGATGGGTGTCCCTACAGACGTCAAAAAACCCCTTTGTGACCAAATCTGACCAAAATCATGCACGACTCCAAAGCCGTACTGGCTGTCGGTCAAGATCGTAACCCGTACATTTCTTCCCAACTTACATGCTTGAATCAGAGCTACTAATTCTGCAACTTGGGCAGACCGCACACCTTTCAGACAAGATGCTTCCAACACAGTTGCTACTGTGCAAACTGCATATGCTGCACTTAAAACTCCATCACTCGTTCTTAAACATGAGCCATCCACAAACAGAATATAATCTGATTCTTTCAAAGGCTCATCTCGTATATCAGCTCTTGGTTTTGTACAGTATTCGAGCACATTCAGACAATCGTGATCTACTTCATCCATTTCAATCACATTCTCTTCATCTGGCAATGATGTTGAAGGATTCACATTCATACATCTGTCGATGGTTACATTATCTGCACTCAAAATTACCTTTTCATACCTAGTCAGCCGACTATGTGTCATGTATTGGGTTTTCGTTCTTGTCAAAAGAATTTCCACAGAATGGGGAACATACACTCTCAATGGATACCCCATCACTATGCCTTCACTCTGTTCCAGACTCACACAAGTAGCAGCAACTGCTTTCAAACATCCAGGCAACGCTTTCGCTACAGGGTCTAAAACAGCTGAAAAATATGCAATTGGTCTTTTCATGGTTCCATGTCTCTGCACCAAAACTGAAAATGCACATCCATCTCTTTCACTGCAGTACAGCTCAAAATCTTTCTCATAATCAGGCATTCCTAATGCTGGAGCCTCACACAATTTCTTTTTCAGCTCTCTGAATGCTTTCATTTCTTCATCATTCATTTCAAAAGGATCTTTAACATCCTTCTTTGTCAGTTTCTACAATGGTTTAGCAATTAGTGAAAAACCGCTTATCCATTGTCGACAATATCCAACCATTCCCAAAAACATTCTTACCTCTCTTTGTGTCATTGGAGCTCTCATTCCTTGAATCATTTTTATTCTTTCAGTCGTTACCTTTCGCACTCCTTTCTCAATTTTATGCCCTAAATACTGGACTTCTTGTTGACAAAACTGCAATTTTGAAGGGGACACTTTATGTCCTCTTTTTGCTAAATGATTCAGCAAAGCAATTGTATCATTGACACATGCTTCTTTCGTTTTTGATGCCACCAGTAGGTCATCAATATACTGAACCATTACTGACTTTTCTGGCATTCTTAAATCTTCCAATGATTTCTTCAGGATCTGATTAAAGATTGAGGGACTTTCTGTATACCCTTGAGGAATTCGGCACCATGCCAAAATACACTCTCCAAACCTAAACGCAAATATTGGCTGGCTATCTGGATGCAATGGAATAGAGAAAAATGCATGACATAAGTCAATTACAGTGTACCACTCTGCTTCGCGTGGAATCTGGTATAGAATCACAGCAGGGTTCAGTACTATTGGGCAACAAGGCACAACAATTTTGTTTACCTTTCTTAAATCCTGTACGATTCTATATGTTCTATTTGGCTTTTTCAGTCCCATTATTGGCGAATTACATGGACTGCTCATGATTTCTTTTAGAATTCCTTGTTCAATCATTTTATTTATTACTGGCGTTATTCCTTCAATTATTTCTGGAGTTAATTTATACTGGGGCGTATTTGGGTAACTCGTTCCTTCTTTTACCGTAATTTTAACGGGATCTACTCCTTTCATTAATCCTACATCTTCTCCTGTCAAATCCCACACTTCTTCTTTCACTGTCTTTTTCAACTCAATTGGGATTTTCTCTGCATCAAATACAGGAAATAAGCCATTTACTTCTGGTTCTAAATTTACCATTGTCATTTTATACAGCACATCCTCATCTGGAGTCTGAAATGCAATTCCGTCTGGAGTACAATAAATTGTGCAATTCATTTTACACAACAAATCGCGTCCTAAAAGGTTCACGGGACTACAATCACACACTACAAATCGGTGCATCTCACTAAATGGACCAATTCTTACCTTTACTAATCTAGTAAGAGGCGTTTCAATTTGCTGATTGGAAACTCCAACCACTTGTATATGTTCACCTGAGAGAGGAAGATTTGGAATTTCCACTGACCTAACAGTAGAACGGGTAGCTCCAGTGTCAACAAGGAATGTTACATTTGCACCATTCACTTCTCCATCCACAAATGGACCTGACTGATCTACCTCTAGAGTTGCGCCAAGCACGCACTCTTCCCTCTCTTTTAGACACCGTCATGAACTTTCATACGACTCATCTTCATTCTGTCGTAACCAATATTGTGAAATTTCAGCTGCACGTGACAACTGTTTTACCTGTTCTCCTCCGTAGAATCCTGTTTCTGCACTGTATTTCTGTTGATTAGCACTCTTGGGAAGTGGTGGTTGTGGCACCTGACCTTGTTGAGTAACTACCTCACTCTGCACCTGTGAATTTAATGATTGATTTTCCACATTAGGTTTTGGAGGAAATTTACACTCGTTTCTCCAATGCCCTAGCTTTCCGCAGTTGTGGCATGGCCACTTTTTCTTCGCCTCATCTATGCTCATTTGTCCTTTTCCTTTACCTGTACTAGGTCGGGATTTAAACTGTCCTGTTTCACTGCTAGTATTATTCAATTGAGCTTCTTGTTTCTCCACAACTTTCACCTGTGCCCACATGACTTTCTCTTTCAATTTACGCTGTTTACTCTCAATTTCATCACTGCAATATTTAGCATATCTCAAAACCTCATCCACTGTGCTATTCTGCCATCCTATCAAATGCTGCTTAATCCTTTCGCTTATCTCTGGTGTTAATCCATACACAAACCTATATACAAAGTGACTCATGTCCTTCTCACTTAGCGTCTCATAACCACTATACTGTTTGAAAACCAACAACAATCTCTCATAGTACGCATGCACTGATTCTTTGCTTTCCTGTGTGGTTCTGTCTATTTTCACCCAATCTGTTTCTTTTGGTGGAATTTTATTCTTCAAAAAGGTAACTACCTGATCATATTTCCTCATCACTTCTGGACCTGGCGCTCCTGTTTTGGCATCCCTCGGATATTCTACAGTTGGCCAATCAATTGTAATCTTACATTCTGTCCATAAATCAGCAGGCACTACTATGTCAAACAATCCATCTAGATCTATCCACAGCACTTTTGACACCTTAACAAATCTCTCCACTTGTCTGTACCATTCTACTGGTTTCTCTCTCAATTTTGGGAAGTCATTTGTAAATGACAGTATATCCTGTCTGGTCCACGGAACATGCACATAACTACCACCTGGTGTTTCTCTCATCGGGTATTCCCTAGTAACTGGTTCCCTATCTGTCACTGCAAAAGCCAAAGATGCTTTATCTGTTGTTTTCTCATTCCTCTTTGTCCATCTATTTCTCCATCTATCCACATCACCCCACTTTCTCAATAAAACAATCAGCTCTTTTATCTGGGTCAGTCTTCCTGATGTGTTCAAATTTTCTATGTCTTTTTCACAAAAATCTACTCTGTACGGTTTCTGCAACGTCCTCACTTTCACAAATTCCACTCCTAGTTCACCTGCAATCTCTTCCAGTTTGTCATGTAAATTTCTAGCTCTCCAAGTAAGACTCTTGCACAAAAACATAATCTCGTCATCCTGATAATTTTTTAGTTTTTCCGTTCCAATTGTTCCCAAAATCAACTCTTCCATGTCTATTTTTAACCTAATTACATCTAATGGTTTTTCTTCAGGTTCTTTTGCTTTTAGCGCTTTCATCCATTCATTTAACTCTTCTGGAGTCGGTCCTACAGGCGTACTATTTAACTCAATCCAATCACTGGTTCTTTCTGGTGTTCCTGATGCGGACTCTGTTACCATAGGCATTCTCCTAATCTCACTCTCATTTATCGTCAAATTTGTAGGTGGACTTGGTCTACACGTACTAGCCAAATTGTGTGCACCTTCATTATTCAGTTCCATCCCTTCTCTTTTTCTTTGCAAATGTGAATTCATGGGAATCACCAAAGAATGTTCATTTATTTTCTGATTCTCAAAAATTGGCATTACTGGACCTATCGTTACTGGTACAGTTACTGCTTCCATATTCTTTGTCAATTCTCTTATTTTCTCAGTCAATTCTTTTGTCGTTTTTGCTAGTTCAGTTGCATTGTCACTTTCTGTCTTCATTTTGTGAAAATTTAAATGTTTCTTGTGACCTATTTATTTCATTTCTTCGTTCGGGTTTTTTATTCCTCCCAGTTTCCATTTGTGGTGCATTAGGTGTCACCACTACAGAAGTCTGTTGGTATGGAGGTGGGTTTCTGTTTAAAATATCTTCCAGCAATTCGTCATCTGTTTCACTACCACCATACACATACTTTTCTACCACTACATGTTTCTTTTTCTCGGTACACTTTCTCTTTGCTTCTTCCTCAACCGCAAAAGCTGGAAACAAACCTCCTGCCATGTTAGCGTATCACCAACGCTTTACTCTGTCCTCATGATTTATTCCCCACAACCTTCCAGGTATAAACTCATGATTCTTCAATCCTCTGGATCTCTCTCGCTCATACATCTCATCTTCCCATTCCGCTAAAGCTTCAAACTGTGTCGGTCTAGGTTCTAACATTACCATCTTTTCTCGCAAGTTCCGTAATACAGCTACATTAAATGAACCATTCTCAGGGAAAGCCAATGCTGCATCGTTCTTTGTGTATTTTGTCCAATTTTCTAACCATATGCATGTATGATATCCATATTTCAGCATCATATGTGAGGCTGGTGATTTCGGCGGAGGAATTATTTGTCCCTCTCTAGTCACTGCCTTTTTGTCCTTCTTAAAGAAGTTCTTAACTTTCGACATCCAAGACGTTTTCTCTTTTCCATACTCATAGTACGACATGATTCACAACCTTTTTCTCCTACAACAATCGGCAAATCAACACTGTTCCCTATGCGTTATTTCAACCAATGCTAGCGCGACTCACACCAACACTCCAATCACAACGATTTCTGTCTACGGCGCACTGTCCAATCCCAGCGCGGCTTTTGTCTACGTCACTTTGCTCCTGTTCTCATGTGACTGGCGCACTGTCCAATCCCAGCGTGGCTTTTGTCTACGTCACTTCTGCTCTTGACCCCTCCTTTACAAAATTTATCGGCAATTTCTTTTTCAACAATTCTTGTTAGTTACAACATTTTATCCACATTTCCATTGTCTGATTCGCTAAACCGAAAAAATAGCTTTGACCATTCACACAAGAATTCTGTATTTTCCAATAGGAAGCGCTTACCTCTACCCTACCACAGAACTTTCAGTTTCGTCGATAAAGTAGCACTTCCGTCT
Organism: Calotriton arnoldi; assembly: GCA_963921515.1. Lineage (NCBI taxonomy): Eukaryota > Metazoa > Chordata > Amphibia > Caudata > Salamandridae > Calotriton > Calotriton arnoldi. The sequence continues at coordinate 405,064 of CAWUFW010004415.1, read as the reverse complement.
ACCTTACCCTTCTTTCAAGCAAGCGGTAAACCCGTTTCTCTGGGGATAAAACACATGTGGAGACTATACTGCTCCTGAGAATTAAGGCCAGAGTTTCACAAGAAAACCGATCACTATTTCACTTACACACCTTTTATACGCAAAATGTCCCTAAATAACACAACCTGTGTTATTACCAAAATGAACTCAGACAGTGTAAAATTCCATGCGACTTCTCTTGCCACACGTGTTCCACTTCCTACTTCCCGGAAGCGTGAAAACTTACATATAACATAACGCGACTCAACAAAAAGTGTTAGACATAAACTTATCAATAATCTATAATCAAAAATCAATAATCGCCAAACTAATCTATAATAACCATAACTCTGCTACCAAGAAATCTGATCCAGCGCTTACAATAAAAATAATTTCTCCTATCATGCTTTTTGGTCATCCAGGTGCAATTATTTCTCTAACACACACACATTATCCATATGACGGTGGGGCCCATAACACCGCATATACATTCACTTACTCATTTATTCCCTGGATTTTCCTCCGTCATGAAACCTAGGAGAAAACGATTTGCTGGAAGGAGTCGGGATACCTTTTTTATAATGACACAATAATTCTCATTTTCTTGTAAGGTATTCCGCTCATTGGTCGATGGACCAATTAGTAGGAATCAGTTGATGGTGATTAAGACCAGCTCAATCACAATGAACTTTTTACCATTTCATTATTAATCATTATACTAAAGAAAAATCACTGAGTCATTTGTTTAAAGAATAATAAAGTTTATATAAAGTTTTGAATGCAGGAAATTTGAGATTAATCTTATTATTCAGATCATTGCATTTATCATCAATATAAGAATAGTTGAATTTGCATGGCACTTTTATTAGACGGAAAATGGGATTATCATGCTAATAACTCTATAGATCAACCTATCTATCTCTGTTGGAAATCCTAACAATTCTAGTAGAAACCTATCAAATAAGAGTTCTCCTAAGCAGCATTTTATACTCAACTGGAAAAGGAAAATAACAGCAGCAGCATCAGCTCGTCAGCATCAGCAACCGCAAACTCGCCCATCTACAGCATCTAACTTCTTCAGCATCTCCCGCAGCATCCCGCAGCATTCTAACCCCTCCCACCAAGAGTAGGTCTTCTTATACCCTAATTCTAGCTTACAGCATAAAATGTTTCTTCTTACATGGCGCGATTCATTCTCATTGGTCAAAAACTCAGGTCCCTATACATTTTAATCAAACTTCCTGGTCTTAACCAGTTCCGTGTGGAATGTCCATGCAAGCATCGTTTCCCACAGTTCATGCACTTGCTCATCCGTTTCGATCAGTCCAAATTGTATCTTTTTCTGCAACAATTTGTATAACACAGTTCTTTCTATTGATTCAACCAAGCTTCTCACGCTTCTTGCTGATCATCTTGGCACACATCTGCTCAGAAGGGTCACAGCAGCCTTGACCAAACTTTCATCTTAGCCTCTCGGCATCAGCACGTGATCATCCCTTTTCCACAGCCTCTCTCCTCTATCACATGGTCGCATCCGCTCATGCGCACTCTAGTACCTCGCGGCCATTTTATATTGCTGCTCGGCAGGCCTAAGCGCACTATTTTTAAAGAAAACAAAATGTTATTAAAACAAAGAAATATAAACCCTTTCGTTTCCCTCCCGTCTTTCTACGTACCCCAATTAGGTATTACCTAGCAGAAGCAACATATAAAGCTGTCCCTTACTTACCATCGCTTTATTTTGCAACCACACGTTTTATTCAAAAGCACAAATCATGCATTTTATTATTATTTTAGTACGCAAAATATTATGTTATGTTAGAAACGTAAACAATTATTAGTCCATTACTTTGCACACTGAATTGCGTGTTACCATTAACCCTTTACATACATTGTTGGTTATTTACTTGAACGAACATGTTTATTAATATTGTACGAAAATATTAGGAGGTTAAAATTTTTATATTTACCCTGCTCCATCAAGGCAATAGGTCTCGCATTTGCTGGAGTTGAAGCTATTGGCATTGTAAATGACAATGCCTTTTATTTATGTGTTTTGAAAACCTGCAAGCGGTGAGTAAATACGCGCTTGTACTTATAGTCCTTGCTTACCAGAGGCAAGGCTGGCAGTAAAAGAAGCTGGAGGAGTGAGAAGGTAAGATTTTAAGTAGAGGCCAGTCAGTAGAAAGATGTATGTGTTGCCCGGACGAACACCCACCTCTCTCCCTGGTCGGTAATGGGTGAACCAGGTCCCCGGATGCCAATGCACAGCTGTCCGTCATCCCCACCATTCCAGGCCGCAGGCAGGAAGCTGAGCAACACACAGAATCTCTGTAAACTCTTGGACATAACAATGTGTTAATGTCCTGCCAGTTCAGGAGCAAACAAACTGTGTGCAGATATGGACACTATTCATAAAGCAACAGAAGAAATACACAGATGTGAGAGTAGTGTATTTACCTTAGCTTCTGGGGCTTAAAGGATTTAGTAGCAGCAGAGTGTGAGGTCTTTACTGAAGTATTGTTATAACACCATCCAGGCCCAACCTCTCAGTGAGTCTTATAAGGTTTCACAGATCAACACTTCATTATTACTGTTGATTAGTACTGACGGATATACCCGTCCATTTCCTTGTGACGCATATATTAATTGGCCAGGAAAAATTGGTAAAATAAGCTACAGCCAGTCTAAGTGCTGGGGTACTGAAAACGTAGCCCCATCCTACAGAATCAGAGTAATGTGTGGAATACAGAAGAGACCAAAGCACAGCTCCTCAACACTGCTCACATATCATAATGTATATGTAGATTTCTAAAACTGAGCACTGATGAAAGCCAACCCTTTGCCTAGCCACAATATTTGCAAACTCTGGGTCCATGTTGTAACTTATTTCTGTTAGACGAAAGAGACAAGCAATGGGAAGAAAAACAAATTACATGAAAGAAAAAGATGACAGCAAAGTATTGCAAGAGATTAAAGCCCTGGGAAATTAACTCCAGGCAAACAGGAAACATTACTTACGCCAGGCACAGGACCATAAACAAAACAACATTGGGACAGAAAAGATATAGCAGCCAGGCAGGGGGATAATGACATTTTTGAAAAAGACTGCCAAGTAGCCCCTGGGAGGTGTGATAATTTCACTCCGTTCTCACTGTTTGGTAAAGCGTAGGTTTCAAAATTGTAAATTATGGGCTATAAAATCAAAGTGTAGCCAGGAAGCAAAGACGGCAATCTAGAGCGGCGAGTTGTCGTCTATGAATATCTTATAATGGAGGCTCTGTAAGATTTGTAGAGCGACCCCTCTAAAGAGCCTTTCCCTCTACTGAACAGCTACAGTGTGGCTTTGCAGACGTGTTTCTTAGCTTTAGTGTTTATGCCACAGGATACAAGAAACCACACGACACACTTCTTGGGTGCTTTTTGACTGCAGCCTAATCAATCAGGTGCAGATCTGTGGTGCGACTAATTCCTTAAATGATCCTGACGCATTTCTGTACTACCTGCAGTCACAATATATTCTTTTATTTGACTACATCATGTTGTAGCTTATCTTAGTCACTCGCGCTACTAATTTAAGAAAATGGAGAAGGGACCTGAGGCACAAAAAACATGTCACACAGTTCTGCAGATAAGAACTTAATTACTAAATTAAATAAAACTTTTATACGGGGCAAAATGGGTGACAGAATCAATTTAGTCCATGTTTGATATATGAAATGGGGCAAACAGGATTTGCCTCGCCGTAAAGGACTGCATCAGTGTAAAAAATGGTGCCTAATGATTTTCAACTATATTTGCTGTATTTACTTCGTAAGAAATGGAGGGAATGCGCCCATAACTGCCAAGTGTTGAGAATGATTGTGTGACATTTCCATGTTTTGGGTGTGTTAGAGACATTCACATTCTTTACGAGTGACACTTTAACACGAGTAGATGCAAGTAGTAATGCCCATGTAATGAGATACATTTCAGAAATGATTGGGTAAAATTAACAAAACAAGAATAGCTTCACACACGTTTGCTGTGTGCTCAGATCCATGTACATATGAAAACATGCTTCCAGCCCTGCAGCATTATTTAAAAGAACAGCCAGACGTGATGATGTAACGGAATCTAAAAAAAACACGGTATATTCTAACATCAATACATTACTCATGGAAAAGTAGTCAGCAATAGGTGTGTTTTTGAAAGGGACAGGAAAAAATTACTGTGTTGAACACACAATCAGCTCCTTATTTAAATGCAGCAGTAGAGGGCATGGGCACTGCCTCCAGCCAAAACACACGGAGATCGCTGCAGGCACTTCTCCTCTCATCCACCTCAGACTGAAGATCTCTCGCTGGCTGGCACACTGCCATGCCGAGAGCATCTGGAGCAACTTGAAGGCAGAAAAGAGCTATAAAAATGGCGCGACATGGCATTTCAGTGCAGTGATGCGGAGATTTGCACTGAAATGCACTTGTCTAAAATGTGACGCGTAACATTTGGCAGTGCTGAGCGCCGAGTGCAGTGAAGGTGTGATTGTGATTAGCAATCCGCTACAGCGCCAAGTGCAGTGAAAGTGTGATCATGTGATCTGCATACAGCGCCAAGTGCACCACGGGCTCAGGAGTGAAGTGTGATGATGTCATCAGTGATCCTCGTATAGCGCCTAGTGCAGTTTTAGGTGTGATCAGGGGTCCACGTACAGCACCGAGTGCGGTGAAAGTATAATGATGTAGTCAGTTATCCAAGTACAGCGCGAGCACAAGGCGCGCTGTACAGGGAAAGTATTATGATTGGTGTCAGGGCCGGACTGGGAACCGAAACCGGCCCTGGCAAACTGCTCAGCTGGGCCCCCCTGGGGTGAGGGGGAGTGCAGCCGAGCTGTTTGCTGGGGCCGGTTTCAGCCAATTTTGTTACAGGGGGCCGATATTGCCGACCCCCGGTAACAAAAACGGCCCCCAGGGGCCCAAAACCGGGAAACGCCCGGTGCCCGCTACTGCCAGTCCGGCCTTTATTGGTGTGATCAGTTATCCAGGCCGACTTAGAAGCTGGGTCTGGCTGGAGGTTCAAGCACCCCTCCAAAAATAAATGTGTCCATCTGTAATGCAGCTGGTGCTCCTGTAAGGCGCTCTGATACATTCGGGTCAAGTTCGCGCTATACAGAACTGTAGGGACGGCACGAAGGGGTGAGATGGAGGAGGGAATACTCGCCTTGCAATTCTCGGTGCCCAGTGCAATTATCGCCCGCCTGTACAGCCTCCAACCTGGAACTCAAGTACCATGTGAGGGAGTAGAGAAACCGAACCGGAGGAGCAGGAAGAGATGCTGAACCTGGGCACGGTAACAGCAGCAAAAAACACAGAACACGGTTGAAAAAAACAGAAGCAGGCTAGAAACCGGTATCCGTTCGCAGCTCCTCCCTCTTCATGCGGAACTGGCTCATCACAGAAAGCTCTCTCTGAGCCCCACCCCGTCTCGGAGAGCAGCTTCGAGACCACGATTCAGCGCGTGCCAGCTTTTTAAGCGCAAGGAGTTAATTCTACCTCAAAGCAGGACACAACCAAAATGTCTGCATAGTGATTAACCCTTTCTGATGCAGGTGGCTCCTATGAGGCTGCCTCTTTTGCCTCCCTTATGCTGCAAGGAACCCTCTGAATGGGATGGGACGGAGCACAAGGAGGAGTGGGAGGGGCTGCAATGCCTCATGCCTTTTCACAAACAAGACTTCAACAAGCCCAATCCCCCTTAAAAGAAGACCATTCCAAACAAATATCCGACTAAAAAAAAAGCCCAACTGCCGTACACATTGAAAGTGAAAAAAGGCTGAATAAATATAATCAACAGAGAGGGAGGCAATACTGACACAATTGTGGCATTAAGAGGAGAAGGGAGGGAGGAATGATCTATTCACATGTAAGCAGCTTTGCCTCCGAAGCTGAACACTGGCAAACCGTAACAAACCAGGAAACCAAGAAAAAAATAGTTCCCCAAAGAACACATAAAGAGCCTTCGCGGAATGAGACCGTACTTAGTCCCTGCTGCATGGGAGGAACAAAAGGGAAAAAGGAGGAACAAAGAGGCAGGGCTGACCACTATCAAGCAAGGATTTTTAAAGGACTCTGAAACAAACAAATCAAAAGCAGGGGAATGGCTTTAACCCTTTCCATGCGTCGGACGGCCGGGAGCCGTCCGACGTCACGGTGGGCGTGTGCCGTCCTAGCACCCACCCACGGGGGAAGCGCTGGCGCTCCCCCGTGGGCCGCCCCTAAACCTGCCCCCACCCGCAATCGAAGGGGAAGCCCTTCCGCTTTTCCCCCCAGCCCCCCACCACATCATGTAATGACGTCAGCGCGCCTCGCGCGCTTACATTACATGAAACCGGACGTGCAGGAAGCCATTTGCTTCCAGTGCGTCCGGCGGAGTAGAGGCGAGTTTGTCCTCGGGGAGGGTGGGGGGGAGATTTAAAAGGCATCGGAGGAAAGGAAAGTGTTTTCCTTTCCTCCGATGTCTGTTCAAGCATTCCTGCTGCACGATCGCGCATGGGGCGCGATCGTGCAGTAGGAATGCTTGTTTTTTTTAAAGGGCCTTTTGTGTCGGGAGCGGCCCCTTGAGCAAGGGTCGCTCCCTTGGAGGGGCAGATCTATAAAAAAATGTAATTTATAAGGCACTATGTGACCACTAGGCCACCAGGGAATCTTTTTTCTTTTTTTATAAGTGCCTTTGTGCTGGGGAGCGGCCCCTTGGGCAAGGGTTGCTCCCCTTGGGGGATACATTTTTTTGTAGGGGGGGGCAGATTGAATTAATATTTATTTATAAATAAGTCGCTGTGAGCTTACTAGGCCACCAGGGATTATAATTTTTTTTAAATATGTTTTTGGGGAGCGGTCCCTTTGGCAAGGGCCGCTCCCCTTTGGGAATCATTTATTGGGGGCAGATCGGCCTTGTTATTCTAGGCCCATCTGCCCTCAAGGGAGGCAGAAGCCATTAGCCACCAGGGATTGTTTGTGTTGTTGAGGAGCGGCCCCTTGGGCAAGGGTCGCTCCCCTTGGGGGATCATTTATTTTGGCCGTTTCTGCCCCCCTTGGGGGCAGATCGGCCATATGTTTTCAGGCCCATCTCTCCCCAGGGGGGCAGAAGCCACTAGACACCAGGGCTTTTTAAATGTTGGTTTGGGGAGTGATCCCTTGGGCAAGGGTCGCTCCCCCTTTATGAGGGTGAATTTTTAAGCTGTTTTTGCTCCCTGTCGGGGCAGATCGGCCTTATGCTTTTAGGCCCACCTACCACCTTTGCTTGGCTGGTGGATAGTGTGTGGACTAGTGCATTATTTGCATATGTGATTGTAATGTTTTATTTCTCCTTTCTATTCTAGTGCAAAGTTTTTGATTCTTGTTTGCGGTTTCAGCAGTGGTTGATCTGCAGTTTTGCGTAGTTGCATTTTTTTTGGTAAGAAAAACATTTTTGTTGTGTTTACTCCAAATGAGTATTAATGTCATGCATGAATGAATTTTTTGTAAGTGGTGTCATAATAGCAGCATATTTAGTTAGTGTTTTGTGTATGAAATTCTTTGCGATGTGTTTTGCGTTGTCTTATGTGTAATTTTCTTTTTTTTTCTTTTTTAGTGGGATACTGTTGGTCCTTACTGTGTTTGTGCAGAGTAGGTGGTGGTGAGTCTAGCTGCTTCTGGCAAGTGAGTGGTATAGTGTTGGAGTATATATGTCTTTGTGATAAAGCTACATTTTGTTTATTTCTTTTTTTACAAAGTGTTTGTTGTTGTTGACTTGTTTGACAAGTTACCTTTATTAGTAAGCATTATGGCTAGCCGTAGAATTACTGCTCAGCAGGTGGTTGGTATGCTTTTTGAATCTTCCTCTGAGCAGGATTATGAGACTGACAGTGCGTCTGAGGGAGAGGAGGGAGGGGAAGATTCAGGCAGTGAGTTTTCTCTCCACATGGAATCATCGGATGATGAAGCTACTCTCAGTGCGGATGAAGCTACTCTCAGTGCGGATGAAGTGCCTGTTTTAGAGGAGGACACTGATGTGCCGATGGTGCAAGAGGCATCTGGATTGCAGCCTGGGGCTTTCAGGCTTCCCATTGGAAGTGCTGGACTCTGGGTTGATCCAAACATGGTGCAGCCGGTGTTGCCTGCCTTTAGTGGTGATGCAGGGTGTAGAGTGGATTGTGAATTTTTTTGCCTATACAGTTTTTTCAGTTGTTCATGGATGATGTATTTTTGGCTGAGATTGTTGAGCAGACTAATTTGTATGCTGAACAGTTTTTGAGGGACAACAGTGCCAGACTCAGGCCCCGCTCTAGAGCTACCCGGTGGACTCCCACAAATCTGGATGAGATGAAGAAGTTTTTGGGTTTGACTTTTTTGATTGTCTTGGTAAGGAAGCCGTCCATGGCTTCATATTGGTCTACCAGTCCCTTGATGGCAACGGCCATATTTCCTGTAGTTATGAGTCGTGATCGGTATTTACTTTTGCTTCGGATGCTGCATTTTGTTGATAATGCTTTGGCGTTGCCACAAGATCACTCTGACTGTGACCGTCTTTTTAAGATTCGGCCTGTTCTTGATCACTTTGTGGATCGATTTTCAGAGATCTATACTCCAGGGAAAGAAATAGCTGTTGATGAGTCTTTGGTCCTGTTCAAGGGCTGTTTAGTTTTTAGGCAGTACATTCCTAGCAAGAGGGCACGTTATGGAATTAATATGTATATGTTGTCTGAGAGTAGGACAGGATATGTCTATAATTTCCGGGTGTACACTGGTAGGGATTCCACTATTGACCCCCCTGGTTGTCCACTTTTGGAGTTTCAGAGAAAATTGTGTGGGATCTTGCTAGAGGACTGTTTAACAGAGGCCACCATTTGTACCTTGATAACTTCTACACTGCTGTGCAATTGTTTAAGGAATTGTTCAAAGTGGACACTTTTGCTTGTGGCACAATCCGCTCTAACCGTAAAGGTTACCCAAAAGAGCTTGTTTGCAAAGAGCTTCAGAGGGGACAGTACAGTGCCTTGCGTAGTGAGGAACTGCTAGCTGTGAAATTTGTGGACAGGAGGGATGTGTACATGCTGACTACCATTCATGAAGAGAATACTTCACCTGTGACTGTTTGGGGTCAGGTTGCTGAAGTGCGCAAACCTGTGTGCATTGTAGACTACAATAAGCACATGGGTGGTGTTGATAGAGTAGATCAGAGGTTGGAACCTTACACTGCTGTTCGTGAGGCTTACATTTGGTATAAGAAGTTGGCCATCTATCTCTTCAATTTAGCAACTTTCAATGCTTTTGCTGTGTTCAAGGAGTGTTCTCCTGCGTCAAAGATGACTTTTGTTCAGTTTCAGGAGTCTGTGATAGGCAGCCTTGTTGTTGTGGAAAAGGCAAGTGTTACTAGAGTTGGAGTGGTGGAGGATGTGGCTAGATTGAAAGAGCACGGAGTTTCTCAGTGGGTCATAGAACACAAATGAAGGTGATGTATGGTGAAAGGTTGGACCGAAATACTATGTGGAGGGGAATTCCTCCTTTCGGAACTAGGGCCCTCACACACCCGGCAAGCTAGGTGTCATGCTTCATCATATGGGCCTGCTCCTCGTCGGGTCGGCGCTGCAATACCTGACGGGCACCCATAAAGGGGCTCTTTGGTGGAGATCTTTTGTTCCTTGACGTATAGGTGCCGTGGGTGTAAGGGGCCTAGTATGTGTAGATGTCAAAGTAAAGTGTGCAGATTAAAACAGGGATTTCGGTCCAACCTTTCACCATACATCACCTTCATTTGTGTTCTATGATCCACTGAGGAACTCCGTACTCTAATTTTCACAGTATATCAGGGCATGTACGTGTGGACCTCCCCAAAAGCCCATTGTCCCCCCTCCTTTGTTTAAAATAGATTGAAAGAGCGCCACTTTCCTAATTTAATTCCTCCCACGCCCAAAAAAACCAATCCCTGTAAGAGATGTAGAGTCTGCTTGCGAAGAGGTATGCGGAAGGTGAGTCGTATGCACTGTGCCGATTGTCCTTCTAATCCTGGGCTGTGTGTGCCCACATGTTTCCGATTGTATCACACTCAAAAGATTTTTTGGGAGCAACCGTGAGTCTAATAGTGTACTGCCTGGTCTGTATTGTTTTATATGGTGGTTGTTCAGTTTCACGTTTGCCAATAGAAAGATGTCTTTAGTTACTGCTGTTGTTTTTGTAGTTATAGTTTTGTATCTAATTGCAATTGGTTTGTGTTTTCTTTCTTGTTAAAAAAAAATTAATGACGGTGTGCGTGGACTGGCGCTTGGCTGGCGGTGTGCGTAAACTGGCGCTTGGCTGGCGGTGTGCGTAAACTGGCGCTTGGCTGGCGGTGTGCGTGGACTGGCGCTTGGCTGGCGGTGTGCGTGGACTGGCGCTTGGCTGGCGGTGTGCATGGACTGGCGCTTGGCTGGAGTTGTGCGTGGACTGGCGCTTGGCTGGAGTTGTGCGTGGACTGGCGCTTGGCTGGAGTTGTGCGTGGACTGGCGCTTGGCTGGTGGTGTGCGTGGACTGGCGCTTGGCTGGTGGTGTGTGTGGACTGGCGCTTAGCTGGCGGTGTGTGTGGACTGGCGCTTGGCTGGCGGTGTGCGTGGATTGGTGATTGGCTGGCGGTGTGCGTGGACTGGCGCTTGGCTGGCGGTGTGCGTGGATTGGTGCTTGGCTGGCGGTGTGCGTGGACTGGCGCTTGGCTGGCGGCGTGCGTGGACTGCTGCTTGGCTGGCGGTGTCCGTGGACTGGCGCTTGGCTGGCGGTGTCCGTGTACTGGCGCTTGGCTGGCGGTGTGCGTCGACTGGCGCTTGGCTGGCGGTGTGCGTCGACTGGCGCTTGGCTGGCGGTGTGCGTCGACTGGCGCTTGGCTGGCGGTGTGCGTGGACTGGCGCTTGGCTGGCGGTGTGCGTGGACTGGCGATTGGCTGGTGGTGTGCGTGGAACGGAGCTTGGCTGGCAGTGGGGGTGGGATGGTGCTTGGCTGTCGGTGTGCGTGGGCTGGCATTTGGCTGGCAGTGTGTGAGTAGTGACTTGCTGCTGGTCATTACACACTCTGCTAGTCAAACGCCACTGCAGACACTATGTCAACCACCAGCCGGTGTGATTGCTGTGTCAGTCATGTGGGCGTATGAAAGTGATGGGCCCTTGAATGGCGCTGTCTGTTGATGTGAATGTTGTAATGTGCTGGGACTGCGGCTGGCGGTGTGAATGGTCTTGTGTGTCACGTATGAAAGGTGTGTGAATGGCCTGTAAAGAGGTTGGTGCCTTGCCGTGGCTTTACAGCTCACGAGCTGCGAGTCATTGGTTCAGGTTTTTAACCTTTTAATTATTAACAGTGCATTTCCTTTTTGAGAAATCTCTTGTTAATAAAATATACATTTTGAACCTTTCACTCACCCTCATGCCAAATCCAACCAGTATGTGTGTGTACTTGAGGAACAGGTGGATAGGCAGTCATATTTGTCTCATTTGTCTTTCTGTGCTAAGGTGTAGTCTGTCTCTAGGGAAAATGTACCAACTTTAGATTTTTTTGTAAATTTTAAAAAAAATGGGGAGTGGTGGGTGGTGTGCCTCTCATGGATCCCAACAAGTTTTTTTTCTCACAATGCCATGCAAACCTCAAAATGTGACTATAGTCACGCATTTTCCTTGCATTACTGTGTCATAATATTCTGTTGTCAAAAAAAATCACAATTTTCATACCACCCAGCATTCCCCCCAGGTCTCCCGATAAATTCGGTACCTCACTTGTGTGGGTGGGTCAAGTACCCGTGACAGGCAAGGGCCCAAAACCTATTGAGGCAACATCAAAATTACCCATCGCAAAACAACCTGGTTTTGCAAGGGGGGGTCCCATGAGTTTTTGGCCCTGGGCTCGGCGGCCATCTAGTGAAACCTACCAAACCCACACATTTCTGAAAACTAGACACCCGGGGGAGTCCAGCGAGGTATGGCTTGTGTGGGTCCCCTAACCTTTTCCTACCCAGAATCCCCTGCAAACCTCATATTTAGCTGAAAAAAATCACTTTTTTCTCAACTTTCTGTGTGGGAAAGTTCTGGAATCTGCGTGGATCCACAAATTTCCTCCCACCCAGCGCTCCCCCAGGTCTCCCGATAAAAATGGTACCTCACTCGCGTGGGTGGGTCAAGTACCCGCGACAGGCAAGGGCCCAAAACCTATTGAGGCGACATCAAAATTACCTATCGCAAAACAACCTGGTTTTGCAAGGGGGTCCCATGAGTTTTGGCCCCGGGCTCGGCGGCCATCTAGGAAACCTACCAAACCCACACATTTCTGAAAACTAGACACCCGGGGAGTCCAGCGAGGTATGGCTTGCGTGGGTCCCCCAACGTTTTCCTACCCAGAATCCCCTGCAAACCTCAAATTTAGCTGAAAAAATTCACTTTTTTCTCAAATTTCTGTGTGGGAAAGTTCTGGAATCTGCGTGGATCCACAAATTTCCTCCCACCCAGCGTTCCCCCAGGTCTCCCGATAAAAATGGTACCTCACTTGTGTGGGTAGGCATAGTGGCTGCAACAGGAAATGGCCCAAATCATACTGTGGAGACTTCAAAATTACCTATAACAAAACTACCTGGTTATAGGGGGGGGGGCACCTGGGGTTTTGGCCCCGGGCTCGCCGCCATCTAGGGAAACCTACCAAACCCACCCACGCGAGTGAGGTACCATTTTTATCGGGGGACCTGGGGGAACGCTGGGTGGGAGGAAATTTGTGGATCCACGCAGATTCCAGAACTTTCCCACACAGAAATTTGAGAAGAAACTGATTTTTTCAGCTAAATTTGAGGTTTGCAGGGGATTCTGGGTAGGAAAACGTTGGGGGACCCACGCAAGCCATACCTCGCTGGACTCCCCGGGTGTCTAGATTTCAGAAATGTGTGGGTTTGGCAGGTTTCCTAGATGGCCGCCGAGCCCGGGCCAAAACTCATGGGACCTCCTGCAAAACCAGGTTGTTTTGCGATGGGTAATTTTGATGTCGCCTCAATAGGTTTTGGGCCCTTGCCTGTCGCGGGTACTTGACCCACCCACGTGAGTGAGGTACCATTTTTATCGGGAGACCTGGGGAACGCTGGGTGGGAGGAAATTTGTGGATCCACGCAGATTCCATGACTTTCCACCACAGAAACATGAGAAAAATGTGGTTTTTTGGACAAAATTTTAGGTTTGCAAGGGATTCTGGGTAACAGAACCTGGTGAGAGCCAGTCAAGTCACCCCATCCTGGATTCCCCCTGGTGTCTACTTTTCAAAAATATATAGGTTTCATGAGTTTCCCTAGGTGCCGGCAGAGCTAGGGTTCAAAATCTACAGCTAGGCACTTTGCAAAAAAAGGGTCATTTTTCACTGTGAAAATGTGGTGTGTCCACGTTGCAATTTGGGCCGTTTCCTGTCGCAGGCACTAGGCCTACCCACACAAGTGAGGTACCATTTTTATCGGGAGACCTGGGGGAACGCTGGGTTGGAGAAAATGTGTGGATCCACGCAGATTCCAGAACTTTCCCACACAGAAATTTGAGGAAAAAGTGATTTTTTCAGCTAAATTTGAGGTTTGCAGGGGATTCTGGGTAGGAAAACGTTGGGGGACCCACGCAAGCCATACCTTGCTGGACTCCCCCGGGTGTCTAGTTTTCAGAAATGTGTGGGTTTGGTAGGTTTCCCTAGATGGCCGCCGAGCCCGTGGCCAAAATCTCATGGGACCCCCCCCCCTTGCAAAACCAGGTTGTTTTGTGATGGTAATTTTGATGTCGCCTCAATAGGTTTTGGGCCCTTGCCTGTCACGGGTACTTGACCCACCCACGCGAGTGATGTACCATATTTATCGGGGGACCTGGGGGAACGCTGGGTGAGAGGAAATTTGTGGATCCACGCAGATTCCAGAACTTTCCCACACAGAAATTTGAGAAGAAACTGATTTTTTCAGCTAAATTTGAGGTTTGCAGGGGATTCTGGGTAGGAAAACGTTGGGGGACCCACGCAAGCCATACCTCGCTGGACTCCCCTGGGTGTCTAGTTTTCAGAAATGTGTGGGTTTGGCAGGTTTCCCTAGATGGCCGCCGAGCCCGGGGCCAAAAACTCATGGGACCCCCCCCCTTGCAAAACCAGGTTGTTTTGCGATGGGTAATTTTGATGTCGCCTCAATAGGTTTTGGGCCCTTGCCTGTCGCGGGTACTTGACCCACCCACGCGAGTGAGGTACCATTTTTATCGGGAGACCTGGGGGAACGCTGGGTGGGAGGAAATTTGTGGATCCACGCAGATTCCATAACTTTCCACCACAGAAACATGAGAAAAATGTGTTTTTTTTGGACAAAATTTTAGGTTTGCAAGGGATTCTGGGTAACAGAACCTGGTGAGAGCCAGTCAAGTCACCCCATCCTGGATTCCCCCTGGTGTCTACTTTTCAAAAATGTATAGGTTTGCTAGGTTTCCCCAGGTGCCGGCAGAGCTAGGGCTCAAAAACTACAGCTAGGCACTTTGCAAAAAAAAGGTCATTTTTCACTGTGAAAATGTGGTGTGTCCACGTTGCATTTTGGGCCGTTTCCTGTCGCGGGCACTAGGCCTACCCACACAAGGGAGGTACCATTTTTCTCGGAAGACTTTGGGGAACGTGGGGTGGTTGGAATTTTGTGGCTCCACGCAGATTCCAGAACTTTCCACCTCAGAAATGTGAGGAAAATGTGTTTTTTTGACACTTTTTAGGTTAGCAAGGGATTCTGGGTAACAGAACCTGGTGAGAGCCTGTCAAGTCACCCTATCCTGGATTCCCATCGGTGTCTAGTTTTCAAAAATGAATAGGTTTGCTAGGTTTCCCTAGGTGCCGGCAGAGCTAGGGTTAAAAAACTACAGCTAGGCACTTTGCAAAAAAAGGGTCAGTTTTCACTGTGAAAATAAAGTGTGTCCACGTTGCGTTTTGAGCCGTTTCCTGTCGTGGGCACTAGGCCTACCCACACAAGTGAGGTACCATTTTTAACGGGAGACTTAGGGTAACACAGAATTGTAGAGCAACTGTTATTACCTATTGACTTTCGATGCATTTCTGCCTTCCAAATGAAAGACAATGTGTAAAAAGGAAGTCATTTTGAAAAATGACCTATAATTCTCATGCTAGTATGGGTACTCCCAATTTCGGAAATGTGCAAATATCTACTGTTTCTAAACTCTATATTTTGTTCCCATTTCAGAAATACATAGGTGTCTTTCATACCGATTTTTCCATGTATACATTTTCCCAAAATAATTGCTATATACACGGTACATAATAAAAAACCATTGCAAGACGCTGCTCAGTTATTGGCTCTGGGTTCGTCGGGTTCTTGGTGAACCTACAAGTCCTATATATCCCCACAACCAGAAAGGTACAGCGGATGTAACGGTATATTGCTTTCAAACAGCTGTCATAATTAGAAGAAGTTACAGGTGAAAACGTTGACACAAATGGCTGTTTTTTTCAACTAATTTTCAATTTTTCCTATATTTAACTGTTATTTTCTATAAAGAAACCTTGAAACATCTACACAAATGACCCCTTGCTGAATTCAGAATTTTGTCTACTTTTCTAAAATGTATAGCTTTCCAGGATCCATTATTGCTTTCATACCCATTTCTACCATTAACTGGAAAGAGGTTAAAAGCACAAAAAATAGCAAAAATAGGCTATGTCCCAGAAAAATGCCAAAACTGTGTAAAAAAAAATGTTGGTTTTCTGACAAAAGTCTGCTTGTCCCTGAAAGCTGGGAAGATGGTGATTTCAGCACCACAACCCCTTTGTTGCTACCATTTGCAGGGAACAAAACAGACGCTTTCAACTGTAGCCCTTTTTTCCCCCAAAAACTAAACTTTAGCTGTATTTTGGCTAATTTCTGGGTCCCCTCCAGGGGAATCCACAAACCCTGGGTACCTTTAGAATCCTCCTGATGTTGGAAGAAAAGGACGCAAATTTGGCGTGGATACCTTATGTGGTCAAAAAGTTACAGGGGCCTAAGCGCGAACTACCCCAAATAGTCAAAAAAAGGCTTAGCACGGGGGGGGGGGAGGCCTGGCAGCGAAGGGGTTAAGCCAACAAGAGAAATAACAACAGGTCTCGAATGCTCGACCTAAAAATACGGGAAAGTATTTTTTAAAAGTGGGTGGGGAAAGCAAAAAATGGGGACAGGAAGAAACACAGGGCGGAAGCAACACAGGAGATGGGGGGGGGGGGCGGAAACAATGCTATGGCGAGGAGGAAGCATCATGGAGGGTGTGGGTGGGTGGAGAGCAAATGACAGGGAGACCAAATGACAGAGAAAGCAAAGTGTAGCACTATGGAGGAGCAAATAGGTGAAAGAGAGAAACGTGCAGCAGGTAGGGGAGAAGCACACAGGTGAGAAAGCAACGAGGGGGAAGTACAAGAGTGCAAGCTGAACATGGAGGGGGTGGGAGGAATAACACTGGCAACACAGAGTACAGAGGGAGAGGAGTACACAACGGAGACAGCAGCAAAATACATGCACTCCCACTGAGTTCTTAGTGCTCGAAAAGCAAGCAGTAGAAGCAGAAAATCAGTCAATGAAAGGCGATGGTAAAGAGGGAGGGGCAAACACAAGACAGATAAAGTGGAACACAAATAAGAAGCAAGCAAATGAGAGTGACAGGAAAGCCAACCAATGTGTGGACTCCTAGACCACCTAGATCCTTGGTAAGCCCACAATATGTCTCGCAACAGACATTGCATGTGCTGTCTAGCAGTAGAAACCTAAAAAACAGCAAAGATATAACCCACCCACTTACAAGTGATATCTTGCCAACAATTGCACTCTAAATACGAAAAACTCTTTCAGTGTAACAGAGCATGGCAGCCATCTGACAGTTTTATAGATATTCAATGTATCATATAAGTGTTACTCTACTAATTAAGAAAGTCAAGAAAACCTATTTAGGATTCTTTCAAAGTCTTTGTGGCCTCTTGAAATAACGGTTACATTTAGATGTAAACATATGCTTTTGTGAAAAGTGACCCAAAAACATGTTGTGGTAAGAAAGGAATTTTTTTTTCCACATTGTGTTAATTATAAGGAGCATATGGTTTTCTAATGGCTGAAGGCAACAGCCCTTCTCCATTATATCATGTTAGGATGTTGCACTTGCTAAACAAAAACCCTGCCTCCTGAATGAAACATTCAGCAACTCAAAAGTGGGCAGTTAACTTTTGGAAACACAACGTGTGCACAGTAATTTTAATAAGTTTTGACAGTTTTAGCTAGGGGTAAAAATGGCAACTCATGAGGTAAAAGTGTAAAATTCCTATTTACATGCAAAAAATCCACAGATGGGGAATCATACTTTATTCAAACAGAGCTGATTATACAGTACCAGTTGAACACTGCCTTGCATTGCTTTCAGTTTCAGGTCTCAACTGCTGCCCCGTAATAAACACTCACCCTCAACCTGAACTCACCCAGAAACCTGGGGGCAACTCAGTTCACCATATGCACTATTCAAAAGTCATATGTTGCATGAGGAAACACTTTTTGGGTGTGGGTACAGACCGATGCCATGGCAGGCTTCTCCCACACCTTTGTTTTTCTTTTTGCTTACCTGGCGTCTAGTGGGCTTAATCCCCCCCCCCCTCCCCCCCGGAGTGGGCGATTGAGGGTAAACACCCGACTCACTCCTTAGTGGGGCAGAAAGCCTGAATTAATGTTCTCTTTGGGGCGGCACTTGCCTATGCCTGGAGAGTTGCTACCCTCTCTGTGCGGTCTGCTGGGTGGATCCCTGCTCAGGAATAGCATTAGAAAGGGAAGAGTCTACTCTTTCACATGATACTGTCTCCCAGGAAAATAGGTGGATTCATGGGTGCCAAATGCCCACAAGCCCTGACTGAAGTGGAAGTAAAATGAGAAAATCAGCTCATTTTACTCTCACTTTTAGTCCATCCCCAGCAGCCCGACCTGAAAATGAAAAAAAAGGAGTCCCTTTGGTTCCAGCATCGGACGGATTCCCTACCCTGGGTTCTCTTGATGTGACCTCCACATCAGTAGCATTCAATGTATTGTGCTGTGGGGGAGGGGAGTTCACATCAATAGCACTTGAAGGATTAAGTAGGCAAACCACAAGTGCACTATTACATCATCACTAAGCCCACAATGACTGTGTCCAGCCCAGATGGCGTTCAGAATCAGAATGGGTCGAAATGCTTCAAGGCTTTTGTGTGCAGTGCTACCTGTGTTAGAATGATGAATCTTGCGGGCGCTGCATTTTTTGCATAATTATGGATTTACCGCATTTGCCTAATAATTCATCATATGTTGCCATTATTTGCTTTGGTGTATGCGTTTCATTATTCCTTCTCCCTATCTTTTTATAACCCCCATTAGCCCACATGCTTTTTTTCCCAAACACCCAACTCTCCAATGCTTCCCCCACTCCCTGTCCTGTTCCTCATGTCAGTGTTTTTAGGTCGAGCTTAGAGTCAGCGTGCATGCACTGCTCTGTGAGACTTGTTGTAGTGGTGTATGGAATAGAAGCTCCCCCACTCTCCGCCAATATTTGTCATTGGCTTGTGTCATTGTCCTGCGCAAATGCTGGCTTCTGATTCGTAAATAGGCTTGTTAGTCCCTCCTTAGTACCGCCTTGTCCTCATTTGTAACCTCCCATGGCAACTGGCCCTTCTACTTCGGTTGTTACACGGTACATGTTCTTAAGTCTGTAAGCACTATTTTCTTTATTGAGTTTCTCTTAATGCAAGCACGACATGCTTTTTTGTACAGTGTTCACCACGAACTGAAACGACTCTAGGTGCTGAGTGAATGCAGCGTATCACCCCTAAATCCATTGCTCGGTGGCTTTAGTAACGGACGTGATTTCCCTATATACAGATGTTTTCTTGAGCACGATCCGAGCCACCCTGTTATTTTGCTGGTTGCTGCACAAGAAGGTACATATAGAAAATATGGTACATTGAACAACGGGCAGAAGTGCCTACAAGGAGGTCTTCCAGTCCTGCGCTGTGAATTAATCTTCTAACAATGCATTCTGGGATTTGTAGTCCTGCTTCAATCCCATTGCATGTTGCTCACCTGATAGCCAGATTTGTAACTGAAACCCGATGGCCCTGCCAGCACGAAGTGAGGAGATCATCCCACACAAACCTCAGAGTTTTTCATCAGCTATGGGGGCGGGGGCCCCTCTGGGAGACAAAGTGGCTGCGTCGCCGAATTTACCACGTTTATTTTTGTCTCTTAGCAACCAGGTGAACAAAGCCTGGTGCGGACGCTCACACATTTCATCAGCGTTTATTGGCGCTGTCCGTGACAAAAGTGGTGTCTAGTGTCAAAGGGTTTTAATGAGCTGCTTGTAAAGCGAGCCATAAAAGCCTTCCAACAGTCTCCACTCACCTTGACCCCCCAATGATGCAAGCGACTTAACTTCGGGATCTTCAGTGTGGTTGAAGTGCTCCAGAACACCATCTAGGAGGACCTCTAAATGGTTTCTGGAATCATCAACGTCAGCAATGACATTTTGGTGAACGCCTGCATACTGAGGGAGCATTATCTCTGAGTCTGTAGTGTTCTACAAAGGCTTGTACACTGTGGCCTGACACTCAATCAGAAAAATTGTGAATTCCTTACACCAAGCATCAGCCTCTTTAAATATCGATTTGCAGTTGTGTGTAACACAGAAGACAGACCATTTCTGTTTGGCTGACTTTTGTAATCCAGGTTATCAGGTGGTGTAGGAAATCATGCAGAGCCGGATGTAGATTTCTGTTATTTACTTAATGTACCAGGTTGGAAGCACTAGCTCCACCAGGACCTAGATGTATCTTGCTCAGCTTCCAGGTCTACTATGCCTGGACTAACAGTCATTGGTGGAACCTGAGGAGGTGAAACACTGACATCACACAAAATGCACTTAGCTCACTAAAGCAGGAAATGTGGAAACGCAGGATACCACACACCTAGCTTCTTTCACAACACACACGACCCAGCATAGGTACCAATATATATATATTCCAAGGCTGTACACCAAACCTGAACACTCTCGCTTCACAAGACTCCATGTACAAAAACACCCTCCACATGACAACCAACAGGATATCATACAGGCTAAGGCATAACACTAAGAATACAACCAGGACATACTGCAGCATTACATAGACCCTAACGTCACCCTAAACCTGAAGGACAATACTCCTGCCACCATAGGCACAGGGCTACAACCTAACCACACTCGGCACAGGGCACAGCAGCAAGCAAACATATAGGCACTCCACAGCAATACCCTATCTATTCAGATCACTTTACACCTGATGAACAAAACCCCTCCTCACACTTGGTACGAGGCCACACCCCTACCAAAACATGCACATGGCACCTTAACACAAATGCAACCAGGGCACACCACTGCACTACCCTGACAACTCAGAACCAAATATAAATAGGTGGACAACTCAAACAGAAGGGTATCCTGGCGTGCAAGCAGGAGCTGTATGGGCCAAGCAAGGGTCGGGGCTAGATGAATAGTCAGATATTCAGTTTCTTACGGAATTCATGAACTGAGGAGGAGGCTCTCAAAAGCAGGGACAGGTCTGTTCTGTATATGCAGGGCGTGTGTGCAATTAGGAGTCTGGATGAGTGGAGGGGGTCTGGTAAATTATTGGAAGTTTATGCGGTTGTTAAGGTATGTATGTGTGGTTAATGTTGTGTTTCTTTGGATCTGTGCAGGAGGAGTTTGAAGCGTGCTAGTTTGTTGATTGGGAGGCAATGGAACTCTTCGAGATGCAAGGTGATGCGAGTGAGGGGTGGTAAGTTGAAGCTGAGCCTGGCCGCTGAGTTTTGTATGGTCTGGAGTCTTCTGATCAGTTGAGTATTGATTCCAGCATAAACTGTGTTGCTGTAGTCCAGTTTGCTGGAGATGAGAGCTTGTGTAATGATTCCGCAAGTGTTGATTGGGAGCCATTTAAAGAATCTTTGGAGCATCTTGAGTGTGTGGAACCTGGAGACGGAGACTGCGTTCACTTGGTCAGTCATGGTGAGTTGATTGTTGATTACTATTCTGAGGTTCTTTGAATGGGTTGCTAGGAGCTTGGTGTCCTCACCATATGATATGATGTTGATTTCGTGGGCGTGGATGATGCTGACGAGTGGTGTCATGTAAGCGTACAACAGACTGGGACTGACTGAGGATCCGTGTGGAACTTTGCCGATGAGGTTGATGGTGTCCGAGGTGAAGGCTGACCGACTGTAGGACCACACCTAGTGATTTAGGCTATTTTGGGTACATTGGTCCCTTGCAATAGCCCCAGTTCAATTATTGTTTTTTAATCCTGCCAAGGGAACCACCACATTAAAGCTCCGTTTGATATCCTTTAGACAGTTTTAATCTCCCTGCACTCCACTGTACAAATTCACTCCACCCCAAATGTTTAAACACCCTCATATAGACATTTCTCATCAAAACAGCTAAAACCAAAAAAATCTCTGCCAAAGTGATCCTTCGCAGGGACCGTAGGACACTGCAGCGCCAGCCCTATGAGAAGCACACCCGATGTTGAAGCATGACATCCTTTCAGATGTGGGAGGGCACCAAGAAATAATCCTTAGGATTCCCCAAACTTCATCCACCTTTTTTCTCCCTTCACCTTGTGCAAAGAAACTTGGTGGTATGCAGCTGTTAAGTCCAACCTCCAGAATACCTTGCCATTAGCTAAAGTCGCCACCATTTCGTGTAAGTGGGGTAGAGGATTGTTTTCCACTACCACTTGTTTGTTTCCTTCAAATCACATGTGAGCCTTGAATACCCCTTCCAAGTGGATTTGTAACCTCCATAAACGCCAAGAGTGATGTGACAGGCCTGCAACATGCCTTTGTTTAGTAGACTGATGAATAGAGGCATCACCTGCATTGCCACACTGCATTTGCGTGCCCTACAAAGAGAGAACGCGTTGCATTATGCGCTATTGCCCAATGTAGTTGTAGAAACACTTTCCACTTCGCATTTCAGTCACTTCTGTATGTGAGCACAGGGCATTGGTTTCAGGTTTATTTAAAAAAAGAAAAAACAGCTTTCATGTGATTAAAAGTAACCCTGGGCGTAGTTCGCGTAGTAGCGCTACGCGTAGCTACGCGAAGTGCACTTTGCACTACGCGAGCTACGCGTAGCACTACGCGAACTGCGTAGTGTGGTAGGAAATGCTGTTCGCAATGATTGCACAGTGCCGGATGCTTGTCCACACTGTGCAATCATTGCAAACGGCATCTTGCACAGTGCAAGCGGTCGTTTTCTACCGCTCGAGTAGATTTGTACTCGAGCGGCAGTTTTCTCAACGCGGACTGGTAGTTTCTCATCGCGAGCGGTCGCGAGCATACGCGACCACTCGCAATGAGAAACCTGACCTCCCGCGTTGAGAATCTCGCCGGGAGGTTTATTTTCCACGCTCGCGATCGGCAACTTGATGTTGCTGATCGCGAACGAGGAAAAAGTCTCGCCGGGATGTCATTTTGCTCGCTTGCGGTCGCCAACTTGACGTTGAGGACCGCGAGCAAGCAAAAAATGCCTGCTACGCGTTTTTGCACTGTGCTACGTGCAATTCGCGTAGCGCGTAGTTGCGCAAACTACGCAAACTACGCGAGCGTAGTTTTCTGCCCAGGCCTAATTAAAAGCTCTGCCTAACACCAGGCTCTCCTTTGAGCACAGCAGAAATAAACAGCTGCAAGTTGTGATTGATGGGAAATAATGACAGCTTGTGGGTGTGCCAAGAGACCCAGGACCTGGTGTGTGTCTCTTCTAGATGTGTGGGTAGCTGGCTGTGTTTTACTTGTATGCATGTATGTATGTACCTACCTCCATGTTCGGTGCACCACCAACCATGGCACTCTCTGGAGGCCTCATGTGTAAGATGGTAGCCAGTGTTCCAGAGGCTGTACTCCAAAAATACCCAAATGAGTACAGTTTGTGTGCATCATACATGTTAAAGAATTTAAGTAACTGATTGACTTATTTGGTCTCTTTTTATTGGAGAATAAGAGATTGATTGGCAGGTAGATAGCTACAAAGATGAACTGATGTTGACAACTGCATGAGCGGAGAGACTGGCTGGAGAGACTATAGTCAGCATAGTCAGGCAACCAGGCAAGAGAAAAAGCGAGTGAGGTATTTAAGAGAGAGAAGATAAATAGAAAGGGAAAGATCAAGAGGTTTGTAGAGAGACGGGGGAGGAAGAGAAGGAGAAAGACCAGCACCCCAACAGAGAGAGACTAGTATCCACACACCAAGAGACTTGCAGGCAGAAAGAAAGACAACGACAGAGGGAGCAGCTGACAATATGCTCACGGTGTGTGCTCCTGGATGAGTGAACTGCACCCACGCCCACCTCACGGGTAAAGCAAGCTTCAACCTCTGCAAACAGATCTTTGCGCTTTCTGTTGGAGAAACTGCCCGCAAATAGATTTATCAAATCTTTGAATTGCATCAACTCCTGCTCTTCAGCTCCCCCCACCCCACCCCTGAAAGCTCCCGCACTTTTACTCAATTACAAAACATGCACCAAAGATCTGTGCTTAATTCAGAAGTTGCACTTAGTGATGCGCTCCGAAGCGAATTGTAAACATCCATAAAAGAAAAACAAGAATTCGTATTGATCCAGTTCACAATTTTTAAGCATTAGTCACTAACAGCACATTTAAATGTACATATTGAATTTTACTTACCAAAGCGTGTGTGTATTTTGCTTAATGTATATATTTACATCGATTGTGAATGTACATTTATTCTGGCTACTGATTACACGTATGATCTTTCTATGCTCATGTGGAGGTGGGGGTTCAAGTGTGGAGGCGAGGCTGTGACTGCATTTATAAGTGGTCGTATAGTGTACACACAGTATGCACTGCATGTTGCTTTGAAGGACGAGGTAATCATTTCCGTTATAAACAAACTCTCTACAATTCAGAAAATAGCTGCGCAGCAGGGCAAGCATGCTGTCCTTATTTATTACTATGGTGTTTACACGCCCTATGTGCCGGGCCGGTATGCGAGAGGGACCATCATGAATGTAACAAATACGGAGCTTCGAGCCTCGCCTGTTTAAAAAGCACGCACTGTTGATTTCCCAGCACGATTCTAGCAGTGTGATCAGCCTACTAATTGGCAAAAATGTGCTCCACCTGATGCTGATGTGTAAACAGAGGCAGACACGTCGAAATTAGCAGGTTAGTCCCCCACAGACTCCTGCATGTTCAGTCCTGCCAAGTATCACGCATCAGACGTGACTAACGCATTTCAGTGAGGTGCTCCGCATCACCGCACACAAATTCATTGTCACGCATAATGCATAGTGTCTCAGCTATCACTGTGACTGAAGCGCTGCAAAGTGTGTGTGTGTATGTGGCTCAGCTGGCTGGCGGCGCGCTGCCTGTGGTCTGCCTGCGCTGAATTGCTGCTCCCGTGGGCTTCCTGCTGCTAGCTACAATGTATCTCTTCATCAAGGATTCCCGTGGCGCCATGCGGCTGAGTCACTGTCAGCCAGATAGCCTGCCTGACCTCACAGCCTAGGTAGTGCTCAATAGCTGCTACCAAGAGAGCCCGGAGTCCAGTTAGGTTGCGTGAACACACGTGTGACTGGCGTGGCGCCGTGGGGGAACGTTACGTCCCTGACTGTGCGCGGG
Organism: Calotriton arnoldi; assembly: GCA_963921515.1. Lineage (NCBI taxonomy): Eukaryota > Metazoa > Chordata > Amphibia > Caudata > Salamandridae > Calotriton > Calotriton arnoldi. The sequence goes on along the minus strand of CAWUFW010004415.1, from coordinate 380,383 downwards.
GAGTTTGTGTTCAATACTAAAGCTGGCAGCTCACTGGTTCGCAGGCGGGGCCGGCCGCAAATGGTACAAGGTCCGCAGCGCTGCGGCTCACACCATCCCTTTTGTGGCATTTAATAGCCGCTCGCCCGCCCCTGAATTCATCATTTCAATTATAATTTAATTCCGTGCCGGCTTAGAGAGAGTGCCGTGGGACGGGACGTCAGTGACAGAGTCATGACGACCGGCGTCAGTGCGGTTGCAGCGGCCACCAGGACTCACTGAGGACACACAGCCGACAGCCACCTGGACCAAGTAAGATGGATTTCTGTGGGGGGTGGGGGGGGGTGGTGCAGAGGCTCGCTCGTTGAGGCCTGAGCTGCCAGCTGCCTTGAGTCACCGACACGCCAGTCAGGCAGCGCTGCCTGTTTGAAGATCAATGAGAACAGTATTGTTGTTGTTTACCAGCCACACACGCGGGTGCATCAGTGTATAATAAATAAATAACACATTGAGTTAGCCGGAACTTGGTGCAGAGGTAGCAAGGAGCTGGAATCTACGAAATTCCTGCTTTTATAAGTTTTGCACCTGGAATCGAGAATGATCGCACACACCCAGTAATGCCGGGCCTTTTTCCATGTATTTTTCCACGATTCTGGGAACAAATCCACCTGCTCAGAGATGGCCCAAAAAATCTTGGGGAGTCATTGAAGGATGACGTTTGGGGTCCCGTGGGTGGGGGAGCAGTGCAGCCTAAAGGAGTCTGCTCTCCCACATGTCTTCTCGGCAGGGAGGAGGGATGAGAAGGGTGCTCACAGCCCCGAGACATGGCAATGCCTTGTCTGTCGTACTTTTGGCAGTTGGAACAGGGGCCGGGGGATGCAAGAGGGTCTGGGCCTGGTTGGGGGAGCACTATGTGCTTCTCCCATGTTGTACTACACTGGACACTTCTCTCAGCGCAGTTCTGTGTCTGCTTTGCGGGGGGCAGAGTGGGGATTGGGACCAGTAGTCAGGTGGGGGCTCTGTCTCACTCTGCCCTGGGGCTCATTCTGTGGCCCGGCGCACTGTGCTTGAGAGGGTCTGTCTTTGCACTGTGCTCTTGCTGCTTAGGAGGGGTGGAGGCAGGCGTTAGGGGATCACGCCCTGACTCAGGGGCGCATTGTGGTACTGCAGAGCCTGGGGTGGAGGGTGCTGATTGTTTAGAAATTAAATAATAGCTTTAAAAGCACCTGCTGCAGAGTTCGACTTCCTTGTTGCTCAAATGAGGTTAATTTCTGGTATTTGTCTATTTCCATTGACTTAATTCCATGATTTTGGTCGCAAGAAAGTGCCACTCTATGTGTTACATATTTAGTCGTTGCCTGACTCTCTTAAATCCACTGAATCTATGAAAATGTCACACATAATCAATCTGAAACATTAGCAGCTATACTCAAATGGGTGTACTTTCCGATATTTACATGATTCCCTCGTCTTCATTGCTTGATTTTGCTAGCGAGAAAGTGTCACTCAGTCGTTGAAATGTCACTCCTAATTACACTGAAATTATGAAAATGTCACACATAGCAATCTGAAACCTTGGCAGCTATGCATGTTATGTTTATTTTTAGCTAATCAACGTGGGTTAATTACCAAGGCGGACAAGGACGGCCAAGGACAGGGCACCAACACAGCTCAAACAACATGAGGGAGGAGAGTGATTGCGTAAGGACATGGTTAACAGGCGTGGGCGCAAGAGAACAAGAAGGGGCGGCATGTGCTGAGAAGAGCGTCTGCGCACTATTAGTTTGTGTGTAATCTGTTGCCTTACAGTAACAAAGTCCCCAGTGAAACGAGATTCCGAGCCCAACTTTAGAGGGCCAAATGCGCAGCATCCATAAAGCGGGTGCTGCGGAAGCCACGAAAAGACTGCTGCGGTGTGCAACAAAGCACAAAGTAGTGCGCAAAAACCAAACGAAAAACACTCCCGAGAAAGGATAACAGTAATAGGTCGCAACGCCAGGGATGGAGTAACACCGAAGAAGGCTGGACAAATAAAGTTCACAAACCAAACAACATCAAGCTTTTGGTTACGACGCTCACCTAAACAAATCGGCAGCGAGGGGTGGAGTGAAACTACCCATATGGATCACTCCATGCCTCGCAGAGCAGCGCGCATGGCTCGACCTAAAAAAACAAGTACTGGAGTCCACACTTTGGTGACAAACAAAACGCAAGAATAAGTGCAGTGGAGTAGATTGCTATGCTAGATAATGCCAGCAGATGGCGTACTTACATCAGATATGCACAGAGACGCAGTGACGGGAAACTTCAACCAGCGTGGCTGTAGCTATGCAGCTGAAATCTGTCCCTTACAGGTTTGACATTGGATATGGACGAATAACTAGGGTGACCAACTGGCATGGGTGCAAATTCAGGACGGCGAGTGTAAAAATTCGGGACAAAGGGTCATAATCCAAGACAAAAATTCAGGACAGAAGGTCAAAATTCAGGACAAAAGGTAAGTTTTATAGACACATCAGAGGAGGTCGCGCAATAATATATAAGTAAATAGACAAACTACATAAGTTCAAGTCAAAATACATTTATATTAGATTGAGACAATTGTGCACTTTACAGTTTTTCGCGCCAACTTTGAGCAAATGTGCAGGTCTTTTGTAGTATTTCATATGCTCATGATCTATTTATATGCTTACTGCACTGGGTTGTCTATATGTAGCAATAGTGAATTCGTCAAGGGTATCCCATGTGTTTGCCATACATATCCTTAACAAGCCTAGCATTTTTCGGAGGCATTGTAGATGCTGCTTCTCTTAACTGCAATTTTTTTCTATTTCTTCAGTCCCAGTTATTGTTTGTTACTATATTTTTTGGCCGCGCACTCTCCTCAGATCATCACTTTGAATAGCTCCCATTTATTTGCCCTGTATTATTTAGCATTCTCCTTCAACCATCCTAATAAGGCCCCATCGGAAAGCGCTTCCACAGTGAATCTCCATGTTGGGATCTTAGTTCTGCCTTATGCCCCGTTTTACCATACGTCTGGTCTGGAATGGGACAGCAGGAATTTGGCCTAATATGCAAACTCCTCATATTTAAATTAGAGGTCCTTCGTTATAATGATGTATTCCGGGTAATTAGGAGTGCCATCTATTCACAAATATTAACAGGTTGTTGTACCCCTCCAGAAGTGCATCAGATTTATTTGATCTATATTCTGCTACGAAGAACTAACCACGCCAGGCTTAGCGCTGTCTCTTGGTGGAGTCCAGCCCCATGTCTGTCCAGAACAAAACTTGTATTTCCTAGCCACACCAGTTTTGTTTCTATATAAAACAGTGTAATCTTGAATTGATTCCAAAAAAGTCTAGCATCTACATTCGGCACATACAACTTAATGAGACATATTTCCTGACCGCCTAGCGTCCCAGTGGATATCTACCCTTTGTGTCTACCTTACCCGCTCTCATCTTCAGCAAAACACCGGCAGCCAAATGTAAGTACACCATATGCTTAACTAGAGAAAGCCCCCACATGCACTTAATTTTCCCATTTTTTTGTGCACTTTATCTATTTCCTCTAGAGGTAGGTTCTTCTCTTGTAACATTGCGATTACGATTCCATATGTTTTCAGGTTATAGTGCACCCTGTGCCTTTTTGCGTAGCTATTCGTACCCTTGACATTATGTGTAACAATCTTCCATGTATTCCCTATTACCATTGACCTGATCCCTACTTTCCATGTCCCTTGGCCAAACATGATGCCTTGCATGATATCCACACCTGTTATAATCACATTGGACCTTTCTTTGCCCACAAATACTGGCATACTCTGAACCTAACTCCACAATCAATCTCCCCCCTCCCTTACACACACACGGGCAACCAACCATGGCCTATTCTACAACTCGGGTGCAACTTGTAACAGCATGTCAACAATAGTGCATAGAAAGTGAGCATTCCCCTAATAAAGACCTCACAAACTTTACGTTTGTATGCACCTTACTCATTCCAGCACTAGAATGTAGGTAGGCTAGAGCCGTTCGTTCAAACATTTTCAGATTGCTAGTCACATTGCATTGGGTCTACCGCAAGCATGCCATCTTCCTGCACCACGATTCTGCTTGTCTGCTGATTCTCCTCCTGAATGTTCAAATCGGTAGACATTTGGAATACAGCCTCGGTTCACTGTGGCCTTTCCGAGTTTCGTCACCACTTTTCCCAATATCCTTGTCAGCACATTTGATAGAGCACAATCACACAGCTACTTCGGTCTCAATTTGTACCAGACTATTAATAGTATGATCACATTTTCCCTGGCTTCAAGAACAGAGGGAAACTCCCACTTTTCTGGAGTGCCTGTCAACTATTCCCCCTTGTAATTTGACCACCCAGGACACTACTCCCAGACTAGTTGTCTGCCAAACAAGGAGCTATCCCACTTATCAGTGGTGATCCACCATTCAGTGACCGCTACAGATGGATCTGTTTACTAGCGTGCCACTCCTTGTCTTGCAGGCCATCCCTTTGCCTACACATCCCTCTGCAGTCAGGAATGCCACTACCTGCAACCAGTGCGCTTCCTAATTTCAGTTCCACCCACTGTTCCACTCATTAAGAACGTTTCTCTTTATCAGCCACTGACTGACCCTGTACTGTAAACAGGAGACGAAAGCATGCTCTGCAGGTCCTGGGCAAGCTAAAGCTGTTCTCATTGGTCCTGAAGCACCAGAGCCAATGAGAACAGGCCTGACATTGGAGCAGCGAGCACTAGGATTGGCTTATAGCTTTCAAGCCAATCCTAGGTAGCTTCGGAGAGTGAAAGGCACAGCATCATTGGCTGGAAGGCACAACTTCATTGGCTGTCACCTAAAATCGGTCAAATTACGAACAAATGACATCCGTTAGAGATATAATCACGGACAACGGACAGGAGGTAAAAATTACGGACTGTCCGTGAAATTTATGGAAGGCTGGTCACCCTACGAATAACCAGAGAGAAACAACTCCACCTGGGGCGTGACCTGTCGGGCAGCCAGAGAGAACCAGTCCAAAAGCACAGCAGCCATGCGTCATTGCCTCTGAATGAGAAAGCTGGAATGAAAAGTTCTTGAAAGACTAAGCCGGTTTGGAGAGGCTTTCCGAAGACCCCAGGGCAGGAACGAAGAGGGTTGTGATATATTGGTTGCCTCGCTTCTCGTGAGGGAGGCACATGCTGTCTTCTCAAGGCTGACACTTGTAATGCAAACATGTTGTGATTCAACTATCGTTCCACGCTCGGTGGCGGAACGGCAACTGCGGGTCTCCCAGCAACAGTTCAGTTGCGGTGGAGATCTGCAGGGGTCGGACGCTCCCAGTCGTGGGTGCTTTCTTATCTAAGAATAAACACCTTTGAATTCTACCTTGCCTGCCTCTGATCTCATCACTTCATCTTGGAGACGAGGAATGTACATTCTCAATGGCGGGGGAAGTAATAAGGCGTCTGCCAGGTTAGTACCTTTACTCTCAACAGATGTCTAAGGTTTTAGAGCACAATGATGTTCAACACCTCAAAGTGGCTCTTTACCCACCTTCTTCCAATGGCCTAGTTGAAAGGGGGAACAGAATAGTCAAAGAGGGGGTGCAGACTGCAGTATCTTCAGGTTTGGATGTTCAAGAGTTCTCAAAGAGCAAGATTTGGTCATACAATATCACACCCCACAGTACCACTGGGGTTGCACCTTTTACTTTGCTCAGAGGAAGGAAGGTACACACCAATTTGTGTCTCAATTGGCTTTCTAGCAAGAGTTGTCAAGAAATCGAATCTGTGGATTCAATTAGATCCAGGGTTGAGGCTAATCAAAATGCCATGAAGTCTCATTTTGACTCTGATAAGCATTTTAAAAATGAGCCTTTAAAAGTGGGTGATTGGGTTCTAATCAAAAATCCCAAAATGGTAATGAAAGGTATTATCTCCAGGTAATCTTCACCTGCACTTGTCAGTCAGGCAAGGAAGGGTTCTGCCCTTTGAGAAAAGAGGGGTTGGTGGAACAAGAGGAGTTTGGTACTCCTTATTGGTTCACAAGCAGACATCATTAAGAAGCGTTCTGCTTTTAATGCGGATCGGAGTCAATCTTATAGTTGGCTACAAGATACTGTAGTTACTAATTCTGTTGCTGGTTCAACAAGGTCTGAAGGTGATTCCAGTACACTCCAAGATGTTTTGTCCCCTGAGACTTCCTTGGGCAAGGTAACAGTCAACAGAGAGAATGTTCGCTTTAGGAAATTACCCTGCAAACCCAAAGATTATATATTGGAATAACTTTGTATTTACTTTATAGGCTGCAAGACACTTGTTTGTTACACTTGCATATTCATTTTTGTATAGTGCAAATTTCTGTATTGCATGACAAGTTATTTTTTCTTTTTCTTTTGCTTGTTGAAGGGGGAAATGTTGTGATATATTGGTTGCCTTGCTTCTCGTGAGGGAGGCGCATACAGTCTCCTTGAGGCTGACACTTGCAATGCAAACATGCTGTGATTCAACTATCGTTCCACGCTCGGTGGTGGAATGGCAACTGCGGGTCTCCCAGCAACAGTTCAGTTGCAGTGGAGATCTGCAGGGGTCGGGCGCTCCCGGTCGTGGGTGCTTTCTTCTCTCAGAATAAACGTCTTTGAATTCTACCATGCCTGCCTCCGATCTCATCACTTCAAGGGCAACCGACAGGGAACAGGCAGCCAAAATGCAGGACGAGGCTTCTTGTGTAAATACACCACGGAACACTGAGCTCAATTTCCAGGATTTATTCGCATCTCGGAACACCTCACACCGGCAACGTACAAAAGGGAGCCTCACGCAGGATGACCTCGCATACAGCCGCTCTTCCCAGTAATGCCTCCCTAACGTTCCGCTCCAACATTCCTTTCACAACACAAGCACATTCCTTCCCCGAGCTTACCCTCGAGCTCAGCACAATGCACTGGCAATGCCCTCGACCTCGCCATAACACATCCTCCCCCTTTTTAAAAATAAAAAAACTACAACAAGCAATTGGTGACAAAGTAAAGAATAGAAATAACAATACAATATGAAGAAGCAAAATACAAAAGAAAAGGAAAAAAAACATATACCAACACTGGAAAACAATTTGAAAACACAACAGGTTCACAGTACCACAAAATCATTGAAATATTTGAGCTTCATACAGACTCTGCCCGACTTAGTTGTCTTTTGAACCACACATTTCCTGTCAGTACTATACTGAGCAACAGCCTCTCCTCCCCTTTGTTGGTTTTGTAGAGATGAAGGGATGCAAATGTGACTACCAGTAGGCTTACATCCCCCATGTAAATCATCCACCCAATCATATATTTTTGATCTAGTATAACCCTTCATGTTTAAAGATGTTAGGCTAGGACTCTTCCCTTTGAATAAAGCCAACCTCTTTGCATGCCAAACCTTGCCATCACTGAGAAGGGCTACATTGCATAAGATCTTAATCACTCCAAGTGGTCCTGAGTATCTGCTCTCATCTTTTACGTACCACTGTTCCTTTTTTCACTTTCACACATAGTCTCCCACCTTAAGGTCTACTTTCTTTTACTGTAGGAGGCTGGCTTAGTATATGGTGCACACTTATTTAAGTGATGCACCTTGCACTAATTCAGACAACCCTTATGGTGAGTTTAGTGGTCTTAGACAACCGTAGAAAGCTCTCTAGGTAGTTGTGGAGAGCAGCCTTCAGGCTTATATTGAAGGAGTGTTAAGCAGCTTGTTTTACCAGATCTAATCATGCAGTGTAGGTTAAACGAAAAAGAACCACTCAGTGTATATATAAAAATATGTCTGTTTATTACACAACACTCACGAATACATCGGTATATCTCCTATCTGGAGATATAAACACAAATACACAATAATACCTCAATTGCAAACAGGTAGGTAAGCACAAAATACAGTGGTCTCCAGGGGAAGCCCAAACCATATACTAAAAAAGTGGAATGCGAACTGCGACCGAAGTCGGGACTTGGACCAGGATACTCAGAGGAGCGGAGGACACAAGGCACCACCCAATGTAAGTACCCAGGAACTGTATGCAGAGTGGAAACACAGTCGCGTGTCCAATAGAAGTCAATGGGAAAGTCACGGTTGCAGTTTTGAAGAAGAAGGAGGACCCTTCCCAGTGAACCCTGAAGAAACCCAGTGGAAGACAGAAGGTTGGAGAGTCACCCCACCCGTGGATACCCCAGGAACCAGGATACCTACACCAGGGAAGCCGGGTGCATAGGTGTGAAGTAACGTTAGAAACCGCCGTAGACTACAATGGAGGACTTCAGGAAATATGCAGCTAGAGAAGACTTTGCAAGAGTCCGATGGAATCCAAGGGTGGATTCTTGAAGTGAAGAACCTGCAAGCAGAGGGAACAGAGTCTATGCCACTCGGAGGTGACCAGGAGGCATGGTAGAGCAATGTCCACCAATGTCGCATGGTTCAGGAGAGCCAACGGTGTCCTTGTCGCTGCAGCTGTGGGGACCAGGTAATGCTGAGGAAGACCAGGAGCCATGCACATGCTGTCCCACGTTGGTAGTCAAGAATCAGGGGGGGTCAGTGTCTGGCGCGAGCACCACCAAGCCTTGGAACCTGCAACAGGCGTGGAACGCGAAGAAGGAGCAACGTTGGGAACAGCAAGGTCAAAGGGACCAAAGTCAGAGCAGGCCCAAGCAAGCAGGAGAGCCTACTGCAGCAGGAGAAGACCCTCAAGAGGACCCATAGGCCGAAAGCACAGGAGTCGCAAGAGGACCTCGAGCAGCTCACCAAAGATGAAGGCCCCCGGTGCAGAGGATGCAGGGAGGACACTGTACTTAGCAGGAAGAGATGCTGGCGGCTGGAACTTCTTGTAGCCCGAAGATCTCTGAAGTGCAGAGCCAACAAGCCTTGGGAATGGCAAGTTGACGCAGTGCACAGGGGTTCGATCCCAGCGATTCCGACGAGGGATATTGGCCTCAAAATTGCAGAGAGGACAGGTCAGGCCTCGAGGGAGTTGCAGAACCACCACCTGTGTTGCTGAGCCTTTCGAAGTCCATGGGACGTCAGGAGCCGCAGACATGTCAGATTCATTGCGGTGCCTGCAGATGCAGGGGAGTGATTCCTTCACTCCAAGGGAGATTACTTCGGGGGTCCTTGATGCCCACAGGTCTGTTGAAGATCCTGGAAGAAGCACAGACACAGAAGACGAAGAAGACTTGCAGAACAGCGAGATCAGGAGCAGGAGGAGTCTTCTGTGATGCAGTCTCGGTTCCAGGCGAAGTCCAGCAAAGTCCAAGTGTCCAGATGGTCAAAGAGTGACGTGGTTTCAGGATTGAGTCTTGTCCCACAACGAATCTGAGGACCCACCCACAGGTAAGCCCTTAAATACCCTAGGAAAGGGGTTAGGACGATTCAGGGGTCCCTCCCAGCGGAGGGGCTGGACAGAGGGGAGGTTACTTCCATGTCCTTTGTCCAGTTTCGGCACAGAGCAGGAGCCAAGGGCTCCCTGCAATGGCTCATACCAGAGTATGCAAGCAGGGCACCGAATGTGCCCTTCAAACCAGTCTGATGGCGCTGGAAAGCGACCCCACCCAAGCCTAATACACTAAGTCCTGTCTTGGAGGTGGTCACACCTCCCTGTGACAGGAAACCTATTGTTCTACCTCCTCCTGCTAGAGCTCAGCTCAGCAGCAGGAGGGCAGAATCATGTCGGGGTCTGCAGCAGCACTAGCTTGCAGGCAGACCCTGAAAGGCTGTTACTGGGAGTACTGGGGGCTTCCCGGACGAACCCCCCCCCCCCCAGTGCATGGACTAATACCTCCAACACCGGTAAAGGTGTTGGGGTATGATTCCAACATGTTAGATACCAAACATGTCCAGGTTCGGCACAGCCACTACATAGTTAGCCATTGCGTAATGACGGATGGCCACTATATGTATCAAAATGGTGGCCGCAATTACAAAGCCTGGAAAATTGACTCCGGGGTTTGTAGGGGTGTCGCGCTCATGCAGGGGCACCCTTTCACTTATAACCCAGCACCCTGCCTTCAGGACTGAAAGGCCTGCCGTAGGGGTGACTTATAGGTTTTAAGTGTAGTGGCCTCAGATATAAGAAAACTTATACCTGTCATAAGTGGTGCTAGCACCAGCTTACACAGGCTGCTATGGCAGGCCTGTAGTCACAGTTTGAGTGGTCTCTCATGGGTGGCAGAACACATGCTGCAGCCCATGGGAGACCCCTGGTGTACCTATGCCCTGGGTACCTTAATACCATATACTAGAGACTTACAAGGGTACACCAGTAGCCAAATGTGGATGCACAGAAGTACTTACCATCAATGTTCCCTCTAATTTTTTTCATCTGTGTTCGGCAGTGTAAGGTCTTTGTGCACTGCAGCCAAGGCTATGTGCGCCAGTAACACGACCGCGCGTGTGGGTGCAGCGACAAATAGTGCAGATTGTGTGAGTATTCATGTTAATCGCAGCACCAGTCATGCGCTGCAATTAACATGAATACTTTCTCAAAGGCACACAATATGCCCCGCACGGGGCCGGCCTTAGCGCTGGTGGCGCCCTGTGCGACAATGTTTGTTGGCGCCCCCCCAATGACCACCTCCGCCAGTGATTCCCTCACTATTACCCTTTACAGTGCCCCTCAAGTCTCCATTACCACTCTGTCTGAGATGCATTAGTTTTATAGCGCCACTGATACCAGTGTAGGGTGTTCTTTACATTGCACACACATTTAACAGGGAGTTGCTTAAAACACTTAAGCTAAAAATCTGTACTTAGCATAGTGTGCTGCCCCACTGGTATTTTACTGCGTCTGTTCATTCATCCAGATATGTAACACAACAAGAAACATTACGCCTACAACAAGCCAGGGCTACTGGCTTTGTCAATGGTTGTAAATTGCATAAGATAAATAAGCAACAACTATGAATTTGGAAACTTGTAAAATGTTTTGCATTACCTACAGTCTGAGTTTTACTATAAATATATATTTTCAAAGTACTTGTTTTAACTTAAAATCTCTTTGTGCATTTTGCAGTAGCATATATTACGTTGTGTGTAATGCAGTTTTAAAATAATTACCTATTCACTGTGCTTTCTGTCACCCGCTGGACCTCGAAGCACTATGAAAACGTGTAACCATTATCCAGTGCTCCAACCAGGATTTACATCTGGGACGGTCCTGTTGCACACAGACTTCCACAGTTGTTACTTCACTAACTGAGCTTTCCTACCCGAACAGAGTGAAATTCCCACAGATTAATTTAACTTGCATTTATTTCTAATTTAAGGTGTATGCGTAATATTTTATATGCAGTTACTTGTAGGTGAAAGCCAACAGAATAGCTTACAAGGCCTTTTGTTCATTTTAGTCACATCTCTGCCTCCTCCCTACACCTACTGAACACGCCCCCATTGCATTCAAGGTCACAGTTACAGTTTAATTTTATGGACTTCTCTGATCTGATGCCGTTTCACTTTCCTCACCTGACCTGGAATGGGTGTTAGTCATCTCGCGGCACTAGGTTTGCGCTGGCAGGTGAAAGCAAAACCCACTCAAGTCCTCTCATCCCACACAAGCCTCATATTCTCTTGGCAGAAGAGTGCGAATTCTGCTGCTCACAGAATTTCACCTGCCGGGGACTCCCTGTAGTCGGGGACATCTTAACGATTTAGGGGCCCGGGCCAAACGTATTTTGGGGGCACCTGTTCTGACAGCTTTGAATATATGATCCAGTTTCAGATTTTTGAAGCCCTCTTTAGCCAGGTCACTTAAAGTGCACAAGCACGCTGGTCCGAATTATACATCTAATATTCCGGGATAGAAACAGGTTTTCAGTATTGAAATACAGCAGCAGCTCACTGCAAGCCCAAAAGCACGACGTGTGCTTTACACGTCGTGCTTTTGAACTTGATGCATGTCTTCTCTTAATAGTATTCCTGTTAATTGCAGCACCCTCCTGCGCTGCAATTAACAGGAATATTTTCACAATGGCCCACAATCAGCCCGCAGCCGTGGCCCATTAAGAAAGAAATGTAGCAAGCGCAGGAGACACTTGCTTTAGAACTCGACCCGCAACCTGAAAATTACAGTTTTTCGCGCCGCTCGCGTTTTAAAAGCGGCGGCGCGAACGCTCTCCCGGGATGTGTGCGCGTTTCACTCGGGACACTGCGCGCTCGGGGTCACGGAGGTGCATGGGCGCGCAGGCGCGCACCTTACAGGGAACACTGCTTACCATAGTCAATTTCGGGAGTAAACACAGTGACTGGGGTCCTGTTTAGCAGGATCCCAGTCAGACTAGTCAAAAACACACTGACACCAGGTAAAAAGTGGGGGTAACCATGCTAGAAGGATCCTACCTTCCTACAATTACCGTTGCCTTCAGGATGATACAAAGAGGTAGTCTTCTGCAGAATCCCAGTTTGTTTTATAAAAGGTACCAAATACAGCAGAAGTAAACTGTCCACCATTATCAGAAACAACAATCTTGGGGAGTCCCTCATGACAAAACACCTCTTCTAAGAAATCCACTAGAGCTTCGGAATCCACTTTATGTACCACCTTAAATTCTGTCCATTTAGAAAATTGATCCACCAGAACCAAAATTTATTTAGGCATGCCATTCTTGTCTTGCACTGGCCCAAAAATGTCAACACCAACTTTTTCCCACGGCATGCATGGAACTTCTGTGGGATGTAATGGCGGTTTAAATGTAACCATGGACTTATCCAAGTTGGTGCACTTGATACAGTCTCTTACCACTTTATCTACTACAGGTCACCAGTAAGATTTTTTAACCCTACTATTTTGACTATACCAAGGTGGTCTTCATGGCAAAGAGTTACCACTTTCTCCCTCAACACTCCAGGCAGAACAAGTTTGCCTCCTCTTAACAAAACCCCATCTCCACTGACAATTTCACCCTTACCTCCCAAAAAGGAACTAACAGGTGCTTCTCTGACCAACCATCCGTAACAAATTCCATGACAGTGCTCAAGATAACATCCTGTGCAAGCGAATTGGACCACTCTTCCTGACCAATACTCTATAACTTCTCAGCAAACACCGTAGCTACTAGGTACTCATCCCACTCGTTTTTAGTTACATCACTGTTTGGCAAAGGTAATCTACTTAGTAAATCAGCTACCCTATTGCGTACACCAGGCACATACTGTACTTCATATGTAAAATCAGAATAACTGCATGGTCATTTGTGGAGAAACCTTACTTAAACCTTTCTGAAGTAAGCACCCTGGTAAGAGGTTTGTGGTCACTCCTAACCACCACTTTGGTGCCCCAAACATACTGCCTGAAATGTCTCTAACCCCACACACACCCCAGGGACTACTGCTCTATGACAGAATATTTATCCTCCGACAGGGTGAGTGCTCTGGATGCAAAAGCGACCACACGTTTACTACCATCCTCCTGTAACTGGGATTGTACTGTCCCCAATCCTTAACCACTTGCATCAGCACATAGCTGAAGAATGTTTTTAAAAAGCCCTTTGATGCTTCTGGCCACATCATTTTGTAAGCACGGCCACCATACATACGCGCTCTTACAGAATGTTGCAGACGCCTTTTTTTTTGTAACTGATCCCAGTTGGATCAGCAACTAAAAAGAGGAAAAAAAAGCTTTTTCCCCCCCTTTTTTTAAAAGCAGATCGGGGAAGCAACACAGGGCGCGTGTGGGGGCAGACGCAATACGAGTGCCGGCTTCTTAAAGTGGGTGAGGGAGCAACACAGTTGGGCGGAAGCAACAAGGGGGCAGGGATGGGGACAGAAGCAACATGTGTGGCGAGGGGGGGGAACTGAAGCAAAACAGAATGCCCTGGTGAAGGGGAAGCAACACGGGGTGCGGAGATCAAACAGATGAAAGACAGTAATGTGGAGCTGGCACGGACAAAGCACACAGGCAAACAGTCAACATTGGTGGGGTGGGAAGGAAGCGAGATTGGCAGAGGGTGAGACAGAAGCACACTGGGAGATAGCGGGAAGAAACATGCGCTATTGTAGAGTGCTTAAAAAAAGGAGCACCTCAAAAAGCGATCAATGGAAGGACATAGCAATGCCTCTGGGGCGAGAAGAATACAAGAAGAGGAAGGAAAGCCCACACAGCTAATAAATAAGAAGCAAGCAAATGAGATTGACAATAAAATCTGAAAATGGTAATTAATGGGCACGCCCTAAGCCCACTGTAAGATAACAATAAGTTTTGCAACAGACAGTGCTTGTGCTGTCTTAGGCAAGACCTGTGAGGATTGTGGTGTTATGATATGGTGTGGTTGTGGGACCTCACGGAGCAATAAACCCACAAAACTGTTTTCGGTCCAGTCAGGTTTGTTTGTAAAACCTCTAGCTCAACGCTGGGTAGCTGTGGCTTCGAGCAGCAAGGCTTAAACAATGGAACTAGTTTAAAGCATTTAGAAGCACCAAACAACAGTATAAGAAAGTCACACAACTCAAAAGAAATCAGACACCAATTTATAAAAATAGATTGTATTTTTATTCATTTTTAGACACTACGAATAGCAAAATCCACCAGTAGGTTCTGGAGACATAGATTTTTAAGTAAAATGAAAATCTCAGCTTTTTAGTCCAAAGCGCAAACAAGCACTGGTAACCGCAACGTTTGGAAACTTTTTAAAAGCTTTAAAGAGTTGTGTTTGACTTGCTCCGCCCCAGACTGGGCGACCAATTCCAACAGGAGGAAGGTTGGGTGGGGGGGAGGGGTCGATAAGGAGTATTTGGACAGTATACCTGGACACCAAAGTAGTCTCAAGTCCAGTTCCACACTTTACACAAGGACCGCCATAATGGAGTGGTTCAGATGCGGAGGATACAGGATGCAGAGGATACTCTGGCTGCTGTGCAGTCAAAGGGAGTCGTCCTGGGGTTACTAAACGGTCCACGGGTGAGGTGGTGTGACTTTAGGTACAATCAAAGGAGAATGAATCACTTGTCCTGTGTGTTACCAGGGTCAGGGTTTCTGATTGCTTAAAAAACCCTCATTCACTAAATAACCATGTTTGCGGTATATCTTGGTTCTCCGCAGAAAGGTTACGTGAAAAGCATCATCATCGGGTCTTGGTTATGCTTTCCTCCACCTGGAGGAGGGCCAACTGGTATTTACAGTAGTGATTAGAGAACGTGAATGTGAAGGTGCAGTGTCATTAAAAGTACCTCCATCTGACGATAGGATTTTTACTATGTCGCAGATGGGGCAAGAGTTAAAAACAAAGTGATGGTGCGGTGCTAGAAGAGTTACTGTTCTATCGCACCTGTCTGTGACTGGTCGACATGTTTCAGCCCGTGTATGCCCAATCAGGTCTGTGGGCTTCCTTCAGGACCAAAGGGCCGCACGTCTGTTAGAAATGGGATCTCTGGTTGGCTAAGGCTTGCGCCAAAGCCAGGCAGAGACCACCACTCTAGTCAGGGCAAGGGAGTTATACGCCGAAGATAACCCCTGCTCACTCCCTTGGTAGTTTGGCACGAGCAGTCAGGCTTATCCCGGAGGCAATGTGTAAAGCGTTTGCGCAACACACACACAGCAGCAACATACTAGGCACACCACAAAAGGAACTCCACACAAGGTTATATATAAAAATAGCCTTTGTGTTGTCATAAAACACATTAGAATAGTAATCACACAATATACACTGTGCCAACTGGCACTAGGCAACATTTTCAGGGGATTATATACACCTGACAGGGCCAATTGGGCCACTGTCAGAACCATCACTTAGCAAAGATAGTAAATGTAGAACATATAACAAACGTAGAACACAACCAGTAATTACTGGCAAACACTGTACTCAGCATCATATCCTGCAACATAAACCACATTATGCACAGCATCACATCAGGCGCAAAATACATTATACGCCAACCTCATAAGCCTAAACATATTAGACCATAACCTCCTAATCATAACTCACATTAGGCATAAGTCACAGGGGAGAATAATCTCACAAGCATAAACCATAGTATGCAAATCACCTCATAAACATAAACCACAGTAGAGGCATAAATCACGGTAGAGAATAACCTCACAAGCATAAACACAGTATGCAAAAACCTCAGAATCATAAACCGCAATAGAGGCATAAATCAGGTGCATGAATAACAGTACATGAATCACATTTCCTGCGCACCACATAAATCACATTAGGGCCTGGCGCCCTATTAACCTAACAGTCCCCCTGGCCAACTGGCCTTCTCAGAGGGCTTAAATGCCCTATGTCCCAAATGTCAGGGGTGTATCTCACTCCTATCTCAGTCAAAAATGCCCCCAAAAGAACTGATGGCCTAAACGTTGCAGCTGACGCTAATTGCCGTGCCGCTGTGATGCAAGGAAGGCCTGGCACTCATGGTGCCCTCTGAACCAATGTGCCCAAAACGTTGCAGCTGGCCACTGTCCGGTGGGGCAGCTGTGTATGAATTAGCCCTGGCACCAACGTGCCACCTGAGCCCCTCTCTGGGGCTCTCTAAACAAATTGCCCCCATCGGTGCAGCTGCCCTCTAGCAAGCGGGGCAGCTGTAAAAATGGCCAAACTGGGAGAGCACGGGCCCCTCTAGGCCCTCAAACAACAATATGCCCCATCGTTGGAGCGGCCCCCTATCAGGCGGGGGCCGCTCAGGAAAGTGGCACCGACACTGTGCCTCGATTGGCACAACCCTCCTGGAGCCCTCACTCACCGGCTCTTCTGGTGGGGGGCGGGGGGGGGGTCTCCTCTCTCCGCATGCGGCTGTACTTCAGGGGAGCCTGCAGCTTCACTCACCGGACTTTCTGCTCCGGACTCCTCTCTTCGCCCGGTCTCTATTGCCCTATGCGGGGCTCTCTCTTCACTATGAGAGCCCCGCTGACCGGCGCCGATATTTGTCCTGCACGCGGGGCTTCCCTCGCTCACGGGAGCCCGCGCTGCCATTGGCGGCCTCAGCCGCCTCTCCTTACTTCACCCGGGCCCCCTCCTGGGACCCGGGACTTCGCTGTGGAGCCTGCGAGGCTCCGGACGGATCTCCGACGGCGGCTTACGCCTTACGCCCCGCCCACAGTCAGGCCAGGCCGCCTGACTTCCTGGTCGCGGCGGTGATTTTCCTTTCCCTCCTCTCGGTGCAATGCGGAGTGGGCACCCGCTTAAGGCAAACAATGCGGGGTGGGCACCCGCTATAAAAATAACATGAGAGCGGGGTGGGCACCCGCTCTCCAAAACAATAAAGGCAACAAAAACCCAAATGCGGGGTGGGCACCCGCGAGAATAAAGAAAAACGCGGGGTGGGCTCCCGCCTCGCTACGGCATCACGGGGGAATCCCTACGTCGGGATCCCCTCCAAAGGGGGCTGCAGCTCAGCGCTGCGCAGCCCACGCTGTCCGCCTTCTTAGGGCAACAAAAAGAAAGCGCTCACGAGGCGCTAGATGCAGCCAAAAGTCCTTTAAGGTCCTGGAGATCAAGGGGGCAATGCAGGGCCCAGGGAGGCAAGCCCTCATGGCGATTCCTCCTGGGCCCCAGCAGCAGCACGCCCCAGCAGGGTCAGGAACAGCACACAAGCCCAGAACAGAACATTTTCATGGGGTCACAGCCCCTATATTTATATTACACCATCTCTTTGTCTGCAGTACAGGGTATGGGGAACCAGATGCAACTGGTTCAGGGGGGATTTGGAGCACTTTGTTTTCCAAGCTCCTCTTCCCCTTTGTCAGGTGGGGGCTAGGTGATCAGACACACCACAGGGGGCGGAGCCAGCATTGTGCAGGCTGGGCACAGTCCTATTCAGGGTCAGGGGATTACTCCTCCCACTACTCCTACTGCAGATGTCCCATTCAGCCTAGCGCTGACTCACCCTGCCCCTCCTGGAGCCACACACAACTCTCAGCCCCTGTCACTCACAAGCCAGACATGCAATTCACATCAGGCGGGCAGACACATAGCACACAGAAATGCCAACTTCTAAAAGTGGCATTTCTCCCATAGTCATAATAAATCTGCGCACACCATTGCGCAGCATTTATTCTCACAATTTCATACATACTAAACTCGACCACGCTTCTCCTCCCATTCCAGGAATTACCACTGACACACTTAATCAGGGAATCCCCAATGCATTCCTATGGGAGGGCAGACCAATCTTACCAAATGTAACACAGAGAACGCACGCACTTTACACTGGACAGCAGTGCTAAAGTGCCCAGAGGCCTAAAACCACCAACACCATGTCAGAGAAAAGGCTAGGAGAAAGGCAAAACGTTTAGGGATGACCCTGCAAAAAGGGCCAAGTCCAACAACTTCGTATTGTCGTGACGTGCAGGGGTAAGTAGTACACTTACCCTTCTTCTTAAGTGAACGTACTCGGACACTTACGTGTTGTAGATGCGATTGTGTCTACAACTGAAAATACAAAAGACCATAAAGACAAATCATGGCAGTACATAGCAGTCTTAATAGAGCTAAAGTGTGCACAATTACTTGTCAAAAAATGTGATGCTATAAGTTCAATTTGAATTCACTGATTATTACTGGGAAAACAAGTGGGAAAGGTTAGAAACATACATCAATTACAGCTCTAGAGATTGATGGTTCGTGAGCTGGTATGGCAAGATGTTGTCTGTGCGTATATTTAACGCATGATTTAATGATGATAGCGCTTTAATGCGTGTATGCGACCGTGTTGTTACGAGGCTAGGGCGTGACTTTGATTAGGATCACAGTGGTGTGCAATTTGGCGCGTAGGTCCCTGATGGTGTGAGCGCACAGAGCAATATACGGTGACCAACAGGGAAGCCCATCTTCGGTCCTTTCTCCAGTCCAGATGTGATCTGAGTTTCAGGTTGCTAGGTGTGCCAAATTTATGCACCGAAAGTACCTTGGAGGTGGGGGGGTGGGGTGGTGATGTGGTCACTAGCCAAAGGGCTACCAGAATTCCTCCCGTCTTATGGCAGCTTCTGCCTATATGTGGTATCTATGCAAAACCAAAGGGGATGATGGACAGAGTGTTGAACATTGCAAGCACTCACCCCCAGTCAACTGATCTGGGTTTAATCCATCATCATTCTTTAGCTCACTCCGCCACCCCAGTTCAGACATGGCCATATGCAAATCAGTCTGACCCTGTGCCTCATGGGAACAGTCCAGCCCGAACTGCCAAGCCATGTCTTCCCTGGACCGGAAACAAGCATCCTGGGACTTGTTTCGGGCTCACAGGCCTCATCAGCCAGGCTATCTTGAATCCAGTGGCAAAGTGAGCAAGGGACCCACGTCTGGGCATACCCTGCTTACTTAGGGCCAACAATGCAAAACCAAAGGGGATGATGGACGGAGTGTTGGACATTGCAAGCACTCACCCCCAGTCAACTGATCTGGGTTTAATCCATCATCATTCTTTAGCTCACTCCGCCACCCCAGTTCAGACATGGCCATATGCAAATCACTCTGACCCTGTGCCTCATGGGAACAGTCCAGCCCGAACTGCCAAGCCATGTCTTCCCTGGACCGGAAACAAGCATCCTGGGACCGGTTTCGGGCTCACAGCCCTCATCAGCCAGGCTATCTTGAATCCAGGGGCAAAGTGAGCAAGGGACCCACGTCTGGGCATACCCTGCCAACTTAGGGCGAACAATGCAAAACCAAAGGGGATGATGGACGGAGTGTTGAACATTGCAAGCACTCACCACCAGTCAACTGATCTGGGTTTAATCCATCATCATTCTTTAGCTCACTCCGCCACCCCAGTTCAGACATGGCCATATGCAAATCAGTCTGACCCTGTGCCTCATGGGAACAGTCCAGCCTGAACTGCCAAGCCATGTCTTCCCTGGACCGGAAACAAGCATCCTGTGACCGGTTTCGGGCTCACAGCCCTCATCAGCCAGGTTATCTTGAATCCAGTGGCAAAGTGAGAAAGGGACCCACGTCTGGGCATACCCTGCCAACTTAGGGCGAACAATGCAAAACCAAAGGGGATGATGGACGGAGTGTTGAACATTGCAAGCACTCACCCCCAGTCAACTGATCTGGGTTTAATCCATCATCATTCTTTAGCTCACTCCGCCACCCCAGTTCAGACATGGCCATATGCAAATCAGTCTGACCCTGTGCATCATGGGAACAGTCCAGTCCGAACTGCCAAGCCATGTCTTCCCTGGACCGGAAACAAGCATCCTGGGACCGGTTTCGGGCTCACAGCCCTCATCAGCCAGGCTATCTTGAATCCAGTGGCAAAGTGAGCAAGGGACCCACGTCTGGGCATACCCTGCCAACTTAGGGCGAACAATGCAAAACCAAAGGGGATGATGGACGGAGTGTTGAACAATGCAAGCACTCACCCCCAGTCAACTGATCTGGGTTTAATCCATCATCATTCTTTAGCTCACTCCGCCACCCCAGTTCAGACATGGCCATGTGCAAATCAGTCTGACCCTGTGCCTCATGGGAACAGTCCAGCCCGAACTGCCAAGCCATGTCTTCCCTGGACCGGAAACAAGCATCCTGGGACCGGTTTCGGGCTCACAGCCCTCATCAGCCAGGCTATCTTGAATCCAGTGGCAAAGTGAGCAAGGGACCCACGTCTGGGCATACCCTGCCAACTTAGGGCGAACAATGCAAAACCAAAGGGGATGATGGACGGAGTGTTGAACATTGCAAGCACTCACCCCCAGTCAACTGATCTGGGTTTAATCCATCATCATTCTTTAGCTCACTCCGCCACCCCAGTTCAGACATGGCCATATGCAAATCAGTCTGACCCTATGCCCAGACGTGGGTCCCTTGCTCACTTTGCCACTGGATTCAAGCTAGCCTGGCTGATGACGGCTGAATAGCCAGAAACCGGTCCCAGGATGCTTGTTTCCGGTCCAGGGAAGACATGGCTTGGCAGTTCGGGCTGGACTGTTCCCATGAGGCACAGGGTCAGACTGATTTGCATATGGCCATGTCTGAACTGGGGTGGTGGAGTGAGCTAAAGAATGGTGATGGATTAAACCCAGATCAGTTGACTGGGGTGAGTGTTTGATTTGTTCAAACGCTCCGTCCATCATCCCCTTTGGTATCAGCTTTGTTCACCCTAAGTTGGCAGGGTATGCCCAGACGTGGGTCCCTTGCTCACTTTGCCACTGGATTCAAGCTAGCCTGGCTGATGACGGCTGAATAGCCAGAAACCGGTCCCAGGATGCTTGTTTCCGGTCCAGGGAAGACATGGCTTGGCAGTTCGGGCTGGACTGTTCCCATGAGGCACAGGGTCAGACTGATTTGCATATGGCCATGTCTGAACTGGGGTGGTGGAGTGAGCTAAAGAATGGTGATGGATTAAACCCAGATCAGTTGACTGGGGGTGAGTGTTTGATTTGCTCACACGCTCCGTCCATCATCCCTTTGGTATCGCTTGTTTGCCCTAACTTGGCAGGGTATGCCCAGACGTGGGTCCCTTGCTCACTTTGCCACTGGATTCAAGCTAGCCTGGCTGATGATGGCTGAATAGCCAGAAACCGGTCCCAGGATGCTTGTTTCCGGTCCAGGGAAGACATGGCTTGGCAGTTCGGGCTGGACTGTTCCCATGAGGCACAGGGTCAGACTGATTTGCATATGGCCATGTCTGAACTGGGGTGGTGGAGTGAGCTAAAGAATGGTGATGGATTAAACCCAGAACAGTTGACTGGGGGTGAGTGTTTGATTTGCTCAAACGCTCCATCCATCATCCCCTTTGGTATTGCTTTGTTCGCCCTAAGTTGGCAGGGTATGCCCAGACGTGGGTCCCTTGCTCACTTTGCCACTGGATTCAAGCTAGCCTGGCTGATGACGGCTGAATATCCAGAAACCGGTCCCAGGATGCTTGTTTCCGGTCCAGGGAAGACATGGCTTGGCAGTTCGGGCTGGACTGTTCCCATGAGGACACAGGGTCAGACTGATTTGCATATGGCCATGTCTGAACTGGGGTGGTGGAAGTGAGCTAAAGAATGGTGATGGATTAAACCCAGATCAGTTGACTGGGGGTGAGTGTTTGATTTGCTCAAACGCTCCGTCCATCATCCCCTTTGGTATCGCTTTGTTCGCCCTAAGTTGGCAGGGTATGCCCAGACATGGGTCCCTTGCTCACTTTGCCACTGGATTCAAGCTAGCCTGGCTGATGACGGCTGAATAGCCAGAAACCGGTCCCAGGATGCTTGTTTCCGGTCCAGGGAAGACATGGCTTGGCAGTTCGGGCTGGGCTGTTCCCATGAGGCACAGGGTCAGACTGATTTGCATATGGCCATGTCTGAACTGGGGTGGTGGAGTGAGCTAAAGAATGGTGATGGATTAAACCCAGATCAGTTGACGGGGGGTGAGTGTTTGATTTGCTCAAACGCTCCGTCCATCATCCCCTTTGGTATCGCTTTGTTCGCCCTAAGTTGGCAGGGTATGCCCAGACATTGGTCCCTTGCTCACTTTGCCACTGGATTCAAGCTAGCCTGGCTGATGACGGCTGAATAGCCAGAAACCGGTCCCAGGATGCTTGTTTCCGGTCCAGGGAAGACATGGCTTGGCAGTTCGGGCTGGACTGTTCCCATGAGGCACAGGGTCAGACTGATTTGCATATGGCCATGTCTGAACTGGGGTGGTGGAGTGAGCTAAAGAATGGTGATGGATTAAACCCAGATCAGTTGAATGGGGGTGAGTGTTTGATTTGCTCAAACGCTCCGTCCATCATCCCCTTTGGTATCGCTTTGTTCGCCCTAAGTTGGCAGGGTATGCCCAGACATGGGTCCCTTGCTCACTTTGCCACTGGATTCAAGCTAGCCTGGCTGATGACGGCTGAATAGCCAGAAACCGGTCCCAGGATGCTTGTTTCCGGTCCAGGGAAGACATGGCTTGGCAGTTCGGGCTGGACTGTTCCCATGAGGCACAGGGTCAGACTGATTTGCATATGGCCATGTCTGAACTGGGGTGGTGGAGTGAGCTAAAGAATGGTGATGGATTAAACCCAGATCAGTTGACTGGGGGTGAGTGTTTGATTTGCTCAAATGCTCCGTCCATCATCCCCTTTGGTATCGCTTTGTTCGCCCTAAGTTGGCAGGGTATGCCCAGACGTGGGTCCCTTGCTCACTTTGCCACTGGATTCAAGCTAGCCTGGCTGATGACGGCTGAATAGCCAGAAACCGGTCCCAGGATGCTTGTTTCTGGTCCAGGGAAGACATGGCTTGGCAGTTCGGGCTGGACTGTTCCCATGAGGCACAGGGTCAGACTGATTTGCATATGGCCATGTCTGAACTGGGGTGGTGGAGTGAGCTAAAGAATGGTGATGGATTAAACCCAGATCAGTTGACTGGGGGTGAGTGTTTGATTTGCTCAAACGCTCCGTCCATCATCCCCTTTGGTATATGTGGTATCTAGCAATCTGAGAGAGCTATTCTGCCCACTCTCAAGATGTCTAAACTCCTCGCTCGATGCGGGGAGCTTGGTAGCACACCCTAGTGTGGCTATCTATGGGCTACACACCCATAGAAAAAATGGCCTGCCTACTAGTTCCCCCTCTCTGTTCTGCCGCCAGTTTGTCTACTTGAACAAAGGGCAGCCCATCTCTAGTGCAGCTGCTATTTGCCCATCAAAGGCAGCTTCTCCTTTGAAGCACGACTTTTGGGCCAACACCCTGTGTGGCTTCCTGCGAAGCAGAGTTAACACCTACCCCTGCGGCAGGCCTCTATTGTTCTAATGCTGTGGAGTCGTTCACACAACTCCCCAGGAGTGCAGAAGGTTGTCTGGTAGCTAGCAACTGTGAGTGGCTACTGGAACAACTGGGCAACAGAGTAGCAATATTTCTAAAAGTTGCCTTTCCTTAAAAGCAACATTAAATTCAACTTGGGTATCAAGTCGGGTTTAATACCACAATTAATTTGATATGTTTAAGTGCTATTTTTAGTAGTCTTAATCAGAAGTTACTTCAACCACGTACTGGACAATGGGCCTCCTAGTCTCCAACAAAAACACTTTTTTTTTTCTGTTAGGACATGAGAAATATATATGTCCCACAATGTATAGCTCCCTACCGTAGGGCTCAATAGGCATTTCTTAGGGGAGACAAATATATTATAGAATTGTGGATTTTGCGATTAAAACTAGCAGTTTAAAACTGCCCTTCCAGGCTGCAGTGGCAGACTGAGAGCCATTTTGTAGTTTGTCACACTCAGGGTAGCACAATCAATGCAGTAGCCTTGGTGGACACTTTAATTTACAGGCCCTGTGTGCCCTTGGGATCATATACTAAAGACTTATAAGTAAGTTAACTTATGCCAATTGGGGGGTAACAAATTCAACATACACTTTGTAAAGGGTTAAAACACAGGCACTGACGCCTTAGTGCTCTGTCAGAGTCGAAAAACTAGCAAGCATCAGTTTAAAACTTTGGGGGTGATCATGCAATAAGAGACATTTCCTTACATGCCCCCAGACACACACCCCACCCCAGATAAAGGTGATAAGCAACTAACCCGTATCCTGGTAGTTCTCATCATCTAAGTGGAAGAACCTGGAAAGGCCATCTGCATTGGCCTGGTCAGTCGCAGGTCTGTGTTCCACTGTAAAGACTATGCACTGTAGGGAAAATGACCACTTCAACTGTTTGGGGTTATCTCCTCTCATCTGCATCAGTCACCTGAGAGGTCTGTGGTCAGTTTGAACTCTGAAGTGAGTCCCAAACAGGTAGGGTCTCAGCTTCTTCAAGGACCAAACCACAGCAAAGGCTTACCTTTCAATGGCACTCCAACACTGCTCTCTAGGGATTAGTCGTACACTGATAAAGGCAACTGGTTGATCCTGACCCTCATCATTTACCTGTGATAGCACTGCCCCAATCCCATGCTCAGAATCATTAGTCTGGACAACAAACTATTTGCTGAAATCAGGTGCCTTCAAGTAGAGGTGCTGAGCACAAAGCTTCCTTTAGGGTGTCAAAAGCCATTTGACATAGGTCAGTCCTCACGACTATTCTGGGCTGTTTCTTGGGGGCTAGCTCTGTCAAAGGTGCCACTATGGTATCATAACGTTTGACAAATGTTCTGTTGTATCAAGTCAGGTAATGGAAAGCTCGGGTTTGGGTCTTAGGAGCTTCTCAGACCTGAACTGTCTTGATTTTGAGTTGTAGAGGTTGTACATGGCCTACACCAACTTGGTGGTCCAGGTATACAACTGAATGTTGCCCTGTCTGGAATGTACTTGCCTTGATAGCCAGCCCTGCCGGTTGCAGAGCTTGAAGCACTTCCTTGAGGTGGACCAGGTGTTCCTCCCAGGTGGAAATAAATACAGCAATATCATGCACATATGATGCACTAAAATCCTCCAAACCTGAGAGTACTCCGTTCACAAGCCTCTGGAAGGTGGCGAGTGCATTTTTCAGCCCAAAGGGCATCACTTTACATTGAAAGTGGCCATCAGTGGTAGAAAAAGCAGACCGCTCCTTGACTCCTGGAGTGAGGACTAACTGCCAATAACCTGAAGTCGAGTCAAAGGTGCCTAGATATTCAGCAACCCTCAGCTTTTCAATGAGCTCATCAGCTCTTGATTTTGGGTGGGCAGCAGTCTTGGTGAGTGCATTTAAGCCTCTGTAGTCCCCACAAAATCTCATTTCTGGTTTACCTCTTTTGGAGTTTGCCGTGGACACCAACACCACTGGGCTTGCCCATGGACTACTAGAGGTCTTAATCACCCCAAACTCTAGCATTTTGGCAGCCTCAAACTTGACACTAGCTTTGACCTGGTCGGACAGTCTGTAGCTTTTGCTTTTGACAGGTAAGCGGTCACCTATGTCAACATAATGGGTACATCAAACTGTCAGACCTGGGGCCAAGAAAAACAGACAAGCAAACTGACTGAACAAGTTGTAACAGTCTGTCTGCTGTTGCTCTGTCAAAGTGGAAGAGAGAACAACTTCCTCCACAAGCCATCTTTGACATTGGTGGACAGGAGTTCAGGGGGAGGTTCACTTTCCTTTTCTTCCCTTCTATCTGTTACTATGAGCATTGTGATATCTGCTCTGGCATGGTGGAGCTTGAGTCTATTCACATGGGACACCCCGTAAGGGTGTCTGAGGGTCGCTAAGTCTACCAGGTATGTGACTTCTCCCTTCTTTTTCAAGATAGGGTAAGACCAAGTCCACTTGTCTTGGAGGGCCCTGGGGGCTACAGCCTCTAGGACCCACATCAGTTGCCCAAGTTGGTACTCAACCATGGACGATGTCTGGTTCGATCAGTGCTTCCCCCGCTCCTTGCTAGCCTCCACGTTTCTGTTTGCTATCTTCATGTACTCAGCCATCCTGGAACGAAGGCCCAGTACATAGTGCACTATATCTTGTTTGAGTTCTCTGAAAAGTCTCTTCCAAATTTCTCTCACCAAACTTAAGGGAATTCTTACAGGGTGTCCAAAGAGTAGCTCAAAGGACTGAAGCCTATTCCCTTATGAGGAACCCCCATGTATGCAAACATTAGCCATGGTAGGAAAATATCCACTCTCCTCCTGATTTTCTCTGGTAAACCCATGATCATGTCTTTCATGGGTCTTATTGAATCCCTCCACAAGGTGTTTTCCTTGGGGATGGTAGGGGGTAGTGAATTTGTAAGTCACTCCACACTCATCCCATATGGCTTTCAGATAGGCAGACATAAAATGTGTGCCCCCAAACTCAGCCAATCTCCTTAGGGAACCTAACCGTGGTGAAAATGCCAAGCAAGGCTATAGCTACTGTAGGTGTAGTAACTGTTCTAAGGAGTATGGCTTCTTGATACCCGGTGGCAAGGGCCACTACCACCAGGATGAACCTATTGCCAGAGGCAGTAGGTGGGTCTAGTGGACCAGCTTTCAGATAGGGAGACATGAAATGTGTGCCCCTATCTGAGAGAATATCCTTAGGGAACCCAACCCTGGTGAAAATGGCATGCAGGATTTTAGCTACTGCAAGTGCAGTAACCGTTGAACAAGTTACTTACCTTCGGTAACGATATATCTGTAAGAAACATAGTTAGTTATAGATTCCTTACCTTAGAATCTCCCCCAGGCGTCAGACTGGATCCGGAAAGTTTTTCGTCAGCAGTACCCCAGCGCGTCTGAAGGTGGCGTCGGTCGACTCCACGTCCGTCGTCGGCGTCGTGGTCACCGGGAGGACGTCGCAGTAGCTACATAGACGCCGCCCTCACGCGCTGACGTCAGTTCTGTACACGACTTTCCACGCCAGAAGCGCAGAGCCATGCAAGACACTGACCACTGGTGCACAAAACTAGGGCCCTGAAAGGATGTCCTTAACCCTAGGAGTCAATTCGCAGAACGGGGAGGATGGGTGGCGCGGTAAGGAATCTATAACTAACCTATGTTTCTTACAGATATATTGTTACCGAAGTTAAGTAACTTGTTCATCTGAAAAAAACAGTTCGTTATAGATTCCTTACCTTAGAATAGATACCCCAGCAATACCAACCACGGAGGTGGGTCTGCGAACCAAGTTCACACCAGAAAGTCCTGGAGAACAGAACGGCCAAAGAAGCCGTCTCTCCGGACTTGAGTGTCCAGGCAGTAGTGTCTTGTAAACGTGTGCAACGATGCCCACGTAGCTGCCTGACAGATGTCATTCAGGGGGACTCCTCGTCCCAAAGAAGTAGTAGCTGCCGTCGCCCTGGTGGAATGGACGCGCAGCCCCACTGGAGGCTCCTTCTTAGCCAAAGAATAGCAGGCTTTGATGCACAGAACGACCCACCTTGAGATGGTCCGTTTGTGCACAGCCCGACCTTTCTTAGCGCCCACGAACCCAACAAAGAGCTGGTCATCCGCCCGGAATTGTTTGGTGCGATCCAAGTAGAAAGAAAGCGCATGTTTTTGATCCAGACGGTGGAGCCTCTCTTCCTCTTTCGAAGGATGCGGAGGCGGAAAGAAGGTGGGCAAAGTGATGGTTTGGCCAATGTGGAAAGAAGTAACCACCTTGGGAAGGAAGGAAGGTCTAGTTCTCAGGACGACCTTGTCGGGATGGATAGCCAAAAAGGGATGCTTAGAAGAAAGAGCTTGTAGCTCACTCACCAGAAATGCAGTTTTCAGAGTTAGAAGCCTGAGAGGGCAATTATGAAGCGGCTCAAAGGGAGCGCACATAAGATATGTAAGAACCAAGTTCAAATCCCATTGGGCATTACGAAGGGAACAGGAGGAAAAAGATGAAAAGAGAAGGCTGATCAGGAAGCCTAAGAAAGGCTGAAATGGCCGAGAGGTAGCCCTTAATAGTACCCAGAGCAGAGCCCTGCTGGGCCAAAGAAAGGAGGAATAAGAGGACCTCAGAAAGAGGGGCGGAAAGGGGATCACAGCCTTTGCTGTGCACCATGCCACAAATTTGTTCCATCGTCAGGCGTATACCGTCTTAGTGGAGGGACGCCTGGCTGCCATAATTACATCTCAGACTTCGGGAGGCAGGTCAAACGACGTCAACTGCCGCAGCTCAATCTCCACGCAAGGAAGTGGAGGCTGGACAGGTTCGGGTGGAGGACCGTCCCCTGCTGCTGTGACAGAAGATCCTCCCGAAGAGGCAGTCTGAACGGAGGATCGATGGCCATGTTGAGCAGCTCGGGATACCAGACTCTTCGTGCCCAATCCAGAGCCACAAGAATGACTTGGGCCCGGTCGCACTTGATCTTCTTCAGCACTCTGGGCATAAGTGGTATAGGCGGAAAGGTGTATAGAAGACCGCAACACCACTCGCGACGAAAAGCGTCGCCTAGCGAGTGCCGCCTTGGAAATTCCAACACGCAGAATTGCTGACATTGCGCGTTCTCTTCGGTGGCGAATAGATCTAACCAAGGCTCTCCCCACTGCTGAAAGAGACCACCTCCGAGTGAAGACGCCATTCGTGATCCATCATGCACCTGCTGCGGAGTTCGTCCGCCCTGGCGTTCAGTGAACCTGCCAGGTGTCGAACCACCAGGGATATGCCCTGATGTTCCAGCCATGTCCAGAGGTGGAGGGCCTTTTGACATAGGGTCCACGACCCCACCCCGCCTTGTTTGTTGCAGTACCACATGGCGGTGGTGTTGTCCGTGAACACCTGCACTACTCTTCCCAGAACAGAGGGAAGGAATGCTTTCAAAGCAAGACGGATCGCCCGAAGCTCCAGAAGATTGATGTGGAGCCCGGACTCCGCCGGAGACCAGAGACCTCTGATCTCCGCCTCTCCCATGTGGCCGCCCCATCCCAGAAGGGATGCATCCATCACCACTGTGTGTTCTGGTTGGGGAAGGGAGGGGGATCTGCCGTTGACCCAATCCTGGTTCGTGAGCCACCACTGCAATTGTCGTGCAGTGCGCTCCGAGATCTGGACGCAATCGGACAGATTCCGCTGGTGCTGCGCCCACTGGAACTTCAAGACCCACTGCAGAGCCCGCATATGCCACCTGGCATGATCGACTAGCAGAATGCAGGAGGCCATGAGGCCCAGCAGCCTCAGGGTCAGTCTGACCGAAACCCGGGATAGGGGCTGAAAGATCGGAATCATAGCCCGAATATCCCGGACTCGCTGCTCGGGAGGATAAACCCAAAACTGCGTCGTGTCCAGAACCGCTCCAATAAAGAGGAGCTTCTGAGAGGGAATCAGGTGTGACTTCGGACGTTCATGGAGAACCCCAGCGAATGCAGGAGGTCGGCCGTAGTCTGGAGGTGGAAGACGACAGCCTGGGACGAGCCCGCCTTCAACAGCCAGTCGTCGAGATAGGGGAAGACTGGAACCCCTGATCTGCGCAGATGAGCTGCGACCACCGCCATCACTTTTGTGAACACCCGAGGGGCGCTGGTAAGGCCAAAGGGGAGCACGGTAAACTGAAAGTGCTCGTGGCGTACCGTGAACCGCAGGTAACGCCGGTGGGCCGGCAGGACGGGGATATGAAAGTAAGCGTCCTGCAAGTCCAACGCTACCATCCAGTCACCAGGGTCGAGGGCAGACAAGACCTGAGCGAGCATCAACATCTTGAACTTGGTTGACGTTCCTGAGATCCAAGATAGGATGCAGGCCTTTGTCCTTCTTGGGCACCAGAAAGTAGTGGGAATAGCAACCACGACCTACTTCTGGGGCAGGAACGCGCTCGATGGCACCCTTGGCCAAGAGTGCCGAAACTTCCTGTTGGAGAAGGGCCAGGTGATCCTCCGACATGCGATGGTACTGAGGTGGCATGGAGGGAGGGGTAGTCTCGAAGGGGAGGGAGTAGCCCCTTCGGACTATTTGCAAAACCCACCTGTCCGACGTGATGGTGCGCGAGTGGGGGAGGTGATGGCGGATCCTGCCGCCCACCGGCGTTTGGTGGCCCTGAAAGGTCAGACTATGAGGGTTTGGAGGCTGCTGCAGAGGGGGCTGTGGTGGACTGGCCCGCCCGCTGACCCCCAGAACCACGCCGGTGGTTCCCATGTCCCCGGCCACGCTGAGGCTGTACAGCTTGCGCCAGCCTGTGGCTCTGGGCGGGACGTAGCGGGGCACCCCTTCTGTAGCCACGAAAGGCAGTCTGAGCAGGGCGGGTGGTGGAGAGGCCCAAGGACCTGGCCGTAGCCTGTGAGTCCTTAAAGTGCTCCAGCGCGTTGTCTGCCTTGTCACCGAAAAGGCGACGGCCATCAAAGGGCATGTCCATAAGGGTGGATTGGACATCCCCGGAAAAACCAGTCGAACGCAACCAGGCGTAGAGTCGAAGGGCTACTGACAAGTGCCCACAGCGGATGGTAAACTTCGCTGCGTCTCTACCCTCGGCAACGGCACTGGAGAGTATGGCCCGGGCCTCCTCCGGGCACTGAGGCAGCACCTGCGCCACCGTATCCCACACAGAGTGGGTGTAACGGCCCAACAGACATGCAGTGTTTACCGACTGCAGTCCCAAGCTGGCGGAAGAAAACATTTTCTTGCCAAGGTGGTCCAGCTTTTTGGATTCCCGTTCCGGAGGTGCGGTAGGGAAGGCGCCTTTAGAAATGGAGGCTTGAACCACCAAGCTTTCAGGGGTGGAATGTTGGGAGAGGAAAGTGGGGTCGCTCGGGGCCGGGCGGTGGCGTCGGGCAATCATCCTGTCCACAGGAGCCCCTGCGTTGGGCCTGGACCAAGTGCCCAAAAGGATGTCCATGAGGGCTTCATTAAACGGGAGCAGGGGCTCCGAAGAGCTCGCCGCCGGCTGAAGCACCTCTGTCCGGAGGTTACTCCTGACTGCCACCGTAGGAAGCTCGAGGTTGAGAGCCTCGGCCACCCTACGCAACACCACTGCGTATGACGCTCCCTCCTCCGTAGCCACGGTAGGAGGAGACAACATGCCTAGGTCTGGGGAGGTATCCAGACCACTGGCATCCCCCAGTTCCTCTCTCCAGTCCGAATTGTACTCCAACTGGTCTGTCAAAGGGTCACCAGACCCCTCCCAGTCTTCCTCACCCTCCTCTGGGTGCCAATCTGGTTGAAAATGGCCAGGGTGGAACACAGGGACAAAAGTACCCATCGGCACCAGATCCGGCGTCGGCCGACGCCGGTCCGGCTCCGTGTCCACGTCGAGGTGGAAGCCGGAGTCGACGTCGGCTGCGGACGTGGTGCCGGTGGAGTCAGCGCCGGTGGAGGTGTAATAAGGTCGACTTGTGCCGATCCGGATCCAGGCCTGGATCCAAGGGGGCCCTGCGGTGCCCAGGCCGAAGCCGCCGGCGTCGAAGGCCTAGGGCCCCCAGCCGAGTCCGCGGGGCCCGAAGACGCGCCGGCGGAGTCGGGCTGCCCAAAGATGGCGTGCATCGCTTCGTAAAATTGACGAAGCTGGGCAGGGGTCGGTCCCGGGAAGGGAGGGAAGGCCGGAGTCGACCCTGAATGCTCCGCACGCGGTGCCACGGGAGGGGCACCACCCGCACCCTGCGTTGGCCGACGGACGAGGGGAAGTCGAAGAGCGACGATGCTTCTTCGACTTCTTCTTGTGCTTCGACTTACCTGACCCCAAATGCGAAGACTTAGAAGAGGAGTGATGATGATGATGATGACTCCGCGATCGGTCCCTCGACCTCCCACGCGACCGGGACCTTGCGCGATGCGGAGCTGACTGCCGGGCCTCGAGGAGCTTTCGGGACCGCTCCCGCAAAGACTTCGGGCCATGGTTCGACAGTCGGAGCACGACTTGGGGTCATGGTCGTGCTCCAGGCAGAAGAGGCACACGCGGTGCGGATCCGTCACCGACATCATTCGGCTACAGGAACCACGTGCCTCGAAACCGGGCATCCCTCGTGCACCAGGAGTCGGTTAAAGACTCAAAAACAAAGTCGCAAAAAACTCAGTCAAAAAGTGACTGGGTGTACCGCTCTTCCCGGATCTGCGCTTGCTGGCGCGGAAAAAGAAAGAATTGACGTCAGCGCGCGAGGGCGGCGTCTATGTAGCTACCGGGACGTCATCCCGGCGACCACGATGCCGGCGACGGACGCGGAGTCGCCCGACGCCACCTTCAGACGCACAGGGGTACTGCTGACGAAAAACTTTCCGGATCCAGTCTGACGCCTGGGGGAGATTCTAAGGTAAGGAATCTATAACTAACTGTTTCTTTCAGATCTAAGAGCTAAGGCTTCTGAATACCTGAGGCAGTAGGTGGGTTTAGTGAACCAACAATGTCAATGCCCACTCTTCCAAAGGGAGTCCCCACCACAGGCAGTAGTATACGGGAAGCCTTCGGTTTGCCTCAAGTCTTGCCACTGTCTTGACAGGTGACCTGAGCGACAAAACGTCTTCACCTTTTAAGATATCTGTGGCCATAGAAGTGATTGACCAATCTTTCCAATGTTTTGGTCTTCCCAGATTTCCAGCTAAAAGGATGTCATGGGCCAGGTTAAGGAGGCATTCTCTGTATTGCAGGGGGACCACCACTCTCCTGGTTGCCATTGGTTTGGAGTACCTGGCCTCACTGTACAGGACTTCCTCCTCTCAGTACACCTTATGGGTTCCAGTAACATCATCTTCCTCCTGTTTGACAGCCAGCTGTCTCAGGCCCTCAAGAGTTGGACAAGTCTTTTGTCCCTAGCTCAAATCCTATCTGATGGGTTCTCCTGCTCCCTGGAGTTCTGCCTGGTCAGGCAAATCTTTCAGGAAAGCAGTTCCCCCTTCAGGCACCAGACAGGATTAGGCTCCCTCTGGGTCTGGGGACTCTGGGAAGCAGACTTGCCAGGCTCCTACCCTTCCTTTTGGTGCAAGGGCCTTGAGCCATTTTTCCAGGCTCCAGGTCCTGTGACTTTTCATTAAGGCCTTTTATGTACTAGTGGAGACAAATACCCACTCAGGGAAACCCAGCATTGCTGCAGGAGTTATTCTTTCCACATCTGCCCAGGCAGAAGTTTCAGGGTCATTGCGGATGGCAGGGGACACAGCTACTTTCTTTGGGCCAGTAACCCCTTCCCACTCAAAGTCTACCACAGCAATGGGATGTGACTTGTAACATTGTCAGAGTTTACTATCTGATGCACCTCATCAATGATGATCTGCCCTGGACAAACCAGCTTAGTCATAACCATGACGATGCTGGCACCAGTATCCCTCAGGGCCTGGACTTCTATCGCATTGATTCTTGCCCACTGCCTGTATTTTTCTATACTTGCAGGCCAGTGGGCCAAGAGTTCAATTTACTCTCCACCATGGAGAATAATGGGGCCTCAGTGTACCCTTTACAATTCCCTGGAAAAACTTCCACACCCATCCCTGTACTTGCCATACCTTTGGGATGGTCACCAGTGGGTGAATTGTCAGTGCACACAGTAGCGCCCATCGCATGCCCTGGCTGTTAACAGTCATAGCACAACCCAGCCTTTGCAGGGTCAACATTCTTACCCAGGTACCCCCACCCCTTTGAATGGGATGTGGCTCTGGGCTCCCCCCCCCCCCGAGCTTTCTTTGAGAATTCTTTGGAAGACTCCTTTTTATCGTTGGCCCCTTCTTTTCCCTGAATAAGGGCTTGTCCTCTTTTCTTGTGATCTCCACCTTGGGACTTTTGGGGCACCCTAATGTATACCCATTTATTAGCTATTTTCCCCAGCTCTCTAGGGCGAGACAGATTAGAATTCACCAGATGCTAATGTAACGTCCCTGAAGTACAATTTGTAAGAATGGGTTCTTTTATCACTAAATTGTACAGCCCCTCATAGGTATCTATATGGTTACCATTTATCCACCCTTCCAGTGATTTCACAGAAGCATCTACAAAGTCTACCCATGTCAGAGTTGAGCCCTTGTGTGCACTTCTAAATATTGTCTGTATTCTTCAGGGCTTAGACCAAACAGCTCAGTGAGTGCCTCCTTCATGTGTGAATAATACTGCCACATATTCCAGTGTCAGTACCCTATCCTTCCCCTCTGTTGGAACTAGTACCCACAATAAGGATACCGAATGGTCGGCACCAACCCTTCTCATCCTGAGAGCCTTCTATTAAGAGGCTAGCCATTTGTCTATGTCATCCCCCTCAACCAGCTTTGTCACAATACCCTTGGGCAACTTAGGGTCACAGGCACCCCCTGCAGTTACGTACGTGTCTTTGTTGCTGCCACCATGTCTTTGGGAATTCAGTCCCAGCTTGGCCCATCTCTTCTACAGGGCCAGTCTTCATTCTTCTAGGGTCAGTCTCCTTTCTTGGAGCCCAGGAGACTAAGTTAGGCCTCTAGGTCTTGGGCCTCCAAACTAAAATGGAGCTCTTCTCACTCCCAGATGTGGAGGCATGCCTTGAACGACCTATGGGGGGCCAAACTCTTATTGCCCCCCTCATCCTCAAAGAGGTCTCTGCCAACCTCCTCATCCCCATTGTCAGGGGTAATCTCCTCTGTCAGTTGTGCTTGGGTTCTCCTGGCTTCCTTCTAGGCTCTAAGGGCCTTCTCCAGGTCCACCCTTTTGGCAGTGACCCTCAAGCTGATCTTTCTGTCCCTTCACATCACCCTCAGGTGGTAGATCTTGAGTGCGGGCAGGGTGGCCAAGTCAATTTCCATTCTTTGGCGACTCAGCAAAACCTTTTACCAACCTTTTTGTAACTTTTTCAAACTTTTGTGAACTTCACTGCAAGTCTGTAAACTCCTGAAAAATGGTGCCTTGGATCGCAGAACTTGGCACTAACATTTAAACTTTTTCTTCAGTGTTGACTTGGCGGATTTTCAGTGGTTACCAACTTATTAATCTTCTGGGACAGCTAAACACAAGTTCTGGATCCCACCGCTATGAACCAATGAGAAGACTGTGGTGTATTATATGGTGTGATTGTGGGACCCCACAGTGTAATACACCCAGAAAACCGTCTTGGGTTCAGTCAGGCTCGTTTGTAAAACCTCTTGCTCAACACTTCTTGCTGCGGCTTTGAGCAGCAGGGCTTAAACAAAGGAACTAGTGTAAAGCATTTAGAAGCATCAAACAGAATAAGAAAGTCACAGTACACAAAAGAAATGTGACACCACTTTATACAAATAAATTGTATTTTTATAAATTTTTAGCACCAAATGGAGCAAAATCCACCAAAGGCTTCAGGAGATATACATTTTTAAGTAAAACGTAAATCTCAGCTTTTTTGTTCAAAGTGCAAACAAGCACTGGTAACCATAAAGTTTGGAAACTTTTGAAAAGTTTTAATGAGTTGTGTTTGACTACTCCGACCTAGACTGGGTGACCAATGACAACAGGGGGAAGGTCAGGGGAGGGCGATAAGGAGTACTTGGACAGTTACCTGGTCACCAAAGCAGTCTCAAGTCCAGTTCCACGCTTTACACAATGATCCCCATAGACTTCAATAGAGTGGTCCTGATGCTGAGGATACAGTTTGCAGCAGATGCTAGAAAGATGATCTGGGTGGTGTGCGGTCAACAGGGGTCATCCTGGGGTTATTCCTCAATCCACCAGTGAGGTGGCAATAGGGGTCGGCATCCCTCGAAGTCCTCCTCAAGCCAGCAGATCTCCAGTCACAACTGGGCTACTGGTCTCTGGTTACAGCAGGTCCAGCAGTATCCTTTGGTTAGTGTCCGTCTTGAGTGACTAATCTGCACTCTGACAACTCTCCAGAGTCCATCAGACTTGGGGCAACTATTGAGCGCCGAAGAACAGTCTTCTTGGCTGCACGTTGGTGGGTAGCAGAAGATCGATGGAAGTGGTTAACAACCAGTCCGAACGAGCTACTTCAGCTTTTATGGCCATGGTGCTAGACCAGGGAGTCAGCCGACAGTCTGGGGCTCAGGAGCATCTTTTCCACGAACCAGGAATCACAGGCACAGTCCTCTCTGTGCTAGCCCAAGGAGCAGCAGGTGCAGTTCAGCGGTCGGTGCAGCCTCTGTTGCCAGGTCCATGAGTCAACAGTGCAGTCCTTCTTCGGTCCTTTCTCCAGTCTCGATGTGATCTGAGGTTCAGGGTGCTAGGCATGGCATATTTATGCAGAGACAGTACCGTTGGGAGATGATGCAGTCACTAGCCAAAGGGCTACTAGGATCCCTCCCGCCTTATGATGGCTTCTGCCTATGTGTGGCATCTACCAATCCCACAGTGCACTATTCTGCCCACTCTCAAAATGTCTGAACCCTCGCTTAATGTGAAGAGCTTGGTAGCCCAGACTTCTGGGGAGTCATTCACACGACTCCCCAGAAGGGCAGACGACTGTCTGGTATGCAGCAACTGTGAGTGGCCACTGAAAAAATTTGGCAAGAGTGGCAATCTTTCTAAAAGTTGCCTTTACTTAAAAGTGACATTAAATTCGACTTGGGCATCAAATCTGGTTTAGTGCCAAGATTAAACTGATACCTTGAAGCACTATTTTTAGTAGTCACATCAAGAAGTTAGCAGGGCTGAGGCGTCAGCCAGCAACCCGGTACTTGCCAATGGGGCTACTAGTCTTTACCCAGTAAAAATGACAATTTGGGGGTTTTACCGTTAGGACATAAGAAATATATATGCCTCACTTAGGAATATACAGCTCCCTGGTTTAGGGTTTGATAGGCGTACCTTAGGGGATGTATATACATATTTTTAAACTTTCTGGCAAACATAAAATCACAAAAGCGTCAGACGTGTTTCGGCTCCTACAAACCCTCTCTCACAACATCCTTCCTTTTATCAGATGTCCAACATAGAGGGGATATATATATATATATATATATATATATATATATATACGGACCACAGCGTGCTTGCATATAGAAGTGCTTTATTGCGAAAAAATCACAGCATACGCGTTTCGACCGGGTCTCCCCGGTCTTGATCACATGACGTGCTTGAACCTGTAGCAGTGTTATATAGTGACACAATAATTACTTAGACCCTCCCTCTGACAGGATAAAGCTAAACAAAATACTATAGGTATGCATGCATTGATAATCAACTCAATATATTTATATATATATATAGAGATGGATGCAGCGGCTACCAGCATAAATTGTACATGCAAAACAATATTGTTTTATACAAAAGCCAAGTGGCCAAATGCGGTAGTGTACTATCAAAGCATAATAACACGGAAAAACTGTAATTAATTCACAAACAGTTATCCATAGTTCGGCAGTTATCGTATATTGGGAAGAAAAATAGTACATAATAGTTAAAGTGCTGGTGCTTGAAAAAGTGCTTATGTCGTAAGTTAAAACAGCTATTTAATTCATCATAGCTGAAAATTTAATACAAGTACATGGATAGCCGTGCTATGCCTGTAAATATATATTCAGTTTATAAAAGTGCTTGTGCATAGTGCAAAAAACGGACATCAATGAATGCCATTGTATACTGCAACAAAATTAATTCACAGCTAGCGGATAGATGGGGTGCAGATTCAATGATAATATCAGATTGATGTGCAAGTAGGCAGTGCAAATAAGTAAATGTCAGACCTTACTGCTAACTAGTGCAGATATTGATACAGTACATAGATAATTGGGGAATCATATACAGTTTTCTAAAACCGATTAAAAAGCCAGTAAAACCCCGTAAAAACCAAGTAAAACCGATTAAAAATCAGATAAAACCAGGTAAAAACTGGGCTAAAACAAGGCTAAAATCAACCGGATAAAAAGCTGAGATATACAAATCACCACAATTTATATACAGAGGGAAACAAGTGCAGAGCCATGTATACATTAGATTACAAGAAATTATGCAGATCCTCTCCCGTATTGAGACCATTTGGCATCTTTGTGTCAAAAAAAAAAAAAAAAAAAAAAAGTTATCTTTTAATTTTTTAAGAGCAGGCAGTGGTCCATGGGATGGATGGATGGATGGATGGATATATATATATATATATATATATATATATATATATATATATATATATATATCCATCCTATGGACCACTGCCTGCTCTTAAAAAATAAAAATAAAACTTTTTTTTTTTTTTTTAAACGCATCCCGTTTTCCTTTAAGGAAAACAGAGTGCATAAAAAAAAAAAAGAATTGCTTTATTTGAAAGCAATCACAGACATGGTGGGCTGCTGAGCCCAGCAGACCACCATCTCTGTGATTTTTGCGATTCCTAGGGGGTCGCAAATTGCTGCCTACCTCATTCATATTCATGAGGTAGGTCATTTGCGATCCCCTAGGAATCTCTAAAAGTGTTAAACACACTTTCATGCATTCCGTTTTGCGATTTCCTAATTGCGAATCGCAAAGATTCGCAATTAGGAAATCGCAAAACAGGGCCTTCATACATCTGGGCCTACCACATTTAATAAATGCAAACCTAAAGCATGAAGTGGTAGCACACTGTTTGCAATCAGCAGATGTTCCATTAAAACGGCCACAAAATTTCCCACTGACATGCAGTTTTACTGATAAATCTATATAGTGTACAGTGTTTAGAAATCAAGTTTCTGCAAATATTTGTCATTTGCACAACACCAAGTGTTCTGATTTGTTTTGCTCCTATTTAAATCTGTGTTTGCATCACAATTCTGAATGACAAAAAAAACGTGTTCGTAATTCCCGATATATTTTGATATATTTTTATTATTCATTTGCATGTTTAAATGTGGTGTGTTACAAAAAAAACTGACATCTTTAAGCCTTTTGTTTCACAAGGATTGTCAGATAGGTCTCTTGACAAAAACCTCTAACTGTAATAAGAGAAAGAAAAGTAAATGTCATTTTCCAGCATAAGATAAGCAGCAATTAGCAAAAAGACAAACTGACATTCGACCTCTGTCCTTGAACAGACAGCAAATGAGTCAAGATAAAAACAAGATTTAAAGGCGTCTTTATTGCTCATTCTCTTTCTGAATTAACAGAACACCTGTTCCTTTCCAGTTTAAGATCACTCGCCTGAACGGACTAGGTCCTATAAATAGCTCGACCTGATCAAATCTGACTCGCCATAGCGAGAGAGCGAGTAGATTTTGAGAGGCCTGAATTGAACATACACTTTGTAAAGGGTACGAACACTGGCACTGAGGTCTGGTTAGCAGTCCTCAGTGCACCCTCAGAGTCAAAGAATCAGCAGCATCAGTCCAAAATTTTGGGGGTGGTTATGCAAAAAGAGGTATTTCTTTACTAGACCTAAAAAAAAGGACTGCAGGTGCTGGGGGCAATGGAGAAGTGGGTGATGGAGGGGAAAATCTCCACACATAGGGTGGAGAGGAGAAGCACAAGAAGGAGAGAACACCACAGATGCACACAGGCGAGAAAAAAAGATTGCAGTGTTGGGGAAGAGGGGCACACAGATGACAGAGCAGTGCCGGGGGTGAGGAGCACACAGATGAGAAACGGAGCAGCGGTGAGAGAAGCACACAAGGGAGATGGCTGGAAAAACACACACAATTGTGACATTAACCCTCATAGGGCCTCCTCGTCCCAGTCATTACAATATGAGGTGGTCCAGTCTCCCAACAGGCACTCTAACACGCTAGTATTTTTTTTATTTCGATAGAATAAAGGCCCCTCCCGCCCGCCTCCATGTCTGCTTGTTTTCCTGTCCGTCGACAGGTAAGAGCATGCGCTGGTTTTTGCTGCGTTTGTCCTTTTATGCTTTGTCGACACACAATTCTCCTGCCAAGGGCAGTGTCTGTTGTCTATGTTTTTCTGCACTGCCCGCGGCCACGGTCCCCGTGTGTGTGCTTGGCTGGGACCGGAAGCGTTTACAGTGGTCCCGGGCAGGCCGATAGAGTGCTGAGTGGTTTCTAGCAGCACTCGGACCCCACTGCCGTTTCCTCTGTGTGCGTGGCTGTGGGGGAGACGGCAGCCCGTCTAGAAGCGTTCCAAGTCTTGTTGTGTGGTGATCCTGTGGAGTCATCATTACACGTTGCTTGTGCCTTTGTCGCTTCATTACGGGTTTCCTGTGGTAGTTGTGCTCTTAGCATGGCTCACTTCCTGCTTGACTTGCCGGCTGCTTGCGTGGTTCCTGTTGGTGATTCTGTGCTTGCACCTGGTTCAGGTGTTTGGTGCTCGGATGCTTTTTGGGCCTCCGGCCATGCCACCCCGGTTCACCTGTTCTCTTCTGATCTCAGAAGTCGTGCAGGGTCGGGCCTGGGTAGTCCTTAGATGGGAGACCCCTGGAATACCTGGTGGTGTAGGCTCAAGGGCGTTTTGCTTCCAGGTTCTTCTTCTTGGGCCAGTCCTGGTTGCTGTTGGTGCACCTCAAACCGGGTAAGACGGTTGTGGGATGTTGCGGTGTATATGGCCAACTCCCCTTTGCCTGCTCTCCTTTCTTGGATTGCTCTGCATGGCATTGTCTGGGACATCCTGGAGTATGCTGGGGGGTTGAAATTGCCCTGTGTATTCCTGTCTTTTTGTGCTTCAGTCTTCTTCTGGCTGTTTTGTCTCCTGCTGCCTCTGCTTCTGGCGTGCGGGACAGTGCGGCTTGTGCCCATCAGTCGATGGTCCTCGGTTTTTCTGGCCTCAGGCCATCCTTCCCAGACTGCTCCTACTCTCGTTTTTTGAGCTGGCTCAGGCGTCGTTGGGATTGCTGTACATGGTGCATCTTGGGTTGATCACTTTTGCAGTCCTCGCTGGGTGCCGCCTGGGATTCTCAGGTGCTGTGGGCTTCCCAGCAGCTTCTCTGTCTTTATGGCCTGGGGGACTTGGTGGTGTTGGCACAGTTTTTCTCTGCTGCTTTTTCTAGGCCTTGTGCTGCGGTGGCAGGGCTTCGATCCCTGTGGCCTTCCCATTATGTCTGGAGCCGGTGCGGGAGTCGTTGCTCCGTCAGTTTCCATTTGGGAGTCCTCTGTTGGTTGGGGGCAATTTGCACGTTGTGGTGCGGTGGTCAGCTGCTGGATATGGCTATGGTTGGCTTTCGGATTTTGCGCTGCTGTTGCCTTTTTTCCGCACTGGTGGCCATTCCGCTTGAGCCTGCCTTGATTTGTGGTGTTGGCTCCAGTCTGCTCTGGTTTTTCGCCGGTGGGTTTCCCTTTGGCGTCAGGCGGGGGAGCTGTTTTTCGTTTGCCCATTGGTTGCCTTTGGGTTCCTTGGGCTTTTTGCGCTTTGGTTGTAATAACTGGGACGAGGAGGACCTTAAATCGGGGTAATGGTAATGAAGATTACCGGTAAGTAATGGGACATTCTTAAGCAAAAAGAAAAATGTAGTTCTCTAAAAGTCAGCTGTGGAAGGACACAAGTAAAGAGGCTGTGCTCCAGAGGACTGACAAACACAGGAAGGACAAGGCAAGCCATAGAAAAAGAAACAAGTAAATAGGAATGACAAAAAGCTAAACAATGGTAAGTAATGGTTAGCAATCTGTTATTCTCAACCTGAAAATTAGGCAATTTAGCCAGTATGCTAGTTGCTTCTCTCTCCTTTTAGGTCGAGCCTAGACAGCGCATGCACTGTTGCAAGACCTGAAGTATTCAGTAAATTGAGGTAGCTCCCGCCTGCTGCCCGCCTGCTGCTTACTAGTTGTTCAGGGCAGTGTCGGTCTTCTTTGCTGCCGTGTAATTGGTTTAGGCAGCCAACATCACTTCCGTTTTTTTCTCAGTGCAGCACCGACCAAGTACAGTTTTGTTACGCTTAGACAGTGTAACTGTTATTTGGGGAACTCTTTTTAGCTTCATTCTTGTGTCAGTGCTCGATGCATGTCTGTGTCCGCCACCCACCCTTGGTGTTGTCACCCCCCCACCACCACCCGCCCTGCGCTCCTTGTTTGTTCTTTCCTCATCCATGTCCGCCCCCGGGGTCCAAACTTAATTTTGCAGCTTTCACTTTTAAAACACGGGCGCGCACATTTAACAATGGCGCCTGTGGCTCTTTTTAAGATCCTGGGACAAGGAGCAGAGACAGCGTTGGCTCCTTCAGATCTCTTCACTGCTCGAAGGACCCCACCACTGCTGTTTTGCTTGTTTAAGCTCAACTCTCCTGCCGGCCTCGTAAGTACCCTCGAGGTTTTTGTTTTTGTTTTTTTGTTGCATATTTATATAGCGCGAACTCGACCCGAAGGTATTGGAGCGCTTTACATGAGCACCGTATTTACATTACACATTCAGGCACGGGGAGATTAAGTGATTTGCCCAGAATCACAGGATGTGGACGCGACCCCGAGGCTCGAACCCTCGTTTCCAGCACCAAAGTCGGCTGTCTAGCCGTGAGACCACATCTTGGCAGTTTGTACTGCTGTCTGCTGCGCCACGGTGCTGCTGTGAGCTCTGCCGGCCTCAGCTGCTGGCGCACCAGGAAACACTCGGAGCAGATACACAGTGCTTCGGCGAGTGGCCTGAGATTCAGGAAGGGGGCAGATGGAACTCAAACACTGGGGCACAAGCGGGCTGTAGCCAGACACACGGTCACGCTCTATGGTCAACAACACTCGCAGCCAGCTGACAGAAGGTACTTTTCTATTTATATACCACGGGCCGCCGCACACATACTTTTTATGTAGACGGGCGCCGTGCTTGATTTCACTATGTTGTGTTGTGTATGCTTATTTTGTTATGTGTGGCTCAATGACATGCAGCATTTTGGCGGCCGCACATCTTACTTATAGCGCGGCTCGCCAAACCATTTCTTTATTGAAAATCTAACTTTCTAAAGCAGCAGCATGCCAGCTTGTTTTCTTTTGCCATGACTAATTTTCTTCGCTTCCTGCTGCTTGTGTTCGGAGCTCTGCTCCAAACCATGCCCGTTGTTCATGTTGCCTTTGCTCCTGCCCCCTCCATTGTCTGACAGAGCTGTGGCAATAAACAGAGGATGGGTTTCTTTCTTTGTGTCGGGGAAACACGCATAGCAACCAGAGCGAAAGTGCCGGACTTGTGCCCCATCCCTTCTTACCTTTCATTGCTCAAACCAAGAAGGGGCGCATGCTAGTCTTCAACATCAGAATCAATAGCAATCATGTTCCTAGCCCGCCCCTTTATCTTCTGTGTGAACTTTGTTCCCAGACCACCTGCTGTATGTCACAATACAAAATTTTCCAGCTATCGCGACAAGAATTTTAGATTCTATTAAGGACACGGAGGCGAGGATTATGCTGTCTCAATTCCTTTACTACTCACTGCAGCCAATGAAAGTGACACATTAATAAAAAACTACAATACCCATGAGGCTTTGAACCACGCCTCCTCATACAACATAGTAACAATGTCACTTCAATAAAACACTGAGTCACCATCCTGACTTCCTCTTTCTTTGCGTAAGTCCATAAGTGATCAAACCAGAAAAACAGTCTTGGCTCCCAACGGAGAGCAATAACATCACTCCTTTCTCAACGGAGAAAAAGATCAGATCCCAGAAGCATCCACGCTTGACAGGACATCCGGAGCATCCAACACCATCGCTTCTCAATTCTGTTTGGAATCATTTCCTGAGAAACCAAAACAAAAGTGTGAAAGAGAAGAAGCTACCCAAAGAGGTCCAATATCAGGGTGTGAGAAAATCATCAGAATATAAACAACATGACAATCGATATCATTCTGATCCCAACGGGTGGGATAATCCTCGCCTCCGTGTCCTTAATAGAATCTAAAATTCTTGCCGCGATAGCTGGAAAATTTTGTATTCTATGTCAGGACCGGAGGCTTCTGATTATGCTGGTTCAAAGCTCATCAACAACCAGCGAGGCAACACATGCAATTGGTTTATAATAAAATTCCTTAAAAGTAGAATCTGAAGACCAGTCTGCTGCTCTAAGAATATCTTCTAACCTAGACCCTAAGACATACGCTTTTGATGCCATGGCCCCTCTGGCGGAGTGGGCACCATACACAGTCACATCAATTCCAGCTTCAGCCATAACCCACCTGACCCACCTAGCTAAGGTAGCCGCTGATACAGGTCGGAAAGGCTTCTGAACAGCAATTAACAATTGTCCTAAAGGGTCAGCCCTGTGATCTTTAGTACGATCTTCATATATCTTTAAACATTGTAACACACACAATTTAGGATTAAGAGGGAAAGCGGGATACTCCACTGAACGAGACATCGTCTTGGTCCGTTTGGAAATGATAAAGGACACACCCTGTGGAGAAAAAATTCTACCAGCCAGATCCAAGGCTCTAACATCAGAAACCCTGCGACAGGAAATTAAACACAGAAGCATCGCTAATTTGGCTGACAACTGTTTAAGCGAAAGCTGATTATTGTCCGGTCAAGAGCCCAGCAGATTCAATACTTTAGATACATCCCAAAGGATAGAATATCTGGGACGTGGGGGTTTAGCCACTCTAATACCCTTCAACAACTTACAGACCAACGGATGCATATCAACAGGTTTTCCTTCGATAAGGTCATGTCCGGCCGAAATAGCGGACCTGAAATTGTTGACTGACCTATAAGACAAACCAGTAACATCTGACCCCACGGGATCCAGATTCCGTTGAAGGCACCAACCCATCGATCGCTTCCATGAAGCCG
The DNA here is from genome assembly GCA_963921515.1 of Calotriton arnoldi. Lineage (NCBI taxonomy): Eukaryota > Metazoa > Chordata > Amphibia > Caudata > Salamandridae > Calotriton > Calotriton arnoldi. Next base: position 335,650 of record CAWUFW010004415.1, on the reverse strand, counting down.
AATATCGTTTACGGATGGATGGAGCCCAAGCCTGTTGCATAAAATCGGCAGCCGCCGATGAAAGTCCCTCAAGCAGTTCGTGTCTCCGGAGAGCGTCCAAACCATGAGAGACAATTGGTTCTGCAGAACCAACGGGTGGGGGAGACCCACTGGGTCCTGAAGAAGCAAAGGAAATGTGGGAAGAAAGAACGGTAGATCTACCGACAACTCCAGAAGTGTCGGAAACCAGGATTGCGTTTTCCACAAGGGAGTAACTAGAACTAACGACGCCGCTTGGCGCCGGACTTGCGCCGCCACTCTCTGGATCACAGCGAAGGGCGGGAAGGCATAATTCCTCAGCGGACCCCAAGTCTGCAGGAACGCATCCGTTCCCGTCGCCAGAGGGTCCGGCCTCCAACTGAAAAACCGGGGAATATGAGCATTGAGCCTGGAGGCAAAGAGGTCTATCTGACACGGTCCTCGCATATGCATGATCTCTGCAAACAAAGACGGGTGAAGCCTCCAGTCGCTGAAATCCTGAAGAAATCTGGAGTTCCAATCCGCCACGTTGTTCAACCTGCCTGGCAGGTATTCTGCTATCACTGAGATCTTGTGATCCAGGCAAAAATGCCAAAACTCCTTCACAATGGTGGCCAAAATTCTCGACCGAGTTCCCCCTAGGCGGTTGATGTACCTCACCGCCGACACGTTGTCCATCCGCAAAAGGATGCAACAGTTGCCCTTGACCGGTGAAATGGACTTTATTGTGAAAGATCCGGCCAGAAGTTCTAGGCAATTGATGTGTAGACGTAACTCGTCGGCGGACCATCGCCCGCCGGTAGAAAAATCTCCACATCGTGCGCCCCATCCCCATCTGCTGGCGTCTGATTCTATAACGACGTCCGGGGAGGTACCAAAAATCGCCCTGCCGTTCCAGGCCACCATGTGGTCCAACCACCAATGAAGCTCCTCCCGAGCTTCCTCTGATAGCGGGATCAGATGGTCGTAATGGAAGCCCTTCTGAAGATACAAAATCTTGAGGCGCTGTAACGCTCTGTAGTGCAGAGGGCCGTGGAAAATTGATTGAATGGAGGAGGCAAGGAGCCCCACTATTCGCGCTAACACTCGCAGCGAAATCATCCGCTTGGTCAGGGTAGCAGAGATTTCCCGCTTGATCGATCTGACCTTGGCCATCGGCAGCAGCAGTTGAGCCGAGATTGAATTGATTTGGAACCCCAAAAACTCTATAAGTTGAGAGGGAGTTGTCACTGACTTCTGTAGATTTATCACAAAGCCCAGTTCCTGCAGGAGGGAAATCGTCCAGTGCAGGTGTGTGCGGAGGAGATTTGTGTCTTGGGCCAGAATAAGCATATCGTCGAAATATATGATGAGCCGTACGCCCATCTCCCGTAACCGAGAGGTCACCGGTTTCAGCAGCTTCGTGAACACCCAAGGTGCTGATGACAGTCCGAAAGGTAGGGAGCGATACCGGTACCATTGCCCCTCCACTGAAATTGGAGAAATTTCTGTTGGGAGGGGCAAACTGGCACCGTGAGGTAGACGTCCTTGAGATCCAGTCTCACCATATAGTCCCCCTCTAGGAGAAGATCTCACAGCAGATGGATCCCCTCCATCTTGAAATGTCTGTATACCACGAAAGGGTTGAAATCCCTTAGATTTAGGACCAATCTTTGACCTCCTCCTTTCTTTTGGACTAAGAACACGTTGCTGCAGAAGCCTTCGGGAATGAAGGGCCCCACTGCAATGGCGTGCTTGTTCAAAAGCTCTATAAGCTCGGAGTCTATAAAAGTTTGTTCTTGAAGGGAAAAACGGAGAGGAGGAGGGATCCGTGGTTGAGACGGTGTCTGCGTGAGTTCTATCTGGTAGCCCTGTACAGTGTGCAGGATCCACGCATCCGACGTCACCTGAGCCCAGTTCTTGACAAAGAACGACAGTCTGCCCCCCAGAGGAATTTTGGGGAAAAACAATGCACTTACCAGAGGATTGGTTGTCAAAGTTCTTGTATCCTCGATTGACACCCCTGTTGAATCTGCCCCTGAATCCACGGGACCTGGTGGGGTAGAATCCCGCCTGTTCGGGTTCTTGCGTGTACCCCCTGCGGCGCGGGGCGAAGCCACGCTGAGGACTGGGGTTGGAGTAGCGGCCGGTCGCGCGTCCCCTGCCGCGTCCAGCCCTGCCAGAGACCTGATGGAATACTCTTTTGAGTGACGATTGCGACTTGTCCAGTGACGCAAATGTATTGACGAACTTGGCAATGTCTTTGACGAACTTGTCCCCAAAGAGTTGTCCCTCAGCAAGGGGGCCCGGTTCTGCGTCTGCCAGATCCGCCAATTGAGGGTCAATTCAGAGGAGGACTGATTTTCTGCGCTCGGAGGAGAGAGCACAGTTCGCATTACCTAAGAGGCAAATAGCTCTTTGGGTCCAACCGGCTAACACCTCAGGATGGATGGCCGCCCCAGTCTCCTGCGCCTGCAAAGCTAGCTCTAGGATCTTAGCAAGTGGTCCTGAGACATCGAGGACTTTGTCTTGACAGGCCTTAAGGGCACGGTCAATCCCTTTCTTCGGGTCCTTCTTGTACTTTTTAAGGAAGGTTGACATGGACGAATCTATCTCGGGCGTGAGGGCTACTTTGTGCGCCAGGTCTGGTCGGGGGCATTCGAACTTTAGTCGCGCCCTGACTTCCTTATCGAACCCTTTCCGGAGATGAGCCTGCATATACTCTGCGACAGCTGAGGGAGGGGCCCAGTCGGCGGAGCGGGGGTGGACAATGTCTGATGGGTCAAAAAGGAACGGAGTGGCCGGGGTTGGGGGAGACGCAGCGTGTTTGCACTTTTTCGCGTGCTTGCGCGGTTTGGACTCTTGTGAGGAGTCTGCGTCGGTACCAGCATCGGTAGTGGTGATTAGCACTGGTGCGGGGGGGGGGGGAAGGTTGGGGTCTGGTGTCTCCAAAACTGCTTGTTCTTTTGATTTGCATATGGAAGAATATGCAGAAGCGTGTGGCCACGACTGATCAGAAGGGGTCCCAGTAGAAGGAACAGGGTCCGATGTAAGCGCAGGGGCGGGCTTCCCTGTAACTAACTGCTCTAATCGCTGGGAAATGGGCATAAGCGCAGAGGATAACATTTTATCTAGTCTGGCGTCCAATTTCTTATCTATAATGTCCTCCATGGACTCTTCATAATAATAGTCATCCCCATCACCCCCAAGGGTGTCGCACGCAGCCACCTCCTCCTCATAGACTTCACAGTCCTACATAATAAGCCCCACACGTGGGTAACTCTCAATCCCTGACAGGGTAATACAAATTGTCCAGCCTCAAGTCCTCCAAGGAACCAGGGCGTCGGTTGGGAGCAAGCTGGGGCAGGGGGGGGCCACCAAGGTACCCAAAAATTGTCCTGAACTGACTGCAACCAGCAGGGTAGTCAGGGGTTAAATTTGAAGTTTTAAGGCTTCATGTGCGTGCGCGCAGGTAAATCAAAGCAAAGGCCCGGTACCGGCTCCAACCTCCTGCCGCTGCGTGTCAAAACACCCGTTTCAGCCCGGGAGAGGCGTTGGTTCCAGCTTAGATCATCCAGATCGCACGCGTGCATTGACGCGTGCGGGATCCCGAGACGTACGCCAGCGCCGAGCTCCTGGCGTGCGTCTCGCTCCCGCGGGGGGGGGGCCCAAACCCCTCGCGCACGTTAAGGACGGCCGGGAATCACCGCGCTCGTCCAGCAAATGCCAAGAAAAGAAACAAAACGGGGAATAAAGGCAGCGCAACACGCGCTGGGGTAAAAAGCGGAGAAAGAGCACCGGTGAGAGAAAAAAGCGCGCGTATGACACTACTCAGCAGAGAGTATTGGGAAGTATTTCGCTAGCGGAAAGCGCGCGGTCATACAGCATGTAGGATTCACCAACAGTTAATTAAATCCACTCACAGAATATATACAATACAATAAGCATAGTCACATAGTATACAATGCCAATTCAATAAACACTGAGGCACTTATCTTGACTGCGGAGCAGCAAAGAAAGAGGAAGTCAGGATGGTGACTCAGTGTTTTATTGAAGTGACACTGTTACTATGTTGTATGAGGAGGCGTGGTTCAAAGCCTCATGGGTATTGTAGTTTTTTATTAATGTGTTTTCACTTTCATTGGCTGCTGTGAGTAGTAAAGGAATTGAGACAGCATAATCAGAAGCCTCCGGTCCTGACATAGAATCCATAGCGCACTCACAAGATTGACTATCTTCAACAGGGTGGAACTAAATCAAGTTGGATGGGTAAACTAATTTATTTATTTCTGAAGTGTGCGTTGGTATGTTTATTTTACAAGGAGTCTTTCTACATTTCCGTGTCACATCGAAATGTTACTTTTTACAGTTTTTTTTAACTGTTTATTTTATGATATTTTTGGCACGTTTACTAAGCGCGTGTAGCTGTAGCTGCGGCGCTGTAGGGGCTCTGTATGCGGAGGCTCTGGGCTTTAAAGGGCCACGCTCCCGTGTTTACCGTGTTTGCTCTTTAACCCAGGCTTCCTGGCGCTGAAGAGTTTTTGAGAACAGTGTCTGGCTCACAGTTGGTTCCCTTTCCTTCAGCTTTCAAAACTCTGTCAGAAGAGATTATTTTAGCTTTCAGTACACTAGGTAGTTTCAGTTGATTAGCTTCTTGGGCCAACCAGCTGACCACAACGCTGTTTTGTACCATATTAGCAGCCCGGGAACAGCCTCAGAAGACCAGACCGCCATTCCTGCTGACTTAAGCTTGCTTGTAACAATAAGGAAGCATATATTGTCATCCCCACATCCTGACTCTTCCTGAGAGAAGCAAGTCAAGGATTACGTGTCCGACAGTGCACTTCTCTCTCCTTCACCTCTTTCATCTTCAACTTGAAAGGAAAGCGTGATTTGGAAAAAATCAGCTCCTTGTAATTTTACGTTCCCCTGCAGGAAAGTTCACTGCTGCAGTCCCTTCCTCGAAGTTCATCTTTCAACAGTAGAACACAACTCTTAACTATTTCCACCAAGGGCACCAGTTAACAATCTCTTTCTTGCTCTAGAAGATGTGCTCCTAGTGCATTGATTCATATGGCTTGTTCTAAAGTATTTTGTATTTAGCTTTAGATTATGATGAAACCAAAGCAAAAACTAGAGCTCGCTCTGGGGATTAGCGTCTCAGATGTTAGGTGTGCTTTTTGGCTGGATGATGTCACTTTCTGAAAAAGGAATTAGGCACGGAACAAGGTGACAATTAGCAGAGGCAACACTTTTCTTGACGCCGAGGACTATTTCCCAGCTGCTTGTGTAGAAAAAATAGAACTTTATATGAAACAATTGTCCTTAGGTCTATTTTAACCCCGTTATACCTCTAAGTACTGGCATTATTACAGTATAAAGCGCTATATTAAAAGAAGCATTTGCAATGCAATAGGTCTCGCATTTGCGAGAGTTTAAGCTATTGGCATTGTAAATGACAATGCCTTTTATTTAAGTTTTAAAAACCAACACATAAATAAAAGGCATTGTCATTTACAATGTCAATAGATCAAACTCTGACAAATGCGAGACCTAGTTCATTGCAAATGTTTGTTTTACTTATAATTGCTTCTTCTCCTCACCTTTAATTCCTTCTTCCCTATCCTTCTATAATCGCTTTCCCCTACTTCGTAATTTCTTTTCCATTTCCTCCTCTTGCTCCCTGCTTACTTTCCTTCTTTCTTCATCCATTTCTCTTCCTCCTCCTCTTACTCACATTGCTTATTATCTCACATTCATTTCTGACCTTTCCTTACCCCCCGCTTTCTTCAATCCTGTCTTCCCATAATACCTTTCTTCTAGGCCTCACCCCCTTTCCTGATTTCAACATCCTTTCCCCTTTCCAAGAGTCACCCACATGACGGGACAGTGTCACTCCACGGGCCCGAGTGAAAATTCCATTTAAAACATGTCTTTCTGGCTATCAAGTTTGATGTATTAATACACCAGTTGCAGTCAAGAGACTTACAGGCTTCAATCCAGATGGCACTGCTCAGCCTCTCATCCTTTCAAGAAGAAACAAAGCTCATGCATAATTATGCTAACGCCAAACACAGAAAAAACCCACGGGTCCTAGTCGTAAGTCTAAAGGGCGTGTGGATTATGACTACCATGATCGGGGGGAATCCCTTTTAAGGACGGTTCCCCTCACACACCAGAGGTGTCATGCTTCATCATAGGGGTGCCTCTTCGCGTCAAGAGCCTAGTCGTGACGCGGGCTACAACCCCCTCGCTGCGAGGGAGGAGCTCAGGGATGCTTTTTGAAAGAGGTGGTCCTAAAACCCTACATGAGTGTGGTGTGTGGATGGGGTGCAGTGCTATAGTGAATAGTGGTTTAAAACTGACTACAAGGTTAGCTAAGGTGAACTTTATTATGCTACCCTGTGGCAAGATTAAAAACAGATAGCTTGCAATGTAGCTGCCAACATTAGAGACAGCTGCATCCGGAAATGATCAACATGTTTCGGCCTCCAGACCTATATGTGTTGTGGCCTTCATCAGGATCAAATTTCAGCTACTGCAAACAGTGAATATGTACAATAGTGAATGAAATCACAGTAGACAACAGTGTGTAATACTGAACCAGTTGTCCTGCTGTTCAGTAGATTCGACGGTGGAACCTGTCGTGAAACAAAGAGACAGCGTACCGTGCCATTTACAATGTGAATAATAAACATATAACGCATGGTAGAACCACAGCACAGAAAGACAAACAGTACATCACATGATGTAAACAAACCACCCTAAAACAGTAATGAGTGGTTATAAATGGGGGACTCGCCTAGAGAAGTCAGGAAATTTACCGCATCTGTCCTGGGCTTTGAGCCAAAGGTACATACGCCAACCAGCCTAATAAATAAAGTTGGTGGCGTTAGGGTCAGGAGGAGAAAAGAGTGCGAGTATCGTTAGAAATAACAAGGGGTTTGCTCAAAGAGTTTGAACAGACAAAGTAGAATGTGAGTTGTCCTAACACATATCAGTAGCAGGCAAAAGCCAACAACAAACAAACACCAGTTTGGTAATGCAAGGTGTGTGTAAATGTGGGCCAACGTATGATGAAGGTGTACCTCAAAAGCTGGTCGATATCAGAGTGAAGACGGGGTGAGGATAAACATGCATAAGTGGCACGAATGGCGCCTGTGGGGCCAAGTCCAAGGGAGGACAGTGGAGGTGCAGGCAAAGATAGCGTTGGTAGTAGCGCGTGTGTCATGTGAACTAAGCCTAGGAAAGGGGATGCCTAAAACTGCCCTCGCAACAAGTGGTGTAATTGTTGAGCAAGAGTTAAGCTACCAGGAGCCTATGTGGGTGCGCATAACCATCATTGCTCGGAAAAAGGTATTGTATGTGTGTCATGTCAGAACACGAGCTTGAAAAGGTCGGTACTCCGATCAGATGGCAGCCGTAAAGGCTTGTTTACGGTATCCGCACTGTACGTGGCAGGAGCCTCGTGTCTACTTACATGATCTGCGCATAGAAAGAGAGGCCTCAAGATACCCCTCACAGGAAGTGGTGTAAAAAGTAAGCTGGCAGTTAAAACGCAGATCAGCCCATTGTACCCGTTTGAGAGATGTCTAGTCTTAGCCTAGGCTTATGCAAGTCAGCGTTGCAAGCAGAAAGTCGGCCATAAAGGCGCGTTTATAGTCGCCCGCTTGGTGCGTAGCGGGGGCTGCCTTACTAGCAGGAACAGAAAGCATTGCTAGACGTTTGTAAAAGTCAGTGTTAATGTCAAGAAAACCGACTAGAGGCTCGTCTGTAGTAGCTCCTCTCGTGGGAGCGGAGAGCAACGCTAGGCGCTTGTACGTGAGGTAATGGCTGGAGAACATGCTTACCGCTAGGGAGAGCGTGGATTTCCTAGGCGTACGTCCTTCAAGCAGGGAAGAAGGCGTTCGAATATCAGCGCACTTTTATAGAAACAATGCACAGCGGGATCCGACTTCCGATGTGGAGGTGCGGGGATGCTGGGAAACGTAGTCCCGTTGTGCATGCGCCCAGGTGACAGCGTGAGCGCTGGAAAGAGTGGTAGTTTACACAATGGGGCAACAACACCGGGGGCCCATGGGGAGTATTAACTTGGCAGCGGGCATGGTGCACTCAGTATGGCGATCACCTGGGCGCATCACAACGGGACTACGTTTCCCAGCATCCCCGCGCCTCCACACCGGAAGTCGGATCCTGCTGTGCATTGTTTCTATAAAAGCGCGCTGACATTCGAACACCTTCTTCCCTGCCTGACGGACGTACGCCTAGGAAATCCACGCTCTCCTTAGCGGTAAGCATGTTCTCCAGCCATTACCTCACGTACAAGCGCCTAGCGTTGCTCTCCGCTCCCACGAGAGAAGCTACTACAGACGAGCCTCTACAGCCGGTTTTCTTGACATTAACACTGACTTTTACAAACGTCTAGCAATGCTTTCTGTTCCTGCTAGTAAGGCAGCCCCCGCTACGCACCAAGCGGGCGACCGTAAACGCGCCTTTACGGTCGACTTTCTGCTTGCAACGCTGACTTGCATAAGCTTAGGCTAAGACTAGACATCTCTCAAACGGGTACAATGGGCTGATCTGTGTTTTAACTGCCAGCTTACTTTTTACACCACTTCCTGTGAGGGGTATCTTGCGGCCTCTCTTTCTATGCGCAAATCATGTAAGTAGACACGAGGCTCCTGCCACGTACAGTGCGGATACCGTAAACGAGCCTTTACGGCTGCCATCTGATCGGAGTACCGACCTTTTCAAGCTCGTGTTCTGACATGACACACATACAATACCTTTTTCCGAGCAATGACGGTTATGCGCACCCACATGGGCTACTGGTAGCTTAACTCTTGCTCAACAATTACACCACTTGTTGCGAGGACAGTTTTAGGCATCCCCTTTCCTAGGCTTAGTTCACATGACACATGCGCTACTACCAACGCTATCATCGCCTGCACTTCCACTGTCCTCCCTTGGACTTAGCAACACAGGTGCCATTCGTGCCACTTATGCACGTTTATCCGCACCGTGTCTTCACTCTGATATCGACCAGCTTTTGAGGCACACCTTCAGCATAAGTTGGCCCACATTTACACACACCTTGCATTACCAAGCTGGTGTTTGTTTGTTGTTGGCTTTTGCCTGCTACTGATATATGTTAGGACAGCTCACATTCTACTTTGTCTGTTCAAACTCTTAGAGCAAACCCCTTGTTATTTCTAACGATACTCGCACTCTTTTCTCCTCCTGACCCTAACGCCACCAACTTTATTTATTACGCTGGTTGGCGTATGTACCTTTGGCTCAAAGTCCAGGACAGGTGTGGTAAATTTCTTGACTTCTGTAGGTGAGTCCCGCATTTATAACCACTCATTACTGTTTTAAGGTGGTTTGTTTACATCATGTGATGTACTGTTTGTCTTTCTGTGCTGTGGTTATACCATGCGTTATATGTTTATTTTTCACATTGTAAATGGCACGGTACGCTGTTTCTTTGTTTCACGACAGGTTCCACCGTCGAATCTACTGAACAGCAGGACAACTGGTTCAGTATTACACAACGTTGTCTACTGTGATTTCATTCACTATTGTACATATTCACTGTTTGCAGTAGCTGAAATTTGATACTGATGAAGGCCACGACACTTATATAGGTCTTGAGGCCGAAACATGTTGATCGTTTTCGGATGCAGCTGTCTCTAATGTTGGCAGCTACATTGCAAGCTATCTGTTTTTAATCCTGCCACAGGGTAGCAGAATAAAGTTCACCTTAGCTAACCTTGTAGTCAGTTTTAAACCACTATCCACTATAGCACTGCACCCCATCCACACACCACACTCACGTAGGGTTTTAGGACCACGCTCTTTCAAAAAACATCCCTGAGCTCCTCCCTCGCAGTGAAGGGGTTGTAGCCCGCGTCACGACTAGGCTCTTGACGCGAGGAGGCACCCCTATGATGAAGCATGACACCTCTGGTGTGTGAGGGGAACCGTCCTTAAAAGGGATCCCCCCCGAGCATGGGAGTCTAATCCACACGCCCTTTAGACTTACGACTAGGACCCGTGGGTTTTTTCTATGTTTGGCATTAGATTGAGTGGGGAGTTTGCCCACGCAGGTCCCTAAAATCTCCTCTTAGCCCACCCCTTGTGTGAATTCATGTATGAGCAGCAGCTCAGCTGCGGGCTTTTCGTCTTGAGCTTTTCTCCTATTTCTAGCACTTTGTGAGCTTTCCTAACTATTTCTCACCAACTCTTTGCATTTACAACCTCATACTATGGCAGATCGCACAGGGCTATCTTTTGATGATGCTATGGTGTTAGACATTCTGACCACACCAAGTATATTAGATACACATCTGACCCAAACGATCACGACCTCTGATGATTGGAGCAAACTCCTAAATCTCAAACGTCTCTACATTAGAACCACTACACATGGGTCTATTATGACAGAATATCTTAGAGGTAACTGTGCCCCCACAGGCCTTATTGTATCCAATGCTCCTAGACTTTTCCTGGACAACAAGACCTTTCTCAAAGATTGGTCTCTCATCGCGTGGCGATGTACGAGGGACTGGCTCTTCTTGATTATAAGCACAGCGAAAAAGGTGGCTGACACCATCTTGATTGAAATCCAAACTCTGGAATCTCAAATCAAAACCATCGTGAGTGCCACCCTTTTCAAGAAGAACATTGATGAAACCAACAAGACAACTAAGGACTACAAGGAATCTTTACTGACCAGTAAAATAAACAAATTTGAGAAAGATCTGGCTAAATTTGCACTCGAGAAAGTATATCCATACAATGATGAAGCAAACAAACCACCTGAATTCAACAGAGGAGGCAGACGGTATGGCTCCAACTATTCATCCTCGGACAGAGAAGAGTGGTCTAGCGATTCCGACACTAACTCGGACACACACATCGCGACAAGGCACACAGAGACGTGGAACAAGAAAATGGCGCGGAGCTCGAGGCAGACCCCAACCTAATCAATGGTGGCCACCTACACCATGGGGCTATCCCGTCTTCCCGACGTTAAAACCCCAAGAACCCATGATGGGCTTTCAACCACCGCCGCCACAAGGTTATAACCAGCCTTTTTTAGGGTAAGGCCGCGGCCGGTCGAGGGGAAGAAGACGATCACAGCAACAAGTAAATTGGAGCCCCCCAACCTCTCCACGGAACACCAGGAGTATGACGAAAATAGGACAACAACCAGGACCGAGCAGTGATCCAGCCTCGTAGTCAATTTGAGCCAACGCCCACTGACTATTGATGAGACTCTAGTACTTAACCGCGGTTTAGGCTTCGTACCCACCAACAGTGGGGACCGCTTCCAACTTCAACAGGAGGTCCATCAATTCTTTCGGAAGGTTAGATTGCATTTCTTCTTTTCAGACAAGACCGCTGCGGACAATGACACAGGCATCACGAATACCAACTTACGTCCGAAATCTACATTCAACCCCCCCCCCTAGGCTTAGTACCGGTGGAAGTGGCCACTTTAAAAAGGCGGTCCTTAAAGACTTGGGACTCTCAACTGTCATCACCACCGAGGACTTACAATAATATCTCCAAACGCGAACATCAAGCCCTACGCACCCTCAGCATGGATAAAACAATTACAATTAAGCCTGCTGATAAGGGTGGTGCGACTGTTCTCATGGACACCAACACTTACAGATCTGAATGTCTACGCCAGCTGAGCATCATTACATCCTACCTTCCACTACAAAAGGATCCCACGGAAAGGATCAGCAATACCATTGCTGCCATGACAACAGAAGCCAAGGATAATGGATGGATTACACCTAAGGAAGCCGAGTTCCTCTACACCAAGGAACCAGTGACCGCCTACTTTTACATCTTACCAAAGATTCACATGCCTCAGAGACCACCACCAGGAAGACCTATAATTTCCGGCATAGGCTCCGCTTTGGAACCCTTGTCCCAGTTTGTGGATTTCTTCTTACGACCCTTGGTCCAACTCATGCTCACATATCTGCAAGACACCAAAGACATCCTTCGCCTAAATCAGAGGGATGGAATTCAACCCAGACACCGACTATCTGGTCTCTTTTGATGTAGAGTCACTGTATACCTGCATCCCCAAAGACCAGACTTTGGCTACCATTGAACATCTTCTGAGGCTCCACCCACCAGATACCATCACACCATTACCATTCATCATGAGATGCGCTACCATGGCGATGAAAGAAAACGTTTTCCTTTTTGAAGACCAGCTCCATCTACAGGTATCAGGTACTTCCATGGGGAGTACCTTCGCTCCCAGCCTGGCGAACCTTTTCATGCATGTCTTCGAGGTAGAAGTCGTCCTTTCTGACAACAACCCATACCTTGCCCATATCCTCATCTGGAAAAGGTATATTGATGACATTCTGGTGGTCTGGGGAGGCGACAGTATCACCACCGATACCTTCCATGTATGGCTCAACAATCGCAATGTTCACCTCCGGTTTACATGCGAGTACAGCAAGGATAAACTTGCGTTCCTTGATCTTCTGATCTTTCCATCTGAGGGCCATCTGGAAACAGAATTGTACCAAAAATCTAAGGCCCGGAACACCTTGCTCCAATACAAGAGTTACCACCCCAGGTCATTACGAGAGAACCTACCTTTCGGCCAATTTCTCAGGCTCAGGCGGAATTGCTCCAGTGTTGACAAATACAAAGAGCATGCATTGACATTACAAGGTAACCTCCTGGACAGACATTCCCAGCAGCTCTTGTCAAGAAATCGGCGAAACATGCGTTGAATAACAACAGAGACGCCCTCTTGGATCACCTTCCGAACAGACAAACACAGACAAGACTGGTATGTGTAAACACCTTCAGCTCCCTCTCGAATGCAGTCAAGAAATCGATCATGCGCACCTGGAACATTCTCAATAAGGGACAACTGACTCTACAAAAACCCCTATTCGCCTTCAAGAGAGGGCGGAATTTTAATGACAGCTTGGTCCATACCAGACCACCCCCGGCAACATCACAGAGGTTGAACACACTATGGCACCTTCCACCCATACAAGGACACTTCCCCTGCGGGTCAAGTGCCGCCTGTGCCCAAACAACAGCCACCAAGACTATTGACATAGGCACAGGGGGACCATGGGAGTTAAGACACCACACAAACTGTAATAGTGAGAGGGTCATCTATCTCATCACATGCCCATGTGGGCTTAGGTATGTGGGAATGACGACACGCAAAGTACGTACACGCATACTGGAACACAAGAGCACGATCAGATGCGCCAAGCAAACAACTAAACTCACTAAACATTTTGTAGAAATGCAGCACCAGACAGACACACTCACCTGGACTGTGCTTGATAAACCCAACCTCAGTGCCCTGACACCCAATCTCACAAAGAAACTTCTGCGCATTAAGCAAAGATGGGTGTTTAGATTGAATACATCAAACCTGGGGCTGAACAATGATATTCCATGGTTAGCCCTAACCTGATACCTCTGAGCACTCGGGCCTTCTACAGCTTACTCTCCTGCCCTGTGACATCCCTGCCCCATCCATCCTCTTCTCACCGACATCAAACCATCGACATGCACTCTAGATCGCCATACTGAGTGCATCATGCCCGCTGCCAAGTTAATACTCCCCATGGGCCCCCTGTGTTGTTGCCCCATTGAGTAAACTACCACTCTTTCCAGCGCTCATGCTGTCCCCTGGGCGCATGCACAACGGGACAACGTTTCCCATCATCCCCACGCCTACACACCGGAAGTCGGATCCTGCTGTGCATTGTTTCTATAAAAGCGCGCTGACATTCGAACGCCTTCTTCCCTGCCTGACGGATGTACGCCTAGGAAATCCACGCTCTCCCTAGCGGTAAGCATGTTCTCCAGCCATTACCTCGCGTACAAGCGCCTAGCGTTGCTCTCCGCTCCCACGAGAGGAGCTACTACAGACGAGTCTCTACGGCCGGTTTTCTTGACATTAACACTGACTTTTACAAACGTCTAGCAATGCTTTCTGTTCCTGCTAGTAAGGCAGCCCCCGCTACGCACCAAGCGGGCGACCATAAACGCGCCTTTACGGTCGACTTTCTGCTTGCAACGCTGACTTGCATAAGCTTAGGCTAAGACTAGACATCTCTCAAACGGGTACAATGGGCTGGTCTGGGTTTTAACTGCCAGCTTACTTTTTACACCACTTCCTGTGAGGGGTATCTTGCGGCATCTCTTTCTATGCGCAGATCATGTAAGTAAACACGAGGCTCCTGCCACGTACAGTGCAGATACCGTAAACGAGCCTATACGGCTGCCATCTGATCGGAGTGACGACCTTTTCAAGCTCGTGTTCTGACATGACACACATACAATACCTTTTTCCGAGCAATGACGGTTATGCGCACCCACATGGGCTACTGGTAGCTTAACTCTTGCTCAACAATTACACCACTTGTTGCGAGGAAAGTTTTAGGCATCCCCTTTCCTAGGCTTAGTTCACATGACACATGCGCTACTACCAAAGCTATCATCGCCTGCACCTCAACTGTCCTCCCTTGGACTTAGCCCCACAGGCGCCATTCGTGCCACTTATGCACGTTTATCCTCACTGTGTCTTCACTCTGATATCGACCAGCTTTTGAGGCACACCTTCAGCATAAATTGGCCCACATTTACACACACCTTGCATTACAAAGCTGGTGTTTGTTGGTTGTTGGCTTTTGCCTGCTACTGATATATATGTAGGACAGCTCACATTCTACTTTGTCTGTTCAAACTCTTTGAGCAAACCCCTTGTTATTTCTAACGATACTCGCACTCTTTACTCCTCCTGACCTTAACGCCACCAACTTTATTTATTAGGCTGGTTGACGTATGTACCTTTGGCTCAAAGTCCAGGACATATGCGGTAAATTTCCTGACTTCTGTAGGTGAGTCCCGCATTTATAACCACTCATTACTATTTTAGGGGGGTTTGTTTACTTCATGTGATGTACTGTTTGTCTTTCTGTGCTGTGGTTCTACCATGCGTTATATGTTTATTTTTCACATTGTAAATGGCACGGTACGCTGTCTCTTTGTTTCACGACAGGTTCCACCGTCAAATCTACTGAACAGCAGGACAACTGGTTCAGTATTACACACCGTTTTCTACTGTGATTTCATTCACTATTGTACATATTCACAGCTAAACAAAAGGAATGCATAGCAAACCACCCTGTCGAGCATCATTATTGTGAAAGATCTGAGCCTATGGATCATCCACCTAGGACGACTTGTGAGGCCACAGTGGCATATAACAGCTTGGGTGCTTCCACTAACTCACTAGGGAACTTGGAAGGTACCCCACAGGGTCAGGAAGGGATCCCCCATCAAGCATTCCATCATGAGCAGGGCCATCTGCATACACAGACCGATTCAGTAAAAGTCCAGCAGATCACTAAGATCTTATCCTGGAACATAGCAGGTCTTACCTCCAAAATGGACCTCCCTGATTGGGGAGAGTACATTGATACACATGAGCTATGTCTTTTCCAGGAAACTTGGTCTACCGCAGCATTGCATAGAGCGGCCTATGTTGCAAACTGTACTCCAGCTCTCCAGGGGCCTAGGGGGAGACCCTCAGGGGGCCTTTGTATCTGGGTCGCTATCCACCTGTGTTGCACTATTAAGAGAATAGATACCCACTCCCCGGATATCCTATGTATTCTTCTTTCTTTTGATGACTCCCTTGAGATGGCTGTTATCAACATCTACTCGCGACCAGTTAGGCAGGGGCAAACTTCACAGACCCTGGACTGCCTGGCCAACTTCCTCTCCACTTTACCTGAGTCTGTACATACAATTATTGGAGGGGATTTTAATTGCCACTATGAACCTCTCAATGGCCTATGCACTACTATATCAAGCGAGGAAGACTCTGTTTGGGCCATTCCTGAATGTAACATTTACCCAATAAGGGGCTGGACTCCCCTTGTTCTTCAAATGAACTCACTCACACTCAGCCACTCGCTCAGGGCATGTAATGGCCGATTGCCCTCCGATAGCCCAGGCAACCCAACTTTTAATAAATTGGGACAGGCCTCCACCATTGACTACATCTTGGTAGACGTCGAGAACGGGCATAAAATTTTGGACTTTTCGGTCCAATCTCGATGTGAAAGTGATCATAATCCATTGGTGTTAGAGATAGCCTACTCCCAATTCAAAGACGACCAGGGCCTGATAAGACAACCTGCCCCAAACTTAATCGCAGCAGAAGGAGGGAGAAGAGTACGTTGGGGAACATTTGCAGCCTCTATCGAAAAAAGGGCCACCCTGTACAAACAAATTATTCCCTTTTAGAGATCGCGTTTTGTCTGTCAGAAAAGAGTCAAGGCTGTGAATTCCTGCTGTTGCTAGGCAGGAACCATCAAGACATGTTTTCAAATTTGGCGGAGTTCTTCTATACCCCCGAAAACAATAACAACCCCGAACTCCTAAACTTAAACATCCCTGGTATAACAAAGCGTGTAGGGAAGCAAAACGCGGATTGCTACTTGGGATAAAGAACAAGGATACCCTATGTATTAAAGCTAGCAGGACACATTATAAAAAAAACCTAGCCGAAGCCAAAGCAGCCTGGGAGATTGAAAAATGGGAAGCAATTAAGATAGCCCTAGACAATAGAGACATGAGAGGCTTCTGGAATCTTGTAAAGACCGGTAAGTTCGAAGGCAACTCTGCCATCGAACCAAACCTGGGGGAAGAAGCCTGGAGATCCCATTTTAAAGTTTTATATTCTAGCCCCATAGATGAAGGTGTAGTAAATAGTGCAATTGACATAGACCAAATCCCCCTAAGCACGGGTACACCACCCTGCACATTGGCAGAAGTCACCATGGCGCTGGGTAAATTGCTACCAAACAAAGCTCTGGGGTTGGATAGAATACCAGGTGACCTGTTTAGAAATGAACAAACAGTGTGGGCACCCTATCTACAGATCTGGTTCAATGCCATCCTCCAGGGTATGGCGCTCCCTCCGACTTGGGCCGGTGCAGAAATTATTCCTATCTTTAAAAAAGGCTCTCCGCACAATCCGGCAAATTATCGGCCAATAAGCCTTATCGATGTCACCCAAAAGCTATTTGCCAGAGTCCTTTTGGGTCGGCTGCAATCATGGATGGACAAGATGAATGTACTAACGCCCCTACAAGCAGGCTTTAGGTCTAAAACCTCGACCATCGATCAGATTTTCAGATTGCAGCTGATCCATTGGAAAAGTGTAACCTTGGAGGGTGGCAGCCTTTATTTAACTTTTGTGGATCTTAAGTCCACATTCGATATGGTGCGGTGTGACCAGCTTTGGGGCCTACTCCACGACATGGGTGCACCAGTTTATCTCTGTAAGCAGTTGAAGCGCCTACATGAAGGCACCTACGCGAGGGTTAGATATGGTAGGAAAGGAGAATTGACAGCCCCCTTTCCAGTGGAGAAAGGGGTGAGGCAGGGATGCGTGTTAGCTCCAACCCTCTTTTCCCTTTTCCTAAATGGTCTAATAGAAACGCTCCTGTCAGTGAAGGACATAGACTCACCAAGGCTATCGAACCGTAAAATACCAGCCTTAATGTTTGCGGACGATACCCTACTCCTGTCTAAATCACCAATGGGTATGCAGCGGGTTCTGGAAGAGTTTAGTGCATTTTGCAGGAAGAGGAATCTGGAGATAAAACTCCAGAAAACAAAATACATGGTCTTCCATGCCAACACCACCAATTGCCCGCACCCACAATTGGAGGGTAGGTTTCTAGAGAAAGTCTCCATCTTTGACTATTTGGGTCTCACACTTAATGATAAGATGGACTGGGGGACCCAAATCAAGAAAGCTAATTTGAAATTAGCTCAGTCAATAGGGGGCATTTTAAAAGTCCACAAAAATTGCACCCAAAAAGTGGTTGGTCCCCCAGCAGAAATCTATAAAATCCAAGCGAGGGGAGCCTCACTTTATGGAGCTGAACTTTGGGGACATTGCCCATCCCATACCCTATCCGCCACAGAGAACACATTTATTAGGCAATTATTGGCCCTCCCAAAAAGTACTCATTTAACCCCACTTAGGATGGATTTGGGTATAGGACCTATTGCTGACATAATTGCCTCTCGCCCTCTTTTATTCTGGCGTCGCCTATGGAGCACCCCCGAGTTATCCACTTATAGGGAGGAACTGAGGGATGTTATGTCCATATTTGGTGCTGGAAATTTACCTTGGCTGTCATACATTAGGAGTACTTGCCATTCTCTAGGATGGGTAAACATGTGGGCAACCCCTGAAGAGACCTGCCCGTCCATCCCCAAAAAATCCCTATCTCTAGCCTTTAAAGAACATAAACTGGCCCTATTGTCCCAGAGTATGAATTCATGCTGCTTGACATCTAAATTTCTGGATGTCAAGCAGCAGTACAAATTGGAACTGGTCCTGGACAATATACAACCATTTATGGCAAAGAAGTTGTTCTTACAATTTAGACATGGGACGCTCCCGCTCCGAACATTTACAAAAAAATGGAAGGGAGCAACCAGATCAGATTGTCATGGGTGTAATCTTTCAGAAGAAACAGAACTCCATGTCATACTATTTTGCCCTGCATATAAAAGGTCTAGATCTAAGTGGGTTCTCCAGCTTTGTAGAAACTTGGGGTTGAGAAACCACATCGAGGTTTGTAGGCTACTGAAATATGAGACACACCCACTATTTGTAGTTGTTACCTCGAAATTTTTATTTGCGATGTGGTGCATACGTAAAGGCATTATAAAGGGAAATGAGATGGGCAATACTTAAACTGTGGCTCTTTACTAGAAATTGTTCTGCACTATATTTGCACAGTACTTTATTTAGGGGAAATGTCCTGCAATTTTTATCTCCTGATGTCTAATCTTAATCTTTCTCCTCTAAATTATTTTTTTAAATGTTTTAAATCTAATTGTTTTAAATGCTCTTATACGCTCCTACATAGGATATCCTGGCTACACTTGATTCATAGGGTCATCAATTAATTTTATGAGGTTGTGTAGTTGGGGGGATAACAAATGCGGCATCTCAACCCACACATATTTGATGACACTTGTATAATAATTTTTAAACTTTTTTGTTCATAATAATTAATTGTATCTTATGTATCGTCTTAATCATCTGTGCTTTTATGGCTGTACAGCCGAAATAAAGATTTTTTTGACTTTGACTGTTTGCAGTAGCTGAAATTTGATCCTGATGAAGGCCAAGACACTTATATAAGTCTTGAGGCCGAAACATGTTGATCGTTTCCGGATGCAGCTGTCTCTAATGTTGGCAGCTACATTGCAAGATATCTGTTTTTAATCCTGCCACAGGGTAGCAGAATAATGTTCGCCTTAGCTAACCTTGTAGTCAGTTTTAAACCACTATCCACTATAGCACTGCACCACATCCACACACCACACTCACGTAGGGTTTTAGGACCACCCTCTTTCAAAAAACATCCCTGAGCTCCTCCCTCGCGGCGAGGGGGTTGTAGCCCGCGTCACGACTAGGCTCTTGACCCAAGGAGGCACCCCTATGATGAAGCATGACACCTCTGGTGTGTGAGGGGAACCGTCCTTAAAAGGGATTCCCCCCGAGCATGGTAGTCATAATCCACACGCCCTTTAGACTTACGACTAGGACCCGTGGGTTTTTTCTGTTTTTGGCATTAGATTGAGTGGGGAGTTTGCCCACGCAGGTCCCTAAAGTCTCCTCTTATCCCCCCTTGTGTGAATTCATAATTATGCTAACACCTGTTATCCATTTATTTCATTTGTGATGTGTACCATATACAATTTAGCCTAAATCTGTTTTGCGTTCGCTGAGGCATAACTTGCTAAAACTTATTCTGATGTAAGTTTTATGTAGCTTTTATGAAATGTAAGTTTCAAATTAGCATCAGCATTTAAACTATAAACGAAGGATTGTTGTGAGCAGAAGAGGCAAGTCAGAGGGTCAATCCCAACCTTTTGCATGCTTGGTGCACTACTGTCCTAGTCTTTGTGGAGGATCCAGTCAGACCAGAGTTGGGTGTTTCAATATTGAGAGCTTTGATAAGATTGGTTGAGTGAGCTCCATTGTGGTTTTACCTTTCTATACCAAAGTATTATAATCAAACAGACTAGTGCACCATTTGTTCTGCTATCCTCCTATACAGATGGACTACTTCAGAAAACAAGCATTTGCAATGCAATAGGTCTCGCATTTGTCAGTTAGAGCTATTGGCATTGTAAATGGCAGTGTCTTTATATGCGTATGAAATCAGTAGCCTCATATGTTGCAACAAATAAACTGAAATACTATGGTAGAATGTAAGTCATAGAAATAGGTCTAATATAACAAACGTGCAGTGATTGTGACTCTCAGGAATGAATGTGTTCACAGCACACTTCTCGATATGTACATGTAGTTTTTATTTTCATCATTATCATATGTACTCGAGAGTATTAATTCACGTTATCGACCTTGTCTGTAGAAATAGGTGCACAAATCATTGCAGCTGGTGCATTTATCCACTCAACACACTTTCTTCAACTCATTTTTGTTGCTCTGACCGACAATGAGTCGTGATATGCAAGGGCCCGACAATGTCACAGACCATCGTGACGAAACTATATCACAAGGAAAATACATATTTCCAAAAATAAACTGTATGTGCTTTTATCCTAATTGCATTAGGGATCGGTATTATGTGCACATTGAACAGAGAAGCTGAATAAAGAAACATGAAATCAAACATTCATGGCTGTTAAAAAAACAAAATGCTTTCTGAAGCCCACTCGTGAGTAAACATGGTGCGTGGGGAACGTTTCTAGTTCCTTCGTAAGTGTGGGGAGACAATTGACTTCAGTGTATTTGGGAAAGGCTGGGGAATATAAGAGCTGATGACACGCTACAAGAAACATTTTGCTGCAATTGGTACAATTACCTTTATATAGCACATACTGTCCATGACGAAGTGCGTGATTGATTCTCGCACAGTATTGATTAGCACGTTGCATGACCCGCCTCTTCCTAACAGACCTTTCTCGACCATCTGCAGATATAATCGGTGCTTCTGGAACTGCTCCATTCACAAAGGCGCCGTCCTAGCAGGAGTGTAGGCCCAGGACAAAGGACGCCCAAAGGCGGACAGTTAAGTGCCATTTACCGTTAAGCACTGCAAATTGACTCTTCCAGGTCTAAACAAGTATGCGAGAAGCATAGAAGCGCAGGCCACACCGGTATACTTACTACACGGTCCCGGCAGTTGCGGGATAAATATCGAGGCGGTGAAATGCAAGTGGCGAGCAGCTGCTCTATTGCTGCACTGAGGGCTCACAGCGACTCGGTTCGGACTGGCCTCATTGACACTTGAGTCAGCCGTTGGTTGGCGCCGGGGTCCATGCCGCACCGGTGAGCTTGCAATGCAATCGGTCTCACATTTGCTAAATGGGAACAATGGCCATTAGTAGTTCTATAGGCGGTAGACAGGGGAGCAGTGGGCTGCGGTCACTGAATCACAGTGATATTCGAGGAGTGCAATAGGTGTTGCAGACATGTTCAGGCGTGCAACTGAGATCGGGAGCAGAAAAGATAAATACGGGGAGCTGCATATAAAGAAAGCTGCGCGCTCGCCATACTGAAAGCGCAGGTTAAAAAAAAAGCATTTCACACACTAATTGAAATGAAACAGGCACTGCGCTGACAGAAACAACAAAACACGAGCATTTGAAAAAGTGCTCGTGCTATGTAGCAAACCAGTGGGTGGCACAGCAATCAGAATTGCCGGCTCGGGAGCGGGGGATCCATGTTCGAGTCTCGGCCTTGGGTCAACATTCTGTGAATCTGAGCAAATCATTTACTCTCCCCCTGCCCAGCTGAAGTCTACTAATTTAAATTAAACAAACAAAAAAAGACGAGACAAGCTAATTTAAATTAAACAAAAGATAACAAGCAGCATGCGCGTGGCTGCTCGTTCCCGAGGCAATACTCCATGGGAGTTACCTTGTGAAACAAGCCCAATCCTCCTTTAAACAAAGCCCAAAACTAACTAACATCCTACTAAAAAAATGCCCAAATGACGGTCAACATCGAAAATTGCTAAAAGCCTAAAAAATATAACCAACGAAGAAAGAGGCATGACGAAAGACGTACCCCCACTACAACTGTGTAATTAGGAGGAGGTGGGAGGGAGGAAAACTATATTTAAATGTAATCAGCTATGGTGCTGAAACTACACACAGGCAAACAGAAACAGAGCAGGAAATCAAGAAGAAAAGTAGTCCCCCAGAGAACAGACAAAGAACTGTAGTGTGATGAGACAGTACTTAGTCCCTGCTGCATGGGAGGAATGGAAGAGAGAAAGGAGGGACAAAGAGGCAGGACTGACCACTGGCAAGCAAGGATTTTTGAAGGACACTCAAACAAATCAAAAGCTGGGGGATGACTTTAACCCAACATAAGAAATTACAATAGGTCTCGAACGCTCGACCTAAAAACTGAGGTGCAATCCTGTCAAGCACTGCAAGGAGGCTACAAAAAAAACCAAGGCAGAGTAAAGATGTATCATACTATACTTGATACATTGTATTATTCTGTCTGGGTTCTAATACATCTGCCCTATTGCCTAACTGGAATAAATACGCCTTGTAGGAAATCCAAGAACTCGCAGAGGCTGCGAAGGACACCTATCCGTTCTTGAAACACTAACACCATCCATAGGTCTGCATTTAATTTGAAATACAGCACATTACTACGTACATGCTATAACAGTGTTTGGGGTGTAGCATAACTGCAGAAAGTGCTACTTGCTTTTATTTATTTTTGTGTGAATCTTTATTTTTACTGCTTTTGAGTAAAGTAAGATGTATACTATTTAAGGATATATTAGTGACTGGACATTATATTTATGTAACTATCTGCACTATAGAGCATCTAAGTTCAAAACCCTTTACCCTGTAATAAGTCATAATTGATCAGCCTTCCTAGAATAGGAAAACCATGTTGACAAGGGGGGTAACATGTTACCAAGTTGGAATATAATAGCGCCGGGTGCCCAGGAAACCGGTGGTACATGGCAATACCCAAAACATTGGCGCCTAGCAAACAATGACTGCCCCAGGGCCCATAGACAATACCTGAAGGGATAGTTTTCTTAAAGAGACCTCGAATCATGAACTTTCAGCTAACAGTATGAATGGCCACAAAATACTCGGTAGAACAAATCCACTCTTTAAACTTAGCCTTAAACTCTGAATAACAGTCACAGTTCTAAATACTATTATAATCGAATGAAACAAATCCTCAAATAATAGGTTCTTCAAAAACATCAATCTAGGTTGGTGAAACGTTTTCATATTCAAGAACTTCTAAGGCTTTCAATTTACTAACCTGCATGTCCAGGCCACAGGACACCATACCCTGGGGTCTTCCAGGCCGAAAGGCAACAGCTGAGCAAATATTTGAATGCTTCCGAAGGGATCGACTGACTTTCTTGCCTTCTAAATCAATGACTGTTATTGTCCCCGAATCATCTGCAGCAGACAAGAGACTTTCATTATCATTAACAGAGATGCAGTTGATCTCGTCCTCGCTCACTCTGAAGCGCACTACAGGTTCCTTAAGTGAGCGGACATCCAGAACACTGACAGTTTCACCATGAGAGGTATACAGCCTACTAGGGCAGGTGGGAGAAAAAGCCACACAGGTCACATCTGCCCCACTATCAAATTTCAGTTGATCCTGTGGGACACCTTGATCACTCCAAATGGTAAGTTCCCCTGCCTCTGCTCCAGAGGCAACCAGCCCGTCACTGCTCACACTCAAACACAGTATAGAATTTGCATGTCCATTCTGCCACTTCACTGCCATGGCATGTCAGGGGAAGACCTGTCAAGACACAAATGGATATACAACATTCAGCAGTATTTGATAGGACACTACATGCTTTGTGCATCTCTGAATTAAAACATTTGTTATGCAATCGGCGGTTGGCAGAGTTTGAGCACACTCAAGTAAAATCTGTTTAAATCAATGAGTGTGTTCCCAGAAACAAACAAAAGAGCTGCAACTAAATTAAGAATTTAATGTTATTGAGATACACGTTTATTGATCTCTTATATCAAAAGGCATTATACAAATGGGCCTGTTTACAAAACAACAGTATCAATCCTGAACACTGTGTTTTGGGTATTGGGGCAAATCACAGACACAACCCTTGACCAGTTGGCAAGCTACTAAAGCCGGACTTTGAAATTATACAAAGGGGGGGTTTCTACTTTCCAGTGGCTCTGCCATGTGCTGGGGGCTTATTTACTGCAAACTCTCAAATATGATTTCTTGTCACAAGACCACGTTATGTCACACTTTAGCCATTACGGTCTGCCAAGCATCGTCATAAAAAGCATCCCTTAATAAGTACTTTGTGGCAGTTACAATGCTCCAACGGAACTGCCTTTCCTTCATAAGTACACATTTCAACGTTTAGTTTCTATTCCAGATTTCATATAAATGCCTCATCTGGATCAGTCAGTCAGATCTCTTTCGAGCAACAGTTTCACAGTAATTTAAACTTAAATTTGTTCAACTAAATCACTCATAATGATAATAGACTAGCTATGTCGCCCAGTGAATGCAATTTGCATCAATGTGAAAGAAAAAATAATGGCAGCATGTCAGAAACAATTTCTTTCTAAAATAATAGCAAACAGTCAGATCAGATCAGAATACACTTTATTCGATTTAAGAAGTATTAAACCATAAAAGCACAATACATTTAAAAACATAAATTACATCAAGGTAATTTGAGTAAAAGGAAAAAAAAATCACAAACAGTTTAAAAGAGAGAGGGGCCATCCATTGTCATCCTATGTTTAACCACCCCTTTCAGATATTTGGCTATATGATCAGTCACAGTTCCATCATTTAAATATTGCAACTTTAAAAAAAGCAGGTCGACATTGTCTCAGGCCGTACACTTTTAAAATAGGCAAAATCCATTTTTTCCTAGGCAAAGTATAAAACTTACAAAAGAACATGACATGAATTGTGGATTATGCAGACGTATTATCACAGGAACATAAGCATAAAGAGCGAGACCAATCGTTTATATTTGGAAAAGTGACCTTGATATGAAAAATTCCTAAACGTAAACGGGTCAATAACAACCTGTCATAAATTCCTAGGGTATTTGTCAGATAGGGTTGCGTTCCTGTTTGGGTCAAAAGTAATTGATGTGCTCTTACTGATGGTTTCATAATATTTGTGGTCAACCTAATGGTCTCCAAGTGATCAGTGCATAGCAGCTTTAGTTCATTCCTGGTAACCTTATTCAAACTGTCAGGATTAGCAAAGTACTCGGGATGTCCTAGATCATTTACAAATCTTTTAACATATGTAATCCAGGGAATATGGTGTACCCCGTAAAGAGACAGACAGTCATTAATCACATCCCGATTCAAGCTAGTGGAAGTGCTGGTCCAGACCTTATGCCATAGCAGGATAGGCTGCGTTTTAATCTGCTCGGACAAATATGACAAACCCAACTCGGCATGGCAAATAAATGTAGCTGTGCTATTCGGTACCGCTAAAAGATATCTTAAAAATCTATTTTCTGCTAGCTGCAGAGACTCAACATTAGCATAGCCCCAGATGCCAGCTTCATACATAGCAATCGGTATGCATTTGGCTTTATAGATTATTAGTAAATCATTAATTGGGCGCTTTCCTAGTTTTCTAGCAAAATGTATCAATGCACCGGTTGCTTTGCAGAATAGCAATTTTCTTGACTCAATAGCTTTAGCCCATAGACCCCTTCTTTCAAATACAATGCCCAAATAAGAAAAATGATTAGTAAAATCGAGTTTCCTGTTGTCAATATAGAAATCTCGGCACTTAACATTGGGCTTGCAGCATTTCATTGTAAATGTTTTGGTAATATTTACATTAAGGTCAAGATTTAACATATAGGCAGAGAAGCTAGAGATAACTTTTTGTAGACCAAGGGGAGTACGAGCCAAAAGGACAGCATCGTCCGCATATAACAATGCTCCGATTGGCCGTTTTCCAATGCATGGTAGGTCCTGGCAGTCACTTCTCAATGTTGCTCCCAAGCTATTAATATAAAGAGTAAACAGAAGCGGGGCTAGCACGCATCCCTGCCGCACCCCCTTCTTAACAGGGAAACTGTGGCTAAGCTCGCCACATCTGCCGTAGCACACCCGGGCCCTAGCATCTAGATAGGACTGCTTTAAAAAGTTTAAAATTGGTGGATCCACCCCCATGGTCTCTAATATACTCCATAGCTTCTGGTGATTGACGCAATCCAAAGCTGAACTCAAATCAACAAAACACAAATATAAGCTCCCCCTTTTGGCCTGTAGATATTTTCCCAGCAGGAGATTCAAGTTCAGGCTCTGTTCAACAGTACCCAAACCTTGGCGAAATCCATACTGTAACTCTGAAATTATACCATTTTCCTCCACCCAGAGCTGCAGTCGATTTAAGACAACACGCCCGGCCACCTTTACGAGAGAGTCCAGGAGTGATATTGGTCTGTAGCAGGCCGGGTCGTTACGATTGCCTTTCTTATAAATGGGGACAAGTATGGACTCCGTCCAAGTAGCTGTAAATCCCTTGGTACAACAAGCCTTTAGGACCATAGCTAACAACGACCCCCAAAGCGCGGGACAAGATTTAAATAAATCCACCGGTATACTGTCCGGGCCTGGGGCTTTGCCACCCGTACTGGCATTTATAGCTAAGATCACCTCGTTGACGTTAATATCAATCTCAATTGGGAGATAGCTTGAAGGGTTTATTCTAGAGGCCTCTTCATTTTGGAAATCTACCAAATTACAATAGAGACCAGAAAAATGAGCCACCCATTGATCCTCCCCTATTGATATTTCAATGCTGGGTAGTTTCCTAGGGGCAAGAAATGGAGCGTTCACCGCCTTCCAGAAGCCTTTCATATCTTTTAAATCTGAGGCTTGCTTAAGATTTTGCCATAATTTCAATTTTATGGCAATCTTACGCTCTTTAAGGGATAGCTTATACGCTGCTCTTGCCCTTTTTATTGCTCCTGGGTCTTTCATGGGCTTGTGTAAAGCTGTTATCAGGGCTGCATGTGCTTTTGAGCATTTGGAGTCGAACCAACCTTTCTTATTATCTGCCCGGTTTTTGCTTTTTGATAATAAT
Organism: Calotriton arnoldi; assembly: GCA_963921515.1. Taxonomy (NCBI): domain Eukaryota; kingdom Metazoa; phylum Chordata; class Amphibia; order Caudata; family Salamandridae; genus Calotriton; species Calotriton arnoldi. The sequence continues at coordinate 308,454 of CAWUFW010004415.1, read as the reverse complement.
TTGTTTTGTATGGACTGAGATATATTTCTAAAAGAGCTAAGAACATCAGACTTGTTGGCAGTTTCATCGAGACAAACCAAGAAGTCATCTTTACAGCTACTTAGGAGAGACTTACATAATTGTAACGAGTCAACGCCTGCCCACTTAACTGTATAGCCATTCAATCTATTAATAACGATATCTTCCGCTGGTTGAGTAGCCAATCTTTTGCTAGTTAACACCTGAGCAGGAAGATCTATAAAAACGCTTATAGGGTAATGGTCACTAAAAGCAACAGGATGGATTTTAAAATAACGTATCTGTCTGTGTATCTATTTGATACTAAAATGTGATCTAGAACTGAAGACAGACCACGGCCGTTAAAAGTACTGCTAAACAGGATTGGTGGAAGACATAGGTCATTTACAAAGCCCAAGTCCAAGGTATATTTAAGCAGGTTAAGGTGATCACCAAGAGCAGAATGCAAAAAATGGGACGAATCGTTATCGTCATCTAGTGCTATACCACAGACATCTCCTGCGGCGTGTTAACAAGGACCAGAGTTAAAATCCCCTCCCCAGATTATGCAAAGATCTTTATTAATGCCCTTTTGAATATTATCCAGGTCTTTCTGTAAGTGCTTTAGAATTTGTTCGGTGTCCATGACTGGTATATTATTATAAAAATGTATTAATACTGTACAGTGGGAGTTATCTATACACATTTTAAGCACCTGGTAATAAGTTTTGGACTCCACGAGATCTATCTTATATGTATTCAACCTGTAGGAGGTGTAGGTACATAAGCCACCCTTTTTCCTCCCTTGACTGGAGGGAACTGCCGGGGTAAAGAAAGTTTTGTACCCATTTATGTGTTGTACATTGTCTACCCAGGTTTCTTGTATACATATAGTATCAAATTTATGAATATATTCTAGCCAAGCGGGGTTGGTCAATTTGGCCTTAAGGCCTGCCACATTCCAAAAAAGAATTTCCATTTGGTTAGTCCTAAGCGCACACTGGGATACACAATCGTTGTGGGGAGGGTCAGCAGTAGAATCATTAAGATGATGACCATAACGATTAGGTGGACATGCATGGGAGGTATTTATAATTTGTTGGGATATTCCATTCTCGGTATTGGAGTCACCAGGAGTATCTCCCACCTCAGCGTCAACTTGTTGGACGTTAGCCAAAGGCACTATGCATGGCGAAGTTAGACCAGGTGAATTATTTCTGGAAATGTGTGTTTGGGCCACATAGTTGCTTCTATTTATGAGTCAATCAATATCCTCCAAAGAAGAAAGCATAATAAATCTGTTAAACAGAGGTAGACTGAATTGGGAGTGGTTCATAGGGCGAGCATAACTCTGCTGTGTTACGTTGGAGGTGTAATTAATTGGAGGGTAAAAATAGCCCAGAGGCAGTACATTTATTCCATGATTGGTCACATAATTGGAGCCTTGTCTACGCAGAATCTCGTGTTAAACTTGGCGTTCTAAGTGTAAGGACAACGCAATCTCCAGAAAGCGTTTTTTCTCTTTTCCCCACCCATCCCACTCTTCTCACCATTTTAAACTCCCTGAATAAGGAATCTGTTAGGCCAGCTTTAGATCCGAGCCAACAAAGGGCCTTATTTCTTAAGGACTCCCAGGATTCGATTGACTTTAAAGTAAGTTGCGGTACATTCGTCAATATTATTGTGTAGGGGTGGCCTCTGGCGGCAAGCTTAGGAGCACCTCCTCCCCCTTTTCCTCTCCCTCACCCTCTCCCTTGGAATTACACGGGGATTGTGCGACGGTGAAAAAACTCTAGGCCCTGTTTGGGATGGCACATTTTTATGGTTTAAATTGGGAATGCTCTTAGAACCAACACAATCTCCAGGAACCGGTTGTGGAATATCAGCCAGGGAGGACTGAGCTACCCTACCGGCGTTTGATACACTTCCTGGGCAATTTTGCACGGTATTATTAAGGCTTACACCTTGTACTTTACTCAACAAGTCCTCAATAACAGATGTCATAGCCAGCAATTTCTCTAGAGGAACCAGAGCCGACTTATGATAATTGGGGAGATTGTCGTGTCCTAGGCCCTCCCTCGAAGCCTTGGGATTCTCAGGGGTAGTAAGAGACTCAATGTGTCCAGACAAATTGATCAATGCGCCGTCCAAGTGCTCTAAGCGACCATGCAATAGAACAAAATTTTTGTCTATCGATTCTTTGATCCGTTCAAGAGCAGTGTCCAGGGCAGTCACACCAGCAATAATGGTAGCAGTTTTATCCTCCCGAATAGAGAACGGCGTTGAGGGGGGGACGTCCGTAGTCTGAGTACCAATGGAACAGGTCGCCACCACGTCGTTGCACCGAGGCCCCTTTTGTTGTTTTAACTTCTGGGGACCCACGCCCTTCTTGCGGCTCACAGGTGCCTTTGCCTTCGTGCCCGCTAGGGGGAGATTGGAAGTCCGGGTCCTAGAGGCTATACTAAACCCGCTGGGAGTTTCCATGCGTGTTGCTGTTAATTCATCCTGTGCGGGGACCGAAGTATCCGGGGTAACCGGTGCTGTCCCTTGAATCGTGGGGAGTGAACAAATTTGATGTTGGGTTATACAACCCGGGATATGCATGCCTAGAGAGGAGCGCCTCTGCAAGGACGAAGGATCTAGGGAAAGCCGCCTCTCTGTTAATTCAATCTCATGGCAAAATAATGTTTCCGCCCTCGTGATGAAGGCATCCAATGTCCCCTTGGCTCCCTTACATTTATTCACTGCCGGGTTACTCATGATTGAGTTAGCACTGTACGTCACCACCAGGAGAATAATTACAAGTCTCAGAACACACAAATCACACAGGCAGAAGAAAAGGAAGCACTGCTGTACCTTGAGTTAGTTGAGTCTGAGAGTGGTGACGGGGGGCCTGTTGTTAGAAGGTAGGCCCAGCTCAGCCTCCTTCGGGCTCAGACGGGCGTGGACGGGCCCACCCTTCGCCCGGGCTTTGCCCGGGCGCGTCCGCGCACGTCACGCGCTGCGAGAGCCCGCGCTCATTTTTATAGCGCCTCCAGACGCTTAGAGATGACTCTAGCGGCTCCTGCCGCAATGCCCGCTGGATGCTGGAGTGCAGGTAGAGGCAGGGAAGGCAGGAGCAGACAGTCTATTTCTTATTCTAAGCCGCACTACATAAGGGGCTTGCTTGAGCTCCGCTTACAGCCTGAGCTCACATGCTTCCCAGCATGCTCCTAATCTGAGGCGCTGCAGTGTCTGTTGCGGCTGGTCAGGGAAGTGTTCACTCCTTGCTGAGCTCCAGAATGGTTTTTTTTTGTGTTTGTGTTTGCTATGTCCATTGCGTATTGTCCAGAAGGAACATGGCGTGGTTAGTAACAGACAATGGAATAGTGAGCAGGCTTCACAGAATTGGACGAGCACTGACTGTACAGGTGGAGCAAAGAGGTGAGTGAAGAAAAAGAACCCCTAGTCCCTGCACATTGGGGACAGGCTTATGGCCTGCTGGCTGACCTTCACGCAGTTTCAACAACTTTTAGGCTGGCTCTGTGGGGTCTCCTTGCTCCCCAGTCTAAAGCACCTTGTCTTCCATTTCATGGCTCCAAAAATTCAATACAATGGCTATTACATTAGAAACCTGCCCCATATGCAAACAAAATAACTGATATTACTAAGGACACTCAAATTATTGTTTCCATTTCCCTTCCTCCACCACACCCCTACCAATGGTTGGTGGGAATTTTGGTTTAGTGTTTATCGTTGGTGTGGTAACACTACTACCAGTAGCAACACCCCCAGCACGCATAATCATCACATACAGTCCTGAAATATAAGTATTTGCCATTTTACTAACGGCCTGTCATCTTGTACACTTGTGGATGAAGACTTCCCATTTCCTGTAGTAAAAAGTAATTCTCCAACCTAGAATATAGTACTGTCCTTAAAACAAGATAGTGGGGAGAATAAGAAAAATTCACAATTTAAGCAGCCTCCAAGCACACGAAATTTAGAATGAACAGGGAAAAATATATATAAACACACTATGAAAGTGCAGCGCATATTACAAAAGTTACTTCAATCACAACTTCTCATTTGAAGATCATAAAACCTTAAAACATCCCTACCACTTCATAAGCTAACTTCCTTGGAACTGGATTATGGGCCACGGGGCAGACATGGGTATGGGCTCACACAGTGCCAGTTGGGGTCTTTTACCTCTGATGCTCTGGAGCCAAGCTTCTATTGGACCCAAAACTGAGAATCAAATACACCCAGTTATCAACAGACTTCCAGGCTAGCGAAACACAGCAGTCCAAGACTTACTCAGGAAATGGAGTGGGCTGGAGACTCAGTGGAGACCATAGTAACATTCAATAGGGCTACCACTCCACCTAACAGGTTAACTTTCAAAAGAAAATTAACTTTATTCTAAACACAACTAAATGTCACACATGAAAATATAAACCAACATAGAAAAGTAACCAGTAATGTAATATGAGAATTACCAATAGGCGGAGGCAAAAGAGTACGACAATCACTAGCTCGGGTGCACAAGTATTGATGTTTTAGTTAGAGAACACCCTGCACTGAATGGCTCCTGCAACTGTGCCTGATACCATTAAATGATAGCTTTCCTGACGTCCGAGACTGGGAGTGCTGACTTCAATAGCTGCTTGCACTGTTCTTCACTGCTCTTGGGGCCCAACAAGGAAGAGATAAACCAAAGCGTTAATCCTTGAAAACCTGCATGTCATCTTTTTTAAACTTTAATATCTCAAAAACTACTGAATGGATTTACACCAAATCAATAAAAATCACACTTTGAGTTAAGTTCTACTTTTATGCCAAGTCTGGTGTAAATCTGTTCAGCAGTCAAGGCTGTAGGTGTGAGCAAATTTTCCTATCAAAGCTAATATGGGAAAAGACTTCTCCCCACCCCTTAACATTTTCCCTGCACACAGATCTTCACAAAATTTGGTATGCAAACGCTTAACTGACTAAGCACATAAACTGCCAAATTTCGTGTAAATCCTTCCACTGGGTCCAAAGCTGCACATGCAAATCAAAAAATGCCTTTTCAATGAAAAGTGCATCTGAACCATAATTGATTTATGTAGGTTTCTGTACAGCGCGCACCAGGCCCTAGAGCGTCATAGTGCTTTACATCAACACAGCTTAGACAGAGTACAAATAGAAAATCAGAGGAATAAAAGAGGTGATGTACATTGGAGGGACTAAGATTGCAACTATCTTAAGAATACTATACTCAAAAAGTTCACATTAACGACTCAAAGAGGTTGGGTGACCACCCTCCACTGAGCTCACTCTCAATAGACAGTCAGAGTCCCAGCATTATGGCTCTGAATCAGAAAGTTCCACAGGGATACCACTAACTCCCTGAGGATTAAAGGGCTAAATTTACCGATATTTCTCAAGTGGTCATCATGATTCTGAATACCAGCTGATCTAGAGAATGATGGAGTTGGGAGAAAATTGATTGAAGAAGAAAACTTTGAGATGTCTTTTCAAGGCAAGTGGAGAGGTTAATACCCGAGTTTTAGAGGAGATAGTGTTCCAGATGCAAGAATATTCTTAAAAAGATAGTTTAAGGCTAATTTTATGGTTGAAGGCTGACATTTCCAGTAAACCTATGCCCTCATCGTAAAAGTCCTTGGCTAGAATACCTACATGCTCTTGGGAATTCACAAAGCTATAAATAAATAAATCCCTCTGACTCTCCACATTCTCCTATGTAGTCCCTCAATGATCAAGTCATCTTCTAAATCTCCAATAGCCCACTTTTAGTGATCACTAGGTTATTCAACATTCACTTTCAGATGAAGACAGAAGACACACAGCTGTTTGCAAAATTGGATTCGAAATCTTGGACTCGATACACTAACACAAACCAGCCATTCCACTTAGATAATCATCACATGCTTGGTCTGAAAAGGGTAATGGGTTCTTGTCAGCACCGTTCAGGGGCCACTGGGAAAGTAGGGGTTTCTGGGCAACAACTCTGAGGGTTGGGGCCTTACACCACTCAAGTCCCGGGTGTGACCGACTGACTATGGCACTGCAAATTGGGCACCAGGTACACTGTTTCTGCACTTTACTCTGAAGGAAGAGAGCACTCAAATGCTTCTCAGGGAGGTGTTGTGTGGGTAGAGACTCAGAACTCAAACAGTCAAACAACACACACAATAAGTATGGTCTAGCCTGGGGTTTTTCTTTGTAAAGAGAGAGGTATATTACACACATACCACATAGTAATAATACACACAAGAAATGGAACTTGGAACAAACAAGTGAGTAGCAGCTGGTAACAGCATAGTTGAGCGATTCTGCTCGCAGCTCCCAATAGTGTGGTCCAGCAGCCCTATCTCCTCCATCTCTCTGATGCTTGAGAACAGCCACTAAGTAAGAACAGAGCATGTCCAGCAGCACCCCAAAGTTCCTCACCAAGATGAAGCTTCCCATTCGAACAGTCTTGGGTGTTTTATATCATAAGGCCTAATGTCGCAGTAGAGCAGAGGTATTCAAATTGGGTGGTGCACCCCCCTGTGGGTCCGTGGTTGTACTCCCAGGGGGGCGCTAATGTATCTGCAATACTTGAAATGAAGATAGCCTGGAAGCACAACTGGTACGTTTCCATGCTGTCTTCATTTACTTGCAGCAGTTGAAAAGAAATTTGAGGACTGTAAAACTAAGTGGGATGGGGGCAGGGTCAGTGAGTGTGGAGATGGGGGGTCACAGATGTGGCTAAAGAGTACAACATTTTCACAGCAAATTGCTCTCTTGCAAAAGCTGAAAGTGAGATGTAGCCTGTGATTGGAAACAGAGAGAGAGAGAGACATGTCCTGGTGGCACAGGAAGTCTGCTCGGATGTTCACCAAATCAATGGTTCGGATTTCCTTTAGTATTTTTAATGGAAAAATAAACTGAAGTTCTGTGTGTCTATGGTATTTGACTATTCTAGAGCTGCAATTTAAGTACTTGCATTTCTGGAGCTCAGAAAATCCTCCATTGTGACCAAATTATTAGGATCTCCATGCAACACAGATATAGCGCCCACATGGGATATGGCAGTCCCCTCTTTCTTTACTCAGCAGTTGCAGTGACTTGAAATTGCTTTGTTGGCACTCAGTTTCTCTGCTCGACTGTTGTTCCAGGACTGGCAGCCTTCATCTATTGTGGCATCATATTCCTCAGCTCAGGTTCATTTGGCATCTATGGCCATAGTGCAAATGCAGGCAGGTACAGTTTACGATAGAAGAGTTCCCTTTGTCCAAAGGCGGTCCAGGGTTTGTCTCCCACAACTCTGATGCACAACCTTCAGCAGAACTAGTGCCTTTGCAGAGATGCAAGTTTGGTCCATGATGACTAAATATCAGAGTGGCACACCTGAATTTTAATGTTCTGTTTGAGGAGGGCTACTTCTCCCCTGTGGGATGACTCTTGCATGGGTTAAAGTGTCCATCAGTTTCTCTTCCCACCTGTCCTTCACCCGACTGAATTAGATGTCGCTCTGGGGTAACCAGACTATTGATCACCCACACTGAGGTACCAATTAATCCTGTGTAGCAGTGAATACTTACCCACTTGTTAAGCTACCAGCAGAGCTTGGTGGACATTTGTAAATGCAAGATTAGCACACATTGGAGTAGGAATATTTGGTGCTTATAGAAATGAAACTTGCGTTTTAGAAAATACTGTAACATACTCAATTGCAATCATTACATGACTATGACTCTCTGTGTAGGTAAAAGTAAACATAAAAAACAAATGGCAGGCACCTTTTTTGGAAGTGCAAGTTCATTGCTACTCGTTAAAGTGGCTATGTCCAGCCCCTGGTGGAAGTGGCTAAAAGCAGAGGACTCTCCATGATCTCTTATGCTGATGACACTCAGCTGGTCATCTCGCTATCAAACTCCTCTGATCTGCATGTCACCAGGATTCGTAAGTACATGATGGCCATCTCTGAATGGATGACGACCAACTGCTTGCAGCTTAACACTAGTAAATCCGAGATCCTACTGGTGGGCAAGGACACCCACATTTGGAACAATCAATGGTGGCCTCCGGCCCTGGGAATTTCACCCACTCCTAAAGACACTGTAAAAAACCTGGGCGTATGGCTAGATAGCGCTCTCACCTTTCAAGCCCAGACAAAATTAGTGGCAGGCAGTTGCTTCAGTCTCCTACGCGGCCTGAGGCCACTGCTCGGTTTCTTTGACTTTAACACTCGTCAAGTTACCGTCCAGTCCACCATCCTTTCTAGATTGGACTATTGTAACTCTCTATATCTGGGTGCTAACAAGGCCATCATTTCCAGATTACAGAGGGTGCAAAATGCCGCAGCTTGTTCCATCTTTGCCCTTCCGCGGTCTTGCTCTACATCTAAGTACCTGCGGAAATTACACTGGCTTCCGGTAGAAAAAAGAGTCAAGTTCAAAGCCTTGTGCACTACTCACAGAATCTATGCCCAGGCCCCCTCTATTCTAACCAACCTTCTCACTCCTTATAAGCCTGAACGTGACCTTCGCTCTTCACACCAACTTCGGGTGTGCACCCCCCCCCCGTGTTAAAGGAGCAGGGGCGGGAGGACGCTCTTTCTGTGTGCTAGCTGCGTCCCTTTGGAACACTCTCCACAGCATGATCAGGAACCTTCGGGATGTCTGGGTGTTTAGGAAGGCCGTCAAGACCTTGCTCTTCCCCCTGAGTTCCCCGGCTGCAGTCTCTCCCTCCTCTTGGTCTTTTGCTACAGATTTTAGCGCTGAGACGCCCCGTCGCTGGGGCAGCCATGCGCGCTACAAATCTGATAACATAACATATGTTAATTATACCCCGCAACGTCCTGCATCTGTAAATTGCATTTGTTAATGGCACAAACCTACGCTGATTGTTATGGTGGTTCAAATAAAATTATTTTCCTGTGCCATAAAACATCAAAAAGATTGCCAAATTAATGTTCGAAAGAGCCATCTTGGCGTATGAAGACTACTGCTGCCTCCAGGTGTCATGATCTTGACTGTCAGCCTCAGTTCACATTAGCCCTAAATTGGCAGAGAAGGAATGTGGCACATTGGCAGCCAATATGAGCACTGCAATTATATTCTAGGGTGCGCACAATGGTAGACCCTAGAGGGGTGAGGGTAGGTAACCTTTAAATACACTGCCCTGGCAACTTTTTAGACTTGCCATTGAACATGAGTGTCTGAGCAGAGTCCTGGTCCCCAGCCGAGAACAGAATGTGGGGAGATGCAAAAAACCATTTCAGCGACCTACAACGTAGAACAGACAAAACCACAGAGCTGTTTTGAATTCTGTTCTTAATGGACACTCCATGATGTCTTGTTTGGAGTGCTGATACCTGTTCTGTTAATTTAACTTACAAGACTTACAAGACAGGCAGATAGAAGGTCACGTGCGATTTGTATGCTTGCTTTGGTGTGTCTTTAATCATTCACACTCGCACTAAAACTACGACCGCACAGTTGCATCACCTCCCATGGCATGCTCTCTGTTCACCATCACCCTGTCCGACTGCTGTGGGAGGACAGTGGTACCAGCAGGTCCTTGTGAGTGGGACACAGTCCAGAAAGGAAGCCATGACATGGCCTTCAGCAGTGCAGACTGGGGATTAATGCAGAGGGCTAAAGAAAACAAAATATTCTGCATTTTTTTTTTTTTTTCACCTTCGGTTAACTGAATCCGAAATAACACTCACACACCTTAAATGAAAAATAAATGCAAGTTGAAATAATCATTGGGAAACTTATTTTTTTAAGTTGTGAAACCTCACTTGGTGAATGTGATTACTACAGATGTGTGTGTTGTGTGACCAGAGAGTCACAGAATTAAATCCTGATTGGTGCAGTGAGGAATAGTGACTTGTTTATTTATAGTGCTACAAGACCCTAGCCTGTGGCAGAAAGCACTGTGACGGTCATTATTTTAAAATTATATTACACAGTGTAAAACAGGCTGGCACAAAATGTAGGTTTTAAGATAAAAACAAGTGTTTTAAAAATACACCGTTTTGTAATAATTAGTCTGTATGTGGTGCAAACATTTTTGTAGATGCCCATTAAAAGGACACATGCCAGAACTCCACCCCCTTATATTACCTCTCACAAAGAATAACTATTTGTCACCATGAAGCTTCAAGTGACTCCATCAATTAAAGTCTATACTGGCTCCTAAGCAGCCTTTATATTTGGTGACTAACCAATTACACACACTTAAATTTCTTTCACGTAGTAGGCACCCTGGTGAGAAGGCATGTTTCTTCTTTCTCTCTCTATCTCTCCCTCTGCTTCATGGCACAGGAGCCATGCACCCCTGCCCCACCAAAAAAGGTGTGGGGGCAATGTTCCTTGCAAGAATCGGGGCGCAGGTCACCCCTGCTTCACATAGAACAGGATCCAATCAATGGGGCCCAAGAAACACCAAGTTGCAGAAAGCCTGCTTCATGCATCAGACCTAGGAGAGATGTTCCCAGGGAGTAGGCAGAGTAGACAACCTGCTTCACAGAGCTGTAGGTATCATTGGTGCTACAGCTGCAGAATGACTGTTTTACTATCTTTCCTTTCTTGCATTAGAGGACCAGTGCATACCTGCTGTGCAAGTGCTGGTTTGGTCCTCGGAGCAAAGGCTGTTGGTTGTGGAAACTTTAAGCAGAGAGACACCTTGGTTTGGGCATCAGAGAGAGGTGGCACTGGATGGGTGCCTTTGTTGTTAACAATGGGCAGATGAGACAGCCTGCTTCACAAGGCAGTAGCTATCATTAGTGAAGCAAGTGCAGTTGCTCTAGGGCCCAGGGGTCTGAGGGGCCACTGCATCACAATGATGAATGCCTTATTTTAAAAAGCGGTCATGGTGGCTCATTTTGCTTTCTGGCATTAGGACAACGGGCACATTGCCCCAAAACAGTAGGCAATATGGAGGAGCTAATTTTTTTCAGAAAGGGAGTGACAGACTGTTTCAGGACTGGAGTGATGGTCCTGCATGGTGGGAAGGTCGTGAAAGAAGACGACGAGATAGCCTGCTTCCCAGGGCCACAGCTATCATTAGTGCAGCAGGCTCTGTTGCTTTGGGGCTAGGAGTGCAAGGGTATCACAGCACTCCAATTATGGGGAGAAGTGTTTCAGGTCAATTCTGTTTTTGTTTGATGCATTTGTGCTTTCATAAGTCTCGTATTTAGTGTGTAGTATGAGCTACAGAAAAGCACACTTTAAATGATCTCATAATTCCCGACCCCCTGCGATCAGTTTTGTCCACCCAAATCTTTGTCATAAATGTTTGGAGGAGGGCCTGACTTCAAAAACGTTTGTAGACCTCTGCAGTAGTCAGCTCTAGTACTGGAGGATATCTAATGGGTGTGCTGGCTGACACCTACTGGGACCTTAAAATTATTTTGTTCACTTGGTTTGATGTGGAAACATATCCAAAGGCTAGGAGGCACAATCCAGACTCATGTCAGCACTGGTTATACTCCAACTTCCGTCTGCTTTTTACCGGGCTGGCCCACACTCTGGGCAGATCAGCTAGGTTCTCCTCCTCAGGCAGGTTCTTCCTGTAGGCCAAACATTCCTTCCCCTCTCTTAGCAGGCTGAGCTACGGCAGACCAGAGCAAGATGGGCAGACTTATGGTGATGCACTCATTTCTGTGAGGCCGGCTATCAAATATAGCAGCCCAAGATCTCAGCAATACTTTGAGTACTTTGCAGAGCACTCCCTCTCTGGTCACTGAAGAATTTGAAACTGGAAACTAGTAGGATAGTTTGGGCCCATTGTTTATACACATTTTCCACACAGGGAATTCTGATACCACTGTGAATGCCCAGGAACCAGTTTGGCTGTTCGATTTCCCTTCTGCACAGCAGACACATTCTTTCTTAAGCGTGATGGCCCTCATTTCAGGTAGTGACTATGTTGACTCCAACTGAAGAACCCAAAATAGAAGCACAATGAATTGTGAAGTCTCTGTGCCTGGAGGACATCAGCCTTCTGGAGTAGAACTCAGTGGACAGAAAAAATGAGCATGCCCTGCCTAGAAGATTGTAGGAACCTGGCTCTTTATATGGTATACCAAAAAGAAGTAGCATTCAAAGAGTTCAGGCATTCCCTTACCAGTGGACAGGTGCTTGCTCTAGCAATCCTAAGGCTCTCTTCTAGGAGGTATTGTGGTCAGGCAGCCTTAGGCTTATCACAGATTTTGGTTAGACATCCGTAAACACACACAATAGTCAATAAATGATGCTCACAACTCAATAAGGAAATCCACACCAATTTATAACAAGCATTTGCAATGCAATAGGTCTCACATTTGAGAGAGTTAGAGCTATTGGCGTTATAAATGACAAAGTCTTTTACCCATGTGTTTTGCTTTAGAGTGGAGTGGAAGTATAAACAAGCATTTGCAAAGCAATTGATTTTGCATTTGTGAAAGTTAGAGCTGTTGGTATTGAAAATAACAATGTTTTTTACTTTTTGTTATGCAGCTCAGTGATGAAATTTGCATAGTGCTATTGCCATTCGTATGACCTCGCAGTGCTGGAGAACCAGAAAATGGGATATAGGTCATGAGGGAGGGGAGATAAGAGCAATATGCTGGATGAAAAAAAGGGAACAGCATCATGGAAATAGCAAACACTCATAGGCAATGCAAGATTAAGTAAAGCATGTGAAATGTAAGCAGGAACAACATGGTTACCTTAACACTTTTACACTCATTATTAAGAAGTCAATGAGTGTTTTTGCCTGAAAAGTTAAGAACATGACTACAGGGACCTGTTTCAATGTCCATTGCTTCAAAAACTAAGCACAAAGCACTAACGCTTTAAACAGGAACAATCACTTAATTAACTGTGGAAACACCTTCAGGGCTATATTTCGCCTTTATGTCTACCTGTGTTATTAGAAAGGAAATCTGATTTTATATATGGGATGTTACTTTTGTGACAAGCTGTCCTATGTCTTCATTTCCCTTACGTAACCGCTGCCATATCAAACGTATCTGATGGAAATGAGTTACATTTAGCGCATAGTCACCAAACCCTCATTTCAATCATTGTATTAAATAATGCCAGGCAGTGAGTAATGGTAAATATGCTGGCTTCTTTTGTTAGGTAACGTAACTATGAACACTATGTGATGCTAAGAGATGAAATAACAGATTTCAGGAATATTCAAACGATATGTAGATGTAAACAAAATATAAACAAATTGAAGAAAACCCATCAAAGCCTTATTTGCACGGGCTATATTAAATGTATATCAATCAAAGATCTTTATTTCGGCTAATCAGCCATAAAAGTACAATAAAAAAATTTAAAACAAACTTTTTTAGAGAAATTTAAGATTGGTTACACTTATGATCGGGATAATGAAAATAAAAAGAACATTTATAAGACAAATATATAACAAATGGACATCATTACACCTCATCAATAAGAAATCAATCATCATCCCCAAATTCCAGGTCATCACCTAGGTTAAAACTAGACTATGAATCCTCTAATATCAAAAGTATTTAATATAGGTTAAAAACGATAAAAAGACTTGATAATGTCTAATCTTATAATAGTTTTAAAAAACAATTGAGGGAAGCTTTCCTAGATGAGAGAGGAAGCAAAATTTCTCTCTTTTTTTTTTTTTTTTAAACTTTGTGCAAATATGCTAATTTGTCTAAAAAGAAAGTGAAACTGGGTTATTTCCCAACTCTTGCGTCTTAATAATATTTCTCCGTATATTCCACATTGCAAAGAGGTATCTTGAGGTGACAATTACAAATAGAGGCTGCAAGTCATATTTTAGAAGCCTGAACACTTCAACATAATGTCTAATCCCCAGGTTCCTACAAAGCTGGAGAATCCACTTAGACCTCGCATTCCTGTATGCGGGGCAAAAGAGGATAACATGAAGCTCAGTTTCTTCATTATAGGTACACCCCGGGCATTCTTGGATTCTAGCACCCTTCCATTTGTTGGTAAATGCACGTAACGGGAGCGTCCCATGCCTAAATTGTAAGTATAGTTTCCTAGCCATGGGGAATTGGATACTATCCAGGACAGGCTCAAGAGTGTATTGGTGTTTAATGTCCAAAAACCTGGACGTCAAGGAGGAAGAAGCTGAGCACTGAAAAATCAAGGCTAACTTGAAATTTTTAAAAGCAATTGTAAGAGATTTTTTTGGGATAGCTGAGCAGGTCACTTCAGGAGTTGTCCACATGTTAGCCCAACCCATTTGGTGGCACGTGTTCCTAATGTAAGTCAATCACGGTATGTTACCTGCTCCCAAGATAGACATAACATCCTGTAGTTCCTCCCTATATGGTTGTAGCTCGGGCGTACTCCAAAGGCGTCGCCAATAATGGAGAGGACGAGAGGCAATTTGATCGGCTATTGGATTAATACCCAGGTCCATCCTTAATGGGGTTAAGGGAGTACTCATGGGAAGCCCTGTCAGCTGTCTGATGAAAGTATTCTCGGTTTTTGTAAGTAAATTTGTCGGGCAGTGGCCCCAAAGTTCAGCACCGTATAGTGAGGCTCCCCTCGCTTGGATTTTATAAATTTCTACTGGGGGAGCTAGTACTTTATGAGTGCAATTATTAAATACTTTTTTGATTCCCCCTATTGACTGAGTCAATTTAAGATTAGCTCTCAACTTGAGTCCCCCACTCCATCTTGTCGTTGAGTGTGAGACCCAAGTAGTCAAAAATAGATACTCGCTCAAGTTGTCTACCATCCAAGCGAGGGTGCAGGCAATTTCTAGAATTAACTCCAAATACCATATATTTGGTCTTCTGGAGGTTAATCTCCAAGTCTCTTCTCTTACAGAAGAGACTAAATTCGTTCAAAACCCGCTGCATACCCATTGGCGACTTTGATAGAAGCAACGTGTCATCTGCAAACATTAGGGCTGGCATTTTGCGATTGGCTAGCCTTGGGGAATCGATCTCTTTAACTGAAAGCAAGGTTTTCACTAAACCGTTCAAGAAGAGGGAGAACAGGGTCGGAGCCAGGACACAACCCTGTCTCACCCCCTTCTCAACCGGAAATGGAGCTGACAGCTCCCCATGCTTGCCGTATCTAATCCTAGCATAAGTGCCTTCATGTAAGCGCTTCAGGAGATGACATAAATATACTGGGGCTCCCATATCGCGAAGAAGGGCCCATAGTTGATCGCGGGGGACCATGTCAAACGCGGATTTGAGATCCACAAAAATTAAGTAAAGGGTACCACCACCCAGAATAACAGTTTTCCAATGGATCAACTGCAACCTGAATAACTGATCCATTGTTGATATTTTAGACCTAAATCCGGCTTGTAGTGGTGTTAAAACTGCCGTCTCATCCATCCAGGATTGCAGTCGACCCAAAAGAACACGAGCAAATAACTTTTGGCTGACATCAATGAGACTTATTGGTCTATAATTTGCTGGGTCTAATGGAGAGCCTTTTTTAAAAATGGGGATAATTTCTGCCCCTACCCATGTTGATGGAACAGCCATACCACACAAGATGGCATTAAATAGAGTTTGTAGATAGGGGGCCCAAACCACTTGTTCATTTCTAAAAAGATCACCAGGGATCCTGTCCAACCCTGGAGCCTTATTGGGAAGTAGTTTGGACAATGCCAATAAGACTTCTGCCAGTGTGCACAGAGGTGGGGGATGCTCTTTAGTGGCAATTTCATGGGAATCGAGGACCCTGCTATCTTGATCTCTATCTTTATCACTATCTTTAGATTTTGAATATAAAACTTTAAAATGGGATCTCCATACTTCCTCCCCCAAATTTGGTTCCAAAGCCGTATTACCTTCCAACTTCCCTGTTTTGACTAAGGTCCAAAAAGATCTCATGTCCCTTGATTCTAACGTCTTCTTAATCGCGTCCCATCTGTCAATTTCCCATTCTGCTTTTGCTGCCGCCAGAATATTTTTATAATGCGCTCTAGACTCCTTGATACCCAGACTGTTGCCTTCCCTGATCTTTAATGTCAGGGCGCATTTAGCTGCCCTGCACGCCTTGTTACACCAAGGATTTCTACCTTTCAATGCAGAAGTGGCAGGGCTCCTACCATTGTAAAAAAACTCAGCAAGGGTTGAAACTAGATCTTGATGATTCTTACCTAATGCCAAGAAGATTTCTAGAGGATCACTGTTTTCAAAATTTGAAAAAGCGGCAACTAGGTGTGGAATAATACAATTGTACATGGCAGCCATTTTTTCCGGGGCTTGCACAATTGTTGCCCAGCGTATTCTTCTGCCCCCTTCAATTGCTATTAAATTCAAGGGAGGTTGGTGCCTCACACCAAGGGCCCCTATGTTTTGTGGTTGCTCCAAGGTTAGGACCAGTGGGTTGTGATCGCTCTCACATCTAGATAAGACCGAAAAACTGCGAATTCTGTGCCATAACTCAACATCAACTAGGATATAATCAATTATGGAGCCCTGTCCGGGTTTCTCAAAAGTAAAGTTGCCCGGACTATCACAGGGAAAGCGACCATTGCATGCCCTAAGCGAGTGGCTAAGTGTCAAGGTATTCATTTGGAGGACAAGAGGGGTCCACCCTCTTATCTGGTAGGTGTTACATTCCGGAATTGACCAAACGGAGTCTTCCTCACTAGTGATGTTAGGAGTCATGCCAGAAAGAGGCTCAAAATGGCAATTAAAGTCACCTCCAATTATTACTTTAGTGGAGTTGGATAAAGTGGGAAGAAATAGAAGAAGGGAATCTAGAGTAGGTGAAGTGAGCCCATGCCTCACCGGACGAGAGTAGATGTTAATAATGGCCAACTTAGGAAGATTTTCGATTGAAAGAAGGAGACATAGAATATCTGGTGAGAACGTGTCTATCAACTTAATCGTACAACCTAGATGGGTACCGACCCAAGTACATAGGCCTCCAGATGGTCTCCCCCTGGGCCCCCGAACAGCTGGAATGGAGTAAGTAGCATACCCTACCCTATGCAGAGCTGTTGTGGCCCATGTTTCTTGGAAGAGACATACCCCATTGGATTCTACAAATTCTCCCCAGTCCGGGAGGTCCATTTTGGCGGCTAAACCCGCTATGTTCCAGGACAGAATTTTAAAACTCTGCTCAATATCTACAGGTCCTGGAGGTGTAATCAAAAGGTCCCTCTCTGTTAGCAGATCTTGATGTTGAGTCACTTCTTGACTCAAAAGGCTATTACCAATGGCCCTAGGTGGACTAAAGGGGGCACATAAGATGCTGGACCGTGAGGTGATTACCTGGTGTATTCCCGTAAAATGACCCGGGGAGCTAAGTTGTTTCCCGTTGCATAGTCATTAGGGACAGATGTGTCATTACTTAAACGCTCTAATCTCTCTTGGAGTTGGGGCATGTGTCTACGGGTGCCTATGCAGGAATGTTGTGTGGAATGCATGGTTAGTCAATCAACCAAATCTAGGGGACTGTACCTATTACTAACAGGGATGGGAAAGAAAGGTGTTAAATTAGAAATCCATCCCCTACTTTGTACACTACTTGGCTGGGCCTTTGATTCCCATTTCTTATACACACTTCCTATTCTCTCTGGCAAGGGACTGGGAGGGTAAAAATAGCCCAAAGGAAGGGTCTGGATGGCACTACTCATCCCGCGTTGGCACCATTCGAAGATGTGCTGGGTCACCCGACTGTCTCTAAAATTGACCAACACACAGTCTCCCTTGATGTCTTTCTATCTCTGTCCCACCCAGCCAACCCTACGTGTGAATAAAATTTCACTATGTGTATGAAGGGGAAGGGGTCTATTTTCATTAAGCCAATGAGTAACTTTGTTTTTTAGGTCTGGATAAGTCTCCACGTATCCTGGATCTAGCCTTGGAACACCTGCAAGCACGACAACATATGGGGTAGAAGCAGGAGGTAGGTCGATACATGGCAGTGATAAGTTGGAATCCCTTTGATTTAGTTGGAGTGAGTTATCTTTATTATTACTCTTGGTATTACTAAGTACATGGTCAGTTAATGGACCAAGTTTGTTTGTCGCCACCTTGGAGCCTCGTGTTCCATCAGTTGTATTTTGTATCCTGTGCTGAGGTGGATCAGAGCCCTGCTGTTGTTGAAGTGAAGAGATAGACTCTACACGGGCAGACGATTGGGCTAGAGATACTAATGGTGCTTGACCTATAACAGAAGGGGGCACGGTTGCTACAGATGGAATTTCTAGATTTGGATGAAGTTGGAGGGATCTTTCAGGGATCTGGATTTCTGGTAGCTTAGTGGCATGCCAAATGGCCTCGACTTTATTACCCCAAGACGTGACCAAGGAGGACAGCCTGTCAATACGTGTCAATACTAGTTCAAGCTCATATTTAATAAGTAGTTCAAAATGGGTTTTGAGCTCTTCGATCGAATTTTGGGCCCATAATGGCGCCTCCGTAAGGGTTTTGCTCCTGTCACTACGTACATTGGTTTTGGAGTTTTGAATGAGCGCCACCTCAGGTAGTAAGTACCCTTGTTTCCCTCCCTTTTGATTTTTATTTTTTCGGTATGGGCCCTTTTTTTTTTTAACAACCTCCCTTATAGGTGTTTTTTTAGGAGATTCCCTAACTAAGTCTGCTTGTGCAGACGGAGGTTCTATGATAAGTGGGGAATCTAGAAGTTGATGGGGATTTGGGGCAATAAGCTCCGAGTGGGCAGAGAACCTTGGAAGAGTCGGTGTTAAAGAGAGGCGTCTTTCAGTTCGTTCAATTTCACTAGAAACAACACCTAACGCATGCTGCAGCATTTTATCTATCGCTGTGGGTTTAGGTGTCAATGAACGAGTTTGGGTTTTCTGCCTAGTATTTGGCTTTGTTAAAGGGGCAGTGACCTTTCCCATGTTAATTTCACTTAAAGGGAAACCCAAATCCAATTTGCAGTGAACAGTTATGGACAAATATATGAGTACAGTAGAACCACGATTTGAGACAATGATTAAAGCTTGTCCTTACTTTTCTTTCAGTAGTCCTGTGGGCCCAGACGAAAACAATAGAACACTTAGATAGCATACATGAATGGACAGAAACTAAACACACATATCTGGGTAAATAACAGGGGGGTGGCCCGACCCGGCCTCGATCGGTCTCGGACGGGCTTAGACGGGCCCGCCCTTGGTCCGGGCTTCGTCCCGCGACGCGGTGGTAGAGGCTGCGCTATAAGCGCGTTGGACACGCCTCCCCCTCACTCGCGGCAGCTGCGTGATGGTGCGGTGCACTCTGGAGGTTGAAGTCCTCCCCCAGGTGTAGTGGTGGATTTCTAGAGCGTTGAGGAGCAGCACTGTAGCCCCTGGGACCCTCGTCCCACCAGGGGTCTACCTCCGTGAAAGGGGACAGGAGCAGCAGATGGACGGCAAAAGAAAAGATAACAGCAGAAGTCACCCACGCCACGGGGGTAGAGGCTGCGCTATAAGCGCGTTGGACACGCCTCCCCCTCACCCGCGGCAGCTGCGTGATGGTGCGGTGCACTCTGGAGGTTGAAGTCCTCCCCCAGGTGTAGTGGTGGATTTCTAGAGCGTTGAGGAGCAGCACTGTAGCCCCTGGGACCCTCGTCCCACCAGGGGTCTACCTCCGTGAAAGGGGACAGGAGCAGCAGATGGACGGCAAAAGAAAAGATAACAGCAGAAGTCACCCACGCCACGGGGGTAGAGGCTGCGCTATAAGCGCGTTGGACACGCCTCCCCCTCACCCGCGGCAGCTGCGTGATGGTGCGGTGCACTCTGGAGGTTGAAGTCCTCCCCCAGGTGTAGTGGTGGATTTCTAGAGCGTTGAGGAGCAGCACTGTAGCCCCTGGGACCCTCGTCCCACCAGGGGTCTACCTCCGTGAAAGGGGACAGGAGCAGCAGATGGACGGCAAAAGAAAAGATAACAGCAGAAGTCACCCACGCCACGGGGGTAGAGGCTGCGCTATAAGCGCGTTGGACAGGCCTCCCCCTCACCCGCGGCAGCTGCGTGATGGTGCGGTGCACTCTGGAGGTTGAAGTCCTCCCCCAGGTGTAGTGGTGGATTTCTAGAGCGTTGAGGAGCAGCACTGTAGCCCCTGGGACCCTCGTCCCACCAGGGGTCTACCTCCGTGAAAGGGGACAGGAGCAGCAGATGGACGGCAAAAGAAAAGATAACAGCAGAAGTCACCCACGCCACGGGGGTAGAGGCTGCGCTATAAGCGCGTTGGACACGCCTCCCCCTCACCCGCGGCAGCTGCGTGATGGTGCGGTGCACTCTGGAGGTTGAAGTCCTCCCCCAGGTGTAGTGGTGGATTTCTAGAGCGTTGAGGAGCAGCACTGTAGCCCCTGGGACCCTCGTCCCACCAGGGGTCTACCTCCGTGAAAGGGGACAGGAGCAGCAGATGGACGGCAAAAGAAAAGATAACAGCAGAAGTCACCCACGCCACGGGGGTAGAGGCTGCGCTATAAGCGCGTTGGACACGCCTCCCCCTCACCCGCGGCAGCTGCGTGATGGTGCGGTGCACTCTGGAGGTTGAAGTCCTCCCCAGGTGTAGTGGTGGATTTCTAGAGCGTTGAGGAGCAGCACTGTAGCCCCTGGGACCCTCGTCCCACCAGGGGTCTACCTCCGTGAAAGGGGACAGGAGCAGCAGATGGACGGCAAAAGAAAAGATAACAGCAGAAGTCACCCACGCCACGGGGGTAGAGGCTGCGCCATAAGCGCGTTGGACACGCCTCCCCCTCACCCGCGGCAGCTGCGTGATGGTGCGGTGCACTCTGGAGGTTGAAGTCCTCCCCAGGTGTAGTGGTGGATTTCTAGAGCGTTGAGGAGCAGCACTGTAGCCCCTGGGACCCTCGTCCCACCAGGGGTCTACCTCCGTGAAAGGGGACAGGAGCAGCAGATGGACGGCAAAAGAAAAGATAACAGCAGAAGTCACCCACGCCACGGGGGTAGAGGCTGCGCTATAAGCGCGTTGGACACGCCTCCCCCTCACCCGCGGCAGCTGCGTGATGGTGCGGTGCACTCTGGAGGTTGAAGTCCTCCCCAGGTGTAGTGGTGGATTTCTAGAGCGTTGAGGAGCAGCACTGTAGCCCCTGGGACCCTCGTCCCACCAGGGGTCTACCTCCGTGAAAGGGGACAGGAGCAGCAGATGGACGGCAAAAGAAAAGATAACAGCAGAAGTCACCCACGCCACGGGGGTAGAGGCTGCGCTATAAGCGCGTTGGACACGCCTCCCCCTCACCCGCGGCAGCTGCGTGATGGTGCGGTGCACTCTGGAGGTTGAAGTCCTCCCCCAGGTGTAGTGGTGGATTTCTAGAGCGTTGAGGAGCAGCACTGTAGCCCCTGGGACCCTCGTCCCACCAGGGGTCTACCTCCGTGAAAGGGGACAGGAGCAGCAGATGGACGGCAAAAGAAAAGATAACAGCAGAAGTCACCCACGCCACGGGGGTAGAGGCTGCGCTATAAGCGCGTTGGACACGCCTCCCCCTCACCCGCGGCAGCTGCGTGATGGTGCGGTGCACTCTGGAGGTTGAAGTCCTCCCCCAGGTGTAGTGGTGGATTTCTAGAGCGTTGAGGAGCAGCACTGTAGCCCCTGGGACCCTCGTCCCACCAGGGGTCTACCTCCGTGAAAGGGGACAGGAGCAGCAGATGGACGGCAAAAGAAAAGATAACAGCAGAATTGAAGAAAACCCATCAAAGCCTTATTTGCACGGGCTATATTAAATGTATATATCAAAATTGCATTAGCACGCATGACATTGAAAACATCACAATAAGACTACACTAAATCCTGTGAGTGGTGCAGAAATCCGGCAATCAAACAGACAAAAGAACCTCACTCATATCAGAAAATGGCAAAAACATAAAAAGACTAGCATAACTAAAAGTATTATAGCTAATTTAAATGAATGCTTCCGGTTGACATTCGGAATTCCAATAGTACACACACAGCTCACATTTGCAAAGCTCTCCAGATAATTTCCTTCACAACTTTCAGCACGTATGGGTCAACACAACTCAAGCAAAGATTTGACGCGAGTGAAAAGTGTTGTCTGTTTGCCTTATTCAGCACAGGCCTCAGCCCACAGGTGCCTCTCATCATAGTGCAACAAATGCAAAATCATCTAAGGAGTCAACTATTTTTCCTGAAGTTATACTGGCATCTAAAGGAGGTATTTATACCCTTTTTGGCTATGATAGTTGCACTTTGGCGCCCGGACCGTTTTAAGCATACCTTTAAACACGTCCCTATTACAAGAAAAGATGAAAGGTTTTCATTTGTATGCCAATAAAAATGATCCCCTGTGATGAATGGTCAGATTGAAAGTTGAAGTTTGAAAATGTTTATGTCTTGCCCTGCGTTATGTTAGTTTGTGGTTAATAAAGTGCAGTCCGCGTAGCATGGCTACAACACAGAGTGCTTGAACAAAAACCATAAAACAAAACTTTAAAGCATAAATCTAGACATGCTCGAGAAGGATAAGAAGGATCTTGAAAACAACGAATTGAGAGCCCTGATGACTTTCAAACTCAGTGTTGTGTTAATGAAGCACAAAATAGGGGGAGGGTTTTGTCAGAGAAAACAGCTGGGCCCGACATGGCTGCCACCTAAGTGACCGTGGGCAAGAGAAAGAAAGGACTCAACATGGGACATGTAATCGGAGCTACTGGGAAAGTGCTGAGCTGCTGAATAGAAGGTGAGAAAAGCAATAAAAAAAGCTTTGTAAGCCATTACAGTTACGATTACAACACAATTACTAACAGCAACATAGCCTTTTGAAAAATAGTAATTTACCAGTTACCAGGCAGTGCGTTTCCAAGGCAGGCAGAAGGAACGCGGAGGGTTCTGCACCACGGACACCGAGGAGAGAGTCTGCATGTTTGTCTCGAGGGCGAGGCTTCAAAGGGCCGACTCTAAGGTGAAAACCAGACCAAGCAAGACCCGGATGAGTGACACCGGAAACTGACGCTGCAGCATGTCTTGGGCGTGGTCTAACTGGGTGAATGATGAGACAGCCATGTTGAATACATTGCATTCGTAAATAAAGCGCGTTAGCCCATGAATAAAATATTTTTCTTACACTATGAAGTAAGTAGTTAGGCAAGGTTAGGAAAGCTGTGTCTAAGGGGTAAAAAAGATAATAAACGTAAATAGGAAGCCAGGATGATCTACCAGGGGAGCGAGTGGGAGCACAACCTTCGCAGCAGCTCCGATCGGAGCACAACAGATGGTCTGTATGGCCGAAGGAAATTAAAGGAGCATGCCAAATGCATGAGGATTGTTAAAGGGGCAGTCTTTCAATGAATAGCAACTGCGACAAGATAAGAAACAGAGTGACCAAAATAAACAGGCAACAGCATACATGGGCAGGAAAGGAAGATAATTATAGTCCCACGAAACACAGATATAGAACCAAGGTGTAAAGATACAGTAGTCAGGCCATGCTGTGTGGGAGGAAACGAAAGGCAAAAAGGAGGGACAAGAGGAATGACTGACCAATAACAACAGAGGATTTTTAAAGGACACTGAAACAAACAAATCAGAAGCAGTGGGTGGACTTTACCCCCCAGAAGAAGATACAATAGGTCTCGAAAGCTCGACCTAAAAATAACAAGTATATGTTTAGGCACAAGAATCAACATGATCAGGCAAGTACGTTTTTCAAGAGGAATACTTCTGCATTTAAAAAGTCGACAATTGGTGCATTTTTCAGAAGCTGAAATGTTATCCTATGGAAGGAAAAACAAGTACGGCATTCATGTACAGTACAGAGACTTATGAGACCAATCTCCTGAATTTAAGGTGAGAAAGAGGCAAGGTCCAATGCAGCACCCACAAATCACCTCGGGCGGCACTGGGGCAGCCGGGTGCAGAGGTGCTTTTTAGTGTCAGTTGCCCAATATTATCCTATGGGGATCGGTCCAGTCGAAAAGAGGCTGCAGGCTTGGACTGGGAAGCCAGTCTGCCTGAACCACAAGGGGGGCTCAGGTCTCACGATGCTTGGGGTCATGGGGACACATTTGGTCCTCTTCTCCACGGGCCAGGCGAAACGGGTGCAGAGGTGTCTTCATGCATGGGATTTTCATCACCGGGAGCACTTGCAGTAGAGGGGGCCTGCAAACAGAGGATGCAGGCGGTGGCGGGAAGTCCACAGTGGGCAAGTCCAGGGTGGGGTTTGTCTCTGGAGGACCAGGGGACCAGGCTGGTATTGTTGGCCCACTTCAGCTTGGGCTAGGAGGCACGGGTGCAGTGGTGCTTTCTGGTCTCGGGTTTTGGTGGTACGGAGTCCTCTCAGGTCTCTTTGGGTGCCTGCAGGATAGCAAATCCGCTGCTCCACTGGAGTTCCTGAGTCTTGACAGAAGTGCTGGCAGTCGTCCCAGGCTTTTGGAGGCACAGCAGCTTGCAGAATGAGTGGACTTTGGCGTAATTGTCGGGAACAGCAGACAGGCCGGCAGGTTTGGCGCCAAGTCAGTTGCTTCTTCCACAGGTCTTGCTTTTCGCTGCACTTTGGTCCATCTACTTCTTTTGGTCATCAGGATCTGATTCTCTAGTGCCAGGGTTCCCCTACTGAATTAAGGGTGTTAGGGGAGTGTAGGGTAGTAGCCAATGGGCTATTCACCCTTGGGATCACTACACCCCCCTATATGACCACTTCCTGGGGGAGGTGTTCATAGCCCTGCCCCAGAATTCCTAACTTTGCCATCACCAATATGGCTAACTTTGAAAAGTCACCTCCAGTTCAGGCTGCCCACCTTAGGGGTGGCACTAGCCTGAGGGTGGACACGCCTATCCGACTAGATAATTCTGCTGCCTGTCCAGGTGCCAAATGTCTCGAACAAGGCGGGTCAGCTTCTTTTCCTGTGAGAGGAACCAGAACAACATACCAAAGGCGGTAGGCGCTTTGAAGCTCCCCTGCCTTGGAATGTTAATCTGCAGGTCATCCTGTGGTGGGGGTGTGAAAACACCACCTGCCCTCGCAGGTCTGGTTTCTGGCCTCCCAAGAGCAAAGGCCTTCCCCCTTGGGGGAGGTCAAACACTCAGTTCTGGTCGCGGGCTGACAAAAGTCAGTCAGTACCAGGGGCTGGTAGATTTTCAGGAGGCTCTTCTAAGGTGCCCTCTGGGTGCATGTATTACTAAATCCGACACTGGCAGCAGTGCCAGTTTATTAATAGGAGATGTTTGATACCAAACATCCCTCTTTTCAGTGAAACCATCATGCAGATGGGGAACTCGTTTTCACCAGTGTCCACCACATATTTTAAAATGGCTTTCCTGTTCACTCGTACTGGCAGTAATGGAACTGACCAGCACAGGGGCATATATACTCATGCAGATATGCCGTTGCATGTAATATAAGGCACTCTGCCATAGGGCTGTAAGGTCTGCTGTACGGGTGACTTACAAATATTGCATGCAGTGTTAGGCGACATGGCACATAGGGATATGTGTCATGTCGTGTTTTCACTTTTGTCTGCACCAAGACATGCAGCCTGCAGTGGCAGTTTTTCATGAGCTTGGTGAGGGGTCCTTTAGGGTGGCACAATTTGTGCTGCATCCCTTGGGGACCTGCTTTAGTGCCTCAGGACCTAGGTATCAGGGGTACCATTTACTAGGGAGTTACAGAGGGTACTAAAGGTATTGCTGCTAGGGACATACTTGAATGACGTAAAGATCAAATGTGGAATAATGGTGGCCCTTCATGGATCGTAATGTTGAGAGATTGGTGCAAAACTGCAGAATATGTAAAGACACAGATAAATCCATATGCACACATACATACCCTTGACACCTATACTTTTCCTGATAGACCCTGGCAGAGGGTGGGAATAGATTTCATAGGATCAATGCACAGATTACCACTGGATATGAGATATGCCATAGTTTGCATTGAAATAATACAGCAAATGGATTGAATTAAAGTTCATGGATAATCCTATCACTAGCAATGTTTTAAACTTCCTGAAAACAGTCTTTGTGAAAGAGAGGTTTTCCCACCAAATTGTAAATTACAATGGATCCCAGCAAATCGTCCTTATACCATCCCCAAGGCAATGGGCAGGATGAACGTGCCAAGCAAAACCATTTAATTGGCTTTAAGGGGCAAGATTCCAGTAAAAGAGGCATTACTAACCCGCTTGTCCATCACACTACTCCACATAATGTTAAGGAGCCACTCCATTTGAATTGCTAAGGGGGCATACACCCATAACTAAATTGAGTTCACATTGTTTTTTTAAAGTAATCCAGTCAAAACAGAAAACACTCAAAATAAAAAGGACAGGTTACATTAGGTAGTTGCAGAAAAGCAGCCCAAAATGAAAAAAATATTCTGACCAGAGAAGGACGGTAAATAGAACTAACATAACTATAGGCGACATCGTAAGGATCAAGCATTCTAAGACAAAAACAGGTGGAACAAAGTTTGGAGAGCCTTTACGTGTGGTCAGAAAATCTGGGTCAGCCATTAGATTATAAAATGGGGGAAGGTGGAATATGTTGCGTGCTTTTCGCGTCACTCCTATTGTGACTGACAACATACAACAGTCTAAGTTTAGGGACAGTGCCAATCCTAGTCTAGAAGACTTGCCTAATGAGTTTGATTCACATTCATTCCTTCAAAGCCCTGTCAATGAACCGACTAATTCACAAGACCCCTATGACATGGGGGAGGATGGTCCAAGACAAGCAGATAATGTGCAGAACACTCTTAGTGGTCGACCATCACTCAATGTGGGAATGCCTTCGAAATTTAAAGATTTCATGATGTTGTAACTTTTATAAAGAGGAAAGGAGATGTAGTGTATGATAAGTTGTTATAAATGATTATTCATTAGAAACGCTATGTTCATTATCGTGTCCCTTTTCCCTTTCCACCCCTATTAGTAGGAGTGTGGGCTATGGTTGAAATGTAGTGGGAGGTTTTCCAGTTGGAGCGAGGAGTGTGCATGGATGAAGAATAAACTTCGGTTTCTCTACAATGAGTTCTGTCATCACTACAAAGACCACGTCAAATGTTTCAATAATCCCAGAAAGCAAAACTCTGCACATGAAGCGAAAGTTATTGATCGGGTCCCACGAGGATAGCGTACCTTTGATCTTCCTGTTATCCTAGGACATGACACGGGAAAACTTCTCTATACAAAAGGATTGGTCTGGTCTTTGGTGGTTTGACTACAATTGCACGTGCCACGCAACCAACCTGTAAATGTTTAAATCTGCACAAATTGCAGAGTTAAACGAGCTCTTCTTGTCTCCCCAGCCCAGGCGATGCAGGTAGATGGTACCAGCGCGCATGCGTGTCCACTTCAGAGAGGAAGTAGTTCGTGCACTCTCAGCAAGTAGACGTAGACGCGCACGTTAGCGACGAAGGACTAGAATTGTGTATTGAATAAATCCAGCAGAGGAGAATCTCAGTAGTCCGTCTTCTCTTTGGGAAGAGAGAAATGGTTCTCTCATTGGTCATTAATAGGAGTGGGCGGACAGAGGCACCGCCCAATCGCAGGCGTTGACTGTTCTGTCAGTTCAGGGAGCCCAGGGACAGGTTACCGGTGGTGCTGGTCTTCCTCCCGGCCGGTGATGGCGGAGGCAGCACCGGAGCCTCCAGCACCGGCCGCACCGCTGCCTCCACGAGCATTGGAGCTGGTCTTCTCCTACCTTGGTCTATCGGATTTATGCTCATGCTCCCTGGTGTGCCGACTGTGGTACCGGCTGCTGCACGGCGACGAGAACGGGGATGTGTGGCGGGGCCTATGTGCCCGGTGTCTAGGCGAGGAGGGTCTGCGGGGAGACGTGCTATGCGGACTGGACACGTACAAGAGCAAGGTGCGAGGTTAGGAGCCACTTGGCCGAAGAAAGCGGACAGTCCGTGTCCGTTTTCTCAATGAATTGGGCAAGGGAGGCTGTGAAAGACCGACGTTCCATGAGCTTGGAATGCTTGCAATCTCCCTGCTCCTGAGGCTTATTAATGAACCGCTCCCTGAAATGTATGAATATGAATGGTATCAGAGCAGCGTGCTGTGGTGGGTTTAGTATGGGCCAATGCGCTGTAAATTCGACATCACTAAAATAACCACTACATAAGGGAAGTCCGTCCTAGGGGCTTGAGCGATTACGTAATCGGGAGGAAGAAGAGTGGCCAGTATAGCTGTTAACAGCCATGCCAAGTGATGGCGCGGACACCCCGGAGATAGCATACAGAACAACAGTGTGCGTATAACGTAGAACCGTGTAGATTCCACACGTTGTTCTTTGTGCATCTCGGTATAGCGGCCTGACTTACTGGCTTTACATGGACCAGTCACCATGTTTTGTAGTGTGTCAATTTATTTTCCTTATAACACTGAGAACGAACATGGAGCTCGCGGAGATTACACCAGACCGCATCTATGTGCTGAGCAGAGGGGGGAATATGCTAACGATGCTGTTAAAGCAGAGCTAGAGTCACCATCTTAGCAGGAATGTGTATGAAGTATGCAAATTAGTATTTTGGCTCAGCGGTTAAACTTGCTTTTCTGCAAGGCCAAATATAGTTATGTCGTGGAATATTTTTATAGCTCGGCGTTTGCCAGTTACTTGACCTACTGGCTATTTCGCTTTCTTCATAGAAAAGGTACTGTTTGCGCATAACCACCATCTAGCTGTATGAGTGTCAGCAAAATGTTACTTCATAAAAGTAAGACCTGTGTTTTTTTTTTTAAACAAATACCGAGCTAATTTAACAAATTAGTGTTGCAGTTGGCTGGGGAATGCTTAAAGCAGATCGCCCAGATGGGCCTTGCCTGCTGTCATTATCATAAAGGTCTTTCAAAAGATCTATCATTCCCTTTTAGTTGTTTACAGACATGTAGCATTTGGCTGTGTCAGAGCTCATGTTATATAAACAGAGTGGTTCCTTTCATCCAGGCATCTCCAGCCACTGCTTGAAGAAAGTGCCATTTTTTATTTTGGACCAGGTGAGATGAGTAAGTAAGTACATTTTATTGTGCAGTTAATTAAAACCATTACAATCATAAATTTACACAATTTCATGCTAAAAAGGGAACAAACAAATTACATTAGTGTTATAGCAGTTCATTGCTAAAAGACCACTTATTAAGAATACAAATTAAAAACTATTAAGAAATGTGGTTAGTAGTTTGTAAACCTCAAATAAGCCTAAAGGCTAGCCCAGACCTCCTCTAACAGAGCCTCTTATACCGCAGAGGATGTTAGGAAGGGAGTAAAGTGCCATGTGCGCTAGTGGCTAAAAACCTTGGCCAGGCGACCTGGGGGCAGAGGCAAACTATTTCGTTACTCAGGGCGCATGTGGGGTTATACTGGCCTTAAGACAGATAACCATATCTAAATACGCAACATTGCCTTGCAAAATGTAGACAAGAGAGCCAGGACATAGTTACAATTCGTACTTGGGTGTTGCCATAAAGTGCAAAGTGTGCTTGGTTTACAAATATTTCTAAAGGCTAAACTTCGTGGCAAATTAGGCCTGGCATGGGCTAAGGTATAGAAAGTACTTAATACAAAAGCCGTCATTAAGGGTGGGTGCGAGGCATCGTAGGTTGGCACTTGGGGATTGCCACCAAGTGCAAAGTGTGCTTAGTTTACAGATATTTCTAAAAACTAAACTTCGTGGCAGATTAGGCCTGGCATGTGCTAAGGAATAAAAAGTACTTAGTACGAAAGACGTCATTAAGGGTGAGTG
This sequence comes from Calotriton arnoldi, assembly GCA_963921515.1. Classification (NCBI taxonomy): domain Eukaryota; kingdom Metazoa; phylum Chordata; class Amphibia; order Caudata; family Salamandridae; genus Calotriton; species Calotriton arnoldi. Next base: position 278,826 of record CAWUFW010004415.1, on the reverse strand, counting down.
CGGGGCAACAAAAGTTGGCCCCCCAGAATGATTTGGGCTTGCTAGTTCTCCATTTCTGTCTGGCTGATTATTAAAACCTATGGTGCAAAGGGGCGGCATGGGATAGCCCGCCGCATGATCTTAAGCTTACTTTGTTTCGGTCCATCAAATGATTAAAACGTGTAGTACTGAAGAACACACATTAAAACAGAGGAATTCCTAAAAGTGCCTTTACAAAAAATACACAGTCAGTTGCTCAGGGAGCGGGAGTTTCAAAGAAGCTTCTAGGCCATGCTGTCATAGTTTTTGAGGTCGCGGCCGTTGTCTCTTCAGGTGTAATAATTTGGAACAGTGATGATTAGCGATGGCCAGTTTTACAGCTTGACCCTTGTTCCCACCGGATTACTTTGACCTCTTGGAGTATGGGAAGTGCGCCGAGTGCCGACGCTGTACTTCCTATTTCTTCGCTAGTGCGTTCAGGAGCTGAGTATTTCAGTCTCTAGTTTGTTTGTTTACCTCCATAAAGAGTGATTCCCATTGCAGCACTTACATGTTGAAATGTCCGTACACATACTCTGCAGTAGAGGAACATTTGTGCTTTCACTGTTTCTGCACACCAACTGATGTAGCAGTTAGAGCGATTTTGCACATTAATACGATTTTGCACCCAATGGGAAACCACAACTCTGCTGTTTGTACCAAAGCATACAGAAATTATTTTTCACTTAAAATTGACTGTATAGCCAAATGTGATTTTCTGCGCCAACCGGTTTACCGTATTTGTACTTACGTTGCACCAAGGGTGATTTTTTACATTTTAGTGTGCTGTCATCCAAATGCGATGTCATGCTGGTGAATGCTTCTGACACAATGCGACATCTTCCTACTGACTTTCTCTCTGTACTCAGTTGTGAGCTTAAATATGATCTACACGTTTGTTGCCTTTATAGCAAGGGCGGTTTTGCACCCAACTGTTGGTGCACCTAAATTTAATTTTTACACAAATGTGTGTTTTGCCTCTAAATGTTATTTGTGCTTCTGAACTTTTCCACACTTATGCTGCATCAATGGTGATTTTATACCTCGGTGTGCTGTTATCCAAATCTGATGTCATCTCATCTACTCATTTACCCCTAATGCGACGCCTTACTCCTGCATTCTGTGTCTGCTTTGAATGATACCCCATGGCTGCTTAATTCGATTGTTGCACACCGAATCTGCTTCTCGAGATAAATAGCCTCAATTTTTCTTGGATGAACTTATAACCAATATCCTAAAACAGAAAGTTTCTCATCAAATCAGTCCAGGTTGCATGCATCAACTCCTCGTAGGTCTCGGATACTATGGAAGGCCTAAATGCTTTTGTCATGGATGAGGGATGAACCACTTATACTGTACTTACCACCTACACTCACTAGGACTCCATTGTCTCACCCTCTTTGACTCCCACCACATCCTCAAACAAAATGTCTGGGAATGAAATCAAACCACCTAATGCCAGCATACAGAAAGGTAGTCTGGATCAGAATGTGAAGCAAAACTACTCCTATACAGACTCCGACATAGGCATGATTCACATGAGATGCGATTACTTGCTTCATTCTTCATTACAGCCACTTACTACTGACCAGAGTATAAAGTTAGAAATGAATTGCTTGACATCAAATTGAAGCTGGAGTGCAGGACATATTTTTAAAGCCTGCAAGCCGCTCTATGCTACCAGCTTTCTCTTCCTAGTCACTGCACCCCAATCCTTCAAACCTGTTACATTTGCGAGCATTGCTCCACTCGCTTTGCCGCTAATGCAACTTTCATATCTGTCCTCACACATGACTGTGGCCATAACTCTACCACATTAACAGCTAATCCATAAAAATTAATACACCCATGACAATGTACCGATTTAAAAAACAAACCTAAAAAAAAGCCTCTTTAATATGCACAACCCCTCAGCTACTGAGGAAACACCAACTACATTCTTGGGTATATGTCCGATTCCCATAGAAACATGTGTTAAGTTCATTTCTCCCGCACACACAATCTCAAAGGCCATGAAACTTGTGTTTCAAACTAAGAGTGTGATTTAGAGTTTAACAGAGTGGTACTGTGTCACAAATGTGATAGATATATCACCCACATCTGTTAATTCATACTATTTCAGTTTTCTTTGTCATGTACAAATTATACATTTTCTTGTACTGTGTTTCACTATTCTGAATATTGTGTATGGTATTTGGAATATGCTGACACAGCCTCTGCCATTGATGTAATGGAACAAGTTTACCCAATATGTTATCACATTTGTTGATGTAAGGGTTGTGAGAAGTTGGCCTGGTATATGCTGTCCACTAATTAAAGTGGGAACCTTGCACCAGTCCAAACGACCCTTATTGATGATTAGGTCAAAGATGACCTTTATGAAAGCTATCCTAGTGGTAGCTATGGAGAGCAGCCTTCAGGCTTAATCTTGAAGGAATGTAAAGCAGCTTGTTTTACCAGAATATCACCTCCTGAATGACTAAATGAAAGGAAAACCACACAAGTGTTATATAAAAATATGTATTTATTACTAAAACACTCTCTACTAATCTCTACCCGAGATTAGAATGTACAGTACACAATGTTAAATCAATAGAACGATAGTAAATAGCACAATACACAGCGGGCTCCAGGGGGAGACCGAACCATATACTAAAAGTGGTATAACAACCACGACTTCAAAAGACACAGTGCCTAGGGCACATAGAATCGCTGGGACCCCAAGGAACCACCCACAGGAGTGACACAGGAAGCCCACGGAGGACGGGTGCAGTGTGGGAACACAGACGCAAGCTCCGTACAACTTTATGGGAAAGTCGCTGTTGGAAAATTACAGTTTAAGGACACTTCGGAGAGGACTTCAAATAAACCCTTTGGAACATAGAAGGTTCTAAGGCCAGCACCCTTGTGAGTACCGAGGTACCCGTGTTACCTATCCCAGAGGAGCCGGGTGCATAGGGGTCAAGTGGTGTCGGAAACCCTCGTCGTTTTTAATGGCGTGATGCGAAGAAGTACTGCTGCCGGGAAGATGAAAAGTGTCCGGTGGAATCCAAGCCTGGATTCGGAGTAAGAAGAACCTGAAAGCAGAGGGGACAGAGTCTGGGTCACTTCACGTGACCAGGGGCTCGGTAGACGAATGCCCACCGATGTCGGGTGCTTCAGGTGCGAAGATCAGATGCTTGACTCTGCAGCCACGGGGACCAGGAGACGTCGACGACGACCAAAGTCCGGAGGTGAGCCGTCCTACGAAGGATGTCGAGTGCTGAGGGGTCAGTGTCCGGATTGAACACCAACAAGCCTTGGCAAAGGCAACCCACGCGGGCGGAGGAAACAAGTGATAGTATGGACCAGCAAGGTACAGGAGACTCTCGAAGCTATGGGGAGTCAGGGCACGTCTGGAGCAACCAGGGAAGCCCAAGGAAAGTCAAAGTGACCCTCGCTAGGACCCACAAGCCAACGGACCAGGGATCGCGAAGGAACCTCGAGCGGAATCACAAAGTACCAGCCCACGGAGCACTCGTGGAGTGGAGGCCGGAGATCTTTGGTGGAAATGCTGTTCGGGATCGGGACTACACGGAGTCCAAAGCACAGCCTCAGGGATCGCCGCAAAGCATATGCTGCTGCAAAAGTACACGGTGCACAGGGGTTCGGGTTGCACGGTCCCCACGAGGGATACTGGTCTCAGGATTGCTGAGAGAGCAGATCGACCTCAGGGATGCTCGGGAACCCACCTCCTGTGTTGCAGAAATCTTCGGAGTCCTCAGGAGCTCTGGAGATGCAAACCGGTCAGATGCGTTTAGGTGCCTACTGCTGCAGGGGAGTAACTCCTTTACTCCAAGGGAGATTCTTCTGTCGTCCAGCGAAGGGTAGACCATCGAAGTACTTGGTTTCTGCTTGCAGAGTTTAGTCCAGGTAAAATCTAAAGTCCTGTAGTCAGGTTTCCTACTTTATACCCAAGGAAGGGGTTGGACTAACTCTGGGGACCCACCTAGGGGAGGGTCAGGACAGAGGGGTGGCTACACCCATGTCCTTTGTCCAGTTTCGCGCCAGAGCAGGAGCCAATGGCTCCTGCAACCGGTTTGAGCTGGACTATGCACGGGGACACCAAATGTGCCCCCAGTGCAGACTTTCTGGCACTCTAAGAGTGCACCCACCCAGCCCCAATACACTAAAGCCTGTCTGGGAGGTGGTCACACCTCCCTGTGACAGGAAACCTATTGTCAGGCCTTCCTCTGCTCGAGCTTGGCTCAGCAGCAGGAGGGCAGACTCGTGTCTGTGGCTGGCAGCATCCATTTTGTGCTGCCCAGGTCGAGAAAGCTGGTACCGGGTAGACCGGTCCCCCATAGTAGTGGTACTACAAGGGAGGAATCATACCTCCCACACCAGTTACTGGTGTGGAGGTATGATTCCAAGGTGTTTGACACCAAACACAACATGTTTCTAAGCAGCTGTTTTAAAGTTAGCATTTACCGCGAGGTTATAATGCACTTAAGTATATATGGTTGGCTGCATCACAGACAACGCCGGAGAATAGATTCAGAAGGCTGCAGAGGGGCTCCGCTCATGCAGGGGCACCCTCTCACGTAAAACCCAGCACCCTGCCTTCAGGATTGATAAGGCCTGCCATAGGGGTGACTGATAGGTTTATATGTGCAGTGGTTTAAAATAGATATAGGTAACCTATATCTAAGTAAGGGGTGCATGCACCTCCTTACACAGGTTGCAGTAGCAGACCTGTGGTGTCATTTTGAATGGCCTCTCAGAGGTGGCACAATACATGCTTCAGCCCCTGGGAGGCCTCTGGGGTACCTATGCCCTGGGTACATGGTGTACCATATACTAGGGACTGATGAGGGTACCCCAGAATCCAATCTGGAGTGTACCTAAAGTACATGCAATCAATTTATAGGAGAAAGCAGATGGACTGGGGTCCTGAATAGCAGGATCCCAGTCAGACTAGTCAAAAACCAGCAAAACACCAGGAAAAAAGTGGGGGTAACCATGCAGTCAGATTCCACCTTCCTACATAACCCCCCCCCCCCTCTCCCTCCCCCTGGTGAACAGCATATACCAGGCCAACTTCTCACAAGGGTGATCAGGGCATTGTGTGCCTCAGACAATCTAGAATGTTTATTAGACATGTGGCCGTAATTAGTGCAAAAGAAGTAAACCATCTTTTAAACCATATTAAATCTCTCAGGCTGCCGCGCTATTCTTTGGGAAAATCGCGCAAGAATGCAGCTGCCAGTATCGCAATCTTTCTGTTTGATAGAGTGAAACTTCTTTTTTTGTAGGTCTCAAAGGACTTAATCTTGCCCTGTTGAAAAGATCTCTCGGCATATACAATTTCCCTCTTCCCATTTAAAAAATAGCTCGTCCTTATGAGCGAGCCCAAAATCATGGTTACTGTAAACTGGCGTAAATGGAAAGTAGTGATATTAGACTGTCCTGAAATAGTGATCATTCGTCAAGAGTCTCCAAAACCTATGTTACTGCTGGCCTGTGTTGTTTTAGATGCTGCAGTAGGCTTCATAATAAATGGGCTTACACTGATGCCAACTCCATATGTTCCCATTGTTTCACAGTGAGCTCCTGCGACCATCTAAACTCTTCTCACTTGTGAAGCAATTTAATAAATATCGGTTTGGTCAATCCAGCCCTCCCAATTAATGCATTAGTTTCCTAGATAGTCCTGGCGTTTTACCTCCCTAATAAACCGCAGCTCAACTGTAGGGTCTCAGACACCTGTTTCAGAATAACCGGTGTGCGAGCCTGGAAGAAAGTCAGAGGCCTGGGGACAGTATAATTTTTTTCTGCTTGCCAGTCTGCCCAGCCTGGAGATGAAGAGCAATTTCTGTGTGCACCTAATCTTTGATATCAGATGCATGTAATTGGCTCTCTGTAACTCTTTTTTGATTGAGTTACGTTTACACCCAGATATTTAACTTTGCCTTTCGCCCAGCGTAAAGGAGCTAGCTCCTCCGTCCACTCTCTGATTACTGGTTCAAGCTAGACGCTCACCAATTCCAAGTTACTAAATGTATTTTGAGTTCAGATATAAGTGAATATTGTTCCACAGCCTCTAGTACCTACACAATAGATTGCACAGGGGCGCCCAGTGGTAGCAAAACATCATCTACAAATTGGTGTATTTTATGTATCATTCCACCAAACTGTATCCCCACAGTACCCTAAGGTTTTCCAACTTTAATAGATGGGGTGCCTCGGAGAGAACGAACATTTAGGGGCATGGCACAAACCTGTCTCATTCCCTGAACATTTGGAAAACAGACATTCTCCCTCCATTATCAACATCTGTGCTGTGGTGAGTAATTGTTGGCCCACATGAGTTTCTGAATAGTGGGTCCCAAACCTACCTTTTCTAGTACCAGTTTGAGAAGGGGCCAAGTTACACGATCAAATACTTTCTCAGCGTCAAATGTAAGGATAACCAAGGGCCATGCCTTTGGCACAATTTTTCAGTCAAGTGCAACACACTTCTTATGTTGTCACAGGTTCATCTATTTCTTTTGCATCCAATATGGCATTAGGAGCTCTAAACGATTGGCGAGGACCATAGCAAATATTTTCTAGTGTTTAGAAGTGAGATAGGCCAGTAAGAGGCACAACACCCATTAGGTTCATCATTTTTCTTAAAGAAGTAAATAGTATAACCATTTGCCAGCTAATGTGGATGGACTTGGCGAGTCCGTCAGGCACCGGAGCCTTATTGAGCTAAAGGTCTTTAATTCATTGCTCCACTTCTGTTACTGCGATAAGTTGCTCCAGACTTTTCCTATTCTATATTTTCCGTATTAGGAAATCTAGATCTTCAAGAAAAGCTATTGCACTTGAAAGGTCCAGCAGCGCCTCACGATATAAGCGTCCATCACGGGTGATTACTGTGCTATACAAATTGACATAACACATTATTAGTATTATTAGATATCTACCCTCCTTTTTGGCTTTTATTACTTCCCATGGCTCAAATTGCAAATTCCTATGAGATTCTAAAATTACACATTCTGCTTTTTTTCTTTGTTGATGCATGGAACTGAATTGGGAATGATTTCTGATCCGCTAAATGTATGTCTTTAGAGGCTTGGTGGGCCTCTCGTAAACAAATATATGGGGTGCTTCAGCCTTTTAACATTCCATGGTACTAACTTTATCATCCATCTAGTGTGTGTAATCTTTGTTCACCACCACTTAGAGTAGTACTATTAAGGGTAGTGTATGGTTTCCGTTTTAGTTCTCTGATAAATCTTGTTGCAGCAGTTCTGATCTGAACCACTCCCTTTCCCAATATTCCCAGGCACATAAACTGAGTAGGGAATTGAAACGCACCTGGTGTGTTTGAGGTCAAACCCACAGCCAACACTGCCACTGATCCCTGTGGCCCAATAGATGATTTTCGATTGTGCAGCCACCAATTACTATTGAAACCAGAGTGAAGTGTTAATCATCAATTAGACTGCAGATAAAACATTTCCCTCAAAGTCATACCAAACCCCGATCTCTCACATTCAGTTAACTGTTTCAGCAGTTTATGCTCTCTAAGCGCCTGCTACTTTGAATCCTTTCCTGTCTTCTCCAATTCTATTTTCAGGTGTAACTGTTTCCTTTAGTGAACTCTGAACTTCTTCTTCCATCATGCCCAAAATCTATTGCAAAGGGGAAAGCCCAGCTATATTTTATTTGTGTTTGAGTCCTCTTGTCATGTCTTGTAGTGGCCTCCTTTTGTTTAGTGTTCTTTGTACTGGTATTGAAAGAGTTGTATTTGATTATCGTGAAAGTCACTACAATCCAATCATCTTGCTTGAGTCAGAATCTTAACTTTTAAGATTGACAAGGCTAGCTTAGTCAATATGCCTCTTGGATGTGGTCCTGGCAAAGTTCTCAGTGCTCCTGATCTGTATGCTCTGGCAATGTTAATTGTATAGTGTTCTTTTTCTTGGAGTCAGACAGTGCCGGTTGGCACCCAGCATTTTGTGTGCCGAGACTAAAGAGTCAATTGTGTGTGCAGTCGATAAGTATCTCCACTGGAGTTGGAGTATCGGGGCTAAAGTGCTGAAGTAACCTGTGTTGAGAAACGTTAGTTTGTAAACATGATGTTTTTAGTTTAGGTTTCTGATGCAAACTACTTTCTCTCACCTGGTTAGTTATTGTCTTAATCATGTCTTTGAAACGCCTGCCTTTGGTTTTATTTTTTGTTAAGTTTTTGTCTTCCCACGCCTAATCTTTTTGTATGCATTGTTCACCAATAAAACTGGGAAAACGATTCTGTGCATCAAGTTATGAAACAGTTGATCTGGATCCCCTATGCCTTTTTTAAATGCTACTTTTATTTTCTATTTTTATCATTGTTTTTAGATGTTCTGTTTCCTTTAAGTTTGTAATGATTCTAATGTGATGATCTTCTAATGAACCTACATGTATATTTTATAATTATGTTTGTAACTTTTATTGCCTTGGTATCGAATAAAGTGTTTACTGAGTCTTCTTTTTCTTTGAGAACATGCCAAAATAACTCGGTTAAAAAATTTGCTGTATCCACTCTTCCTGCAGTTTCTTTCACGCTTCTTAATCCAATGTTATTTTATCACGATCAGTCTTCCAAGTCGTCAAATCATTGTGTGAGTTCTCTCAGTTCTTGAGAGACTAAAGCATTAGTTCATTACATTTCTTCCACCGTCGTACCCATTCATTAATCTAAAGACCGCCTCATTGGAATGTACCCTGTCACTAATCGCTTTTATGTCTTTAGCAGTGACATTCATTGTGGATTCCATTTCTCCCACCCTTTTATTTTTTTACTTGTTTTTATTTTGGGATACACATAGCAGTAGTATACAGTACAAGCATATACATCATATATACAGTACATAATTGTAGTTGCAAACGTGTGGCAAGTGCTTGCCAGAGCATGTATTACAGTCAAAATGATAATAGCTGCACATCACTATTTTTAGGTAAATAAGTAACAGCGATACAGTTATCAATAAACACATAACCATTAAAAAGAGGAAAGAGAAAACTGGGCAGCAGTTGGCAGGGCAGGACTTCTCATATATGTTTTAACAACAGGGACCAATCTGATTTTACAGCTATATCCATCCCAACCCCCCCATTGATGGATCTTTAGTGTATTTGGTAGTGAAATACCGAGGCCTTGCCCCTATATATCTCCTGCAGTGTGTAGCTGGGTGGCATCCTAGGTCGTAGGGGCAACCTGCTCACCATCAAAGTACGCCCACAGATCTCCTCTCCCTGCAATAACCAATTAGGTTCTCTTGTTACCCAAAAAAAACGAAAACTCCCATGTCAGTTGGCATTATCCGGGCTGTTAGGGGTTCCCGCCCACACCCCGTTCGTGTGCCAGGGGTCCGAGTCTGTGAGTGGGTGTCAGCTCCTACAGCCGTCTGCCTGAGAGTCCGCAGCTTCTCCAGCAATAATCCCCATGTCTCCAAATCTTGTTCAGCATTCTCGTCTGTGCGGACTATACGCAGACGTCGCTCTTCGACCACCCCCATCTACACATCTGCTGTCCATCTGAGCAGTCTAGGGGGAAGCGGGCTGCGTCCAGTGTATCCCAAGCACCAGTCCCAAGCTTGCAAATTTACATTGCATTCTGGTATTCACCTTAGGGGTCATTAGGACCCCTAGAAGACGGTGCTTAATCGTTTCCCGATCTGAAGGCCTGTCGCCTCTCGAAGTGTCTCCAACACTTCTGACCAGTAGGGCCGAAGCCGAGGACAATCCCACGCCATGTGGGTGAATGCAACTGGTTCAGCCCCACAGCGGGGACATTCTGGGGAGCACGTCGCATTGAAGTGTGCTAATCTGAGGGGGGTCATGTATGTGTGGTGTAGGTAATGAAATTGTATAAGTTTGAAACAAACGTTGATGGCTACTTCCCAGACCTGTGTGAACGCTCTTTTCCATTCACTGTCTGTGAGGGGCATCGGTAGGTCTGTTGACAATCTATCCCGAACGTGGGATTCCATTTCCCTTTTTAACCTGTTTTAGTTCATCTGTAAAAGTTTGGTTCAGTGTTATTTTGTAGATCTGTGAGGCTGATCATCAAGCTCTCTTTTGAGTGGGACTGGATTTTGTGTTTTTGACACCTTTATCATCACTTTGTTGGAGCTCGGGCATCTCAGTGATTTTGTTACTCTTTTTATACACCTCTTATTCCAACATAAACAAAGGTTGTGTTAGTTAGCTCGTGTCAGACTTCATGGAGACAAAACTGCAAAAAAAAAAAAAAAGCAGAGCACTAATATGAGCCTTGTGTGAATTACATCAACTAGCTATAAAATATGTCTCCTAGCCTGTTGAAAAGAAGTCTTACTAAAGTGTGGAGTACTTTATCTGGGATATACACTCCACCAACTCCTATTCAGTAGAGGTTCCTCTGATCTCTTGTTATGATTCTCTGCAGCACAGTTAGTAGGTCGCTCTGCTGTCATCCGCACGATCATTCTCTTCCATGATTAATAGGGTCCGAGACTATTATGTGGTCAGGATGAAATGAGATGAGTGCAACTCCACATAATCACTGGCAGTCATGCATGACGTTCTCAAGTATTTTCAGATCTACTGTCGGCACATTTTAAAATTACTTCTTAGAAATAGCTAGAAAAGCTGCCAATATGTCAACAAAGAAAAGGGCAGGCCTCATCCCACTCTATGTAATTCAAAGAAGTGCCTTTATGTAGCCTCTTTTGTATTCTTTGTGCTGTCAAACATTGTTATTTAAAGTCGTTTTGCTCCATCAGTGCAGAAGGCATATCGCAAAACCCTTTTGCCAGTCAGGGTACAAATTTTCCCAGCAGCACTCCTCCACCATTACAGACCAGTAGGAGAGACCACATTAGATTATGCCACTGCAATCACATTAGTCCCACTGTTTCATAAGGATGTTCCAGAATTCTAGGCCCAATATGGCTGGTGCTGTCATCTGTCAGTGTGAGCTCTCGCCCGGTGCCTTCCTCCTTCACGACTGTTCCTTCTGCCTTTTCATTAAAAATTCCATTACCCCATTGTTTATTCAACGTACATATGTGCAAGTTGAGCTCAATGGTTACTTGCAGCGTAATTTTGGGCATATTAAGGGGTATATGGCAGGAGCTTACTGCCGGCAGACCACACTGATCCAGTATCGGTCTCTCATGTGAGAAGTTGGCCTGGTATATGCTGTCCACTAGTTATAGTGGGCACCTTGCACCAGTCCAAACAACCTTTATTGATGATAGGTTTAAAGACAACCTTTATTGAAAGCTATCCTAGTGGTAGCTATGGAGAGCAGCCTTCAGGCTAAGTCTTGAAGGAGTGTAAAGCTGTTTGTTTTACCAGTCTATAATCTCTTGAATGGCTAAATGAAAGGAGACCACACCAGGGGGGGGGGGTGTGTGTGTGTGTGTGTGTCTGTGTGTGTCTGTGTGTGTGTCTGTGTGTGTGTGTCTGTGTCTGTCTGTGTCTGTCTGTCTGTCTGTGTCTGTCTGTCTGTGTGTGTGTGTCTGTGTGTGTGTGTGTGTGTGTGTGTGTGTGTGTGTGTGTGTGTGTGTGTGTGTCTGTCTGTGTGTGTCTGTCTGTCTGTCTGTCTGTCTGTCTCCACATGAACTCCTTCTCGCTTGGCCAATCTCCTAAGGCACCAGAAAAGAGCGCGGACCACCGTGGTTCGTCAACTGCAATTTTAATCAAACTCCCCAAGAAGTGCAGCAGCCATGACGCGTTTCGTCCCTCACAGGGGACTTGATCACATGACGCACTATTGGCCATGACAGTTCAACTAAATACTTTTTCCCCGTTTAGTGATTAACATCTTAAAGTGACAGTGCAATTTGAACAACGATACAGGCAAATTAATTAAGTATTGGATTTGCTGACAATCGTATTAGAGCATAGTTGTCTACATTTACCATCATACAATTGCATGTATGATGTAAACTTTTAACTACATAAATTATTTCTGCATAAATGCAAGTTTTATAAAAGCTAAAAGTTGTTTAAGAAACATATTTAAATACACAATTAGTACATCTATATAAATATATACATAAAAAATATACATATGAAAATATATATATGCCCATAAATATCCACTGCATTTGCAGAAATAAACAGATAAATCTGTTTTTTGATGTAATTTAATCCTCGTTTTAATGCCTGACAACTTCCTAAAGCCGCCGTATGTAAGCTAAAAATAGTTACAAATGCCCCTGATTGATTACATCCGATTGCAATATTCTTCCTATTTACAATGTTATTTGCCTGTACGCTCTTGTTCCACCCAAAAGAAAAGAAAAAATTAAATTTTTTTTTTTTTTTTTTATGTGAAAAAAGTGATAAATGCTAACTGTGCTTAAAAACCGAATAAAATATCTTTTTGCATATAAGAAAATATTCCTATATAGAGTCCTTGTGAGCGGTTAGGCTACATATTAGTGTATTTGTTGAAAAACTGTTTATAATTCTGTTTTATATTTTTTATTTATCTTTTATTTATTATTATTATTAATTCGTTTTTGTAAATTGTTTTTTATAAAAGGAGAAGAAAAAGAGAAGGAAAAGGAGCCAATTAAATACATCATTGAAGCTCTATGACTATATAAACATATGCCTAAAATGTAATAAATATATAAATGTATAAATATATAGATATATAGATATAAACCTGGTTGGCGTTTCCATAAAAAAGTTATATTACATAGAATCAAAATATTGTGATGTCCATTGATGGTGCAAAATTTAAAATCATTAAATCGCTCATGTTACAACATTAGTAAAGGCCAGACACCAAGTGTTTAAATCTGAAGACTGGCATGCAATTCCTCAGTGGCGTTTAACCCTCTGGGGTGTTTTGTATCGAGATTAAGAATATAATACATCTCCAATTTCCGGAGTGCTTTCTCACGATCCCCACCCCTTTTGTTCATGGGAATGGAATCTATTAGATAATATTGTAGTTCCTTGGGGTTGCCGTCATGTTTCTCATTGAAGTGGCGAGCCACTGGATATGACAAATCATTATTCCTGATTGCTCGTATGTGCTGAAGTACCCTTTTGTGTCCTTGCAGGATAGTACTGCCAACATATTTCAATTTACAAGGGCACTCCAGCACATACACTACAAATTCAGTTTTACAATTTAACACCTTGTCTATAGGTATTTCTTTTTCGCCGAATGGGGTCTTATATTTAGTCATGGATATGCCATGTTGGCAAGCTTTACATGTTTTGCACCTATGAAAGCCCAACCGTTGTGATAGCCAAGTGCTTTTAATTGGAGGGCCGCATGGGTCATTTTTGACCAGGATGTCTTTCATTGATTTGCCCCTGCGGTATGTTATTGCGGGTTGTTTAGGGACCGTAGAGCCAATGACTGGGTCCTGTCTGACCAAATGCCAGTTTTTCCTAATTATTTTTCGCACAGCACCCTCTTGTTGGTTAAATTTCAAGATGAATCTAAATTCATCTGATGTGTCAATTCTCTTTTTACTTTTAAATTTGGTTTTTAAGAGAGCTGTTCTTGTTCCCTGATTGCTTTTGGTAAGTGCATTGTCCAAACATTTCTTGCTATATCCCCTCTCCCGGAATCTCTTTATGCATTCTCCCTGAGCCTTTAGTAGGTCCTGCTCATTACTACAAATTTGCTTTAGCCGCAATAGCTCACCATAGGGTATACTTTGTATAAGGTGCCCTGGATGGGCACTGCTGGCATGCAAGATGGCATTACCGGCTGTGGGTTTTCTATGAAGCCGTGTTTCCATTTTATTATTTTCAATGTAAACTTCTATGTCCAAAAAATTAACTGATTTATCACTTATACAGGCACTGAAGTTTAAATTGAGTTGGTTTTTGTTAATTTGCGCAATAAAACTTTCTGCTTCAGTTTGTGTGCCATGCCAGACTAGAAAGAGGTCATCAATGAACCTCCACCATGTTTTTACCTTATTTGTCATGGTCACAAAATGTTCTTTCATGAGAACCAGCTCCTCCCACCAGCCCATATGCAAACATGCATAGCTGGGGGAGAAGCTGGCTCCCATGGCGACTCCTCTTGCCTGCTGAAAATAAGTATTTTGGAACAAAAAGATATTGCTAGTTAGGCAGCTCTCTATCATGTTAATTAACATGTTAGTATGTTCCATGTACTCAGTTCCCCTACGTGCAAGATAATATTGCACAGCTCTAAGACCATCTTTGTGTTTGATTGATGTATATAAGGAGGTCACATCCAAAGTAATGAGTAAATAATCATCTTCCCATTGGAAATCAAGCATTTTTATCAAAAAGTCACCAGTATCCCTGATATAAGAAGCCAATGATTGCACATAGTCCTGGAGAAAAAAGTCAAAAGTCTATATATATATAATATGTATTTATTTCTAAACACACCCTACTAGTCTCTTTATAAGGCTAGAGGCCAAAGCACATATGTTACACTTCAAATATCACAGTAAATTAGCACAATATACGATTAGCCCTAGGGGCGTACCAAACCATATATTAAGAAAGTGGTATAAGAACCATGACTTGACTAGACACAAGGCCTAGAGCCTGTAGAATCGCTGGGACCCCAAGGAACCACCCAAGGTAGTGACACAGGGGACCCACGGGGGACGTGTGCAGTGTGTGAACACAGCCGCGAGCTCCGTTAGCTTCTATGGGGAAAGTCGCAGTTAGAGTTTTAAAGTTTAGGGACACTTCGGAGTGGACTAGGAACAAACCCTTTTGGACTTGTTACCTCACCCAGGGAAGCCGGGTGCATAGGTGTCAAATGGTGTCGGGTCGCGCCGTCGTTTTCAATGGCAGCTGGCTGGAAAGTGCTGCTGCCGGGACGACGAGAAGTGTCCGAAGGGATCCAAGCCTGGATCGAAGATGTGAAGAACCTGAAAGCAGAGGGGACAGAGTCTGGGTCACTAGCCAGTGACCAGGGGCACGATAGTCGAATGCCCACCTATGTCGGGTGCTTCAAGTTCGAAGAGGTGAAGATTGTCTCTGCAGCCACGAGGACCAGGAGGCGTCGACGACGACCAGGAGCTGGATTCGAGCTGTCCTACGAAGGAAGTCGCTTGCTGCGGTGTCGGTGTCTGGATTGGACACAACAAGCCTTGGCAACAGCAACCCACGCAGGAAGAGAACAAAGGCTTCGGTGCGGACCAGCGAGGTCCGAGGGACTCCCCAAGCGAGGGAGAGTCAGGGCAGGCCTGGAGCAACCAGGGAGGCCCGTTGAAAGTAGAGTTGTCCTTCTGAGGGACCCACAAGTCGACGGACAAGGGATCGCGAAGGGACCTCGAGCGGAATCACAAAATGGCGGCCCACGGGTCACTCGGAGTGGGCAGGCCAGCAATCTTCGGTGGATTCACTGCTCGGGGTCAGGGCTACAAGTAACCCAAAGCACAGCCTCTAGGATCGACCAGAAGCTTATGCACTTGCAAATGTGCACGTTGTACAGGGGTTCCGGTTCCCCGGTACCCACGAGCGCTACAGGTCTCAGCTTTGCTGGGGACTTGGGTCAGCCTCTGGGAAGTCTGGAAACCCACCTCCTGGGTTGCAGAGTCGTCGGCGTCCGGCGGGAGCTTCGGAGATGCAGACCGGACAGATGCGTCTTTGGTGCCTGCCAAGCAGGGGAGTAACTCCTTTACTCCAAGGGAGATTCTTCAGTCATCTGGCGTTGAACAGATCGTCGAAGGTCCAGGATTCAGTTTCAGAGTTTCGTCCAGGGATATCTAAAGTCCTGTTGCCAGGGGTTCCTATCTTATACCCAAGGAAGGGGTTGGACTAACTCAGGGGAGCCACCTATCGGAGGGTTTGGAAAGAGGGGTGGCTACACCCATTTCCTTTGTCCAGTTTCGCGCCAGAGCAGGGGCTGGTAGCCCCTGCAACCGGTTTGAACTGGGCTATGCACAGGGACACCAAATGTGCCCAGAGTGCAGGACTTCAAAGCACTCTGAGAGTGCACCCACCCAGCCCCAATACACTAAAGCCTGTCTGGGAGGTGGTAACACCTCCCTGTGACAGGAAACCTATTGTCCAGGCCTCCCCTGCCGGAGTTTCGGTCGGCAGCAGGAGGCCAGACTCGTGTCTGTGGCTGCAGCATCCATTTTGTGATGCCAGGGCTCTGTTAGCTGGTACCGGGTATACCGGTGCTGTCATGTCTCTCCCTCTAGAAGGGTGGGATCATACTCCCACACCAGTTACTGGTGTGGGGGTATGATTCCAAGGTGTTTGACACCAAACACAACATGTTTCCGTGCAGCCATCCCAAAGTTAGCATTTACCGTTTGGTTATAATGCACTTAAGAGTATATGGTCAGGCTCTATCACAGACAACCCCGGAGAACAGATTCCGAAGGCTGCAGAGGGGCTCTGCTCATGCATGGGCACCCTCTCACACAAAACCAAGCACCCGGCTTTCAGGATTGATAAGGCCTGCCATAGGGGTGACTGATAGGTTTATATGTGCAGTGATAGGGTGAGATATAGTGAACCTATATCTCAGTAAGGGGTGCATGCACCACCTTACTCAGGCTGCTGTAGCAGTCCTGTGGTGTCATTTTGGAAGGCTGCCCAGGGGTGGCATAATACATGCTTCAGCCCCTGGTAGGCCTCTGGGGTACCTATGCCCTGGGTACATAGTATACCATATACTAGGGACTTATAAGGGCACCCCAGAATCCAATCTGTGGTGTACCTAAGGTACTGGGAATCAATTTAGAGAGGAAGCAGCTAGGCTGGGGTCCTGGATAGCAGGGCCCCAGCCAGACTAAAGTCGAAAATCAGTGAAACATCAGCAAAAAGTGGGGGTAACCATAAGAAGCAGATCCTACTCTCCTACACCTCACCCAAAGCTGAGCATCTTATATCACCTGTCTAGAAGCAAAAGCAGTTTTATTTATTGGTTCCTTGTTTGAAGCACTGATCAATTAACCACCTTTTGAGATCCGACCTTGCTGGGCATTTCAAACTCCACTGAACAAAAGACAGACATGCACACATTCTTTCTCAAATCCTTCGTATTGGACAGCAACCTACTACAACTTTGCCCCTTCCCTACCAACAATAAAAAAATTACAGTACATCTGAGTTTCATAAAGAATCACTGTATACAAATCTCTGACCATCTCAAATTGGATTGGTCAGGCTACTTGTTCATTTCTTTCAAAGTCCTGATCGTAACATACTCATATCATGCTAAACAGAAGACTAAAATCTAGAGGATGTGAATGTACTTATGTAGGATACATGCTTCTTTGATTTTTTTCAGATGTGCATTGTTCAGCAGCTGGGAGTGTCACAGGTCGGATGTCTGCAGGTCTAAGCAACAAATGACTATATAATTTTTGCAGTATTTTGTGAAGCCAGAAGACCTCAGTGGGTATTAAAAAAAATAAACCCTCATTTGTATTAACATTCTAGTACTTTATAAGCCAACGGTGGCAAACTGCCCTCCTATAGTTCTCCTTTGGTATCGATATAACCATAAGAATGTGTCTGGTGGCCTTCCTTCAGCCGTCACACAGTCATAATAAAAAATAAAAAAAATAGCTATCATGCCTTCGGTTCATTTATTATTTGTCTGTTTGTTGGTCACACTTGGTTATGAGCCAGTAGATAAATCTCAGTGTTTCTGAGTTTAGGTGTATGAGAGTGCCTTTAGTGGAGGAACAGATTAATAGCTCCCATCTATTTTTTTCTTTTTCTTTCTAAAACATCAGCTAATGTATACATTTATCCTACGTGTCTGACCGTGTGCGTACATTCTTTAGTTTTGTTGCAACTTACATATATATGCTTTTTACCCTCTTTGTATGATGGCTGCTGTTTGGGTGATTCCTGAATAGGAATCTTCATAGCTTCCAAACAAGCACATGTATATTAGATGTAAACGATTCTTTCAGAGTTGGGCAGCATTAGAGTTTGTTTGGTTCTTTTCAGTGTGGTTTGCAGGATATAGTGGCCTCTAATGTGTTACTGGTTCATGATACCTTGCTGTGTCTGTTCTTGCATTGCCCGTTGTTTTGCCTGTTTTCTTTCTCAATCTAATGTTTGTTCTTTTTCAGATCCGGGCCTTCCAACATGGCTTTAGCCCCAGTGACTGTTCCCGAAATGTTTACATAAAGAAAAATGGCTTCACGTTACATCGTAACCCCATTGCACAGAGCACTGATGGTGCAAGGACCAAGATTGGCTTCAGCGAAGGGCGCCACGCCTGGGAAGTTTGGTGGGAAGGGCCCTTGGGCACAGTTGCTGTGATTGGAGTCGCCACCAAACGTGCTCCTATGCAGTGTCAAGGGTATGTTGCACTGCTGGGAAGCGATGACCAGAGCTGGGGATGGAATCTGGTGGATAATAACCTGCTTCACAATGGAGAGGTGAATGGTAGCTTCCCGCAATGCAACAATGCACCAAAGTACCAGGTGAGATTCCAATACAGTGCACTAAATTTCCAGGTCTTTCACTTTGTTAATGCCCATGTCATACTGGGAAAAGGGTGGTAGCTGATTTTGCTGGAAGAATTGACTTGTATAGAACTCGCCTGTCTTCCAGATGGAGAGTCTTAAAGTAGTTTTTATTGACCACTGTTTTGTCCCATAACTCAAGTGCGCAGGAATACTGTCCAACGGGTGGTCACCATCACCTCTTGTGATCAATCTACAATTCCTGTTTTTCAGCTGACCTTTGTATGATTTTGACTGTTTAAATCTGAACTTGCATTTTTACCTGGCGCTGCTACTAATTTTTCCTACATTCAAATGAGCTTGCTATGAAATCACTCTCTTATTTTTGTAAGTTGCCGAAGTGTTTTCCACCGTTGTTGAGTCTGTCTCCATAGTTCTCTTGTATTCTTGTACAAATCGCAACTAGAATCAAATTTTATAATAATGCAAGAACATTTTTCAAATAAGTGAGTGCTACACTGGCAGAGTCAGTATCCCCTTGCCACTGAAAATAATGGACCAAGCAAGCTCACCAACAAAATTATATTATCAAAAGTGAGGGAAGTATCCAGTCCCAAAGGATCAAACTTGGTGACCACGGCTACCATATGGTTATAATCCATTCTTTACTCCTGTTTTTACTCTCCCCAGCATGTGTGGGATAAAATATGTTCTCGTTAATAAACATTTATATTTTTGTGTATTTTCAGTTTGCTAAATACCAGTGATATTCCCCTCTAATTGTTAATAGAGTGTAATACAACTATTTTTGTATCAAGACTTTAATTTATTTGACGTGTCTGTTTTTTGTTTATTGTAAACCTATCTCTCCCATATACAAGGGTGGTTTGTTATTGTAAACCTATCTCTCCCATATACAGGGTGGTTTGTTATTTTCCTTTCTTACTGCAATCCAGACCTAGATATGCTTTTTAGTTCATGTCTTATTCATTTTAGAAATTCGAGTGAATTTTGTTTTTATTTTTAAATGTCTTGTAATTTGATCTAGTACTAGAATTTGATTAGAAGTTATTTGAAAACAAACATTCCATGCATATTTTTGAACAGTGCATTTTGGCTATCGCTAAATAAAAGAAACGTTTGATTTCAGTTAACTGCATACATATTTTGTTCTCTGTCTCGCATGAAAATTGGTTTCACTGCATTACAGACCTGTGTCAATTAAGTGTCTGTTTTTGTTTTCAATGGGTCTCTGTTGTTGCAGCCATATCCCATGCAGACTGAATCCCGGGTTAAACTCGAAAATAATTATTTACCTTTTGGTAGCTCTCACCATCTCCAGTGCAGCTTCTGGAAGCTAGCCGTAGGCACCAGTATCTTTAGTCTCAATTGCCACTACAGGCCCCTGTGTGGCTGAGCTGGACCCTAATCTGACTGCTTCAGCTGGTCCTAGGGACTGGAGATACTACCAGGTATTCATGAGCCCAGACTACTCCTTTCAGGCCACGAAAAATCATAAAACTGTCACTAGACCTGCAGGTCGAGTAACTTGAGTAATCTGCTCGACCTAACTGTAATGTACTTGACCCATAAACTGGTCTCAAATTGTGTGATCATTGGCAAATATTTTATTTTTCACAGTCGCCTTTTCCTTCATTCTCACATGAGTGCTCCTTAAAATATGTGAGTTCAGTATTTTTGCTGTACAAAGCTCTTTTGTTTAAGTAGACTAAACATTTGCTCAATGTGCAATAAGAATCTAGCCCACATATAGGGTATACATGATCCCTGACTTGCCTCAGTTTACTAATAGCATTGCCATCAGGGCAGGGGCAGGAGTTTTTCTCAGTTCAAGTTTAAACACTCACTTTTAATGAATAAATTACTAACGCATGATGTGGTAGTGCACTATCATTTACAGACAGTACATTTCCAAGAAATGGCCAACTACCATGCCGCTTTACTGATAAAACTATATAGTGTATTAACAATCTTTCAAAATTGGATTTCAGAAAACATATTTATCATTTGCACATCACTAAGTAAAGTGTTAAGATTTGTTTTTCATCCTGTTTAAAGTTTTTTTTCATCACACACAAGTACAAAAAATGGGCTTTCACAACTACTGAAATATATGTTAAAATGTTTGTACAGTTGACTTATTAGCTATTTAAATGTGTTAGGAAAAATCTACAGCCTTTCATGTAACACTTCGTGCAAAGTGTCAGACAGTTCACTTTACAAAATCCTGGAACTCTGCAGTCAGAGAAGGAAAAGTAATTGTAAACTGACTTCTGACCTCTGTCTCTGAACGCAGAGCAAATGTGACAAGATAAAAACAAGATTTAAAGGCATCTTTATTGCTCCTTCACTTTCTGACTGAGCAGAACACCTGCTCTTTGTTACCTCGCCAGAACGGGCAAGTAGGTCCTAAATATAGCTCGACCTGATAAAATCTGACTTGTGGGAGAGTAGATTTTTCGAGGCCTGCCTTTGGGGTAACCAGGTAGCTAGCTCAGAGTCTAGTACTGGTGACCACAAAGACCTGATTCCTACTTGGTGCTACTATGTACCCATTACCAAGACTTTGAAAGGGCTGTCTGTTGTGCCACTTGCAACCCTGCAGGAACAGGACAGCATTTATGCACAATTCCTCCACTAGAGTCAAAGTCCTCAAGCACACTTTGGAGCTTTGGGAGAAACAGTCTTCAGAGTCAGTAATTCTAGTCCTTGGTCAGAAAGTGCCAAGCTACCATAGACCAGAATCCAGACGTCACCTCTGAAAATGTTCCAACTCAGTCTGTTAAGATGGCTGCTTTCTTAAATGTCTTAGCATCCTCCTCCTACTTGGACCCAGAGATTAAGTGTGGAAAGAGATAAAGCAAATAAAAACAGACTTGTCTGGTTCTCTCTCCCTAAGATAGGCCAATGTCGACATCATCATGGCTAGCTACACCTCCCTACTTCTCATTTATGCAGAGGAATAGTATAGGTTCATACTCCATGGGGGGGGGGGCAGCAGAATAAAAGCTGCATAAGTGGAAGGACCTCATTAAATTGCTGGAAATACCCTTAAATTAATTCTCTGTGCACATGTAATCCATAGCTGAAGTCTTAGCTCCTTAAGCTGTAGCTCAAGACCAATGTTGTTGCCCTACCCTTTGATGGAAAGCACTTGCTTGATTAATTAACGTTCAAGGTCCACAACAGTTTAGGACTTGCTCGTGTACAGTAAAAATAGCCTCTTATTGAACTGATTTGAGCTGTTGGTGTTTGTATTGGTGGCCATAACATGAGTTGATGGCATATGTGAGTACCCAGCCCTTTGGCATCTGGGAATATTGCACTGTATTCCATTGGGGCTAGGGGGTCCTGAGGACTCATCTTGGCTTGAGCCAAAGACATTTTGAAAGTCCCATGTGAACGAGTAGATTGTTATTCTAACAAAGATTGTTATTCAAACATTACTTAATCGTTTTCATGCCCACTTGCCTGAGGACAAGACACATTTAAGGAAGGAATGAATGCTTGAATTAATCCCACCTAATGGTGAACGCTTCGGCTGAACTCCAGTCCCTCATTTTTCACCCACTATGCCTTTCCAGATATTAACCTACCATACGCAAATCAGTCTTGCTGCTGTAGGAACCGTCCAGTCCGAATGGCCAAGTCTCTTCCAGACGGAAATGCAAGCAACCACAGAGAAGGCAGTGATGCAAGTGGAGCGCTGCTAAGGTCATTGTTGTCGGATACTTTATCTTATGCATCCTTAATTGATAAACTGTACAAGAAGTTCAATCCCTGTCAGCTGTCGGGCAAACTCCATCAGGAGGAAGATGGCATCCGTGGTATGCTCCATGTTTATACCTGAAGTTGATTTTACAGCGTGTGGCCCATATCAGACTACCGGGGTTATGGCCCACAATAGTCCAACAACAATATCCCAGTAGGTCAGGAATTCATATTGCATTAGATGAAAATAAACACGCAGACCTTTTTTCTAGTGCTTATCTACTCCATCTTTACTCTTGATTTCATCATTGTTGATCACAACACAAACTTTGATTGTGAGTCTGTATTTTCTTATTTATTTATTCATTGACTCATCACACTTTTGTTTCGTTCATACCCATAAAGATAATAAATTGCGTTTCAATATACTTCATTCAGCAACTCTTATGCACAGAAGAGAACATACGCCTGCTCCAAAAGACAATTAATAGTGTGCTAATCAGTTTATCCTTTCTTTTAGGCCAATTGTTTTTCAATGTGTAAATCAGTTTCTTAATTGGAACTGTTGGGACCGAAAAGTCCTCTGCATGGTTGAAGACATGTACCCCTGCCCGTTGTGCCCAACTGTACTGTAGTCTAGACTCCTAATGCTGATTTTTAATTTTTTTTCTTTTTTTACTATTTTCTGTTTGTTATAGGTGAACACAGATCATATGTGCGCGCCATGACATAGGCCTGTCTCGCTGATTATGTTCTGTTGTACAGGGAGGGGTGCCTAAAGCGCTACCCTCATAGTGGTCGAAGGCTACTGCCTACACCAGGAGTTAAGCAGCACAAGCATGGTGGTGGTACCAAACCGTGTAGTGATTAGTAGTAGTGAACAGGTTTATATTTTTACCCTGTGTCACTAGAGTGAGGCCTACCAGCTTGCTCACCTTTTTAAAAGAAAGTTCCACTCCTGTGTGCTTAACCTAGCCTTGGCCTACATCAGTTGGATGTGGAGTGCTGTGCAGCGCAGGAGTAATGACTGCGCAGGATGTATGTGTGCCTGGGAAGGGAACAGGGCTAGAGCAGTACTGTGTAGTACATGTGGGAGTGGTGCATGTGCTGTGACCATGTATGCCTGCGAGGAATACTTGACATGAATGATGCAGTGCGTGTGCAATGAAGGCATGCACCGAGTTTGTGTGTTTGCGTGAAGTACAATACCTGGGGGGTGAAGTGTTGTGCAGTGCGCATATGGTGAGTGTGTGTGCTGGCAGAGTGTGCTTGTAAAAAGCACACTCTGGTACAATACAGTAAGGCTACAGTACTGAGCAGTGTGCTAAATGCATGTGTGACTATAGTGGCACAGTGCATGGCAGTCAAGTACTGGACACTTAGTGTGCTGTGAATGTAAGTGTTCCTGCAATGGTATATTACATGAAGGACCCTGGTTTCCATTTTGGGAAGCCCAGGCTTGCCTGGTGAATACCTGAGGAGTAGAAGAACTCTGGTCATGCCTGTGTATTGTGTTGTGGGTCAACAGGCTTTGGAGTCTTGCCTGCTGTGACATGCAGCCTTTCAAGAGAAAAGGAGAAATGTACTCGTAAAAAGAAGCAGAACCCCAACATAAAATTTCAAGGACTCCAACCCTAAACCACATTTGGTGTCCGAAAGGACTATATGAAGGGGAGGTTGAGACCCCAAAATGTGTCATCATCCAAGCAGGCAGATGGGCTGTGTGAGGAGGGGAAACTCTGCAAGACGTCTGCCTGTCACCAGGACTGGGGCCAAGGCCTGCTGGTCTTCTGTTGGATGAGGGTACATCACTCGGGGAAAACCAATATCACCTGCCCTGGAGCACCAGCGCCTGCCTGTTTGCCAAGACCTGTGTACCCTGTGAGGAAGAGGAGAGCATTGGAGGGAGCGAGATCCAGTAGGGAGCCCTACAGAGAGGACTTCCTGAGCGAGGTGTGAAGAGAACGGCTGCGCACCAATCGGGTCGTTGCCCATGTCCAGAAACGGTCCAGCGACCACTGTATGCCAGGAGAGAGCTGCCGTGATCCAAGCCATGTGAGAAGCGCTGAGGGGGAAGCGCAAGGCCTGCCCCGCAGTGACCTCATATGCTAAAACGGGCCACCCTTGAACTTATTTGGGCCAGAATTGTGAGACCTATCTAGCAGGAATTACAACCCTATACGCCAGGAGGGACTGCCGCATTTAGGGTATTCGCAGCGGAAGAATCTGTGCCAGATTATGAATAACACTGCATTCCAGGAGGGGCTACCGGTACCACGGGGTCAGGTTCTCTGGACGTGGCCTGTACGAGAGGATTACTGCTGTGACCAGCGGGACAAGCCAGCCCACTGCTCCTAACTGATTCTGCAAGGACACCGCCAAAGGCGTCGCACCCTCGCTGGAGAATTCCCCACCCCCTTTTAAAGTAAGAGTGACTTACCTCATGTGGGTCGAGCAGGCACAGCTATCTTTAAACGAGTCGGCAGTGTTGCTTGGAGGAGAGAGCCTGCTGGATGCTGCTGCATGAACCTGCATGCAGCCTGTCTCCGCCAAACAGGATCGGACTCACAAAGAGGGCCCTCGCTTCACTGCTGAGCACCTCCTTACCCCCTGTTTTCCGTTTTGGTTAGATTAGAACTGAATCTATATCAACAAGGGAGGGACGAAGTGCTCAATATTTAAAGAGGTCCTACACCCATGCTCCTCCTAGAATACTGTTTGAACAACACATCGGGGTGAGTAGTTCCTCGTAAGAGGAAAAACCACAGTCTGGAGGAACAACACACACGACCGACCACCGTGATCTCGAGGGATCCGCAGGGTCACATCTTAATGCCCTCACACTCCTGTTAGGGTGTCATGCTTCATCATAAAGTCATCTATCAAGTGGAGTCTGCAAAGATTGTTTTGTCTAACAGAACTACAATAAGAGAAAAATGGAAGATAAACTGACAGATCTTAATCACCATGAACAGAAGACTAAAGAATGTACAAAGAACTATGACTGATGAAAAGAATTTAAAAAATAAAACTTGCTTAAGAAATAAATTATACTCTTATATGAGCACATCATTAAACTTATAACTGACTGCATCTGTCTACCTTAGTAGAAATTCCTATGCAAAAAACGAATTGTGCATCCAATAAGACCTAAATGAATAATCTTTTGAGAGGGTGGTTACTTCATTAAAAAGCCAATAAGGAAAGTTGTTAAAAAATGTACAAATGTTGAGATTTTTGAAAACCTCACTACATAATGAAGTACTTTCTCCAGATTCAAAAGTGTAAAATTAACTCTGAAATGCAAACAACGGACCGTTTTTATTTTAAAGGAATGCCACGAGTCACAGCCAGGGGGCAGCCACGATTGCGCTATGCCGATGGAGCAGACCTGGCCCTCCTACACTTAGAGGAGAGCCTATGTCAACGGGTACAAAGTAGACATACAGCTGGCCAGGTTGCTGTGAGGGAAGCAGGGAAGCAAATATGTTAAAGAGATAAATACACCCTCAGACAGGAACCTGGTGGAAGACGCTGAGCCTCTTTTAGTCAGATTTATACTCTGGGGAGGCATGCCTGGAATCCCAGTAATTGGCATATTTAGCTGTGGTCCAGATCTCATGATTTGCCTGGTCTCAGAGAGAAGCCTTGGAATCCTCCATACAGATTGAAGAGGTGAAGGCAGTAATAAAGGCATTGAAAATTAAAAAAGCCCCTTAGCTCGATGGGTTCATGGTCTTGTTCTACAAGACTCCCTTGAGTAGCCTGGGTCCAAAGCCAGCGACTTTCTTTAATTATTGTTCCAAAGTGAGCTTTTTACAACCACCTCGATGGGTGAAGTTATCTCAGTCATTCCTTAACCAGGCAAAGATGTAAAGAGTATATTTCTTGCCCCCCCCCCCCATTGCGTTATTAAACATTGATATGAAATTTAAAAAAAAAAATTGGCATTCGCAATAAGAATTTTCCATTCTATTAAGGACACGGAGGTGAGGATTATTCTACTCTTTCTTTATTAATCAGCAGCCAATCAGAACTGTAAATACTACATTTCCCATGAACGCCTTGGGGCAGCCAAATAAACTGTTGCCTTCCACTGGAAGAAAAAAGACACCCCCACCACTTAACAAGTGGAACGAAAAGCTTTGGACTATTTTTGCCCTTGCACAACTGGGCAACAATATGAATGATACACCCTGCGCTTTGAGGCCAAATGGAAGCCGGGTTATAAGATTTTGTTCCTGGGTCTCCGACCTCTGCTCTTTGTCCTCTATCAGCTGGAAAGAGTTGAATCTGTTTGATTGAAAACTCTGGGTTGGTGCCCTCTCTGTGGGGGGAGCATACACTTTGAAGATTCTGGACTGAGCGTACACTTTAAAAAATATGGACAAATGAGTTGGCTGACATATCTCATTCGATGTGTTGGGGTATACAAAGTAGTTCTAATGGTTGTGGGGGGATGTTTAGACATTTTTGGTTCAACATTGATTTTGCTTCATCTTGTGCTTCGCTTTTGCTGCTGTCGATATAGCACTAATATTGATTGTTGTTGTTATGGCACTACTCTTGATATTATGGAAGCACCATCATTGTTCTGCTGCTCATAAGACAAGACTCTTTTACATCAATAAAAAATTTCAATTAAAACCTATTCAAATTCCCATATTTCAGGAATTGAGAAGCTAGCCTACCAATTTAAAGGCTGTGGGGAAATACTTATCATTGCCATGAGGCTCGCTGTGTAGATAAAGGGCTGTTTACAATATGGGTTGTGCTCATTAAGACAATCCAAAGTTCCAAATTTTTGGTCTGATTACCATTTAAACCCCATTCCTCACCATAATATCTCATAAAGTGTGAAATCTGCAAGCTTGAGCAAACAGGCTTGATCCACATACAAGCTGGAATGGCATCCCTTATGAATAATGGCCAGACTGGGGGTTTTACCATTCTAGGCCATTATGCATACAGGAGATTGTGCCTGCTCATATTTTGGATGATAATTCATCAGGCGTCAGGAGTGGTCTGTTTTCTTTGTATTTGTTTGTTTCGTATTGTTTAGAGGTGTGTCTTATTGAATAACAGCCAATCAGGCTAGAATCTAGTAGTGTGTTTTGCAGAGATGAATTGTATTGGATAATGGCCATCTTGATCTGGATATCGAACTGTGTGGAGCAATATGCACTTTTCCACTTAGGTTACCATTGTCCATTTCTCTGTTTGAGGTGGCTGTTATATTTTAAGGGATCTTTGCCCATTATTTGGCTTTGTTTCATGTGTATGTGGGTATGGTAAGTTGAAGGTATTTTTTTATGGATTATTAAGATCTATATTGTTGAGAGGATATAGGTGTGTTGAGGATATAGCTGTGTTGGTGTGGGAGTTGTCTAATGTGCAATATTCATGTGAGGTATGGGTTAATTTGATATGGATTTGCTGTTCAGGTTGTAAACACATTACAAGCTGTATGACTTGGAGCCAAGATGTGCGTATGATGGTGCAAGGGGCTGTGCCAATACTGTTGGAGTAGTGTCACATGTTGGTTTAGGAAATGCTTCTTAACTGAATTTAAAGTTTGTTTGTATCAATGTAAAATGAGTGTATATTTTGGGTTGTAAAGTTATCCAGTGGTAGAACAGTATCCAGAAAAGAGAGGGTGATGCGTCTTGGTGACTGTCGCACCATTCTCCTCTGTGATGCAGTTGGTGGTTTCTCAAGGTATCAATGAGATGAGTGAATTTAAAGGGATGTATGAGAGTCTTTAGTAGAGGACCGGGGAGAAGGACCTTGTAGGCTTAAGAGGGAGGTAGGGCTGCCATGCTAATTACATCTCTGTACAGCACAATGAGTTCCTTTATTTGTTTGCCCCACCATGTAAAATCAGCCCTCCAACCTGCTGTGACAGTTACCAAGTGCACAAGAGATATGCATGAGGTGAACCGTCAGTCATCAAGGAGTAGGATGGTAAAAAGCATCTCAAGCCTTAACAAGGTAAGATGTAAATAGCGATAGACAAGTGCATGGGAAAGTCCACACCCCAAGCAGCACATTCCTACTCTACCCCTCTTAGACAAATCTGTGCAGGAGAAGAAAATTCTTCTCTGTCAAAGTGTCTGTGCCTTTTACATTTTATTTATTTATATAGCGCGACATTCATCCCGGTGGGATATCACGGCGCTGACGTAGTGGAATAGTGGTGCGTAGGGTCGGTGTAGCTATTGGACGTGGCATCAGTCTTTAGGGAATAAGTGTGTTTTGAGTTTCTTCCTGAAAGTGGTGTATTCTTTAATCAGCCTAAGTTCAACTGGAAGCTCAGTGCAGTGCTGCGAGATACGAAAAGGTGCGACCTCCTGCCCTGGACTTTTTGATCCTTATCGTTTTGGCACGTGCTTGATGATGTGACCTTGGGCATCTGGGTGGGATGTAGAATCGTATTTTATTCTGAAGAATCTTGGGGCCAGTGTGGTGGAGTGGCTTATGGGTATGCCTTAAGAGCTTAAATCGTGCTCTTTGGCGCATGGGCAGCCAGTGAAGTTGTTTTAGGCAGTCTGTCGCTGAGCTATATTTGCCCTTGTTACACACCAATTTGGCTGCTGCGTTTTGCACCACCTGTAGGCGTTTGAAGTGGTAGTCTGGCATGCCCATAAAGAGAGCATTTCCGTAGTCCAGTCTGCTAACCAGCAGGGCCTGTGTGACTGTCCTTCTGCTTTCTAGGGGGATCCAGGGAAAGAGCCTTTTTAGAAGCTTCAGTATGGCGAAGCTTTTTCCACATAGTGTTTGTACATGGTCCTGCATAGATAATTTGTCAATTATCACACCCAAGTTTTTTGCGCACTGCTTGGGTGCTGGGGCGTCTCCAAGTGAGTGGGGCCACCAGGATGCGTCCCAGATGTGGTTAGCTCCACCGAGGAGCAGAATTTCGGATTTGTCTGCGTTGAGCTTTAAGCAGTGGTCCGACATCCAGTTTGCCATTTCAGTGAGACAGCTACTAAGTTTTCTTTTCGTGTCCTCGTGCCCCAGCAGCAAGCAACATGTGAAGAGTGATGGGGTCCAAACTGGAACAACACTACTCAAATCCAGTTAGTCCCTTCAGAATCCATCTACATCCAGGATCTGCACTATTCGTACCCCATCCACCATAGATGATCAAGATAATACACAGCAAAGATCATCAAGCAAAAATTGCTCTGATCTGCACCAAAGTCCTCACAATTACCTTGACATTGGCCCTATGACCCTACCATGCTTGCGAGCTGTATGATTTTTTTAGTAAACCATGTAGGTGCATTTGTCCTGTGACAGTCCTGAAATACTGCATCTGAATCGCCAGCACAAGTTCAACCCACGCTCTGCCTCCAAGAAACCAGGCAACCCCATAGGAGTGATTCAATGGAAATAAAACCTTCCTGACCCGAAGAATTGACAGCAACACCCCAGCAGAACCACAAATATTGCAACCAAACCAGCCAGCCACCCATTGACTGATGACCCCCCCCACCCTCACCCCCCCAGGCCAATTCCACAGTATGACCATTTGCATCGTAACCCACTCCCTCCTTCAATGCCAGTAACTACAGGACCCCAGTATATTCCTGAATAAATGCAACTACAAACCAGTCGCCGCCGAGACACCATCTGCTACGCCATGGACATTCAACATATAAACACTACCAGGAAAGAACAGACACCCCCTGCTCCAACGATCTACCAGATGCCCAAATGTTTCCACCATCCAACTAATGCAATCCAATGGAAAGGAAAGCGGCCTATAGCACCACAAAACATACTAACGGGACCAACCTTGATGCCATTGTGGCCTACTAGAACAGGCCTGAAGAGGCCTATTCCACATCGAACTAACCCATTAAAAGAAAGCTGACTGACTGGATTCATTTGTTTCCTCTAGTAGGCACTATCCTGCCCTCTGGAATTCAGTCTGATTCTCGACAGGCTGATGCACAAGACATTTGGGCCGCTGGCATCCTGTGACCTAGGATGGCCTTCATTCTGACTTTTCCAGCCTTTGCACCTCAGAACTATCGTCGTCGTCGTCGTTGTTGTTGTTGCTTGGTAAGGGCAGTATAATTATCTGGACTCTCCCTTCATTTGAAAGTGCCCGGAGTTCCATGTGAGCCATTAAATCAATCTCTTGGCTATCCCTCCACGTTCTTATACCTACTGGGCTGAAGATGTCAGCACAACTTTAACATGATGTGCTCCTTGTGCTTTTATCTGCTTTGAACCGGGCATCAGAATTCATCAGACCACATATTTGTAATCTTTGAGCAGGAAATGATGCTGGCCAATCCACTTCAAAGGTCACAATCGTGCATCATCCATTACTTGTCAGCATGAAGTGTAGCCTCCATCCGGTATCCGGACTATTGGTAGCACTGGGATATTTTTTAGGCATGTGCCTGTCGGAGAGATAGACTGGTGACAACTTGGGATAAACAAGAAGTCCTCTGTTTAGCATTTTCTCTAGAAGCTTGCTCACAGAGTGATAGAAAATGTGACCACGAAGTTCTATGAAACCTCTTTGTCTAGGAACAAGCTCCTCAATGCTGCCCTTTCCTGTGCCATTTGCAGTGGGATATACCTGCCAGTTGTGTAGTAAAGGGCCACTATAGAAGAATAAAATGAAGTTACCTTTATGGTGACTCCCTTTAATCCTATTCTGTAGGCAGGTTCCCATTATTAATTCCATTCTGCTAATGCTTCGGCCGTCTGATTTACCTAACATACCTATCGTTATGAGGACTGGCCATTGACCTTAATGAAGTGTGTATTTCATATTCTAACTCCACGCGTGCTTTGATAGTAGGCTAGGTTATAAAGTGTACTGAGGCAAATATAACTGCACTTTTAGGTTTTTTGATACTCACTTGCAAGTACTTAAACACACTACTGGGACCGGTCCTCCTAATGCACCAGTCCTCGCAAAGATGCTGTTTGTCTGCTTCTGTCAGGGTTTACCCACGCTATGAGTACTGATCCAGTCTTCACAGCCTGGGACGGACGGACGGACACAGACAGACAGACACACACACACACACACACACCCGTATTAGGAGGACTGGCCATTGACCATAATGAAGTGTGTAATTACTATTCTACCTCCACATGCGCTTCGATAGTAGGGTAGGTTATAAAGCGGGCCGAGGCAAATATGGCAGTGCTTTTATTTTATCTTTATACACTCCTCGAAAGTACCTAAACACACTACGGGGACGGGTCGCAAGACTGGTCCTCAACCTGCCAAGACACTGCCACATCTCCCAGCACCTGCGCACACTCCACTGGCTCCCCATCGAGGCTAGAGTCACCTTCAAGATGCTCACCCACGCGCACAAGGCCCTCCACGACACCGGACCAGCATACCTGAACAGCCGACTCAAATTCCACGCACCCCAAAGGACCCTACGATCAGCCCAGCTCTCCTACGCCGTGGTCCCCCGCACCAGAAAGACCAGATCGGGAGGCCTCTCCTTCCTTGCGGCCAGAGCCTGGAACGCCCTTCCGCTCCACCTCAGACAGACAACATCGCTTCCCATCTTTGCAAGAAACCTCAAAACCTGGCTCTTCGACAGATCCCCCTCCTTGATGGACTGGAACCTGCACCCCACCCCCACCGCCTTGAGACCCTTACGGGTGAGTAGTTTCGCTTAACAAACGCCTGATTGATTGATTGGGTCCTCACAACGCACCGGTCCTCACAAAGATAGTTTGTCTGGTTCTGACATGGTTAACCCATGCTATGAGGACCGAGCATGTCCTCACAGTGCGTGTTATACATGCCCACACATGTAAGCACACATGCCAGACATGTTGTTTCCAGTACTGACCCGTAACTCAGTTTACTGGTCCTGCCACAAATTATGGCAGACTATCCCCATAAAGGTAATATTCTCCTTTTTAATAAGAGTAGATATTTGGCAAATTGTTCTTTTGATGGATGTTTCAGATTGCTATCATCCTGTCAACCAGAATCTGGAAGTGTTCAAAGTGGGTTTATTTGTCACCGCTGCCAACACCTTTTTAGTGCACTCTACTCTTAGGTGTCTATCCTTGAGGTAAATTTGTCTTCAGTGTGTCTTAGTAGGAGCCCATAGTACCCTAACTTCTCCTTCTTGGAAGTCCAAAAGCCTACCTGCCTTCCACATTCAGAAATATGTCCATACTTCTCACTGTACACCAAACCCTTCCCCTGGTCCATGAACTGAAAAGACTGCTGTAGACCACATTTTCTGAAAGATTGACTGTAATGATCTTGGTTACTAATTTGCCTCTCCCTATTTTCCAGACTACAGTAGCCATGCCTTGTATTGAGACCATCTTTTTAAGTAATCAGGCATTATTCCCCCTTTTCCCCACGTATACCTTTCTGGTCAAAATACTCATGAATCTAATGACTACAAATGTTCCCTTGCATAGTAATTGCTAATTTTATGGGACATGAAATCGCGTTCAAGATCTGTCACAATTTGCCATTGTTAAGTTTGCTGCTTTTGCTTTGACAATGATGGGATTACCCTCCTAATGCTTTAACATACCCACCACACCACTAATAGCTAGGAAGTCATTTACTGTTTTATTCTATGTCTTATTTTAATGCTAATGATTTTGATTGCAATGCAGGGTTCATCCCCCATCAGCACTTTCTGAACTTTTTTTTCTAGCTGTATGTCATTTAAATTAGTACCTTAACTTCATCACAGTGCATATTGTGCAAGTTTATAACTGAATAATTTACTTTCATGCATGTAAACTACATAAATGCATTATAGTTTTGTTCAACTTTACAATTTACTTATGTACTACCTGATGTATTCCTTTTGTCCATGTTTCATTCTTTCCCCAGATAGGTGAACGAATAAGGGTTATCTTGGACATGGATGACAAGACCTTGGCCTTCGAGCGTGGCTATGAGTTCCTGGGTGTAGCTTTTCGTGGATTGCCAAAGACCTGTTTGTACCCAGCAGTATCTGCTGTTTATGGCAACACTGAAGTGACTTTGGTCTACTTGGGAAAGCCCTTAGATGGATGACCATATCTTCTGCCAACCTTGTTGGAGCTGTGGACTTTTCAGATCCGAAGATCTGCAAGAATGGGAACCATGTGTCTCATCGGCAGGAGCATGCCAAGGCAAATTCTGAAAAAGAAAGAGGCTTCCATCACAAACAGTCGCTATGTGGCATTTCTCCTGTCCTAAAGGCTTGCATTATCTAACCTGCTGGGTAATGACAGTAGTCGTTGGAATAGCCCCTCTGAACGTGCATGGTGTGAAAAGGTTTACATTTATTTTAATTGCAAAACCTCTCTCTGCACCAGTCATATGCTGTTGAGCAAAGGTATTTTTCTACCCACTGCAAAGCACGAGATCATCCAAAGAAGCAGATGGGAGCAAGGTTAATGTGCTCGGTTCAGTGTGTCTCAGGAGTGTGTAATACTGGGAGAATTATTTAATGTTTTTAAAGCACTGCCTAGCATAGTCTCTGCAGACGTAGCAGGTGGGGTGCATTATAATAATTGTGCAGCTATTTTTATCTGTATTTTAAAACTGTGTATATGACCCACATCTTTTAAGTGTAAAACTGAATGGTATGTTGTTCCGTATCTTTGTATAATTACTTAAAACACTACAAGTATATTGAAACAGTCTAGGTATGTCAGACAATGTTTGAAGATCCTACTGCTTTAATTGAGTAAATCTGGGAAATGTTGATATAGGATTCTTTGGACTCTGTCTGCTTCCAGAAACCAGTACAATGTTACTGTGTGGAATGAATGTGTGGCTTTCACAGTCTCATTCTACTAACCTCTGTCGCGCCAAGGTCCTTGTTACATACATCAGGGTTGTTCCTTGTTTTCTTCAAAACAAGGAGAAGTTAGTGGGGGAGGCAGGGGGAGAATAGGTAGGAAAGGGAGAGAGATGAGGGACATTCTATCTTCTAGGAATTGAGCTTATTCCAATCAAATGTTTGGCACCCCTGTGAATGAGAAGTCCGAGGGCCACTAAAAGCTCCAGGGATCAGTTAATCCTTGCACAGCGAATGTTGAGTGTGAATAGAGCAAAGGATGTTGAGGTTTGGCCCAGTTAGTGTTTCAGCTCGAGATTACAGATTACAATTTGATCTGTGTCCTTAGTAATCAAAATAAATTGCTATTTGGTTTGTTCAGTGGCTTCTGGAGTGAGCCAGTTTTTTTTGTCTGTACCAAACAGATGGTTGGAATTTTATAAGAGACCACCTGATTAATCAACAGAACTGTTGACCCTTCATAGTTTTAGATGCCAATCTTTTGATGGATTTAAACTCTGCTCAATGATCCTTCTTCAGTTAATAAATCTTAGTGAACACCATGAAGCAGCTTGCACTGTATGTTTGACTTAAGTTTGCTCTTTGTTCTTTCTATCTATATTTTCATAAGCACTAACTCAAAGATTTTTTAGTCGATAGACTTCACCTAGGTCCAGAAATGGTGCTCTTGGCCTGAAGTAGCGAATTGTTCCTCCACCTATTAGTAAGGTTCTTTTGTAGTGCTGTGTAGAGACCAATCTTCAGACCATTTCACATAAGGCTCCTTTGTCAGATGTTAAATGTCAAACACTCACTGCTCCTAATTTAAACTTACATTTTTATATTTAAGTCCATGTTCTTTAGATCTAGGGTGCATCATTAGAAGGAGGTGACTTTTATTGGACTTGTAAGATTTACTTTTTAAAGTATTTGTTCTAAGGAGTGGAGAAGTGGAGATATAAATTTACTGCACAGACAGATTCCAAGCACTGAAAATAGGAAAATAGGTTGATTCAGTTAGTGGCAGATAAAAGGGAAATGTTTTGCAATC
Organism: Calotriton arnoldi; assembly: GCA_963921515.1. Lineage (NCBI taxonomy): Eukaryota > Metazoa > Chordata > Amphibia > Caudata > Salamandridae > Calotriton > Calotriton arnoldi. The sequence continues at coordinate 243,817 of CAWUFW010004415.1, read as the reverse complement.
TTATCAGTTCATATTTAGGCTGGAACTGGGCCTTTTCCCCCACTTTAATATGAGAAATGATTTGGGTGCTATTGAGATAATAGACCTATTTAGAGTACCAGGTCAGCTGTTAACTTATTTTATTTTGTGTTATGTGCAGCGTGAGCATGTTCAGTGTTTTAAAGATGCAATGCACAGTCTATATCAGTCAGGGTAAGATGCTCTTGCAGGTAGTGGAGAAAGTGGTTCAGCGGTTTGTGAAATTTAAAGAGAAGAATTCGAAAGTCTGGTAGAGAGGTGGAGCTTGGCAGTCTGGTTTAAGAGAGGTAATCTATTGGTCTTAAGGTTTAAAACATGCAGTACAAATCAGTGTTACGTATTGTAATGTTTTCACCTATGTAACTATTTTATTGTCGGGGAGAGAGTCAAGGGGAGATGTAATATAATTTTGGGGACTACAGTGGCTTTCCTTTCGTAAAAATGGATAATAAAAATTGGTTCCTATTGTACTAATGTCAAGAATTGTTACAAAATCACCAAGATGTGTTTTCTCTGGAGATTGGGTGAAAAATACGCTTTAAAAGTTAAAAGAATGTTCTGATCATTTAGCATAAGATGAAACAGATGAATGTTCACATCAACTCACCATTGTTGTGACTCAATATCTGCCTGTGTTATGAAGACAGTCCTATAAAGGGATCCTCCTTGTTTGCGTTCTCTATGGTTGTGTTTGGAAGCAGTCATATTAGTAGAGCAATTATGGAAGTAACATTGAGCCTAACTTAATATGATCTTCTTTATATTGATTTTTCTGCTGAGATGCCTTGGGGGGGGGGGGGAACACACCTAGATGAGTGTGTTTTTGAGTAGTGATTATAGAAGTAAGTGTATTTGTATATTCTTCTTTGAACATCTTGTGTCTCAGACATGGTTCTTAAAACTGATTGACTTGTGGAGACAACCTGCAAGCATTGCCTCTGCTATGATTAGCAATGTTTATAGAAAGCCTGATACCTCGGTACTAGATGGAAGGAGTGAACTAATTTTACATAAAACTTGCTAGACGATATAATGCATTTCACAAATAGAAAGGTTGCACCATCCTTGAAATGTTATTCGCAAAGGAAAACAATGGTGTGTATATGCATATTTTAATGAAAGTGGTGCATGGGAAACAGATGAATAGTAGCCAACTTACAGATGAAAGAGTATGGAGGGAGCAATCCAACCAGTGATAAATAATGATACAGGGCAAAATGGGAGTCGCTCATAAGAATTTGGCAGTGCTACTGACAGCTGCAAGAATACAGCAGAAGAGCCATGGTTGTACCCCATAAAGACAGGCAAGTATGGTCTTAAGAAATTAATGTGGAAAAATATGGAAGTATGAAAAATTGTGGAACCATAGAGTTGTAGGCTTCAAGACTGCATGGATTCACCAAAGGGTGTCCAGCCAGATTAATACACTTTTTTTCTTCTCTTGGATGGAGGGCATCTCCATGGATTTTAGAACTACCCTGGACACTGTTCAACAATGAATACGAAATATCAGGCCATGTTGCTTCGGTGAGCGTCACTGTCTGGTAAATGGTTCAGTGCGTCTGATCTAGGAAAAAGTGTGCCTGCAAAGTTAACTCTTGGTATAAAGGGTGATTTAGTAAAGTACTATGATGGCATGCATTGCCTTCAACATTTCAAAGGGACTGCCACAAAGTTCTGGCTCTGCAGATGACACTGAGATATGTAATCAATATGATAACATTGGGGGAGGGGGGTGGTGTTGATTGATTTATGATAGGAATTCAAGTGGTAGGTTGGAGTTTGCACAAGGAATTAATCCTGTGGGGTTCAAAGTTGTGCATTGTGGGAAGACAGTCTTGGAGAAAGTCCAAATAGAGACAGGAAATCTTTGGGTAATGAAATGCAATGATTTAAGTGATTGCAACCAGTGTGATAAAGCAGGTCAGCGACGAGGGAAGGCTGGGGGCCCATAATAAGATGTGGAACCAGCAGAAAAGCTCTTTTTTTTTTTTTTTTTTTTTTTTTTTTGTACCTTATTTTCCAAGTAAAATATAAATAAGTGCTCATCCCTATAAAGCAACACATGGTTACCTTAAAATGGGTAACAAAATGATTTTATTTTCAAGATTTCATGACCAACTTATCAAGTCATCAGACTCTTTAAGAAGCATTTTGAGATCCTCGTGAGATGATATAAAAAGATTGCTTATATCTGCGTTATTCCTTGCATGTGATTTGTAGGTGAGGCACTGTTTAAAGTTGCACTACAGAGTAGATGTGTACTCCTGCACCTATTGAGGTTTAGTAATAAAAACACAGTGTAGTCCTCTGTTTTGATAGTATTTCAAAAATGTTTATGTATTGGGATTAAAGTATTGCTTGGGCAATCGTCATTCCCCCTGTTTTTGTATATTATGACCTTCCACGGGATAGCTATCTGTAAAATATAGGAGTATGGTGTGTGAGGGAGGAAAGAAGATATATTACATGAGACACTTATGGTCTATTAAGGCCTTTCATCAGATAGCTGTCTGTAACGTATGAGTTGCGAGCCTTCTCTTTAAACCCCATTTGGGCTCTAGTGAAGACAGACTTGCCAGATCTGTGCCTCCAAAATTCCTGTAGGTTGGGAGCAGTGTCTGCTACATTTATAACTCCTTATGTCTCCGTCACATGCTAGAAAGAAAGTATAGGCTTTGGAAGATCCAGTAATGTACCACTTTTATCTCACAAATATTTTTATGACTTTGGTAGGAGTGGTCACAGAGCTAAATGGTGTTTCTTTTAGGATCGGGGTGTATTGCATGTCATGCCAATGCATCTGACAGGACAGCAAAGCAGGTACTCAGTCAAATTTTTGCCAGTACATTTCAAAAACTGATAACTGACTGTCCTGCTACGTCTTCTCGATGGTGGGGAATGGTTAGCCTTCTGTCAAACCTGTGCCTGTAAGTGGACAATGGGCCAGAGTGATTCCATAAATCCTTTCTTCACATAGCTAGTGAAGGGTCATGCCAGAGCAGTGCTGCTGAGAGGCTGGTGGGATTCCGGGCACAGCCAATAATGTTAGGTTGGGGCCTCTTGAAGTCCTGAATGTTTGAGATGTAGTCAGTAACAAATCTAATATAGCTGCAGATATGCTTTCTATTCCCATTGTTTTGTATAGGGAGGAAGCCATGGCTCACAAGAGGTGAAGCCTCAAGTGGGTTGCGCTCTTGGCAATGATAATAAATAGCACGTTACTCTCTGCTTGTTTGTTTCTATAATGTTTTACACACCAAATATGATGTGTTCCTAATACTATAAGCAGCAAGAATTAGGCACATGGCCTGGTCTCTGGTCAGCCCTGGCATCTGACCACTCCGTGAGCAGTAGAGGTTGATGGGGGAGGGGGATATGCCTGGACTCTGGGCTGGGCAGAACATGCACCCCACCCTCCACTGGTGACAGAGCGCTTGCCTGTGCACAGGCGGTGTGGGATGCAGAAGCTGGCCTTCTCCCAGGCCCTGTGCCTGGCCTCCATGCAGGCCCTGCGTCCCTTCCTTAGTGGACGTCCATCCCCTGCTGTGTGCAGTGGTGGTATGGGCCTGTGCTCCACCCTCTGCAGGCATTCAGGGCTGCTGTGCAAGGTTGTTGCTGTGGGCCTCGGTCAGGCCGTACACCACACCCTCCACTGCACACAGCCATCGGCCATGTGCAGCAGGGATGGGATAGAGATGCTTATCGGTCAGGCCTTGGGCAAGCTTTAATGACCTATCCCTGCATCCCAGAACGGAACCACAGTACAAAGGGTGTCTTGCTTCAGAGCTGCTGGGAATCCACAGAGCTAGTGAACAAATCTGATTTCCCCCCCCTCATATTACTACAATAGGGGCCTCTATTGACACACACACACACACACACACACACACACACACACACACACACACACACTCTCACTCACACACTCTCACTCACACACTCTCACACACACACTCTCTCACACACACACTCTCACACACACACTCTCACACACACACTCTCACACACACACTCTCACACACACTCTCACACACACTCTCACACACACTCTCACACACACTCTCACACACTCTCTCCCCCTCTCGCACCCTAAAGTGCCTCTTTTCTTAAATTTTATTTTAAATGTAATCGTTCCGGACGTGAGAACAGAATCCCTGGATTCTACAAAGGCGGCTGCAACATTTTCACCCGATGTCATTGCCAGCCGATCAGGTCGTCCTCGACACTGGTTCTGTGTCACTGAAACGGCTGATGGGAGGAAAAACCTCCTTTGGTCAATCTTAGTATTTGCTGGGGGTTGCAGTTTGGGTTTCGCTGATCTGTACAAATTAACTGTCCTGATATCTCTAAAATTGAACCTCTTGATGCCCAACCTAAGTTTTCTATTATAAACACTAAGTTCTTAACTGCTTAACAGATTTAGACCAAACCAAGAAAAGCATATTCTTGGAGTAAAGTTCTAACTTCTTGCCAAGTTTGGTGCAATCCCATTAAACTTTTTTTTTTTTTTTTTAAATCAAAGAATCCTACCGGGAATTTTGTCTTTTTTTTGGCCCCCGCTTGACAGATGTGCACAAAACTTGCTATGATGGACCCAAACTGGATGACTTTTTTTTTTTAATTTCATGAAGATTCGTCGAACGATGTCAATGTTATTAAAACACCCTTACCTATGTAAACGGACCTAACCATATCACCACCATTAATAAAAACACACACACACACTCTCACACTCACTCTCTCTTACACTCTACCTCCCTCCCCCCCTTTTTCGATGTGATCCATCAAGAGGGGACGAGAAAAAGTATTTTGGTGTAAATCTGTTCTGTACTTTTAGAGTTATTAAAGTAAAAAGATTTAGGTATATCTAGAGACGTGGATTCACAGACCCACGGGGGGATAAAATGGCTGAACCGCCTCATCTGAGGTAAAGAAGGCTCTTATTCCGTTGACAAAAGGTCAAATATTATTTAATTTTGGGATGTGCAGCCATTTGACTGACACCTACGGATCAGTGCCTCATGATTCCTTTGACTGAGGTTGCTACGAGGAGCTTTGAACGGACGAAGAGGCACAGCTCTTTGAAATACAATTGACAGCCCATTCAGGGCGGTATTTGGGTAGGAGTGTTCGAGTATTGCCACTGGCGTGATGACGCAACATTGGATACTTGACGTTTTCTACCTATTCAAGGTGAAATTAATTATTGGTGCATTGTGGTCTGTATAAACTGTGATTTTAAGAAAACACGGGCATTTTCCATTGGGAGTCAATATGAAAAGTATCAAGTAGACATGGCTACCAAAAAACAGTATTAGAACACAGACGGCACACTCCCTTCTCTCGTCACATTTTAAATCCTCCAATAGGAACCATTTACATGACCTTTAAAATCAGAATGATGATGCCGACTTTGTTTTACGAACAGCATTGATAAAGGCATTTTTTGCTGAAACACGTTTGCTCTGAATAAAAAGGAAATTCTTGACCCAGTTAGTGCTCCAAACTGCTTTATTAAATGGATACACACACATATAAATATATATAAAACCTACTGGCAGTTGCTAATAACTTTAGGGCAATCTGTCAAGCGGAGGCTGAGAAAAAGGGGGGAGGGGCTTAAAACGCATTTTCCCCATGCAAATTCCTATAGTTATTTTAGAAACCACTGCAGCCGGAACCGCTGAACAGAATTACACCACATTTGGCAGAAAGCTAGATCTTTGTCCAGAAAGAGTGCTTTTTGTAATCTGGTGTAAATCTGCTCAGTAGTTTTGGAGTTATTAAACTAAAAAGATTTATGTATATCTAGGGAAGTGGATCCACGCGCCAGCAGCAATGCTGTGATCAACTCTCATATCCGCCCAGATCCTCATGGATTCAGGTGGATCCACAGATCCGGACAACATTTTTTAAAAAAGCACCCACTCACTTATCCACTTACACACCCAGTCACACACCTATACAGCCACTCATACCCACAAAAACCACTCATACCCACAAAAACCACTCACACCCACAAAAACCACTCACACACCCACTCATGCACCCATACAGCTACTCTCACAGCCACTCGCAGACCCACAAATCCTCTCAAACACCTACTCACAGCCACTCAAATAGCCACTCCCACACAGTCACTCACACACCGGCAGTGATACACTTATAGATATTGCAATAGCATATGTTTGTAGTAAATGTGTTGTTTTAGTATTGAAAGTGCAAATTATTTTTTGGGGGGGTATTTGGGTATGGCTCTGATGCCAGTTGAATTATTTTCAGCATGTCAAATTTCATGCAGATCCATTGTGGGAGAAAGGGCCAAAGTGTGAAGGTCAAAAAGAGTGCTTCCCGTTTTAACTCCTCTAAGAAACTTTGCTGACTACTACAGACAAAAATACTGAACTGACCAATCTGCACTAAACCTGGATAAAAAGAAATAGAATGGTATCTAGAATGTAGCCAGATGTGGCACAGAGTGGGCAAATGGTTTAAAAGTTGCAAGGTGTGTGGGGGTGGCTGGGTCACAAAATCGTTTTTCACTTGCACGTATAATGGAATTTCCTTTTCTCCTTGGACAATTCTAAAAGTGTTGATTGGATGGTGGCCAACTTTATATAGCACAGTGTACTTTGGTCATTATGTCCCTTGTCTTGGTAAAAATCTGCTCACCTGTTTTAGACATACAAGGCAAAATCTAAGGTTTAATGTACATGTCGGAGTATGATGACCATATGGAAGATTAATTGGCACAGATCAACTGTGGACATATGCTCGTGAATGTCTAACAGAAAAATTGACACACCTTCAATACAAACGCCATCACGTCTTTATTTGCCAGCATACTAGAAGGAAAACATCGGTTTACAAAAGAGACAATTCACCCTCAAATGGTACAAATCCATTTTCACACACAACACTCAGTGGAACTTAGAGAGTATAAAAATGCACCTATCTGCTTTGCCCCATTCTTTGTGTTCATGAACGCTGAACGGAAAAGACACTGACACACAAACAAAATTAACACAACACAGACACCACCATTAATTTAAAAAATCTCACATAACAAAAAAAAGGAACAAATGGATTTTAAATTGGTACGTATCGGCTATATACCATCCTTTGTGTTTGAAAGACATATAGCAAACAATTGAAAAATAAGACAATTGGGACACACCCACACATACACACCGAAAACCACAGCAGTCAAGGCCATGCCTTGGCAGATTATGATGAGACACAACACAGTGTTTTCCAACAATAGACTCGCTTCATCATGCTTGTAAATCCTGCACACACAACCACATTCAACATGTTTGTGAACGTTGGAGTTACAAACACAAAAGACAAATTATATACATTCTAAGGTATATTAACATTAAAAGACATTAGATACCAATAATAGGGAAGCATATCCCACCAGGGGAGGGAAGGGCAGAACACATTTACAGAGCTCTCCATAAAGTATCTCTGCCTTCTCTTCAGAGTGTGCTTGACTCCTCACCCCTTCTTTTGTGGGCAGTCTCGTAGCGGACGCTCACACTCTAGAAGCATGGCTGAGGACAAATATCGATGCAGTCGCCCCCCTGACCGCGCGCACCTCTAGGAGGACTGGCCATTCGGCACCTTGCTTCAATGAATCTTTGAGAGCCAGCAAAAGTAAATGCAAAGGCCTGGAAAGAAAGTGGCATAAGCGATATCTTTCAGAGGACAGGAACATTTATAAGGCAGCTCTCAAATCACACTACAAATCGGCAGAAACGGCCAAAATGAACTATCTGGAGAGGAGAATCGCAAAAACCAACAACCGGGGCAAGGAAATTTCCAATATCGTAAAATCATTTACGTCTCCTAAGGCAGTGAACAAAGCAGCACCGCTATCAGCAGATTGGACGAACCAGGTGGCCCGTTTCTTCCATGAAAAGATAATGACGATCCAGCAGTTATTCTCCACAGAAGCAGGGGAGGATATCTCCTCTCCTCACACCCAGGTGGGGAGCATCACTCAAACCCCCCCCCCCCCCCATGGCACTCTCACAATGGCCACCACTGTTACACATCCCTGCCATCGAACTTGAGGACTCACTCACATATCTGTCGGGCCTCAAGTCGGGCTCACCAACAGATGTGTGCCCAGCTAAACTGATACCGGCTCTCGCAGCCACCTTAAACGTACCTGTCAATAAGGTAATCAACTCCTCGTTTGAAACTGGCATTGTGCTGCCACTCTGGAAGCAGGCTAAAATTCTGCCTCTCCTGAAAAAACCAAATGCGGACCCCAACATTCCCACAAACTACAGACCCATCTCCCTCCTCCTGGCTTTCTCCAAAGTATTGGAGAAACATGTTAACAAAGTACTCCTGAAGTATGCAGAGAATCATACTCTCCTGCACCCCATGCAAACCGGTTTCAGGGCCAACTACAGCATCGAGTCGGCCCTGCTGGAAGTGACGAACATCTTGGAGACAAGCTGGAACATGGGGGCAGAGCAATGCTTATTTTACTCAATCTGTCGGCGGCATTTGACACTGTGCCCCACAGGATGCTCCTGGACAGATTGAGGAACATGGGCATTGAAGGGAGAGCATTAGCCTGGATCACTTCCTTTTTGGAGGACAGAGAACAGGTAATCTGGACCCCCCTGTTTTCAGCCTCTATTCCCAGCATGCAGGTTGGAGTCCCGCAGGGCTCCTCTTTAATTTATACATGTCACCTCCAGCATCATTGGCAGAGGCACAGGGCGCCAAAATGATCTCCTATGCAGATGATACACAGCTGATTTTTACATGCAACAAAGGCACAGACTTCAATGGGGATGCAATTAGATCCTGCCTCACTAAGGTTTTTAGATGGCTGAAGGAGAGCCAGCTCAAAGTGCAATCCCGACAAAACTGAGATTGTCTTCCTCGGCCAACCTGCTGAGAGCAATTGGAGCCAGTGGTGGCCTACAGATCTCTCCCCTCCCTGGTTGCCCAATCTACAGTCAAAAACCTGGGTATCTACATCGATAATGAGCTCTCGATGCGGTCCCAGGTTCAGGCCCTAGTGGGAACCTGTTTCGGCTTACTGCGAATGCTGAAGAAATTCCTGCCGCTTCTCCCCCTGGATTCCAGGAAGACAGTGGTGCAGGCGCTGATCTCATCCAGATTGGACTACGCCAATGTCCTCTATCTGGGACTACCTTCTTCAACGCCTTCAGGTAGTGTAAAATTCTGCAGCAAGGGTGATTCTCAAACTGAAACCCAGGTCTCATATGACCCCCATCTTAAGTCCTTACACTGGCTCCAGTGAGGGAACGGATAAAATTCAAGGCCTTGGTTATTTTCTTCAAAGCCTTCCATGGCGTGGGCGCCGCCTACCTTAGAAAACGAGCTAGCCTATACACGCCTACTAGAGCACTCAGATCGACCTCCGCCGATCTAGCCTGCATCTCCAAAACACGGCTGGTGCGCAGAGGTGGTAGGTCCTTCGGCTTCTTAGGAGCCCACGCTTGGAACAAACTGCCGGCAGCTCTGAGAGCATCAACAGTTCTCTCCCACTTCAAAAAACAGTTGAAAACATGGCTTTTTAAGAACTAAGCCTCCTAGTAGAACAGCCATTTGTGAACTGTTAGCGCCGGGACACTCAAGCTGGAGTAGCTGTGCGCTCTATAAGTACTGGTCATTCATTCATTCATTCGGATGTTTGTGTACACTAAGGAAATAAAACAACAATAAATTGTAAAACTGAAATGTATTTGTTGGTCCATAAGGACTTGGAAGTTCTTGGGCATCAGAGAGACCCTACTCTGAATAGAGGTTTAAATGGTTCCTCACTCGCTGTTACTATCTTGGGACCTTGGAGATGATTGCTGAAGACCATATTTTCCCCTCTGCTCATCATCTTTAGCACTCATGTAAATCATAGCTGGACAGATGTTGAAAACCAAGTATGCAGTGACCTTTAGGTCATCTGCACAGCTGCTGGGCACAGAAGAAGACTCTCCACCCAGGATTACCTTCTGTACAGTTGCACCCATGACAGCTGCAGCAGAAGTAGAAAGTGTAACACCCTCTTCGTCCACAGCATTGTGAAGATGGTGGAAACCAGCCAGGCCACCACTACGAGCATGTTCATTGTGGACACAAATGCAAAAATGTTCATGCACCCTCTGTGAAATACACTCTCAATGTTCTAATAACGTCACAGCACAGTTGTGCCCTAATGGTATTTAAACACTCTATAGTGCTTTAACACATAACATACATTGCAAGCATCATGTTCTGCCAGTCTGTGTTCATAATTTGTGCACAGTAGGGAATGTCGGAGCACACAGCAAGATGGCACCGTAGAACTGAGCTTTGACTTGCTCGGAGACCATATCCTCCAGAGTCTTGAGGAGGACATACATCTAACAATACGGTGTCCCCAGAAAGAATCATCTGATATCAGGACACAGTCACCAGACATGGTGAAAAAAAGACTGTCCAATTTGGTGTGATTGCTTAGCGGCGAGGCATCCTATCTGTAGCTTACACACAACACCCTTACCAGAGAGCAGATGATGTGTGTGGCAGAGGCTGCAGATAGTTACAAACACAACAGACAATAGTATCAGATTTGTTTGAATTCTGGAACTAGGTGAGGGTCAGAACACTGAATTGTTTATAGAATCCCAGATCTAGAATATCTTCGAGCCAGACAGTTTCTGCTTTTTTCTCTCTGTGGTATGAACCCACCATACCCCAGGAAGGGATGTATGACTGAACAATGAAAGCCTTACAATGAAGGCTTTTACAATGCCAGCGGAACAACAGCAATGCTTAACAATGCCAGTTTTTACAACAAAACCCATTATCGCTCCACCACATAGGGAATCATTAAACGTACTATCACAACAAACCATATCACAAAAGAAGGGCCGGGGGAGGGGGTTTGTTTAAAGGCCAGCAGGGGTTGTCTCCCCAATATAACACTATGAAGCACAAAATAACTACTGGGTCTACAATAGAAGCAGAAATGAAAAGACCAAAGTGAGGAAGAGAAAAAAGTAACCCTGGGCTGAGTTCGCGTAGCCATGCTACTCGGAACTCCGTGAAGGGGGTGGAGTTGCTTGTCCCGCCCGTTCGTATGACGGCAGCGCGGATTGCGTATTCGAGGGAAAATATCACGCGAACTGCACTACGCGGTCGTGCATGTGCGTGGCCATCTTGTTTTCTTCTCTGTTATGGTGCCGCGGCCTACTTTTCAATCCTCCCAGATCTTTTCAATCCTTCTTTCCCAAAACTTTTTTTCTGACCTTTCTTACTTATCTTTCCCTCGGTCTATATTTTGCGTTTGTTTTCTACTTTTTGTGTTTTTTAGGTGCGTTTTGTACTGTTTTTCTCTATTACTTGCGTCCTAATTTTTTTTCTTCCTTCTCCCTTATTTTTTTAATACTTTCTACATTTTCTTTTCCGCCCCCGCATCATGGCAGAGAACTGTGCCACTAAAAAGGCGGTACAGAAGAGCCGCCTTCATTACGGAAGGCGCCGCCCGGAAGGGGTGCCGCGCCGGGCCTTGTTTTCGGAGGTGGAGGTGGCAGCGCTGTTTTTTTTTTGTGCAGTGCCACCTCCCCTTCACCCTGGCAGCAGGTGGCAGGCCTGGGTCCGGGCTCCGGTAGCGCCAGCAGTGGTGTGCAAGGGTGCGCCGGGCAGTGTATCGCTTCTCTGGGGTCCGGCGCACCCACAGTCAGCTGACACACCGGTGATCCGACTTCCTGGACTGAGAGCTGGACCTGCTGGGGGTTGAGGTCGCGGGGCTTGGAGAGTAACTAATTATTAATATTATCACTTGTGTATTCTATATCTGAGAGAGACACGTTAGTGACAGATTCCTTACCTTAGAATATCCCCAGGCGTCAGGAAAGTTTTTGCGTAGCAGTACCCTTGCGCGTCGGTAGGCGGCGTCGTGCGGGTCCGTCGTCGGCGTTGGGATCGCCGGGATGACGTCGCGGGCAGTACTTAGACGCCGCCCCTGCGCGCTGACGTCAGTTCTTTCTTTTTCCGCGCCAGTAAGCGCAGATCTGGGAAGAGCAGTGCCCTAGTCATTTTTTTACTAAGTTTTTTGGTGATTTTTCACTGTTTTCTCGAAGTCTCTCGACTCCGAAGGTGTCGGTAGGGATGCCCGGCTTCAAGCCATGCGACGCCTGTGGTCGAATGATGTCGATCACAGACCCGCATCAGGAGTGTCTTTACTGCCGCGACCACGACACGAAGTCGTGCCCCGACTGCCGGGCCTTGCATCCGAAGGCTTTGCGAGAGCGGTCTCGAAAGCTCCTCGAGGTCCGGCAGTCGACTCCGCGCCACGCCAAGCCCCGGTCACGTGAGTGGTCGAGGGGCCGGGCACGGAGTCCTCATCGGTCGTCGGGATCCAAGTCTTCGCTCGACGACTTCCCCTCGCCAGTCTCGCGACTCGGCTGAGGGTCCTGTCGGCACCGTCCCCGCGGGTCTGGGAGTGCCTGTGGAGCCGCCCCAGCACTACCCGTCCTTCCCGGGTTCGGGGGCGACTCCGGCCGAGATACAGGAGTTCCTGTCGGCCATGGTGCGCCTTCGGGCCCCGCGGGCCCTGATGGGGTTTTTCCGGCGCTGCCGGCGACTCCGGTCCCGGCGCCGCCTGCCACACCAGCCTCGGCCCCGGCTCCGGTGCTGCCACAACCCCGATCGACGCCGGTTGACCTGACGACACCTCCACCGGCGCCGATCTCTCCGGTGCCGTTCCCGCCGGGGCTCCGGGCGGCGTCGTTTCCCGGTTCTCTCCGGATCCGGACACGGCGCCGGACCGGCGTCGCTCGACGCCGATGGGACCTTGGCTCCTGCATGTCCCTCCTCCTTATTTTGAACAAGATTTGGAGGACGCAGAGGACTGGGAGGGGTCTGATGACCCGCTCACACAGCAGTGTGAGTTTGATCAGGACTGGGCTGAGGAGCTTGGGGATGCCAGTGGTTTGGACACCTCCCCTGACCCTGGCGACGGAGGAGGGAGCAAACTTTGCAACGGTGTTGTGTAGAGCAGCTGGGGCCTTACACCTCCAGTTGCCTACGGTGGCTGTCAGGACTAACATCCTGACGGAAGTGCTTCAGCCGGCGGCTACCTCCTCGGAGCCACTGCTACCGTTTAACGAGGCGCTTTCCGACGTTCTTTTGGGCACCTGGTCCAAGCCCACCACAGGGGCTCCTGTGGATATGAACGTGGCCCGACGCCATCGCCCTGCTCCGGGCGACCCCCTGTTCCTCTCCCAACACCCACCCCCTGAGAGCTTGGTGGTCCAAGCCTCTGCTTCCCAAAGCGCCTTCCCTACCGCCCCCCCGGATAGGGAATCCAAACGCCTGGATCAATTTGGGAAGAAGGTCTTTTCTTCCTCCAGTGCTGGCTTGCGGTCCGTCAATACCACTTGCCTCTTGGGCCGATATTCCCACTCCCTGTGGGATTCGGTGGCGCAAGTTCTGCCCCAGTGTTCTGAGGAGGTCCAGACACTGCTTACCTGCGTCATTGCGGAGGGAAGAGATGCGGCAAAGTACACCATCAGATGTGGCCTTGATACCGCCGACTCGCTAGGCAGATCGCTTGCGACGACAGTGGCGCTGCGCCGTCACGCCTGGCTGAGAACCACTGGTTTCTCGGGTGATGTCCAAAACACTCTTATGGACATGCCCTTTGATGGGGTCGGTCTTTTTGGGAACAAGGCAGACCATGCGCTGGAGCGTTTTAAGGACTCGCGGGCTACGGTTAAGTTCCTCGGCATTTCTGCTGTACGCCCTCTGCAGCCATCTGCTTTTCGCTCCTTTTGTGGCCTCGGAAGGGGCGCCTGGCCACGGAAGGGGCGCCCAGTCACGTCCGCTGACAGCCACCGGCCTGCGCAGCAAGCGTCTTCCCGAGGACGTGGCTCCCGCCGTGGCGGGTCAGGCAACCAGCGTGCGGGTCAGGCCACCAACCCTGCCTCGTCCGCGGCCTCCAAGCCCTCCTAGTCCTTCCTTTCAGGTGCACAGCACGCCAGTAGGGGGCAGGGTCCGCCATCACCTTCACCACTGGCGTGCCATCACCTCGGAGAGGTGGGTCTTGGACATTGTCCGAAGGGGCTACTCCCTCCCCTTCGAGACCATCCCCCCAGCCATGCCACCTCAATTCCACCACATGTCAGGGGATCACTTGGTGCTTCTTCAGAAGGAAGTCGCGGCCCTCTTGGCCAAGAGGGCCATAGAGCGTGTTCCGACCCCAGAAGTAGGACGTGGTTGCTACTCCCACTACTTTCTGGTCCCCAAAAAGGACAAGGAGGACATGCGTCCTATCTTGGACCTCCGGAACGTCAATCACTTCCTCCGGAAGGAGAAGTTCAAGATGCTCACCCTAGCTCAGGTCTTGACTGCTCTCGACCCTGGAGACTGGATGGTAGAGTTGGACTTGCAGGACGCATATTTCCACATCCCCGTCCTGCCGGCCCACCGGCGTTACCTGCGGTTCACGGTAGGCCTCGAGCATTTCCAGTTCACCGTGGTCCCTTTTGGCCTTACCAGCTCCCCTCGGGTGTTCACGAAAGTGATGGCGGTGGTCGCAGCTCATCTGCGCCGGGCAGGGGTTCCAGTCTTCCCCTACCTCGACGACTGGCTGCTGAAGGCGGGCTCGTCCCAGGCAGTCGTCTACCACCTCCAGACTACGGCCAAACTCCTGCATTCGCTGGGTTTCTCCATCAACGTGCCGAAGTCGCACCTGATTTCCTTCTCCACAGCTCCTTTTCATCGGAGCAGTTCTGGACACGACGCCGTTTCGGGTCTATCCTCCCGAACGGCGAGTCCGGGATATTCAGGCTAGGATTCCGATCTTTCGGCCTCTATCCTGGGTTTCGGTACGGATGACCCTGAGGCTGCTGGGCCTCATGGCCTCCTGCTGGTCGATCATGCCAGATGGCATATGCGGGCTCTGCAGTGGGACCTGAAGTTCCAGTGGGCGCAGCACCAGGGCAACCTGTCCGATCACGTCCAGATCTCGGAGGGGACTGCAAAACAGTTGCAGTGGTGGCTCTCGAACCGGCAATGGGTCATGGGCAGATCCCTCTCCCTTCCCCAGCCAGAGCACACAGTTGTGACGGACGCGTCCCTTCTGGGATGGGGCGGTCACATGGGAGAGACGGAGATCAGAGGCCTCTGGTCTCCGGCGGAGTCCCGGCTCCATATCAACCTTCTGGAGCTCCGGGCGATCCGACTTGCACTCAAGGCATTCCTTCCCTCTGTCAAAGGGAAGGTAGTGCAGGTGTTCACAGACAACACCACCGCCATGTGGTACTGCAACAAACAGGGCGGGGTGGGGTCGTGGACCCTATGTCAGGAGGCTCTGCGCCTCTGGACATGGCTGGAACATCAGGGCATATTCCTGATGGTTCAACACCTGGCAGGTTCCCTGAACGCCAGAGCGGACGAACTCAGCCGCAGGTGCATGATGGATCACGAATGGCGTCTTCACTCGGAGGTGGCGCAAGGTCTCTTTCAGCAGTGGAGAGAGCCTTGGTTAGATCTGTTCGCCACTGAAGAGAACGCGCAATGTCAGCAGTTCTGTGCGTTGGAATTTCCATGGCGGCACTCGCTCGGCGACGCTTTTCGTCGCGAGTGTAGTTGCGATCTGTTGTACGCCTTTCCGCCTATACCACTTCTACCCAGAGTGTTGAAGAAGATTCGGCGTGACCGGGCCCAAGTCATTCTTGTGGCTCCGGACTGGGCTCGAAGAGTTTGGTATCCCGAGCTACTCAGTATGAGCGTCGATCCCCCGATCCGTCTGCCTCTTCGGGAGGATCTTCTGTCGCAGCAGCAGGGGACGGTCCTCCACCTGAACCTGTCCAGTCTACACCTGCTTGCGTGGAGATTGAGCGGCGGCAGTTGATTCCTTTCGACTTGCCTCCCGAAGTTTGTGATGTGATTCTGGCAGCCAGGCGTCCCTCCACTAAGGTGGTATACGCCTGCAGGTGGAACAAGTTTGTGGCATGGTGCACAGCAAAGGCTGTGCATCCCCTTTCTGAGGTTCTTCTGTTCCTTCTTTCTCTGGCCCAACAGGGTTCTGCCCTGGGTACCATCAAGGGCTATCTTTGTGCAATCTCGGCCTTCCTCAGGCTTCCTGATCAGCCCTCTCTTTTTAAGTCCCCTGTTGTTAACAGGTTTCTTAAAGGCATTACGCACCTCTTTCCTCCTGTTCCGTTTATAATGCCTCAGTGGGATTTAAATTTGGTTCTTACCTTCTTAATGTGCGCTCCCTTTGAGCCTCTGCATAACTGTCCTCTTCGTCTTCTGACTCTGAAGACAGCCTTTCTGGTGGCCATCACCTCCGCTCGGCGGGTGAGTGAGCTCCAGGCTCTTTCATGCAAACCCCCCTTTCTGTCTGTTCATCCAGACAAGGTTGTTCTTCGGATGTGTCCGTCCTTCTTGCCAAAAGGTGGTTACTGCCTTCCACATTGGGCAGACCATCACTTTGCCCACCTTCTTTCCGCCTCCGCATCCTTCCAGAGAGGAAGAGAGGCTCCACCGTCTGGTCCCAAAACGTGCGCTTTCCTTTTATCTCAACTGCACACAACAGTTCCGGGTGGATGACCAGCTCTTTGTTGGCTACGTGGGCGCCAAAAAAGGTCGGGCGGTACACAAGAGGACCATCTCCCGCTGGGTCATTTTGTGTATCAAGGCCTGTTATTCTTTGGCTAAGAAGGAGCCTCCTGTTGGGCTGCGTGCCCATTCCACCAGGGCTACGGCTGCTACCACGGCTTTAGGCCGCGGTGTTCCGCTACAGGATATATGTCAGGCAGCTACGTGGGCCTCGCTGCACACGTTTACCAAGCATTACTGCCTTGACAGCCAGGTCCGGAGGGACGGCTTCTTTGGCCGTTCTGTCCTCCGGGACTTCCTTGTCTGAAACTGTTCGCAGACCCGCCACCGGGGTTGGTATTGCTGGGGTATCTATTCTAAGGTAAAGAATCTGTCACTAACGTGTCTCTTTCAGATGCACAAGTTACTAACTTGTGTAAAGATATATCTGTAAGAGACAGTAGTTAGTGACAGATTCCTTACCGCCCCACCCACCCTCCCTGTTCTGCGAACTGATTTCTAGGGTTAAGGACATCCCTTTCAGGGCCCTAGTATTTTTCAGACACCTATGTCAGCTTCTTGCATGGCTCTGCGTGCCTGGCGTGGAAAGTCGTTTACAGAACTGATGTCAGCGCGCAGGGGCGCCGTCTAAGTACTGCCCGCGACGTCAACCCGGCGATCCCGACGACGGACGCGGAGCCGCACGACGCCGCCTACCGACGCGCAAGGGTACTGCTACGCAAAAACTTTCCGGATCCAGCCTGCTGCCTGGGGATATTCTAAGGTAAGGAATCTGTCACTAACTACTGTCTCTTACAGATATATTGTTACACAAGTTAGTAACTTGTGCGTTATTGCTAATATTTTTTTCCAAATAGCAAGCATGCTGCTCACATGCAGGTAAGTTACGTTTACAAATCTTATATTATCTGATTGTTATTCTTCTAGACAGGTGCTCGGCGCTACCTAATCGTACTTGTTTGCAACTTTTCGCTCGCTTGGGCTGATTATGTAAGAACTTAAGTTAAGTAATGCAGACTAGAGAGAGACTCCTTTGTCCTGTCACTAAGATAGTGGTAGTTATTAGTAATTTAGCTGCACGCGCCTCTCATATTTCAGTTCTTAGAACCATTTTTGTAGCTCATACGGTGACAAGCAACGATCCAATTTGGTGTATGCATGCGTCCATCTATGCATTTAAAGACAAAATGCAGACTTAGTGAATTGGCCCATCAAAGGGGGTTGAGAATCATTGCAAATGAGATCGGAACTTAGAAGCAAATATAATTTGTTGCAATTTATTCCAAAGTCAAAAGTAAAATAAATAATCAGAATGGTGAGCTAGTAAAAATTACAAACTGAAGTCGACTCGAGCTATAAAGTGGACAATTGTAACCTATAGTGCTGGAAGGATGATGATGCTGGCAATTAATGTTCTCTGAAAAAAAAAAAAATATTGAATACTGTGCATGGGTGCGCAATCAAATATATCTAATATTGCCAGTGTGGGCTATACTTGGAGCAGAAGAAGATCCTCGGCCTGCCTTGAGTTGGTGTTTCTTTCACCACATCCGCCCCACCAAGTGTGTGATCAATTAATGGTGTATATTTAATTTAGTCACACCTCATTAAATCACACAGCCTGGGGGAAGAGGGTTGGGTTCGATGAATGGGTGAGAAGGGGGGTTTGAGGCAAAGGTTTGACAAAGACGAACACTACACATGGACAACATTCATCTTGGCAGCCAACCATCATAAATCTGTTATGGGAAGAAAAGAAAATGCATGCATGCATAATGATGAGTACTAGTACAGGTAAACCAAATCAAATTGTCCGTCTGCCCCCAAAGAGACCCAAGTTACATTATGTTCTGTAAATGTTGTACCGAGCTTTAAAAGATATTAAATAAAATTAAAATATCTGTAGGAGTCATGTAAACAAACTTAAACAACACACAAATTGTAATGATTAAAGAGAAAAAAAGATATTGTATTGCCAAATTGGGACTTGCAGCTGCATTCCTCTGGGACTGTCCGTCAATCTTGGGTGCCTGGCGGATGCGGTTCGGTAATGTAAGTGTGAGTATGTTAATTTGTTTTTCCAGTATGGCGCATGGTAAAGGGGGCCAGGGCCTTTAGATTGAAAAGCAAAAATGATATTAAAGAGTCAAGGAGAAAAATTAAACTACATAAAGAGGACTGCAACAAAAATAGAAGACTCAGCGGCAGCATGGCTAAATATCTGTTTAAAGTTACCTCAACAACAGGCCCACCACCCAACCACCACATAGCTTTGTATTAAACGACGAATTTGAGCCAGACAGCACTGAGCAGTGAGCACACAAAGCAACAGCATTTTCCCAATCAGTTAGAAAATCAACGCACCGCTGTCAGTTACACCATTCACCACCACATAGACTTGTGTAGGTCTGGTGCTCTTGTTTACCTTTAGGCCACTTCAAAGTCATCATCATCCAAATTGGTTGGTTTTAGTGAATTTGAAAACTTCCATCTTCTTCTGGTGGCAGTTCTCGAAGTAGTCACGCCCACGCCTTGGGTCATTCCATCATCTCTTATCCTCCTGAGTCTGACCCCGAGTATGGTGTCCAAGCCCCTTGCATGGAGACGGCGCAAACCACTTTCCAGCTCTGTGTATATTGATGGTGACTCGAAAAGCTTGATAAAGGATTATGTTCTTAAATACTGGTGCCATAGGTGAAACCTGAGGACAAGAATAATTTACCCAGTAACTCACCAAATTTTATGTATGACCAGTATTTAATCACGATTTTTGAAGCAGAGCGACAGTTGATCTCTGGTCCTGACGAATGCCCATGAACTGTAGTCATTAAGGGGCTGAAACATGTTGACCCATTGAGATAGGGTAATGGTTATCCCCTGTCCTTGCATAATTTTAATTCTATCCAATGGGGGCACCAGAATAAAATTGTATTTTGCCCACCGGGAGATAGTTTTTAGAACACATTTTCTTTACACACTTCTTTTTGCACTCTGCCCCCATGCATCTATATTACCATACTGCTCATCAAAAATACCTCAGCTTCTCCCAGGGTAGTCAGGAGTTGTAGCTCACACAGGGTACCTTGTGGTCCCTGTGTGAGGAGGGAGCCCAGTGATGAAGCATGTCCCCTTCGGGTGAGTGAGGGTTCTCGTCCTTAACAACAAAATGCTCTCTCTGTACACTACCAAACGTGCAATAAGTGTGTTATATTGTCCAACTCCGTGTTAACAGTGTCCTGAGTCCCGACTCAAAATGCGATAGATCGGCCTGTAGTAGTACAATTCTGTTATTGAACAACAAGAAGAGAAAGATTGAGTCACTTTTTGTGTAGACTAGATTGGTATTTGCAAACTTTGCATTATCTAAGGGACTGGTCAGGTCTGAGTCTTTAAGGAGTATAAATATAAAGTATAAAACAAAAAATAAAGCAGTGTGGACTGTGTGGAGTTGAGTTGGACTCGGTGAAGGAATCTCGCTATCCTATCTTTCAAAGGGAAGGAAAAATAATAACCTTCAGGGTAAAATTTTAAATTATTGATCAGCCGCCGGTAGGCCACGAACATTGTGAATCTCAAATTCATCACTTACACATTAAGCATAACAAACGCCCAGTCTCACACTGCCTGCCAGCACATGAATCATCTCTTCTCAATCTCAACACGCGTGATGACATATCACATCCCAACAAACAACAATCTTTCAGCGTGCAGTGCATGCCAGCATTTACCTGTTCTTCCGGTGTGCTCACCTTGATCTATTGGTGGTACATTGCAGAATGCAGAACCTCCATTTGTTCACAAAGCAGAGAATTGCCAGTGTAAATCGAATTATAAATGTCAAATGTGGGTGGTCTGTCCCTCTAGGATAGGAAAGCATAGATAGTCACGGCCCAGGGTTGGGGAGGCAGGCACACATTTGTTTGTATTTTCTGTCCAATGTCTGGCTTGAGGGAAATGGCTTTGGAGGGCGAGTCGGGAGTCGGACTTCTTCACTGACTGCACGCAGTTGCAACTCAAATCTGGCAATAAAAATGTGTCTAAGAGTAAGTTGGTGGGGATGAATTGGTCAACCAAACAGTCAGACGCACACAAATAATAAAGTAAATGTTCCATAGTGATATATATATTGTTTGGGGGGGGGGGAGTCAAAGAAAGAAAGCTTAGTAGTCAGGGAAGTAGAGTTTGTCCTTAAACTCTGGTGGTTCGCCCAGAAGTAGGTCATCTAATACACTACTTCCATGACCCGAGTCTCCGTCATCTTCCTCCTGTGGTACTTCACGTATGGTGTAATCCAGTGGTATAAGGTGCTGTTCATGGTTTATCGCTCCACGTTTTAGGGCGAGAGACACGTCCTTCTCACTGTGAAAGCGGCACTAGCAGCACTGAAAACATGCTCAGCAGAGACACTGGCATCAGGACAAGCCAGATGGTTTATTGCCAGACTGCTTAGCACTGGTCATTGGCGCCTCTTCCCATACCACTGCACCAATGGCATTTGATCAAGGTAGACCTCTGTTGCGTCATACAGATAGGCCTGAACCATTCGCTCAGTGTTCATTGCTGGTGCTCCACTTTGCTCGACCTCTTTTGCCTTCGCCTCTGCGCTGGACTTAAGCCCTGCCAGTAGAAACCACTCCGTTGCAGACTTGGGGGCTGATGCTCCTGGTGTTGTTGATGGTGTCCTTGTTGTTGGTTTTGGCTGCTGTGAGCCACTAGCACTGCCCTCAGGCTCTGAATTTGAAGGCTGCGCCACAGGACTTGTGCCCTGGACCAGTGGGCCTCTAATTCCCTCTTGTTCTTTTTCTAGCTCACTGCCTTGCTCAACTATCCATGTTTTGTATTTTTCTAACATCTGCATCTGAGAAAGGAATGAAAGTGGACAGTAATGGTTTGTACCGTGGATCAAGAATTGTGGCACAGATGTAATGTTTGGGGGACACAGTGTCTCTTTGCACCCTTGTATTAGCAGTCAAGCGAAGGATTAAGCTCTCCACCAAGTCATACGCATCTTTTTTTCCCTCCACACCTGCAGACACCTCCTTTAGCTGATCCTGTAGCATGTGCAACAATGGGATAGCTTGGCCCATGGTACTGTCCTCTGCTGACTTCCCATGTGAACACCTCAAAAGGAAGCAGCATCGCTGTCCGGCATTTGACTAGGCCCCATTGGTCAATCTCCATGATCATGCCTTTTACAGTTGCATCTCCTCTTTGCATGACATATTCATTGATAGGTCTGCACTGCTCAAAGATGCGTTCAAGCATGTAATAAGTGGAGTTCCAGCGTGTTGGCACCTCCTGCATGCGTGCTTTAACAGGCATTCTATCATCATGCTGAATGACCCTCAGCTGTTTCCGGGCTTTTAATGAATGGCTGAAATGAGTGCAGATTCTTCTGCAGGTGGACAGTAAGTTGCTTACTTGGTCTTTTTTGAGAAAGTCTTGTACAATGTGTGTAGGAAAGTAGGAGCTGCTTTTATGGTTACCCCCACTTTTTGCCTGGTGCTAAGCTGTTATTGACTTGTCTGACTGGGATCCTGCTAATCATGACCCCAGTCTAACTGCTCTCTCCCTTAAATTGTTATGTTCATTACTTGGGTACATCCCAGATTGGTTACTGTGGTACCCTTATTAGTCCCTAGTATATGGTACTAAGGTACCCAGGGCATAGGTACCCCAGAGGTCCCCCATGGGCTGAAGCATGCATTATGACACCCATGGGAGACCATTCAAAATGGAACTACAGGCCTGCCATTGCAGCCTGTGTAAGCTGGTGCTAGCACCACTTACTAAAGAAATAGGTTTCCTATATCTAGGGTCACTGCTTTTAAAACCTATGTCACTCCTATAGCAGGTCTTTGTAATCCTGGAGGCAGGGTGCTTGGTTCTAAGTGTGAGGGTGCCACTGCATGAGCAGGACACCCCTACAGCCTACGAAGTCCATTCTTCCGGGTTGTAAGTGAAGCAGCCATATACTATATAGAGGGCCCCGCGTAATTACCCGATGACCATCTCGAAAACGGCTGCAACGAATCCTATCATGTTAGGTATCAAACGTGTTGGAATCATACCCCCACACTGTAAACGGTGTGGGAGGTAAAATTCCAAGCATTGGAAGAGCCCTCCGTTAGGCTCTCAGTGTTCCTGGTACCATTCTTCTAGACCCGGACAGCACAAAATTGTTGCTGCCGACCAGGTACACGATTCTTTCCTCCTGCTACTGAGGCAAGCTTGAGTAGGGGAAGGCAGAACAATAGGCATTCTGTCACAGGGTGGCACCTCCCAGACAGGATTTAGTGTATTGGGCTGGGTGGGTGTGCTTGCCAGCGCCACTTAGTCTGCATGAGGGGCACATTTGGTGTCCCCATGCATAGTCCCGTTCAAACCAGCTCTGGGAGCTGTTGGCTTCCGCTCTGGCGCAGAACTGGACAAAGGACTTTTGAATAACCTCCCCCTTGTCCAGACCCTCCCATGGGAAGGTCCCCTGAATCGTCCTAACCCTTTCCTTAGGGTACTTAAGGGCTTACCTGTGGGTGGGTCCCTAGATTCGTGGTGGCACAAGATTCAGATCAAAGTCAAAAACAGATTCCCTTTGGGATTTCTCAATAGCATACCATTCTCATTGTTACCACATTCAAACTCTCATTTCACCACCAGAGAAAATAGTTATAGCCAAAAAATTGCCAATACAATTTTTTTTTATTAAATAGATCTATTCAGTACAATAAAACTATTAAAATACAAAATATGTTATCACTGATAAAAACAACAATCCACATCAATTCACATCAATTCATTACATGTCCAACATAAATTGGAAAGCATACAATGCAAAATTC
The DNA here is from genome assembly GCA_963921515.1 of Calotriton arnoldi. Classification (NCBI taxonomy): domain Eukaryota; kingdom Metazoa; phylum Chordata; class Amphibia; order Caudata; family Salamandridae; genus Calotriton; species Calotriton arnoldi. The sequence continues at coordinate 220,358 of CAWUFW010004415.1, read as the reverse complement.
ATTGTCAAATAATTATACACAATCTAACCACTAATTATAGAAGGTTCACCAAGTGTATTTTTGTTCATAGGAACCCCTACATAGCGGTAAGGCAAAAAAGGACCAGAAAGCGACGCGTTTCGGTGGTATGAATGAGTCCAACCACCTTCTTCAGGCTTAACAAATGATGTCTCCCAGCACTCTTGTCAGCAGCTGAGATTGTAGGATATTTAGATGGGGAGTTTGTTCCTCCACCCAATTAATCTCTAGGCTCCTCACTTATATACAAAGGAGCGAGACAGACGTGTATTCTTGATGCTGCCCTTCACTTTCTCAATTCTAAGTGACGACAGTCTGTCTCACAAAAGTACCCTGATTTCTCACAGGACTTCCAAGTCTTTAATTTCAGTCACGTGTCGTCCAAAATAATCCGACTAACACCGGTAAATCCCCATGCAATAGTACCCTGAATTTTTTGTGCAAAAACGCTTCAAGCACCAAGCACTGTCGTCACTTAGAATTGAGAAAGTGAAGGGCAGCATCAAGAATACACGTCTGTCTCGCTCCTTTGTTTCTTTTGGGCTCCCCTGATTGCTCGGGGCCTGCCCTGACTCCCCTGCTTGTGGTGAGTCCCCTGGACCTTGCTGGTCCCGACATTGCACCTTCTTTGACTTCTGCGTTGGTTGCATATGCCAAAGCTTGTTGGTGCTCCCGTCAGACACCGACCCCTCAGCACTAGACATTCGACGTCGGACAACTCATGTGCGGCTCCTGGTCTTCCTCAGCGTCGCCTGGTCTTCACAGCTGCAGAGTCTAGGTCCTCGTCAACTCTCCTGCATCTCCCGACATTGGTGGGCACCCGTCTTCCAGATCTCCTGGTCACTCCTGAGTGACATAGGCTCTGTCCCCTCTGCTTGCAGGTACCTCTCAACTAGAATCCACCTTCGGATTCCATCGGAAACTTTCTCCTTCAGCAGTGGCACTTTCCTGAAGTACTCCATTGGGTTCGACGGCAGTTTCCGACACCACTTCACACCTATGCACCCGGCTTCCCTGGTGTAGGTAAAGTGGGAACTAGGGTATCCACGGGTGGGGTGGCTCTCCAACCTTCTGTCTTCCACGGGGTTTCTTCAGGCTCCTCTGGGAAGGGTCCTTAATCTTTAAAATTCCAACCGCGACTTACACGTTGATTTGTACGGAGCATGCGGTCGTGTTCCTACACAGCACACGCGCTCCGTGGCGTTCCTAGTCACTCACCTTGGGTGGTTCCTTGGGTCCCTAGCACTTTTACGTCCTCTCGACATTGTCTTGATCTGAGTCGTGGTTCTTATACCACTTTCTTAGTATATGGTTTGCCCCCCCCCCGGTGACTGCTGTGTATTCTGTCCTATTTACTGTATTTCTATGCAAAGTATTGTGTGCATTGTGCTTATCTCTGGGTAGGAGACATCTAAACGTGTTAGAGAGTATTATATAAGAAATACATAGTTTTATAAATACCTTGTGTGGTTCTTTTTCACTTAATCTATACTATAAGATTGCATTCTGGTAAAACAAGCTGCTTTACACTCCTTCTGGACTAAGCCTGAAGGCTGCTCTCCACAGCTACCACTTAGAGAGCTTTCTAAGGATGTCTAAGACCTCTTAAATCACCATAAGGGTTGTCTGGACTGGTGCAGGCTGCCCACTTACATCAGTAGACGTCATATACCAGGCCAGCTTCTCACATTGGTGGCTGCGGTGGGTTTCAAGCCTGCATTATTTTACCAGAGAAATCTGTTGATTAATTGAAAAACCATCACTAATTCTAGGCACATATAATAGAAGCTTAGAATAGTAAGTTCTACTGAAGTTAGGGTTGGGTAAGTCAAGGGTCTAGCGCACCCTTTCTCCGACCTCAGAGAATTTAGTTCCCACTAGGTTAGGTCGGTGCAACACCAAACCTCACTTAGTATGTCAGTCAGTCATAAAACTTTATTTCGGTCGTTATGACCATAAAAGTGCAAATGAATACAATACAAGCAAACAAGATAAAATGCATACCAAGATTTGTTAACAGCAATTTAAAAAGTTTCAACTTAATTGGTTAATCTAAAAACTGTTTTAAAAAAATTTAATTAGCATATAAGGCGCCTAAAAACTGTGTCAACAAGAGCCTATGCCACGATAGAAATCGGCAGCATGGCCCGCCATGCAGTCACGATACTGAAAATGGCGCTAAAACCGGAGCTAAAAACATCAATTTAAAAAAAGTAAAAAGTGGTTCGAGGTAATTACAAGCAATTTACATTTTCATCACAGACCTTCTGACAGCCCACATTTTGCAGAGGAACTTGGCAACTGCGCAGGCAACTAGGAGGCTGGAGTCCCATTTTAAAATGCGCTTCGTGATGGCAATGGGTGCCAAGCAGCCTACAGACAGGAGTAAGCCATTTGCCTCCCGGGGAACGATACATGGGACAAACAAAGAAAATGTGACCAATTGACTCAGCAACAAGGGAACAACCTGGGCATGACTGCAGTGTGGTGGAAGGCTGTCGCCAGGAGGCTATGAAAGTGTTCACCGGGAGGGAGCCAAATCTGAATTGCATATAGAGCTTCCTGTCCAGCGGGATCATAATAGCCTCCAGATATTATTCATAAACACCTGACAGTTTAAATTCCATAAAATCCGTTGTGAGGCGGCCCCATGATGAATGGGGAATAGAGGACTGGGCCACCCAATTCCAATATTGTTTCTTGACCAGGTCTTTACTGGGCAGTAATGCTGGGTCCTTTGTGTCCCACAATCCCTCCAGCCCTATAGTAGTAAACAGAGTCTTCACTTTAGAGAGCCAACCAATTTTGTTAGAGGAGTCAAGAGCGCTTACTTCGACAAGGGCAGCAGCATATGGGAGCAGTTTGGAGGTTGATTTTAAATGCAACCAAAACAATAGGGGGTGTAGCTTAGCTTTCTCAACAATTGAGGATCTGCCCATGTCCAACCTTAATGGGTGAAGAGGAGTACTCTGAGTAAGTGAGCATAAGGCTCTCAAAAATGTATTCTCCGTGGTGAGAAGGCCGTCCAGTTTTTCAAAACCCCAAATTTCCGCACCATACAGTGCTGATCCCGCTGCCTTATGATGGTATATATGAAGAGGGGCTGCTACTGGTTTGCTCTGAGGTCCTATGCTCTTTAATCAAGACCCCAGTAATCTGTCTGTGCTGAAGAGTCCACTTCGATTAATGGGGCTTCCAGGACAAGTCCTCGGAGAGAGTGATCCCCAGATAATCAAAAGTGCTCACTCTCTCCAAGGGAATCCCACCCAGTGTTAACTTGCCTTTGAATGATTTGTGGGGGTTCAGCATTAAGAGTTTGGTCTTCGAGGTGTTAACCTCTAGGCCTCTCATTGCACAGAAAGCCTCGAAGCGATCTAAGAGCAGCTGCAGTCCTCTAGGGGTTTTTAGAGACTAACAGCGTGTCATCAGAAAACAGCAAAGTTGTCACCTTGGCTCCCCCCAGAGTTGGAGCATCAGCATGAATATCAGTGAGATACTGAACAACTCCATTTATAAAGAGTGAAAAAAAAATGAGAGCAAATACACAGCCCTGTCGGACTCCCTTGACGACTTTAATCGGGTCTGTCAGCTGGCCTTGGCTGCCCCAGCAAACCCTTGCGTAGTTGGCCTCGTGAAGGCGAATGACTAACGTTAGGACCTTGAGGGGGATGCCCATCTCCTTTAAGATGCACCAAAGCTTGTGTATAGGGATAAGGTCAAAAGCAGACCTTAGGTCAATAAATGCTACATATAGGCTTCCCTGTCCGATAACCACTGTCTTCCAGGCCAATAGGAGGAAGCGAAAGACCTGATCCATAGTGCTAGTTTTCTCTCTAAACCCTGCTTGAAAAGGGGACAAGATGGTATAATCGCTTATCCAGGTCTGAATCTTCATAAGAAGTGCACAGGCAAACACCTTTTGGGCACTATCTATTAGGCTGATGGGCCTATAATTGGAGGGCGACGAACGGTCACCCTTCTTATACACCGGAATCACCTCTGCTCCCTTCCAGGAAGGTGGTATTGGGGCACTTGCAGCAATTCCGTTAGCTAGTGCCAGAGTGTATGTTGTCCAGTTCTCAACATCACTAAGAAAAACATCACACGGAATGCCATCAGGTCCTGGGGCTTTAGCCCTTACAATGGAGTTAATGCTGGACCTGATTTTGGCGATGGAAAAAAACTTGCTGGCCTGAGAATAAGCATAGTCCGGGGTGGAGACATCAGTGTCTGGCTCGCAAGGTCCAGAGTAAAGTGAGGAGAAATAGTCATACCAGATTGCGATAGCCTATCTGCGTCTCCCCTAGTAACCATCGATTCACCTTGCATTCCTTTTTCGCTCTAGACTGGGCTGCCTTGTAAGACCTCCTTGTTTCTCTCAGTTCAGCCACATTATTTGCTCTAAAGGCAAGGCCCAATTTTGATCTAAGGCTCCTACACTCCTGGTTGAACCAGGCAAACTGCGACCTAGTCTTCTTGACTGTGCCCTGCGGGCATAGTGGTACTCTAAAATAAGAGGCAATCTCGTCCAGACCTCCTTGTTGTTCGGCTAATCTGAGTATCTCTCTGATACTATCCAGCAGATTGAGTTTGATTGCTTCAAGTTTCCCAGTATCCATAGCTACGCATGCCCATTTAAGTTGCCTGTTATCATTAGTTGGGCATACCTCCCTAGTTGCACGAATAGAATTTGGGGGGCTCAGGTGTTTGGCCCAGGGCGATATCAAGTACAGCTTGAGGGGGTTGTGATCACTATCTGTGGTAGACCCCACTATCATGTCGTCCACTCCAGGCCACAGTCTCAAATCTAGCAGAAAGTAGTCAATGCGGCTTATATTGGTGGTTCTAAGTGTTGGCCCCCATTTTATCTGATTTAGTGCGGCCGTTGTAGCCCTCAGGCCAAACGCAAGAGTTAAGGCATTGAGCTGCAGTGCCGTTTGGGACAATTTTTTGATAGGGGGTAGGTCAAGGGGGAGAACGAGCCACAGCTCTTCTTCCTCCCTACTATCACATATGTCCTCCTTTTCTAAAAGTTCGAAGGTGACATTAAAGTCACCAGCTACGATTAATGGGGACTGAGTGGCCCTATCATCGAGAAGATCTTCCAACTCTTGTAGAATGGACAATCTGCTTCCAGCTCTAGTTCCTCGGGCATAGACATTGAAGATGTCTACCCCTGTACCATTCGCACCCCTGATTCGGATCGCAAGGATGTGAGGGCTATTGGACTGGAGCTCTCAGATAGTACATTGGAGCGCAATTTTTACCCAAATCAGCAATCCCCCAGCGTGTCGGCCCGGATTGCTAGTAGTTGCTGGACAATGGAACGTGATATAGCCAGGTATGTGAACAGGGGTAGTACTCCAGGTTTCCTGGAGAATGCAGATGTTGTAGCATTCAATATATTGGATCCAGTGGAAAAGGGCCACTTTTGACCTTACCCCTGCCATGTTCCATGTTACCAGACTAAGCTTAGTGGGCTTTGCTTGGCCTGCAATAGGAGAAAGCTGCTTTTCATCAGCAGCATACCCTGATTGTGCTTCTGACTGGAGTGCTACCGAGGGTGAAGCCCCCTCGTTGAGTCTATCGTTAAAAGACTAGTGCTCTTTGGGAGTCCCAAGGCCATTGGGCGGGGGAGTTGGTGGGAATTTGGCAATAGAGTGGCTAACTTGGTTTGTGACATACTGGGTATTGCTTAAGCTTGCCAAATGTATTTTGGTGCATGCAGGGTTAACTTGGTGTGCGAATCAGTAGTTGACAGCGAGGGGTGAGTCAGAGACCAGGAGGGTGTCAGAGTGGTGGGCAGTTAGCAGCGATGGAAGTGTGAAGGTCTATACTTGAGTTGAATTCCAGTGGGGGTAGGTGAGCTCGTCCAAGCCTCCAGTGTTATCAGGTGTTGGGCCACGTTCCCATCAGCTAGGTGCAGTTCTATACAGTCTGATTGAGTGTTAGGACGGGTTAACCTTTCCTCACGCAAAACATCTTCACTTATCACTGAGCGGCACCCCCTCACGTGGTGGATTCAGTGTATGATTTTGTTGATTAGGGAATCTTCACCTTCGTGTTTTGCATGAGAAGGAACCTTGAGTACATTAGTCATCTAAAAGCACTTGGAGGGGGCAATCGGGCTTGCTCGCGCCGACCTATACGGTTGGATGAAAAAACGTCAGCAGTGGGGGATAGGAGAACAGGGCCAAAGGTCAAAGACGGGCCCAGGTGTTCAAATCAGCCAGTAGTGGCATACGACCTGATGTTATGCATCCCCCCAGGAGCTACCCAACTAGTTGATGGTACTAGTGTGTTCATGCTAGCAGAGTTTAAGGGAAGCTGAACAGGTACTGACATTAAGGGGGCTAGACTACTAGTGTGGCAGTTTGGATTTGTTGGCTGTCTAGGTATCTGCTTGGGGAGTTGGACTGCCGGATCTCCTCTAGCTAATAGAAGTTTGACCTGTTCAGTAAGGTCTAGGACTGCTGTTTTTAATGTACTGACTTCGATCCTCAGATCTGCTATAATCCTGGAGGTAACCTGGTCCTTCAAGACTGACTCATCTGGGGAAACCTCATCCCTAGGAATAGCTGTTGCTCTTTCCCCTACCTCCGCTACCAACCCCTTTTCAGTAAGACCAAGCAACCCCCCCAGTCCCATCTCCCTGTGGGGTGCAGGTCATATGCTGGAGCGGAAGGAAGCTATGAAACAAAACAAGGTCAGTGTCAGCGATGGTCCGGGCTGCATCAATGGTAGACAGTGTAGGAGTCCTTGGCTCCACCTCATCAATGATGGTCGTAAGTTGAGGCACTGAAGGGTGACTAGGGGAGGGTTTTTTAGTGCTGCGTGTGTTAGGTTTGTTACACATTTCTGGGGTACGTTTTGGGGGATTTAAATTTGAACTGATAGAGAGGACGGACGGGAGGGCAGGGGTGGGAAGTTCAGTCGAGGCTGGAAGGACTGCTGGGACTAGAATTTCCTCGCATTCGACTAAGAGAACACAGTTACTCCCTGTGGACTTGCGGGCCAGCTTGGATTTATTAGACTTTGGCCGAACCTCCCACTCTCACAGTCGATGGATTTCTTTTTCCCCATAGTAATACTTGAATTCTAATTTGCAGAAGAATTGGGAAGGGAACGAGGGTGGTGCAAGTGCAAGCAGTCCCACAACAATTCCAGCGGAGCTCTTGCACCAAGTACTCTCCCACTTCTATGGCCCAGAGCTCCAGCAGAGGACTAGCAATAATGTCCTAAGTCACAAATCCATATTAGAGTGTCACCAGTAGGAACTGGGCAGAAGTGCGATTGCGTAGCTGGGAGACTCCAGTCCAAACAGCCCAAGAAAGGAAGCCAAGATGCACAGGAAAGAAAAAACGTCAAATAAACAGTCTGGCGGTAGCGGGTATAGGGCTCACAATAGCTCACAGTTTCGTTGCTTGTAGATAATCATACCAGGGGCTACTATGGCTCCCAAAAATCAAGGGGAGTGGCCCTGCCCTGCCTCTTCCCGGCAAGGACGGGCCCGCCGTTGGCCTGGGCGCATCCCGTGCAGCGGGGGCTCTCAGATGGCTTTATTCGCCTCCGGGCGCTTTATTCACCTCCGGGTGCCTGGAAAATGCGGCAGGAATGCGGCAGCAACAAGGGAGCCTGGGGGATGAAGTCCATGTCCCAGCTCGCGGCAAAGTAAAGCGGGTCCCACGCAGCAGGGGCTCGCAAATGGCTTTATGCGCCTCCGGGCGCCTGGAAAATGAGGCAGGAATGTGGTTGCAACAAAGGAGCCTGGGGGCTCGCGGCAAAGTAAAGCGGGTCTTCTAAAGAAGATGCCAGTGGCTCTCTGCCTACTAGATACAATGAGCTTTCGTTCCAAGAACTGAAAGCCCTGTGTGCATCTAGAAAATTGAAGGCAGGTAAAAGTGCCAACACTCAACTCATCCAAGAGGTGTTACTGTTAGATCACCTAAGGAAAGCCAGTGGGTCAGATGAACAGGAAAGAGTGGGTGGGCAGGGGACTGTAGATAGGCCAGGAGGGAGGCCCCTCTATGACCTTGAATCTAACCCTGACCAGGTGGAGCCTGATGACTCCTGCCTGGACAACTCAGATCTCCCGGAGGATACTACAGGTGGCCCAGAGGACGCCCCCTTTGTTCTTTCTGGGAGAGTGCAGAGTAGACCAAGGAGGTCTAGATCCTCCTCTGCAGAATCCAATGTCTCAGGACAGTCAGTAGGGACCTCCATATCTAGTAAGAGGGAGAACTCTTTGGATAGGGAATACCAATTTCTTGAACTTGAGAAAGCTAGGCTTAAGCTCAGGCAAGAGCAGTTGGCCCTTGACAAAGAGTCCCAAAAGTCCAGAGAGCTAGTAAGAAATTGGGTCTAGAGTCCCATGGTAACAGCAACAGTGTCCCTAGAGTTAGAGAAACTTCTCATGACCATAGGAACCTGAGCAAGATAGTCCCTCTCTACCATGTTGGGTATGACATCCACAAATGGATAACTGCTTTAGAAAGGGCCTGTAAAGCTCAGAAGGTCCCTCAAGAGCAGTGGGCAGCTATCTTGTGGCTCTCCGTTGCTGACAAAGGTAGAGATAAGCTCCTCACTGTTAGAGAAGAGGATGCTGATAATTACTCAGTGTTGAAGAGTGCTCTCATTGATGGATTTGGCTTAACCACTGAACAATACAGTATTAAGTTCAGAGACGCCCAGAAAGCACAAACCCAGGACTGGGTAGAGTTTGTGGATAGTGCCATTAAGGCTCTGGAAGGCTGGCTACATGGAAGCAAAGTGCATGACTACCAAGGATCGTACAATTTGATTATGAGGGAGCAGTTCCTTAATAATTGTCAGAACCAGCTTTTGCACCAGTACCTGGTGGACTCTGATCTGACCTCTCCCCTAGAATTGGGAAAGAAGGCAGACAAATGGGTTCATACCAGGGTGAAGCAGAAAAACCAGGGTAATGGTGATGACAAGAAGAAACAAGATTATTCCAAAACTCAAGATAAGGGTGGGGACAAGGGCAAAGATAAGAAATAGTCTTCCCAAGGGCCCCAAAAACCTACAACTGAGGGGAGTCACAAACCTCCAAGAAAGGCAAGAAGAAACCTTGGTGTTACTTTTGTAAGGTGAAAACCCATTGGACAAAGGATGCTGTTTGCCCAAAAGCCAAGTAGACTACTCCCACCACCACTGACCCTAAGGCAACTGCTCCACCTAGCACAAGTACAAGTGGTGGTATAGGAAACAAGGGATTAGTGGGGTTAACCTTGGGTTCTGAGCAATGTTACCTGTAATTTTTTTCCTCTGTGTGCAGCAGTGTAAGGTCTCTGTGCGCTGCAGCCAATGCTATGTGCACCAAGAACCAGACCGCGCATGTGGGTGCAGCGACAAATATCAGTGCAAAAATCACTCCAAACTTTTGCTTAAAAAGTGAAAATATGGTGCATTTCCACACATACAGCGCCACATGATGGGTCTTAAGGTAGGTTTGCAATTTACATACACACACCAGGACATGAATTGGTTGCACAGGCAAGTACACTTCGGCACAGCACTCCAACGGTGGTACCAATATAAGATTTCACTAAAGATTCTCAACTAGAGCCCTGTTCATAGGGTTGGGAAATGTTGGGAGCCTATACAAGATCGCATACTTGGGGATAAATGCAGGGGGGCACATGTTATGCACCGCCAGTTCCTGCAGGGCATGGACCTGGCAGTCCATGCCCTGCAGGAATTTGCTTTGGCGTTCCCATTTCAGTGCCTTTTTTTTTATAGGCACCGTTGTGGGACAGCCTGCACTTTGAGATCTGCATGGTGCACATTCTTTGCAGCAGGCATATTAACCCTCTGAGCTACCTTAAAGCTTCCACTAGACAGAACTGAGAGTTATCTTGACATATTTATTATTGCATGAAAATTGCTGGAGGCAAGGAACGTCACAGCAGGTGCTTTTAAAACAATAATATGCCTGCAAACACTGCGTCCCCACCCGAAGTCAGCACCATGTTCAGTGGCACCGGTCACACCGCCCTAGGGCCGGCCCTGGCCCCGCAGCTGAGCCCTATTAACCAACGAAATGCAGCAAGTCTACCAGGGTCATCTTAAGGATTGTGAGGGCCCTGAGCCAAACCTATTTTGGGGGCCCCTGTTCGAAACAGGTTTGAATTTATGATTTCATTTCAGCTCCTTCATGCTCTCTTAGGCCATGTCACTGACAGTATACAGGCGCAATTGTCTGAATTATAAATGTGTTTACTTCTAATGTTCAGGGATAGTGATGTCTGTTATCAATATTGTAACACATCAGCAGTTCACTAATATTACTGCACATAATATCTGCGACACACTCCCATTTCTCATATGTTTGGTCCTATTCCGATCTAAAAGAAACCTTTTTATGGATGTTGCATGAAAAATAAACATTTCTCTGCAGAATGGCTATAATAGACTCTCACACATCACCCACTTTAAAAATAAATTAAGGGATAATAGTATTCAAAACAATTGGTTTAGTAATTATTCAAGGCCATCACGGCAAGACTATCAGGAGGCTCCACTGAAAGGCTGGGGCCCTGGGCCAGAGCCAACTTTGGCCATGCCTTAAATTGTCTCTGAAGTCTCAGCCCTGCCAAGTACCATGCATCAGGCGTTAGACTAACGCATTTCAGTGTGGTGGTCCGCATCACCGCACTGAAATGCAAAGTCACGCATAATTGCGGGTCCTCAGGAGCTCTAGTAATCATCCACTAATACTGACTGATCGATTTTCACTGACTAACTTTAAATCCTGTGCTTATTTTAACTGTCTGATTTTAACTCCTGTGCGCTTATTTCAGTTTTCTACTGACTGCTCCCTCCAAGCAAAACAAAGCTGAGTCAGAATCGTAACTTTCACTAGATGCGGGCTGGGCTAGGCGGTGGGTGTGCGTTTACGTTAGCACGGCAAGATGGGGCAGGGCCATAGTGGCTGAAGGCTGGAGTAGGCACGTCGACGCCCTGACCAAGCGGATCGGAAGCAGCAATGGCCCACGCTGTCAACGGCAACCTGGTGGTAAGTTCTGAGTGACTGAGGGGGAATTACGGGGAATGATACGGGATCCTTTTCATGCGCGCTGGGCAAGTATGACTTGATGGAATGGTGGAGCCGCCTATCGCTGTGGAGTCAAGTGTGCGACAAATGGGTTCAATATGTGACTGCTAACCATGCGTCTCCTTCGCCTGTTTCACACGCGTCTGCTAGGCCTCTTGTGAATTAGAATATTTGCTTTCTATGAGAGGGCAAGTCTGCATATAATTGACAGAGCCGAGCTGGACATCCTGGCTTGGTGTATGGTTTCCACATTGAGAAACATACCGGTCGTTTGTACAGTTTTCTTGAGAGGCCAAAGTTTGTCGGCGTGCAGCTGCTACTGAGCCATAGAAACATGCTCAGGCCGGCATTTGCCAAGGGAGTCGTTACGGTGAAGCGGCCCATACCAATTGCTGCCCCTCGAGAGTCGCCTCGCAAAATAAGTAGTACCTCAGTGAGGCATTTCTCTCACTGCTTCAAAATGTACTTTCAATTATTAATAGCACCAGTGTGCCACCCCCTGGTTCCGGTCCAATTAATTTCAGCGCCAGCGCGTTAAGTCAGCAGAGCCGCCGGCCTGGTTAGTGCCAGTGGTGTGTAGTTCTGTGACAGCCTGTGGCTGCAGGGCTGTATTGGTTGCAATTTTTTTTTTAACAGTACGATCAAGTTAGCTAGGTTAGTGACCTTCCAATTTTGGTGGCTTGCTCAGGGGCACAACTAGACCTGAATTTCAGGGGGGGGCTAACACTCAGCCAGTGCTGGCCCTAGCACTGGTTGCACATGGTGCAACAGTCTTTTTGGTGCCCCCTCCCCCATTTCCTCCTTCTCCAGGAATTCCCTCAGTACCACTCGCCAACAATGCACCTCATCTCTCTATAGCACCTTTCTGATAAACATTTAATTTTTTTATAGCGCTAGTCATAGTTTACTCACACTCAGTTCTGTGATCTGCATGGTACACGTTCTTTGTAGCAGGCACATTAACCCCCTGCGATGTGTGGGTGGCAGGAGTGCCCATGTGAGTGCATGGTGAACGATGCGACAGTGTGAGAGTAGGGTAAGAGGAGTGACTGCAGGGTGAGTGAGGTGACCATGTGAATTTGGGTGCGGATGTAAGGGCAGAGTGGGACGAATGAATGCATGGTTAGTGATGGGCTTGTTTGAGTGAGATTGCAGATTGAGCAGTGAGGGGGACAGGTGAGAAGTGTCACATGAGTGCAGGGTGAGTAGTGTGCTTGTGTGACTGCAGGGTGAGGTACAGGGTGAACAGCGCAAGTGCATTGTGAGTGCAGAGTGATCATTGTGAGTGCAGGGTGAGCGGTGAATGGTGTGAGTGCATGGTGATCAGTGTGAGTGCATTATGATCGCTGTGAGTGCAGGGTGAGCGTGGAAGTGAAGGGTGAGAATGATGAGTGAGTTGTCTGAATGCATGGTGCATTCCCAGACACTTGAAGTAACTCAGCATGTTATTGACGGTGGCGTAGGGTTTCATATATAAGTTAAACTATTGCTATTATGGAGTTAATCAGAGATTGAGGGTGGAGGAAATAAATAATGTGCTGATCCTGCAACAAACTTCCAGTCTTATGATTAGGGTTGCCAGGTCATTATTTTGATGTCCAGACGGTACAAAAATAAACAGTCACCTAAAGCCATATTTTCAGCACTTATCTGTGCATACTTCGAACAGCAAATATAAATAGAAAGCACTTTTAATTGTGTTCTAGGGCTGCTTGAGTGATCTATGACTGATAGTTAAAGGGAACAAAGACAGAAAAGTCACATAACGAATGCATACATACTTTTTTATTATTTATAACCCTATTTAGTTTCAAGACAAGGTCTTTGCAGGCTCTTTAAACAACACATGGCTGACATTTGTCTTTTGGCAACCGTACTCTATATTCCTTTTCATGAAATGGATTCTCACACTATGGCAAAGGAATAGGCAGAGTGGGGGCCCAGGGGGTACTAGAACCAGAAGACAAAATCTAAGCCTCGGTAACCAGTTTACAAATGTATGTAAATATGCAAATGGTCTTTAAAGACCTGTGATAAACTCGGGCGTGCCGGAGATAAGACTACAGACACTGCCCAGCTGAGCCCATAACACAATCTGCCCCACTCTCTTAACAAAAGAAATGCAGCAAGTTTACAAGCACGACGTGTGCTTTCAGAATCAACTGAAAGCACACATCATGCTTGTAGACTTGCTGCCTTTCATTTGTTGATAGGGCAAAGCTGCGGGGCAGATTGTGTGCCTTTGTTGAAGTAATTATGTTAATTGCAGCGCATGACGGGCGCTGCGATTAACATGATTACTTTCAAAAAGTCACACAATCTGACCGTTTTCACGCCGCGTGCATTTTAAAAGCGGCGGCGCGACGGTCCTCAGCTGCCTGTGCGCGCTTTACATTCTACAATGCGCGCTCCGGGAGACATAGGTGCGCACGCGCACCTTACAGGGAACAGTGGTTCTGAGATGGGTTCAGACTTAGTCAGAACTCCAGCTCAGGCTGTGTTGGTCTGTGATGGTAATTATAAAGAGACAAAGGTCCCTATCAACAATCACAAATGAAACCACATTACCATAGAAATATAATACAACTGTGTCCTTCAGTTCTTATAGAAAAATAAGCATTTTAATTTCCATGATGGAGAGCAAAAGTACGACAGAAGGGGGGTAGTGTCACAAAAGACAACAGAAGGGTCAATTAGAACCAAATGCTCAGGCATAAACAGACAAGAATGGCCTAAAATAAATCAATACGATGGGCCAAACAAAATAATGGTAGCACCATTGCACAAATATAGAGTAATTTATATGCAACGACTGTGTGTTAAGGTGCTGGAGTCGACGGCGTTTCGATTCCTACAAGAATAGTGGGATCATCATCAGGACAAACCAGATGTGTGACCTGAGAATTTAACCTGCTGGTAAATAACAATGGATACCCTGAAATTACAGGGGACATCCGTTAGGGTTTTGCAGATCTCGAAGTCGGAGAGAGCCTGTCACAAGGCCAAGAGATCATGGTAGGAAAGTAGCGTCCAAGGCAGCCTCGGGGGGGCTACGTGTTAGCCTGCTTCCTGGGAGGGGAACAGGAGGTTGAAATGAGGATGCGAGAACAAAGGCAGTCTGCAGCGGGAAGCCAAGCCGGACTGCAAGGATGTGACCCGTGATGCTGAAGAAGGAATGGGCAGGCGATAGCCTGATAGATTTTAGTGCATCCACAAGGACCATCGATGTGGTCCAAGTCCGATAAACGATTTGACAGGCATGTCCGGAGAAAAATTGCTTGTAGACTTGCGGCCTTTCATTTGTTGATAGGGCACAGCTGTGGGGCAGATTGTGTGCCTTTGTTAAAGTAATCATGTTAATTGCAGCGCTTAACGGGCGCTGCGATTAACATGATTACTTTAAAAAAGGCACACAATCTGACCGTTTTTGCGCCGCACGCATTTTAAAAGCGACGGTCCTCAGCTGCCTGTGTGTGCTTTATATTTTACAATGCACGCTCCGGGAGACATAGGCGCGCGCGTGCACCTTACAGGGAACAGTGGTTCTGAGATGGGCTATGACTTAGTCATAACTCCAGCTCAGGCTGTGTTGGTCTGTGATGGTGGCATAGATCTTGCCACCTTACTGGTAAGTCCCACTAACTTGGGGAAGTACAGGCAGCAGCCTTTGATAAATGGAAAAGAGGCCATGGCTTACAGGGACACAGGTGTCAGTGTCACTATGGTGACAAAGAATCTTGTGTCTCCTGACCAGATCATATTTGGACAAGTGTACCAAGGGACCAATGCTAGCAATGTCAGGACTGACCATTCCTTGGCAGTGGTGAATCTCAGCTGGGGAGGGGTAACTGGACCTAAAAAGGTTGTGGTATCTTCAGACCTACCTGTAGATTGTTTGTTGGGCAATGATTTGGAAACTTCAGCCTGTGCTGAAGAAGAGTTCAGGACTCGCAGAAATGTTGGGCATCTCTGCAAGTGTGTTTGCAGTGACAAGGGCTCAGGCCAAACAGCTTACCACTGAATAGGCCCTGGATCCTGGAGCAATGCACCAGGTGCCTTCCAAGAGAAGGAGCAGGAAGGGTAAGGCTTTGCCCTCCTCACAGGCTCAGAGTGAAGATCAGTCTCTTGAGGGAGGTGATCTTAGCCTCTGTGAGGGTACTGCCTCAGAGGAACCTGGGCCTGATCAGGCTGAGTTCTTGGGGCAGGGGGCCCTTCCAGAGCAGATCTGAGTTTGGAGCAGCAAACCTGCCCCTCTCTTGAACCCCTCAGACAGCAAACTGCTGCTGAGGCTACAGGGAATATCAGTGGGTCCCATAGGATCTACTGGGATGTAGGACTTCTTTACTCAGAGGGTAGAGACCCCAAGCCTGATGCCACCAGGAGGTTGGTTATACCCCAGATGTTTAGAAGGTTCCTACTCACCCTTGCACATGATATTCCTCTGGCAGGACACTTAGGGCAAAGCAAGACCTGGGACAGGCTTGTCCCTCACTTTCACTGGCCCCATATGTCTGAGGGCACAAAGGAGTTTTGTCGCTCCTGTGCCACTTGCCATGCCAGTGGTAAGTCATGTGGCATTACAAAGGCCCCCTTAATTCCACTTACAGTGATTGGGGTCCCCGTTGAGAGGGTTGGGATTGACATTGTTGGTCCCATAAACCCTCCAACTGTATCTGGGCACAGTTATATTCTAGTGGTGGTGGATCATGCCACTAGATACACAGAAGCTATTCCCCTTAGAACCACTACAGCTCCTGAGTGGACCGGAGGCAAGATGGCGATCGGCTGACGGCGTCGCGAGGGAGCTCCGCTGAGCCTCCCCCGATTGAAGCGCAACTGAGACTGGAGATAGGATAATTAATCTCCAAAGCAATCGTGAAACTTGAGACTCACTTAAAGATGAAAAATTGATGAGAGAAATGCGGCTGAAAACTGCAACCGGGAAAAACCCACCTTTGTTCATTATCGCCGCAATCTATCCCTGCCTCGAGGACGCACTGCCTGCTCGGAGCTCCTGGATGGGGGTTGACCTGCGCGGCTCCTTCCAAGCGCATTTTCACTACGGAAGGCTTCTGAACGAGCTGTTTGTTCTCCGTGTTGAACAGAGGAGGCAACTACGAAGCTTACACGGGATCCGCTCCAGAAGCAGAGGAGGTAGCGGTGTGGAAAGCAGGATTTGGGCAGAGATACACGGCTGCAACCAGCGCATTCTCCGGCAGGACACACAAGTGAGAATGACTGGCAAAGGGGCGAGAGGAGGCAAGGGTAAGATCGCTCCAGTACCCTCACAGCAAGGCGCAGCACAACCTAATACCTCATTAGCACTCACACGCTTGGCTAAAAAGCAGGACAGCACGAACACGAGTGCAAGAGGTAGTGGAAGGGGCGAGAGAGGGGAAAGTGGGAGCAAACCCCTGCAAGAGAAAGACTTAACCACTAACTCTACGGGGGGAGAGAAAAGGAATAACACTCGTACATCTAAAACAACCGACAGCTCTCAACCTTTAATCTCCACTAGTTTTGCGGCTGTGGGAAACCTCGGGAATGCTAAACAGGCTGTCTGCAGCGTACTAAAGGATGGCTCGGATACTCCCGCATTAGTTGGTCCAGTGGAAGTAACCACGGCAGCAGTGGTAGAGGGAGCTGCTGGCTCCGTTGGTAATGTGGTAAGCAATCACAGTAGCCCATTTGTGCAAACGAGTGTTACAACCCCGACTAAAAATACTACCGGGAATACCACCCCCCTCCCTCCAGCACCGGACGTGGCTCACTCACTTCTAGACTCGAGTCAGATGACGCCAGATAATCAAGCCAAGTTTTTCTCGCTAACTGAAGAGTCTGAAGTAACAGACAGCAGTATCTCCCTATCGAGTGGGGAAGAAGGCAAGAATTGGTACAGTAGCCCTAATACCGGCACCCAGAGATCCAGAGCAGGCACCAAAAGGCTACACAAAAAACGAAACGGCGACAGGGTGCAAGGAGGGAAAGACCTATCGGGGGATGAGAGTCCCAGTGAGCTGAAGTGGGATTATAATAATACCCCTCTCATACTGGCCTTGGGGGGTACCCCAATAAGCACTCCAAGTAGTTACAAGCCAGCGAATGACGGCAGTGGCATCGGTAGCGACAGCAGTAAGGCGGTGGAGCAGGGTGAAGCCACCTTGTCAGTTGTGCTGAAGTCCATAAAAAGCTTTCAGGATGAAGTTAAGGCTGACAACCGACGATCCCGCATGGCGGCTAAAAAACTGCAAGGGGCTGTCAGAAAGGTGGGGAAGACCTGTGCCGACATAGCTGATCGAATGACTATGGTGGAGGGGAGGACCGAGCAGTTGGAAAAGGAGGTATCTACACTCCAGACACAGCATGTTGATCATGAGGGATTGGTAAAAGATCTGATGTGGAAGATGGAGGAACAAGAAAACCGGCAGAGACGCAATAACCTCCGCTTCTTAGGGATCCCGGAAGGCATAGAGAAAGATGATCCTAGGAAATTTATGATCAACCTGCTAAAAGGAGCGTTCCCAGAGCTGCAATCATGGGACCTGGATAGGGAGGTTCAAAGAGCCCATAGATTTCCCCTGTTTCCAGGCAAGCATGCATCCGCATCACAACACCCGCGGGCAATGCTTTTATTTTTTGGGAACTTTATCCTCCGCCAAACCTTGTTTGACCTGGCTAGGCCAACAAAGAAACAAACATTCGAGGGAGTAATTTTTTTTTACAAGGCCTGATTTCGCTCATGCCACAGTAGAGCGTCGGTGGAGGCTCCGGCAGCTTTTTGATCCATTCCAGAAACTAGGGGCCGAAGTATACCTGCAGAATCCAGCCAGGCTGAAAATAGTATTTAAGGGGGCCATCCGCAGCTTTGTCTCTGAGATACAGGCACAAAAATATCTTGAGGAACTCTCGGGACAAAAAAAGTAATATGTCTTAGGAACACAAGTATATTTGTAACTTAAGTGAACTGTCTTTAGCAAGATAGGTTCTGAGGCCGTGGACTGGAAGTATTGTTGTTGCTATTGTACCAAGGACTTCTTGCATGGCTTTTTCTAAGGGTGGCGGAGGGCATGTTTGATGTATTTTGTTTTGGGGGCTTTTATTCTTCCTTTTTGTGGTGAGGTAGAGGGGGTTTCTCTCTCTTCTCTCTCCTCGGGAGGTAATTGCTTTCTGAAGGAAATGTGCTTATCTTACAACATAATGTCTCAGGAGTCTCTTGAAAAAGATAGATGTTGGGGGAGACCCAGAGGGCTCGCGGGACTCTGTATGTCGGATGTCACACCCCTGGCGCGGCCAGGTAACCTCCAAAAGTGGTGGAGGGTGGGGGGGGGAAGGGGGGACCGGGGGAATGGGGCAGGCAGGAAGGGTGTAACTAAAAAGGGAAGGGTAGGAGGTGGAGGAGAATGAAAGAAGGGATGGTGGATAGTGATCATAAGCACGGAATGCACTAATGTAATAAGATGGGTCTTTTAAGAATATTATCCATGAATATCTGCGGACTAAACGATGTTAAGAAAAGACAAACGGTGACAGTAGCACTTCAAACATGGGGAACAAATATCGTGTGTTTGCAAGAAACTCATATCGAAGGGCCACAAAGACATATCCTTAATTCGTTGGGATATCGGCTGATATGTGCCACATCACAAGGTGCTAGGGTAAGGGGGTTGCAATTTTAGCTAGGGGTAAGGGGGTCACCTTTAATCATTCCAAAGTTGATAAATTTGGTCGTTGGGCAATAACAGAATGTCAGTATGGGAGTGGGCAAAAGCTGACCTTGTGTGCCATATATGGAAGCAACCATGATGATGCATCAGTTATTGAAGAGATCTCAAATGAACTAATGCACTGGCCCTTGCCTTTGATGGTCTGCGGGGATATTAATATTAATCTGCCCAGCAATTGGTCCCTAAATGAGGGGTGGCACTACATAGGGCGTAAACCCAAGGTTTGTAAGGCTCTGAAACAATTGTGCTTGTGCCATGGTCTAGTTGATGGACGGCAGATTTCAAACCCTGATGACCCGGGGTTTACATATTTTTCCAACCCACACCTCACCCATGCGAGACTCGATTACTTTTTTATCTCTAACTCAATTAAATCAAAATGCCAGGTAACGAAATTACCCCGGATCCTTTCGGATCATAATCCTCTTATCTGCTCTCTTGAAGTAGACACTAGAAATAATACACTTAACACATGGACCTTTGAGAAAGCTTTGCTGCTAGATGAGAATTATTGTAATTATATGAGGGAGTGGATCCCAAATTTCCTGTCTGATAATGAAGGAAGTGCCTCAATTGAAGTCATCTGGGACACGCTGAAAGCAGGGATACGGGGGGAGACTTTGCAATACTCTTTTAAAATTAATAAACAAGCCAGGGCAGCTATGCAGGGGCTACAAGAAAATCTTAGAAAGTTTGAGGAAGAACTTATAAGTGGTACGAGCAACAATAACCTAAATAGAAAGGAAGAAACCGAAAAACTGCAGAATCAAGTGGCAATCGCGAAAGCTCAAATTTTTAATATTTTCACTGAAAAAGCAATAAAAAAGCACTAGCCCAAAAAGAGAGGGTTTATGAAGTCAATGAACAAATAGGACACCAGCTAGCCGTGCGTATGAGGCAACAGGTCACATCAAATTTAATTCGTGAAATTCAGGGATCTCAGGGGCCCCGAATCGAGGATCCCAAACTTATAAGAGACGCTTTTTGGCGGTTCTATCAAGAATTATATTCGGAAACCGGGGGGCTGATCAAGCAAGAATTGAGGACTACCTGGATAACTCCAGGCTTGTTAAGTTCGATACAGAGAATGCAAATTGCTTAGAGGAATCACCCTCGGAGGAGGAAATATTAAGCGTAGTTAAAAATCTACCTGGAGGGAAAGCTACGGGGCTAGATTGCATCCCATCAGAATTTTATGCTGTATTTTTAAGCCAGATCAAAAATGTCTTGGTCGATCTTATCACGTATAATTTTAAGGGTGGGTGCCCGCCGAACTCTTGGTCCCGGGCCAAGATAATTATCTTCCCAAAAAAAAATAAACACCCTGAACAGCTTGGATCATACCGCCCCTTTACCCTTATTAATTCAGATTCTAAAATTTATGCGAAAGTCCTGGCCAATCGTATTGCCCCATTAATTCATAAAGTAATCTCTCCAAGCCAGCACGGCTTTATTCCTGGTAGATCCACCATCAATCATATTCACCGAGTAATTTCTCTGTTTGATGGTAGGGAGGTGGCAGGGGACCCTATGGCGCTGGTTTTGCTGGATGCGGAAAAAGCGTTCGATAGGGTCTCCTGGCACTTCCTCTGGGCAGCAATGTCCAGAATTGGGATCCAAGGAGGCTATATTCAGGCTGTTAAAAAATTATATGTAAGTCCTAAGGCCGTAGTAATGGTAAATGGCAGTCTAACAGAAGAAATAGTAATATCACGGGGACACGACAAGGCTGCCCGTGCTCCCCATTGCTCTTTGCAATTTATATTGATTCTTTTTAAGGCGATTGGAGGAGGATAGTGCAATTAAGCCGGTTATTTCTAATAGTTTTCCTACTAAAACATTAGCCTATTCGGACGACATCGCTATTGTGACAACTGATCCAAATTTGGCCATGTCCGCAATAGAGAATGAGGCAAAGCAATTTGGAGAAGTTTCTGGATACGCACTCAATCAGGGGAAAACTCAGATTGTTCTAAATAAAAATGCGCGATGAGAGATGTACGGGTGGTGGACCAAGCAACCTATCTTGGGGTCTGTATAACATCTGATCTTGATAATCTGGTCAATATCAATCTGAAACCGATGACTGCTGCAATCCAGAAAGACCTTAAACGTCTAGATAATTTACATCTTTCTATTATAGGCAGAGTAAACGCGATTAAAATGGTCTTCTTCCCCAAAATTCTATACTTATTTAGAACAATCTGCTTAGAATTTTCGGCAACCTGGTTTAAGTCAATTGATCGGCTATTCTCCAGCTTTATCTGGGCATATTCACAACCACGGCGAGCCCAGAAGTTCCTTACTCTCCAAAAAGAACGTGGTGGGCTAGGTCTCCCGAATCTGCAGGCATACTATTGGGCTACTGTTCTGTTATACAGCAAAGAACTGCTGGAGAATAACTGGGCAGAGGGAGAAGGGGTCGCCCCTACGCCTTCCACCTTCCAATTGGTGCTAGGAAGGGAGAGTAGTGGATATTGGTGGAGACATTTACATGACAGCCACTTCAAAAAAGTTAAATTTAAAACATTACTCAATGGGCTTAAAGTATGGAAACATATCAGGAAAATGCTTGGGATAGGAAGATTCTCGTTTTATACTCCCTTAAAAAAAATCCTGATCTCCCAGCCATTTTTAATGATAACTATATGCTTAAATGGCATGAGGCAGGAATTACACAGGTAGGCTGTCTCTTCTCCTCTGTAGGGATCTATTCTTTCGAAGAACTGAAAAATAAATTTGGGTTGGACTGGTGCGACTTTTTAAATATCTCCAAATTAGAGATTTTTTGACACGTAAGACAGGTGGGAAGGGAGGGATTAGTAAAGTAAATTTAATAGACACATTATTATCTGGCATAAGGAATAGGATTGGGGGCATTTACTTAGTCATTAACGCTATGTTTCCTGATGATATGGAAAAAATATCGCAGAAATGGTTAGAGAAAGCAGGAATTTCAAATAATGAGTTTAACTATGCTTATGAATTGTCACAAACAATTGTAATGTCGACCAAGCTCCAGGCACAATTTTTTAAAACATGCTTTTTTCTGTACTACACTCCTGATAGAATTGCAAAATGGGGGACCGGATTGAGTACATGCTGCCCCAGGTGCAAGCTATATTGTGCAGATTGTATACATATTTTTTCTACCTGTGAGGGACTAAAAGCTGTTAAACGAGAGATAGAGAAATTTCTATCCACAATTTTGAATACTACAATTGTATTATCTAATGGGGTTATTTTATTGGGGGCCGCAGACCCCGGAAGTTCTAATATAGGCCATGAACTTACCTTTATTGCAATGGCAGTCTTCCGGCTCTGCATTGCCTCCGCATGGCGTGATACTGATGCCCCCACGTTTCAACATTGGCTAGCCAGATTTCTCGCTTTGGCTAATATAGAAATTGCTATTTATAAACGCAAGGGCAGGAAACGACGGAAAAAGGGGTTAAAAATCTGGTCCCCTCTGACTACTTGGCGTCAATCTTTAGGCTGCTCGGAGTGAGGTCGACGATTGTAGTAGTAGCATAAGCATATAAGGGCATTACTAGCTAGATTAGTAGTGTGTCCTTTTTTTGTGATATTGTTACGAATTACTCATGTTATTTTTCCATGTATCCCTTCATGGTAGATATGTACAGTTTGCACAGTGTGTATATTCTTTCTTTTGGTGTTAACCTGCACTAATTTTTCTTATTATGGCACACCTGTCTGTCCGGGAGGGAGGGGTTGGGGGGCGTGGGTTAAAATACAGTTGTTGTAAAATCTTAATAAAGATATAAAAATAAAAAAAAAGAACCACTACAGCTCCTGTAGTGGCCAGGGCCCGCTTGGGAATTTGTTCCAGAGTGGGCTTCTCTAAGGAGGTCTTGACTGACAGGTACAAGCTTCATGTCAAGTTACATAACTGCAATGTGTTAAAGAGTGTGAAGTGAATTACAAATTCACCACACTCTACCATCCTAATTGCAATGGGCTTGTTGAAAGGTTCAACAAGACCCTCAAGGGTATGATCATGGGCCTCCCAGAAAAGCTTAGGCGAAAACGGGATGTCCTACTACCCTGCCTTCTCTTTGCCTACAGAGAGGTTCCTCAGAAGGGGGTTGGCTACAGCCCTTTTGCACTTCTGTTTGGACATCCAGTTAGGGGTCCCTTGTGTCTTGTGAAAGAGGGATGGGTGTTACCTCTCAAACCTCCAAAACAGGACATAGTGGACTATGTACTTGGTCTGCACCCCCGCATGGCTGAGTACATGAAGAAGGCAAGCAAAAACCTGGAGGCCAGCCAAGAACTTCAAAAACATTGGCATAACCAAAAGTCTGCCCTGACTGTTTACCAGCCCGGTCAGAAAGTGTGGGTATTGAAGCCTTTGGCCCCAGCAGCTCTCCAGGACAAATGGAGTGGACCCCACACTTTACTTGAACAAAAGGGTGAGGTCACCTACCTGGTGGACCTTGGCACTCATGGCAACTGATGAGGGACAGGAGGAAGAGAGTCACCCACTCCCTGATCTCCTCTCTCAGAACCCTGATGATGGATCAGTTGATGCAGTGGCCTTGGCAGGCAGCCTCACTGATCAACAGCAGAATGATTGCAGGAAAGTCCTCAATCAATTAAGGCATATGTTTTCTCTGACACCCAGTCAAACCACCTGGTGGACACAGGTGAGATTCTACCTGTTAAGAATAAAATTTACAGTCAGCCTGACCATGTAAGAGATTGCATCAGGGCAGAGGTCCAAAAGATGCTGGAGTTGGGAGTAATTAAACCCTCAGCTAGCCCTTGGGCTAGTCCAGTGGTCCTGGTACCTAAACTTCACACCAAGGGTGGAAAAAGAAAAATTAGGTTTTTTGTAGACTACAGAGGTCTCAATGCAGTCACTAGGACTGATGCACACCCAATTCCCAGGGCTGTTGAACTTATTGATACTTTGGCCTCTGCCACGTTTCTGAGTACATTTGACCTGACTGCTGGCTACTGGTAAATCAGACTAGCTGAGCATGCCAAACCAAAGACAGCATTCTCAACCCCTAGTGGGCATTATCAATTTATTGTAATGCCTTTTGGTTTGAAGAATGCACCTGCCACATTCCAGAGGTTAGTGTATAAAGTTCTAATAGGTCTAGAAGCCTATAGTGTAGCATATCTAGATGATATTGCTGTCTTTAGCTCCACCTGGGAGGATCACCTGGTCCACCTCAAGAATGTTTCGGAGGCCCTGCAGAAAGCAGGCCTTACTGTCAAGGCTACTAAGTGCCAGATAGGGCAGAGCAAGGTTGTATACTTGGGCTACCTGGTAGGTGGAAGCCAGGTTCAATCACTACAGAGCAAATTCCAGACCATGATGGAATGGGTTGCTCCAACTACCCAGACTCAGTTCAGAGCTTTCTTGGGCCTGACTGGGTATTACAGAAGATTTGTGAAGGGTTATGGGTCCATAGTGACTCCCCTGAATTATCTGACATCTACAAAAATGCCCAAGAAAGTTCAGTGGCGTAAGCTGTCAAAAGGCATTTGATGACCTCAAGCAGGCCATGTGCACTGCTCCCATTCTGCAGAGTCCTGATTACTCAAAAACTTTCAACAGATGCATCCGAGTTAGGGGTAGGGGCTGTGTAATCACAACTGAATGCAGAGGGACAGGATCAACCAGTAGCTTTTATCAGCAGAAGGTTCACCCTTAGAGAGAAACGTTGGTCAGCTATTGAGAGGGAGGCCTTTGCTGTGGTCTGGGTCCTGAAGAAGTTGAGGCCATACTTGTTTGGCACTCACTTCATTGTTCAGACAGATCATAAGCCCCTCTTACGGCTTAATCAGATGAAGGGTGAAAACCCCAAACTTTTGAAGTGGTCCAGTTCCCTACAAGGGATGGACTATACAGTGGAACATAGACCTGGGAGTAACCATGCCAATGCAGATGGACTCTCAAGATATTTCCAATTAGAAAATGAAGACTCAACTGGGCAAGGTTAGTCTCATCTCCTCACATTTGGGGGGGGGGGGTTGTGTAGGAAAGTAGGATCTGCTTTTATGGCTACCCCCACTTTTTGCCTGGTGCTAAGCTGTTATTGACTAGTCTGACTGGGATCCTGCTAATCAGGACCCCAGTCTATCTGCTTTCTCCCTTAAATTGTTATGTTCAGTACTTGGGTACATCCCAGATTAGATACTGGGGTACCCTTATCAGTCCCTAGTATTTGGTACTAAGGTACCCAGGGCATAGGTACCCCAGAGGTCCCCAATGGGCTGAAGCATGCATTATGACACCCATGGGAGACCATTCAAAATGGAACTACAGGCCTGCCATTGCAGCCTGTGTAAGCTGGTGCTAGCACCACTTATTAAAGATATAGGTTTCCTATATCTAGGGTCACTGCACTTAAAACCTATAAGCCACCCCTATAGCAGGCCTTTGCAATCCTGAAGGCAGGGTGCTTGGTTCTAAGTGTGAGGGGGCCCCTGCATGAGCAGGACACCCCTACAGCCTACGAAGTCCATTCCCCCAGGTTGTAAGTGAAGCAGCCATATACTATATAGAGGGGCACCGCGTAATTACTCGATGACCATCTCGAAAACGGCTGCAACGAATCCTATCATGTTTGGTATCAAACATGTTTGAATCATACGCGCGAAACTGGACAAAGGACATGGGAGTAACCTCCCCCCTGTCCAGACCCTCCCCTGGGAGGGTCCCCTGAATCGTCCCAACCTTTTCCTTAGGGTACTTAAGGGCTTACCTGTGGGTGGGTCCCTAGATTCATTGTGGGACAAGATTCAGATCAGACACCACTTCTTCTTCTACCGTCTGGGCACTGTGGACTTCGCTGGACTTGTTTGGGCTCGACTTCGTCTCCCTTTCAGTCTGCTGCATCGTCTGCCTGTGCACCATACAGGAACCTTCCAAGGCCTGTGTGCATCAAAGACACCTGAAGGAATCTCCCTTGAATGAAGGAGTCACTTTCCTGCATTCGTAGGCACCACAACTAGGCCGACCGGTCTGCTGATCCTGAGCTCCTCCAGACTCCGAAAGGTTCTGCAACACAGGTGGTGGTTCTCCACAGTTCTCAAGGCCTGCCCTGCCCTCTGAGGCCAGTATCTCTCGTGGGGGCTGCAATAACCGAACCCCTGTGCACTGCGTCAACTTGCAGTTGCAAAAGCTTGTTGGCTTCCTTCTAAAAAGCTCTTCGGGCTCCAAGTAGCCCCAACCTCGAGCACCTCCAGTAACCAGAATCTTCGGCCACACCGCATCAGTTTGCATCGTGGCCTGCATCTTTTGGTGAGCTGCTTGAGGTCCTCTCGTGACTCCAGTGCCTCTGGCCTGTGGGTCCATTTGAGGGTCACCTTTGTTTCTTTTGGGCTCCCCTGATTGCTCAGGCCTGCCTTGACTCCCCTGCTTGTGGTGAGTCCCCTGGACCTTGCTGGTCCTAAGATTACACCTTCTTCAACTTCTGCATTGGTTGCATTTGCCAAGGCTTGTTGGTGCTCCCGCCAAACACCAACCCCTCAGCACTCGGCATCCGACGTGGGACAACTCGTGCACAGCTCCTGCTCTTCCTCAGGATCGCCTGGTCCTCATAGCTGCAGAGTCAAGGTCCTCGCCAACTCTCCTGCAACTCCCGACATTGCTGGGCACTCGTCTTCCAGATCTCTTGGTCACTCCTGAGTGACATAGACTCTGTCCCCTCTGCTTGCAGGTACCTCTCAACTAGAATCCACCTTGGGATTCCGCCGGACACATTCTCCTTCTTCAGCAGCGGCACTTTCCTGAAGTCCTCCATTGGGTTTGACGGCGGTTTCCGATACACCTATGCACCTGGCTTCCCTGGTGTAGGTAACGAGGGTACTAGGGTATCCACGGGTGGGGTGGCTCTCCAACCTTCTGTCTTCCATGGGGTTTCTTCAGGGTCCACTTGAAAGGGTCCTTAATTTTTAAAATTCCAACTGCGACTTACACGTTGATTTGTAAGAAGAACGCGGTCGTTTTCCCACACTGCACACGCGCTCCATGGGGTTCCTAGTCACTCACCTTGGGTGGTTCCTTGGGTCCCCAGAGCACTTCAATGTCCTCTCGACATTGTCTTGACCTGAGTCGTGGTTCTTCTACCACTTTCTTAGTATATGGCTTGGTCCTTCCCCCCCCCCCCCGGGGCCCGCTGTGTATTCTGTGCTATTTACTGTATTTCTATGCAAAGTATTGTGTGCATTTTGCTTATCTCCGGGTAGGAGATATCTAAACATGTTAGAGAGAGTATTATATAATAAATACATATTTTTAAATACCTTGTGTGGTTCTTTTTCACTTAATCTATACTACAAGATTGCATTCTGATAAAACAAGCTGCTTTACACTCCTTCTGGACTAAGCCTGAATGCTGCTCTCCACAGCTACCACTTAGAGAGCTTTCTAAGGTTGTCTAAGACCTCTTAAATCACCATAAGGGTTGTCTGGCCTGGTGCAGGGTGCCCACTTACATTAGTGGACATCATATACCAGGCCAGGTTCTCACAATGCTGTTGATGCAGTGTGCCAAACACAGGACCCTGAAATAACAACCATCGGCCATGACCTTAACTATATTACTGCCATTGTCCGTGGCAACAAATCCAATCTTAAGCCCTCTTGGTCGCAGCCATTCAAAGACCTTGTTGTTAAAGTCTTCCAAAATGTTTGTAGCTGTATGGGATGTCTCCATTGCGAACATCTCTACTGTCGAATGCTTCCGAGCAGCATTAAAAAATCTCAGCAGTGTCAACACCTGCAGATATATTTTTCTCTAGCCCCCTCAAAAGAGATCCAGTGTGCAGTGATGCACATGTAATCAGTCGCTTGGCAACTTGTCTACATGTCTGTTGTCGGGTGGATAGTGTGGACAGCACTCTGCTGCAAAGCTTGTCCAAGCAATTCAAGCACATCGTGATGTAGCGCTGGAACAGCAACTGGCAAAATAGGACGGGCTGGTAGCCTTCCATTTCGGGCAGATGGCTGCCCCAAATTCAAGAAAACCCACCCCTTCAACAAAGAGAAAGGAAGGAGGTTCAGCGCTAAAATTTTAGCCCGCTTCGCGTTGTACAAACGTGCCGTTGGGTGGTTACGTTTATACTGCCCCTCTGGCCTAAACATGGCAGGAATAGTAGCCTGAATCTTTTTCTTTCCTGATGCCACTGATGCAGGTGGCTTCTTGAGAGCAGGCGGTGGTAGGCTCAATGTGCTTTTCAGCGGGGCAGTCACTGTCCTCTTTTGTATTGGTGTCTTGACCCGAGTCTTGTGCCATTGCGATGTTGCTGATGTGGGCGATAGTGCTGCACTGCTAGGGAGCGGACTGCTTTACATAATGAAAATGTCTTCCTCTTCACCTTTCACCGTGATCGGATTCTCTGCTCAGCCGGCTTTCACACCCTTCACCAACACTTGCAGTTTTTTTGCCGCTAAGGTGTGCCTCCCAACGGATCATAAGGTTCTTTCTTAAATGGGTTGTTTGGCCCCCGGTACCATAGTTTGTACCAAGCTTACCCCAATTAACACTTTCTCTGCAAAGGGAGCATATGGCAATGTTCGCCTCCTTCTGGTTAACTGAAAAGAAATCCCAAACTGTTGAGCTCAACTTTCTGATGCTGGTGCCACTGCCATTGTTGGATGAACTGGCGGTAGGTGGGTGTTTTGACATTTGACTCTCAGCAGTACCTACTTCTACTGAGGTGGTTGTTGGACGTAGGTCGCTGCTGGGACTTTGCAAATATGGCAGCTGGCTGTGGTTGGATCTGTGGTGCCACTGCCATATCTACCCCGGGAAGTTGGGATGGGGTAACGTTGGTCTCCACTGGGGCTTTGCTAACATCCATGATGACTGGCTCGACGTCATCCTCCTCTTCTACATCTGCCTCCATAACTCTAAACCTTCCTTTTCCCTAGCCTCGTCTGAGTCATCTCGTGGCGTGTCTCACTCTTAGACTGAGGCGGGATCAAAGTGGCGTCTAGATCATCAGAAGGGGGGCTTGAAGAAGAAGATGATGCACCACTAACCCTCCTTTTTCTAGCTGAAGATCTAGAAGGCAATGGATCTTCTGGAGCAGATTGCTCTACTTCCTCAGCATAAAGCTCAATCTCTTGAACTTCTCCTACCTCTGAAGTAACTACTATTGGCGGTTGTGGCTGTTGTTCTTGTTGTTGTCCACTTCTCTGAGTTTCCTGCAATGATTGGTTACTACTTTGCAATAGAGATAAGTCAATGTCAACATTGCTGCTCGTCGGCGTTGCCGTGATTAGACTGGCTGCCTCTGTGACGGACATGGGATTGATTGGGCTTAGATTTGGTTGGGTCCACTGATTTGGGGGTGCTGCTCCCAGCTTGCTCCCCAGAGGCCGGTGCGGCAGGCACAGTTTTTTGTTTTTCAAAAAACATCTGGGACGACATATCAGTGGTGGTGGTGGTAAGCTCCTTCTGATCACTGGCTACTTTCTAGGTAGCAGTTGTAGGCTTAGCAGTGGCACCTTTCTTTGGGGCCATCTTGAAGCTGCCAGTTAGCAGTGGCACTTAGCTTCACAAGTTGAAGAGATGTCTGATGTGTGGGTCACTCACGCATCACGCTCACGCTGTACACAGGCCTTCTTGCAGTACTGTGAGTGATGTGTTGTTGTCTCTTGTTGTTATCTTCTTGTCGTGCACCTAAAAGAAGCAAGAAGGACATCAGTGAAACACAACATTGTTGCTGTTCAATTAGTAGCACAAACAAAAAAAAAAACTTAGTGTGGTCACTGCTATTACACCATTAATTAACTATACAGTGTAAATATATCTCCTCATTTGTAAAACAGAAAACCACACCAACATATACTTTCATGGTGACTGACCACTCAGGAAGAATAAGAGAGAGCAAAAACACCAACAACAAACAGATGAAACTGTTTGCTTTATGTGCGTCATGTGATGTCGCATCACTCTCGACGTGTGATGTTGCACTGAGGGAAGTGCACCTGACAAATCACAATGGAAGGATAATCCCCAGACAATGAATGCTGTTGTGCACCTATCGCAGACATTGGGTTGATTTGATTGATGCAAGCTGCAGTGGGAAATGCTATAAACATAAAAAAAGTTTGTTAAAATTATACAAAAAATTTGTAAAAAATAATTTGCCAATTACTTAAAAAAATTGAAAAATTTAACTAATTAAACATAAGTGAAGTTATCCTCAATAATAAGTTATTATTAAACTGCTGTCTCATTGCTCAACCATCCATGCAGCCTATGGCAAAAAGGGCTGAATTTGGTTGGATGCACAAAACGGCTGACAACCAGTGCCACATTGTCATCAATGACAACACCTAACAGGAAGGCATTCATTGGGAACAAGGAGAAGACATGGAGGCCTATAGGGAGAGCACACTGGCTGGATCCACAAAATGGCTGCCACCCTCATGGTCACAACAAGAGGCAGGAGGCCTAGAACAAAGAACGCATGCAGGCCTATGGCAAAAGCACACTGGCTGCCTACACAAAATGGCTACCAGCCACATGGTCACAACACAAATCAGGAGGCCTAGAACAAAGAACGCGTGCGGGCCTATGGCAAAAGCACACTTGCTGCATACACAAAATGGCCACTAGCCACATGGTACAACAAGGAGCTGGAGGCCTAGAAGAAAGAACTCAGGCAGGCCTATGGCAAAAGCCCACTGGCTGCATACACAAAATGGCCACCAGCCACATGATCACAACAAGAAGCTGGATGCCTAGAACAAAGAACGCGTGCGGGACTATGGCAAAAGCACACTGGCTGCCTACACAAAATGGCCACCAGCCACATGGTCACAACAAGAAGCTGGAGGCCTAGAACAAAGATCGCATGCCGGCCTATGGCAAAAGCACCAGCCACATGGTCACAACAAGAAGCAGGAGGCCTAGAACAAAGAACTCATGCAGACCTATGGCAAAAGCACACTGGCTGCATACACAAAATGGCCACCAGCCACATGGTCACAACAAGAAGCTGGAGGCCTAGAACTAAGAACGCATGCAGGCCTATGGCAAAAGCCCACTGACTGTATACACAAAATGACCGCCAGTCATATGGTCACAAGCCACAACAAGAGGCTGGAGGCCTGAAAAACAAACCGCACATGCAGGCCTAGGGACATTCCACTGATTATTCAAAATGGCCCCTGGCCAGTGGCCACATGGCATCTGGAAAAAATGCAAATGTT
Organism: Calotriton arnoldi; assembly: GCA_963921515.1. Lineage (NCBI taxonomy): Eukaryota > Metazoa > Chordata > Amphibia > Caudata > Salamandridae > Calotriton > Calotriton arnoldi. Next base: position 189,334 of record CAWUFW010004415.1, on the reverse strand, counting down.
GGCCTATGGCAACCTCACAAACACACACACTGGCCAGACAAAGGACACATGGTAAAACAGAGAAAACACCATTAATTCAGCAACGTCAAAAACGAAAATTATTGGGCTAAAAAAAAGACACATCCTTCAAAGGCTTTACCCCACCTAGAAATTGTGGAGTATTATTCAGGCTAACTTAAAATGATCTCTTTTATGTTGATTTTTCTGCTAAGGTGCTGTGAAATAATTTTCCACACTTAGATGAGTGTGTTATTGAGTAGTGATTATAGAAGTAAGTGTATTTGTAAATTCTTCTTGGAACATCCTGTGTCTCAGACAAGGTTCTTAAAACTGATTGACTTGTGGAAACAACTGCAAGCATTGTCTCTGCTATGATTAGCAATGGTTATAGAAAGCCTGAAACTTTGGTACTAGATGGAAGGAGTGAACCAATTTTATATAAAACTTGCTAGACGAAATAATACATTTCCCAAATAGAATGGTTGCACCATCCTTGAAATGTTATTCACAAAGGAAAACAATGGTATCTGATAGAGACATCTAGCCGCAGATTCCTTACCTTTGAACTTCCAGGCGTCAGGCTGGATCCGCAAGATTTTTCTCAGCAGTACTCCTGCGCGCCAGTAGGTGGCGTCGGTTGACTCCACGTGACATCGTCGTGTTCATCCTGGTGGTGACATCCGCATTGTCAATATAACCGCCAGTCCGGTGCGCTGACGTAAGTTCTTTTCTTTCCTTGCCAGCCAGCGCCGATCCATTGAAGAGAGCTACCGCCTGTCATTTTTTGACAGACTTTTTTCGAACTTTTGTCAACTTTGTAGATGTGTTTAGGAGTCATGTTGAGTAAGAAGACTTAAGGATTCAAGTCATGTGGCTCCTGTCACCGCACCATGTCAGTCACAGACCCCCATTTAGTTTGTCCCTGGTGCCTGGAGCACTACCAGGACTCAAAGTCTTGCTCCGACTGCCGGGCCATGGCGCCAAAGGCTTTGAAGGACGGTCCCTAAAGCTTCTCGCGGCCCGGCGCCCAGCACCGCGGAGGTTGCCTCAGCTGTCTCAATGCTGGTCTCAGTCGAGAGGAAGATCCGAGCACCGACCCAGTGAATCGAAGTCCTTGTTGTCGAAGTCAGGTAAGAGGCACCACAAAAAGCACAAGAAGTCAAAGCGTGCTTCGACTTTACCTCACCCGCCTTGCGACGTGGCAGAGAAACCTCGGCGTTCGTGGCCCTGCTCCGCGGAGTGGGTCCCTGGGTCGGCTCCGAGTTTCCCCCCCTTTCTGGGTCCGGGAGCGACCCCCGCCCAGCTGAAAGAGTTTTATGATGCCATGTGCACCATATTTGGGCGGCCTGACACTGCCGGTAGGCCTTCAGGCCTCGTGGTTCCTGTGCCGGCAGACCCGGCCCCGGCGCCACGACCTCCGATTGGACCCGTTCCTGGGTCTGGACCTACACGGAGGTCCTCGACCTGCAGCTTCCTACAGTGGCGGTCAAGACTAACGTCTAGACAGAGGTCCTGCAGCCTGGGGTCTCCAGCTCAGGACCCACTTTTCCACACCACCCACCCCACCCCTCAAAGGTTGGGGCTCCAGGCTTCCACTTCTCGTGGCTCGTTCCCTTCCGCACCCCCGAACAGGGAATCCAAGAGACTGGAGAACTTCAGAAAGAAAATGTTTTCTTCCGCCAGTCTGGCATTGCAGTCAGTGAACCCTGCATGCCTTTTGGGCCGTTACTCCCATTCGATGTGGGATACGGTTGCAGAGGTGCTGCCCGGAGTATCGGAAGATGACCGGGTGCTACCCTCCCAAGCTATCTAAGATGGGAGAGACGCAGCTAAGTTCGCCATCAGATGTGGCTTGGACACGACGGACTCGCTAGGCAGAGCGATTTCCACAACGGTGACCGTTCGTCGCCACGCCTGGTTGAGAATGTCTGGTTTTTTGGGGGATGTCCAGGCGAACCTCATGGACATGCCCTTTGATGGCTCCCATCTCTTCGGAGACAAAATGGATGCTGCCCTTGAGCGCTTCAAAGACTCGCAGGTCACGGCCAAGTGTTTGGGCTTCACCACAAGCCCTAGGGCTTCATCCGCTTTTCGCTCCTTTCGTGGCTACGGAAGGGGCTAGCAGCCATGCCAACCCTATTCTGGCCAGAGTGCCCCGCAATTTCAGCAACCTCTGCGGGGCTGTGGATGCGGTTCACCCCGGCTCCGTGGGTCGGGAAACCCAAGTCGAGCCAAGCCACGATCTCCTCCTCCACCGCAAAACCTTCCTAGTCCGATCCCCCAGGATCACTCTTAGCCAGTCGGTGGCAGAATGCGCCATCATTTCCACCACAGGCAACACATTGAACATTGCATCGGACGGGTGGGTGTTGCAAATAGTCTGAAGGGGCTATTCCCTCCCCTTCGAGACTGCTCCTCCATCTATGCCTCCAGTGTACGATCGGCTGACGGAGGATCACCCTGCTTTACTGCGCGAGGAAGTCAAGACTCTCTTGGCCAAGGGAGCTATAGAGAAGGTTCCTGGGCCCGAAGTAGGCAGTGGTTGCTATTCCCGCAACTTTCTGCTCCCGAAGAAGGACAGAGGCCTTCGTCCTATCCTAGACCTCAGAGCCCTCAATTACATCCTCAAAAAGGAAAAATTCAAGATGCTCACCCTTGCTCAGGTCCTGTCTGCCTTGGACCCGGGAGACTGGATGGTAGCGCTGTACCTGCAGGATGCCTATTTTCATATCACCTCCCTGCCTGCCCATCATCGCTACCTGCGGTTTACGGTGGGCCATGAGCACTTTCAATTTGCGGTGCTCCCCTTTGGCCTCACCAGCGCCCCTCGGGTGTTCACAAAGGTGATCACAGCCCATCTGCGGAGATCAGGGGTTCCAGTCTTCCCCTATCTCGATGACCGGTTGTTGAAGGCGGGCTCACCCCAAGCAATTGTCTCCCACCTCCAGGCTATGGCAAACCTTCTGCATTCACTGGGGTTCACTATCAACGTGCTGAAGTCACACCTAACATCCTCTCAGATGCTCCTTTTCCTTGGAGCAGTTCTGGACACGAGCAGTTTTGGGCCTATCCCCCTGAACGGTGAGTCCAAGATATTCAAGCTATGATACCGATGTGTCAGCCTCTATCCTGGATTTTGGTGAGAATGACTTTGAGGCTGTTGGGCCTCCTGCATCCTGCTAGTGACCCATGCACGGTGGCACATGCAGGCTCTACATTGGGACCTGAAGTTCCAATGGGCACAGCATCGGGGAAATCTCACCGACCTGGCTCAGATTTTAGAGGGCACTGGGAGAGACCTGCAGTGGTGGCTAACAGACCGCTATTGGTTCAAGGGCAGACCTCTCTGATTTCCCCACCCAGATCTCACAGTAGTGACGGATGCGTCCCTTCTGGGATGGTGCAGCGATCTGGGAGAGGTGGAGATCAGAGGACTCTGGTCTCCGGCGGAAGCCAAACTCCATATCAATCTGTTGGAGCTTCGGGCAATCCGACTGGCACTGAAAGCCTTTTTACCGTCAATAAAGGGAAGGCTCGTACAGGTGTTCACGGACAACACCACCACCATGTGGTATTGCAACAAACAAGGCGGGGTGGGGACGTGCAGGCACATGCATCAATGCAGGCTTTTGCGATTCCTTAATTGCGATTATTAAGGAATCGCAATTAAGGAATTGCAAAAGCCTATGCATGTAGGAATCGCTATAAAATTAGCGATTCCCAAACATTCCTTAATTGCGACTCGCAATTAAGGAATGCCTTCCCATTCATTCCTATGGGCCTACAGGCCTATAGGAATGAATGGGAAATTGCATGCGCAATTTGCGAGTACCAATAGGTACTCGCAAATTGCGCATGCAATTTCAAGGGTGCAAAGGTGTCAAAAGGACACCCTGTTGCACCCCTGAAATTGATCTGTGCACACATGTTGCGCACACACATGCCCCAAGGGCATGTGTGTGTGTAACCTACAACTTTGAAAAATGCACTTTAGTGCATTGTTCAAAGTTTTTGCAAATTACCATCAAGTTCAAATTGATGGTAATTTGCGGCCCCTATTAGCGAAATCGCTATTTGCGATTTCATCATGCATTGCATTTAAGGAATCGCAATTTGCGATTCCTTAAATGCAATTGCAATTTAAGAAATCGCAATGATTTGCGATTTCTTAAATTGCGTGAGCCTTACAGTTTGATGCATCGCAGAAGCCCTTTTTGCGGGCGCAAACGGCCGATTTTTGCGAATCGCATCGTTTGCGCTTGCAAAAAAGGTTGATGCATGTGCCTGGTGGACTCTTTGTCAAGAGGCCCTACATCTCTGGATTGGCGGGAACAACAGGGCATTTCCCTGGTGGTTCAACACCTGGCCGGTTCTCTGAACGCCAGGGCGACGAGCTCAGCTGAAGGTGCCTTGCGGATCACGAATGGCATCTCCATTCGGAGTTGGCACAAGGTCTCTTTCAGCGGTTTGAAGAGCCTTGGTTAGATCTGTTCGCCTCCGAAGAGAACGTGCAATGTCAGCAGTTTTGCACGTTTTTAGTTTCCAAGTCGGCTCTCGCTCGGTGACGCTTTTTGTCGTGAGTGGAGCTCAGGCCTCCTATACGCCTTTCCGCCCGTACCACTCCTGCCCAGAGTGCTCAAGAAGATCATGAGCGATCGGGCACAAGTTATTCTTGTGACTCCGGACTGGGCAGGGAGAGTTTGGTATCCCGAGCTTCTAGACATGAGCATCAATCCTCCGTTCAGGCTGCCCCTTCGGGAGGATCTTCTGTCGCAGCAGCAGGGGAGGCTTCTCCACCCGAACCTGTCCACTCTCCGCCTCCTTGCGTGGAGATTGAGCGGCGGCAGTTGGCAGCTTTCGACCTCCCTCCCGAAGTCTGTGAGGTTATTTTGACAGCCAGGCATCCCTCCACAAAGTCGGTATACACCTGCCGATGGAACAAATTTTGTATATATTGTACAGACCGGTCTATTGACCCTCTCTCTGCTCCTTTATCTGAAGTCCTACTGTTTATACTTTCCTTGGCCCAGCAGGGCTCTGCTATGGGCATCTTGAAGGGATATCTTTTGGCCTTTTCCTCTTTTCTTCGGCTGCCTGATCAGCCTTCTATTTTCAGATCGCCTCTGGTGCAGAGATTCTTGAAGGGGTTAACCCACTTGTTTCCCCCTTCACCTTTTATTATGCCACAGTGGAACCTTAATTTGGTTCTCACCTTTCTGATGTGTGCACCATTTGAGCTGCTGCAAAACTGCCCTCTATGGCTGCTCACCATCAAAACAGCCGTCTTATTGGCAATAAACTCTGCCAAGCGGATGAGCAAACTGCAGGCACTGTCATCACAGACTCCTTTCGTATAAACATAGGGCTATGGGGAAGTGATCCCTAATGCCCAGAGGGTTGAGAGGATTCCACATTGGAGTATAACCTCCCAAGTCAAGATTTTATATCACAAAAAATACTCCTATAGACTAACTGATGGTTAGCATAAAAACTGTGTTACCTAAATACGATAGGGAGGTGTCTATGTGAAGATCTAGAACTGCAGACACCCAGGGGTGCGCAAGGAAGCAATTCCTTTTTGTTTAGTTACCCTCACACACCCTAGTGGTGTCATGCTTCATCATCGGGTCACCCCAACGCCTATAAGTTGGGGTGGGCTCCAACCACAGTGTTGGGAGCTCTTTGGAAAGTGAAGACCAGGGGGATTGTAGATAAAAACCCTCCGACAGGCCCCGGTTTCCCTTTATTATTGGGTCTGTCAGGGATATTAAAAATAATTAAAAGAACGGGTCAATGGGAGTGATTATGGTCCTATGACCCTATTGCCAACATGTTTCAGTCCTGGGATGGCCGTAAAGGTCCTGGACTTTCTTCAGGGCAGAGGTCGTCCTCCCTGGGAACAACAGTGAAAGGGAGTCCCTATCCTGTGAATGAAAAAGGGCAGAGTAGCTGCTCCTTTTGTGTAGATAACAGATGATTAATCTGTTATACGCAGTCCTTCATCTCTGAAAAACACAAGAAACAAACAGACACCATATCGTTTCTTTTGAATAAACATCATTTGTGTAGTTATTAACACTCCTAATTAGGTGCGTTGACTGTGACCCAACATTTGAATAAATGCCAGGTGAGTGTGCAAATGGAAGTTCTCATTTACATCATACTCGTGCCATACACACCTATATCTGTAACATAATAGTGCTATGTGGCAGATAAATGTGCGGTGGCGATTTTACTCGCATACTGACTTTATCAGCATGCCAGTGTGTGTACTTATTCCAAAGTGAAAATATCGCGTGACAGTCTATAAGAACAGCACTAGGCTGCTATCAAGCAGTGTACTATTGTGCAGGTGTACACTCGCATCTTTGCTTTAAAAAGTACTATTCATAATAAAAGCATCCATTTTCTTACCCAATTTGCGGAGAAAAACTGTGTCTCAGGGGCCCGCTAGGCGTGATGGAATAGCCCTGTAGTCAAACTCTGTTGTATTGTTTGGGGGTAGGGAGAAGATGAAGTATACCGGAGGTTTTTTAGTCAGGGCAGAAAATCTGTGTTGAGCAAAGTCACAAGCCTAAACCTGTTGTAACCACCTATCACCCCCCTACTTACTTCTTCAAGGGTCCTATCCCGCCTGCGTACCTACTTGGTCCGAGTCCCCGGCTTTCGCTCTTCACTGCCGGTGAACTGGGATATAAATACCTTTATTCTAGCGGGAAAACCTCAATTGAGAGTCACGCCCATGGTATGCTCAGGTGCCGTTAGGCACGTAGATGCGTGTTTAATGTGCCATAGAGGATCATGGGATTTGAAGTCTTTTACAAAATGGTGTCTCGATCCGAAAACTACAATCGGTTTGCATTAGTATGTACATGTATAAGTAACAATTGTTTATTTATGTACATGTAAATACAATTATTATGTATATAGAAAGGGAGGGACTCCCTGATTTACGGAAGAAGCCTCAATGTAGGGCTGACTCTACAACGTGATTATAATGTCGTGACACGCTTAAATGTTACGTATGTGTCATACAATATCTACACACGGGTGGGAGTTTTTTCGCAGATTAAAGAAAACAAGTGCTCATGCTCGGATATCAGTGTGTAATTAAGATGACGAGCAAGATGTCAATATCATTATGGAAGGGGATCATGGGAACTGTAGTTCCTTTACATTTAGATGGAACTCGAGCAGTAAAGTCTAGTCTATTACACTAGTGTGTATAAATACGTATTTAGAAGTGGTCACTTTTTACATTCTAATAAGGAAGGAAAAACCAAAAGACTATCCATAGATACTGTTCATATAAAGTCCCCATTTGTCATATAAAGGGAGATAGCAGTGATGATATGTAGCTCAGTAATGTTTATTTATTTAGCTGATTCCAAGGTATAGAATCATTCAGACCAATTTCATATGTCTTCAAACGATACACCCATCGTTGTTCTCGTTCTAGAAGTCTGTTCGTCAAATTGCCAGAGCCTTTCACTTTCTCTATAACTGTCCACCTTATGTCTGTGTCTTTATGTTGTTTTTCCTTATAGTGTGCTGTTAATTTAGTTGCGGTCACTGCTCGCCTTATTGTGCTTCTATGTTCGCTAATACGAACTTTAACCTTGCGACTAGTCATACCGATATAGCTCAAATTGCATGGGCACTTGATGAGGTAGACAACTGATTCTGAATTACAATTAGTATGGGATCTTTGTTCCCATGGAAAGTGTAGGCCTAAATCAAGGCTTTTAGTATGTTCTGTAAAGGGGCACACTACACATGATCCACATGGAAAGTGACCCAACACAGGTGGGTTATTCCACAATGTAAGTTGAACATTGTTTGCACTTTTGAAGGTGTCAGTGTGAACAAGAGTGTCTCTCAAGCTTTTATTCTTTCTGAATGAGAACATGGGTTTTTCATAAGGGAGTCTATTTGAAGTGAGTATGGGCCATTTCTTGTTGATTATTTTCTTCACTTCATTGGATGAGGAATTAAACGTGGTTACACAAATTATTTGATCAAGTGGGGTCTTTTGATGGGTCTCTAGAAGTGCAGCTCTTGGAGTGTTACGAGCTCTTTTACTAGCTTTTTCTATAATTTTATTCGGATATTTTCTCTGTCTAAGTTTGGTGGTGAGAATTGCAGCTTCTTTTTATAGTCTTTCAAATCTGAGCAATTTCTCAAAGCTTCTAGACATGAGCATCAATCCTCCGTTCAGGCTGCCCCTTCGGGAGGATCTTCTGTCGCAGCAGCAGGGGAGGCTTCTCCACCCGAACCTGTCCACTCTCCGCCTCCTTGCGTGGAGATTGAGCGGCGGCAGTTGGCAGCTTTCGACCTCCCTCCCGAAGTCTGTGAGGTTATTTTGACAGCCAGGCGTCCCTCCACAAAGTCGGTATACACCTGCCGATGGAACAAATTTTGTATATATTGTACAGACCGGTCTATTGACCCTCTCTCTGCTCCTTTATCTGAAGTCCTACTGTTTATACTTTCCTTGGCCCAGCAGGGCTCTGATATGGGCATCTTGAAGGGATATCTTTTGGCCTTTTCCTCTTTTCTTCGGCTGCCTGATCAGCCTTCTATTTTCAGATCGCCTCTGGTGCAGAGATTCTTGAAGGGGTTAACCCACTTGTTTCCCCCTTCACCTTTTATTATGCCACAGTGGAACCTTAATTTGGTTCTCACCTTTCTGATGTGTGCACCATTTGAGCTGCTGCAAAACTGCCCTCTATGGCTGCTCACCATCAAAACAGCCGTCTTATTGGCAATAAACTCTGCCAAGCGGATGAGCAAACTGCAGGCACTGTCATCACAGACTCCTTACCTGACGGTCTTTACCGACAAAGTGGTACTCCGTACAAGGGCATCTTTTCTGCCTAAGGTGGTAACACCCTTCCATATGGGGCAGTCGGTTAATCTACCCATCTTCTATGCACCTCTGCATCTGTTACGCCTTAGAGAAAGAAAGATCCCCCTGAACGGCTTAGAACCCATTCCACCAGGGCAAAAGCGGCCACCACAGCTCTTCAGCATGGTGTTCCCGTTTCTAATATCTGCCAAGCTGCTGCGTGGGCATCTCTGCACATGTTCGCCAGACACTACTGCCTGGATTCCCAGGTCCGCAGAGAAGGCCTGTTTGGTTGCTCTGTCTTGCAGGATTTTCTGGTCTAAGCCGTTCCGCAGTCCCTCCTCTGGGGATGATATTGCTTGGGTATCTATTCAAAGGTAAGGAATCTGTGGCTAGATGTCTCTATCAGATGGACAAGTTACTTACCTTCGGTAACGGCTTATCTGGTAGAGACATGATCTAGCTACAGATTCCTTACCAACCCACCCATCCTTCCCGCACTGCGGAATTGGTTTTAAGTGTTAGCAATGTTCCCCTTCAGGGCCCTAGCTGTTCATTTTTTAACACACCATGGTCAGTCACTTCATGGCTTCGCGCTTCTGGAGTGGAAAGTCGTGAAAAGTACTGACGTCAGTGCGCCGGAGTGACCGTTATATTGATGACTCGGACGTCACGACGTTGACGAACACGACGCTGATGAACACGACGCCGACGACGTCACACGGAGTTGACTGATGCCACCTACCTGCGAGCAGGCGTACTGCTGAGAAAAATCTTCCGGATCTAGTCTGACGCCTGGAAGTTCAAAGGTAAGGAATCTGTGGCTTGATCATGTCTCTACCAGATAAGGCGTTACCGAAGATAAGTAACTTGTCCTTTAATGAAAGTGGTGCATGCGAAACAGATGAATAGTAGCCAACGTATAGATGAAAGAGTATGGAAGGAGCAATCCACCCAGTGATAAATAATACTACGGAGCAAAATGGGAGTCACCCATAAGAATCTGGCAGTGCTACTGACAGCTGCCAGAATGCAGCGGAAGAGCCGTTGTTGTACTCCATAAAGAGAGGCAGGGATCATCTTAAGAAATGAATGTGGAAGTATTGTGGAACCATGGAGTTGTAGGCTTCAAGACTGCACTGATTCACCAAAGGGTGTCCAGCCAGATTAATAAACTTTTTTTTCTTGCGGCAAACAAAGGGGTAGTAGTGGGTAGAAGAAGTCGCACCTCATGAAGCAAACAGATTTAGTGGCCAGGTAATACTACTAAATCAAGTAAACATTCACTGTAATCAGTAATGGTGCCACTCAGGGTAATAATACACCCTACTTCCTTGTGTGAGTACACAACGAACAATGCCCTCCTGTTACAATGTAATTAAAGAAATATAACCCGGCACTCAAACCAATTAAGTTGTGCTTAGTAACATATATTTAGATGGTTTACTTGAAGAACTTTGTTTCTTTTTCACAGGTTGCAAAAATACAAAAGAAAATCATTCTTTCAATGGTTTAATAGTCCCACTGAAAACATGTAAATTTCATTTCAGTTTTTACAAAAAGAAGACATTTTTTATACAAGGACTAAACATGTTGATGATAACGTTTCATTGTCTCATTAATACAGCAGTATTCAGTGATTCTTTTCCCTTGCCTCAGCACACTGCATTTCAAAAACTGAGGTGTCCTGCCTTGTGTGCACATTTATATTGAATCTCATTTATTGAAACTATGTGGGTTCGATATCTGCACTATCAGGAACTAAAGACGGGCAGTGACACACTGTTTTTACCCAGTGACTACAGTGCACTAATTTGACGGTCCCCTCCCCCCTATTTACATCTCTTATTTTTCTCCAGTGCAGCGTGAAAGCCCAAACACTGTTGAACTAATATCTGCACCATTGATTGATACTTCCATTATCACTTGACTCAAACAAGAACTATTTCTCTCTGACAAAAATGTAAGTTCCTCCTACTAAGAGAACACAATATTTCTATAACACTGGACTTAGGGACCTACATTATAACAGATTTAATAATACTTTGTTTTGCTCTCATTTCTTGTGACTATAGCAACCAAGTGTGACACTTAGAGGCGCTCGGGACCATTGGTTTGCCTTCACACAGTACGCTTCATGTTTTACTAGACTACCCAATGTTTGCACATTGAAGGTCAGCCTCCCCATTAGAAACATATTATTAAAATCTACCACAGCTGGTGTATCCTCTGTTCTTCTTTCTTTTACACCTTGGACCGAAATCTCCTTGTCAATGTGTGAAATTAAGGGATCTTTTTCTTTACCACTCTAACTGCATGCCTCTTACACCACTCTCAATATCCTTAATCACTGCGGGTTTACCATCCATCTGTATATATATAGGGAAAGAAATTTCTTTTTCTCATTTTTGGGCTTATAGATGGACGCCCTTTTCTCCTTTTTTGACACTCGGTGCAGGTTGGGCAGTAAGTCACATAATTACTCAGCAAATGCAATATCTATTTTGTAATGTTGTCCAATATATGCTTTTTGCCGTCATATAGCCTTGAAAAAGTCACCTTAGTGACTAAACACGTGTCGGTTGTTGTCTCTCACCGAATACGGCTGTATTAATGAAACTTCTTTCTTCTCTTGGATGGAGGGCATCTCCATGGATTTTAGAACTTCCCTGGACACTGTTCAACAATGAATACGAAATATCAGGCCATGTTGCTTTGGTGAGCGTCACAGTCTGGTGAATGGTTCAGTGTATGTTTAATCTAGGACAAAGTGTGCCTGCAAAGTTAACTCTTGGTATAAAGGGTGACTTAGTAGGGCACTATGATGTCAAGGGCTACAGATGCATGCATTGCCTTCGACATTTCAAAGGGGCTGACTCAGAAAGGTCTGGCTCTGAAGATGACACTGTGATATGTAATCAATATGATATTATTAAGGGGGTGGAAAGAGTGTGGATTGATTTATGATAGGCATACAAGTGGTCGGTTGGAGTTTGCAGCAGGAATTAATCCTGTGGGGTTCAAAGTTGTGCATTGTGGGAAGGCAGTCTTGGAAAAAGTACAAAATAGAGACAAGGAATATTTGGGTAATGAAATGCAATGACTTAAGTGATTGCAACCAGTGTGACAAATCAGGTCAGCGTCGAGGGAAGGCTGGGGGCCCATAGCAAGATGTGGAAACATCAGAAAAGCAGAATTCATATGTACCTGAGCTCATTTTTTTGTACCTGATTTTCGAAGTAAAATATAAATAATTGATCATCCCTATAAAGCACCACTTTTTGTTAAACAGGCTAACAAAATGATTTTATTTTCAAGATTTCATGACCAACTGATCAAGTCATCAGGCTTTTTATGAAGCATTTTATGATCCTTGCAAGATGATGTAAAAAGATTACCTATATCTGCATTATTCCTTGCATGTGATTTGTAGGTGAGGCACTGTTTAAAGTTGCACTGCGGAGTAGATGTGTACTACTGCACCTATCGAGGTTTGGTAATAAAAACAGAGTGTAATCCACTCCATTTTGATAGAATTTCAAAAATGTTTCTGTAAGGGGATTAAAGTACTGCTTGGGTAATCTTCAACCCCCTGTTTTTGATATTATGACCTTCCACGGGATAACTGTCTATAAAATATAGGGGTATGGCATGTGAGGAAGATAAGAAGATATATTACATGAGACGCTTATGGTCTATGATAGCCTTCCATCCGATAGCTGTGAGCCTTCTCCTTAAACCCCATTTGGGTTCTAGTGAAATTAGACATTCCAGATCTGTGCCTCCAAAAGTCTTGCAGGTTGGGAGCTGGTTTTGTTACATTCATAACTCCTTAATACTCCGTCACATACTAGAAAGAAAATGTAGGCTTTGGAAGATCCAGTAATGTACCACTGTTATCTCGCACAATTTTTATCACTTTGGTAGGAGTGGTCACAGGTCTAAATGGTGTCTTTAAACAGTGCCTCTTTTATGATCAGAGTATAGTACATGCCATGCCAGTGCTTCTGTGAGGACTGCAAAGCAGTTAGTCATATTTTGGCCAGTACCTTTAAAAAGCTGATAGATGTGAGGTAGTTAACTGACTGTCATGCTGATACTTCTAGATGGCAGGGGAATGGTTAGCCTTCTGTCAAACCTGTGCCTGTAAGTGGACAATGGGCCGGAGTGAGTCCAAAAATTCTTTATTCACAAGGATAGTGTAGGGGCATGCCAGAGCAGTGCTGCTGAGAGGCTGGCGGGATTCCGTGCACAGACAATCATGTTAGGTTGGGGCCTCTGGAAGTACTGAATGTTTGAGATGTAGTCAGTAACAAATCTAGTATAGCTGCAGATATGCTTTTTATTCCCATTGTTGTATATAGGGAGGAAGCCATGGCTCACAAGAGGTGAAGCCTCAAGTGGGTTGTGCGAACCCCTCAGCAATAATATTAAATACCCCGTTACTCTCTGCATGTTTGTTTCTATGGCATATGCTATGCTGTTCGTTGATGTGTATTATAAAATTGGGTACATCTCAAATGATATAATTTTTGAGATTGCAGATAACATCGTTCAAAGATGCTAACACTCTGGTGACTTCATCTTAACATAACTACTTTTAAAAACAGCATAATTTACTTGGTGTCTCATTTATGCTATTGATGTAAGTAAAAATAGAATAATACATAAATATTGATCCTCGTAATTTTCCCATTAATACACTGTGCACTGATACTGTATGCATTGCTATAAAAATATAACTCTTCTTTACGCGTTGGTGTACTTCAACCTTATTGTAAATTAATTTTGTTTTAATAGAGCTGCAAGAATACGGTAACACAACACCAGTGTTAAAGACACTCATTTTCTTGGTACCACTCATTTACTGTTCCAAAAAACTCCACAAATCACTGTCAGGCTATGCGTCCCGCTTACCCCGACTCCATAGAGGAAGAGTGGACGATACCTTACTTGCCCGAACCTCTGCTTTGTTTCCAGCCCTCCTATCTGAACGAAGAGGTGCTCTATACTAGAGAGGACGACCCTGCCTTCGCCTGCTATGAGCCCTTTAAGTTGCCGCGACCTGACAATGGGAAGAGGTTGAACCAAACCCCCCTGGGCGGTACAAGACCAGAGCAGGAAGAAGGAAGCGCGCGTCACGTCGAGGAGGCAAGGTACACGTCGGAGCAGAGCCCTGAAACCCCAAGTGGAAGAAGTGGAGAGGAGTGCTGGAGATCAGGAGCTGACTCAGACCTCTGTCCGAGAGGCCTGAAACCCGCCACAGAGACGCCGACCCAAGCGCCAGGAGGCCAATGACCCCACGAGCCGCCCAGCTGCGTTCCAGGAGATGCGTGGCTTGCCCAGGTGCGTGCCCGGTTCCTGGGGAGCGGGAGGCCGGGTATAGGAGTGGACTCGCTCCTTAAAAAATTAGGGGGGGCACCTTGACAAAGACGTCTGTACACCGTTAACGGCTCTCGAAGGCTGCATTCCACTTTGCTTTATTTTGAGTGGCGAAACACAGGTGGAGGAGTTTTTTTTCTTTTCCTTCTTTTTACCGGCACTTTGCCTGTCTGCATGTCGAGTGTGTTTTCCCCCACTCCCTTCCCTGTATAGACACCGATAGTCACGCTCAGCGCTGACGTTTCCCCTATCTTTTCTTTGTTTTGCGGTTTCCTGTCCCGGATGTCTGGATTGGAGAGAACACCGCCCAGAGGAGCTGAATTCCCAGAAGGAGATTTAAAGTAAAACATTACGTTGTACCTTATGACATTTAATAAATATACTCCAAATAAGGAGAGCAAAAGACAATTGTCCGACTCTTGCTTCCCGCAACTCGTGACAAACACCCAGCTGCTGTTAAGTTAACACTTCATATCATACTACAAGCATGCCCCATGAGTATGAAACTCTTCCATGTAATCTAAATATTTAAGTGATATTTTACTGATGGATAAACACAAATGAAAAACGTCCCCTAAAGCACCACAATCAACAATATACATACACACAAATATATGTGTATGTATGTGTATATATATATACATATGTTTATATATATATATATATATATATATATATATATATATGTTTATATATATATATATATTCATTGAAAAAAAACAAAGGTTACAGAGACGTTATAGTTAGGTTAAAATTGCACTCGTACAAAACCAGAGAAATTCAGCAGTTATAGTTAACTGAGCTAACTATAACTCACGCCCCAGCAATGCACTGCTTATGACCTCACATATTACATCACTCATGACATGGTCAGTGACATCACTGTTGGCATCTCAAATGACATCACTGATGACATCGTCCAGTAACTGTGAGTACTTGAGACTAACTATAACATCTCTGTAACCTTTGTTTTTTTCAGTGAATTTCTAAGGTTTTTAAACTCTAATATCTAACTATAACGTCCCTAAAACCTTTGTTTTTTCAGTTAATTTCTATGGTTTTTTAAAGTCTATTTCCTAACGATAACGTCCCTGTAACCTTTGGTTTTTTCAGTGATTTTCCAAGGTTTTTCAAATTCTATTTCCCAACTATAACGTTAATGTAACCTATGATTTTTTAATTTCATTTTTATGGTTTTTAAATTGTATTTTCTACCTAAAATGGCTCTATAAGGTGTATTTTTAGAAGCTTGTATTTTATTTAGTGGATTAATAAGCATAGTTTTTTTTTCTTCACATTTTTTATATTCGTGACGATGTTGCGATACCCGCGGTGATGTAGTGAATGGTGCATGTTTTTGTGGAAGTCTTAAACATATATGAAGACAGAATTTACTTAATAGCAGACACTAGTTGTTTAGTAATGTGGAGTTTATATTTCAGTTTGTGTGATGGTTTTGGGAAAAAACCTCTTCATTGTGGTGTTTTATATATTCGCAGTGACTCTGTAGACCGCGGCGTCGTCGGTAGTTGGGAAGTGTGCGTGTTTTTTTAAAACTCGGGGTTACTTACTTAGACATATTTTAATTAATATTTGAAACAAGTTATTTATTGATACACTCCTTAAACCTAACTTTTGGAAGAAGTTTTTCAATTAAAAGCCTTTTACTTGGTGTTTTGCGTAATGGCGGCTATGCCGGAGGTCGCGATGAAGTAGGTAACCACGATGAACGCATGTTTTAGGTAAAGTGTTAAACACATATTTATACATATTACATTGTATGATCCACATATAGAATATCTAGAGGTGATGGAGTTCACTTTACAGACAATGGGAACAGGGTGTTTCTAGGCAACCTGAAACTTTGTATACAGTTTTATGTGTAGCTGTCTTATACACACTCTCAACACAAAGGCTCTTGTCAGAGCCACCCAAGAGCCCGAAATGTTGTTCATTTTCTTGTTAACTGATTTTTTAAATTTGCAATGACATTACGGTAATCGCAATTACGTCGCGAAATCGCAAAACAAATGCAAACATTCAACGACCACCACCACATTCAAAAACTATAACTTAAAAAGTTCATTCTAACTATTACAATACACTTATTACTAACTTAAAGAACATGTTTGTATACATCTATGTGTAGTAACTATTTTAAAAACTGTGTTTGAACCCTACTTCCTGTTTGCGCGATGACGCCGAGAGTCACGCTGCCTTCGGTAACTGCGACGATTGTGCCTTTTTTGAGAGGTGTAAAACACATTTATGCACACATTTTACAGTATTTTTAAAACTAGGGGTTTATTACTGCACTGTTTAAAGTAATATTTTTGTAGGGAGTTTGTATAAAAACAGTAAATTAAACCGATTTTCCATTTTTGCTGTGACGTTGGGCGTCGCGATGACATCGGCAGCCGCGGTCACTGCGAAGACGTTGTGAAATGACAAAACAAATGCAGACATTCAATAGCCGCCACCACATTCAAAACTTTTAACTACAAAATGGATTATAGCCAACAGACTAAACACATTACTATCTAAGTGACTGTATAATAGCATGTACAACTCCCTTAATATCCCTATAACACGGTGCATAACATTTTCAGTATAATCTATAACTGCATGCATCACTGTATCAGGTAGTCTCTCATTTACTGTATAAGTATTTGTGTGAATCTGTAAGACGGTGCATCAGTCTATCAATGCTTCTGTAACGAACTGCGTGACTGCCTTGTGCATCTATGAGTGGGTGCATCAGTGTCACAATGGGTTTGTGATTGGTTTCGTAAGTCTCTCACTCAATCTGTGAGTAGGGGCATGAGTGCCTTTGTGCATTTGTAAGTAAGTATATGACTTTCTGACTGGATCTGTGAGTGAATACATGAGTGTCTAAGGGGGTATCTGAATGGGTGAGTAAGTGGGTGCACTTGTGTCTGAGTGAATCTGTGAGTGAGTGCCTAAATCTCTCAGTGGGTCTATGACTGGCAGCATGCGTATCTGAGTGGTTCTGTCAGTGGGTGCATGGATCTGTCAGTGTGACTGTGCGTGGGTACATGAGTCTCTGAGTATATAACTAACTGGGTGCATAAGTCTCTGAGTGGGTCTATGAGTGGCTGTGTGACTGACTGTATAGGTGTGTTAGTGTCTGAGTGAGTCCATGAGGGGATGTATGAATGTATATGTGGGTGTGTTTGTGTCTCAATGGGTCTGTGAGCGAGAGCATACATTTCTGAGTAGGTGAGTGAATGGGTGCATGCATGAGTATCTAAATGGGTCTGTGACTGGGAGGGCGAGTGTCTGGGTAGGTCTGTGAGTGAATGCATAGGCCTTGACTGGGTTAGTAAGTGGGTGAGTGTATATCTGAGTGAGTTTGTGAGTGGGTGTCTGAGTTTCTGACTGTATGAGTGAGAGAGTGACTGAGTCCATAAGTCTCTGAGAGGGTCTGTGACTGAAAGTGTGAGTGACTGTATGGGTCTGTGAGTGGGTGTAAGAGTCTCTATGTAGGTATGAGACTGTCTGCCTGAGTCCATGACTGAGTCTCTAAGTAGGTACATGAGTCTCTGAGTGGGTCTGTACATGGGTGCATGACTCTCCAAGTAATTATGTAAGTGGGTGCATAGGTACCTGAACAGGTATGTGAGTGAGTGCATCAGTATCTGAGTGGGTATGTGTCTAGATGTTTGAGTGGGTATGTGAATAGGTATATAAGTGTCTGAGTAAGTTTGTGAGTGCGTACATGCGTGTGTGACAGTGACCGGCAAGTGTGTGTATATATATATATATATATCTTCAAAAAAACTGATCATCGCTTTCACTCCATTTTCCAGCAAATTTCTTACATGCTTGTGTGACAGTGACCGGAAAGTGTGTATATATATATATATATATCTATATATATATATATGTGTGTTTTATATATTTCCATCAATATTCGCGACAACGTCGCGATATTCGCGACGTCCCTGCGATGGTACATGAGGGGCTGTGCTGGGGGTCACGGCGTCCTTGCGAATATCATGCACAATTAAAAAAATCAATTTTGGATACATAGTTTGTGTAACTAACACACCCATTTCTCAAACATGGGGTCAGATTATCTCCAACCTGACCCCTTATGCTAGCTTTCACACAAATTTTCAGCCCTGGGAACCGTTCCTGCATGATAAAATGGTGGCCCCAACTTTCTTGTCAGGTTGCGTCCAGCTAATCAGAGCATTCCTGTTGGCACGCACATTCGCGATTAATTGCGAAATCGTTGGGAAATATCCTCAACCAGAGATATATCTATAAATCAAATCAAATAAACTTTATTCGGTTTCATGTGATGAAACCATAAAAGCACAAGATAGAATATATTACAAACAATCCAGACGGGAACATACCCAGTTTAAACATAGTATATACAATGTAAAAATATATGCGATTTAAAAATATACTAGTTACCAAATCTCCACAAACACACATAAAATACCTGCTAAACAACTCTCTAAATGGTACAGTAAGACTTTGCGCTTAATCAACTTGTTAGTTAAACGGCTAGTGGGGCAAGGTAAAGTGCATAGTGCCGGGGATAATGACAAGGGTCGGCGAGTTAATCACAACTTTAATTGTGGATTTTAAAAAGTTAAGCACATAAAAAACAGTGTTACCTGTCAACATTTGAAGAAATATAAAAGTGGGCCGTACTTGTCTAAAATTGGCCTGTTTAAAAATAGAAATTAAAAAGGATTTTCTGGGCGTATCATAAAATGGGCAAAACATTGTGAAATGAACCATGTCCTGTGGAGATGTATCATCGCAGCCGCAGGACAAAAGAGTTTGCCCTTTGTTCTGACACCTGGGATGGACAAGAAGAAGGTGTAAAAGATCAAACTTAAACCTGGTCAAAAGAAAACGGTCGTATGAGTTTGTGAACCCCAGCAACTACGGCTCCACCATCGGAGTGGTCCTTAACATGATGAAGCAACGTACGCTGGGCTTCAGAAGCTCCTTCTCCCTTGCCATGGTCTGGCGTTCAAGGAAGGCCATCTTAATGAGGGCAAGATCTTTCTTATTCATCGCGTCGGGGTTGGAGAAAAGGTCTCCTCTTCCCAAACTTGTGAGGCTCCTTTCTACATATTTGAGCCAAGGTACCCTAGCTGCGTAATCGAGAGCCAGATAATCTTTTCAAATTGCTTTATTTAGGGAGGTCCACTTCCCAACTCAAATTTTTAGCCAGAGAGACACCGGGCGGAATGCTATTAGATCAGAAATGTAGGGCATGCCTCGCTCTTCATGAGCAGTGAAAGAAGGAGTACCCTGAGGAACAGATAAAAGACGGTTCAGAAATTTGTTTTCTGCAATTTAGAGATCGTCTGTGTCGGTGTTCCCCCAGATTTCACTGCCATAAAGGGCCTTTGAAATACACTTGGCCCTATAAAGCTTTAAAAGGGCCCCCACCGGTCTTTCCTCAGTCTAGCAGCAAAATTAAAGATGGCTGCAGTCTCCCTGATGAGGTCATTTCTCTTCCGGGTGAGTTGGAACCCCCAGTTCATTTTTTTATCAAAAGTACCCCCAAATAGGAGAACACGCTCCCCTTAGGAATCGGGGTAAGCCCTGCCCTAAAAGTATATGGCCTACTGGGCCGTGCCCCTACTTGCATAATATATGACTTGGAATTATTAATCGTCAAGTCCATATCCCCCATAAATTGCGCAAAGGAGTTTATAAGAGTTTGCAACCCCCGTTCGGTCCTGGCCATCAAAACGGCGTCATCTGCATATAGCAGGACCGGGAGACCCCGCCGTCCTGCCTGAGGGAAGTCCGCCTTGGTCTCCAAGAGGGTTTTCTCCAGATTGTTAATGTAGAGATTGAATAAAAATGGGACCAGAATACAACCCTGACGGACTCCGCCCCTGACGGGAAAGGTGCGTGATACATTCAGGCTGGCCGAATAACGCACGCCCGCCTTAGTATCTCGATGGAGGTCATGTAGGAAGAAGACTATGTCCCTGTCCACCCCTAGAGAAAGAAGGATCTGCACAGTTTGTCTCTGTTCATGCAATCAAATGCGGAAGACAGGTCCATAAAGGCCAAAAAGATGGTACCAGAGCGGGCTACCGTGTACTTATTCAATATCATACAGAGGTTTAGACATTCGTAAATCGTGGAGCGGCCAGAGCGGAAATCATATTGGGCATCCGGCAGGATGTTATTTTCAAGAGCCCAAGATGATAACCTGCCCAGTAGGATCCGTCCGACCACTTTAACCACGGAGTCCAACAGGGATATAGGCCTGTACCAATGAGTGCTATCCCTGTTCCCCTTTTTAAAAACCTGGACAATTATGGAGGTAGCCCAAGAAGCAGGAGGGCCAGACCTTGCGGCCGCGTTAATTACAGAGGTAAGCAAGGGTGCCCCAAACTCCACGTCGGACAGATAAAGATCGAGAGGAATTCCGTCAGGTCCCGGGGCCTTATTGCGCGTCATACCAGTAATTCCTCACCTCACTTCTTCCTCCGTTACAGATAGGGTTGTTATTTTGGTTCCCCCCTCAAGTAGTGAAAACTGGGCCGAAGCACCCTTGAACATGCCCTCAAAATGGCTGACCTAGTCATTCTCTGTAATGTGTGCGTCTAGGACATTTACAGCCTCTACTCCCAAAGAAGGACTGTTAATAATGCTCCGAAAGTTGGCACTACACTTAATGGTTGTGGCTTCCATAAGCTTACCCCAGGCTTCCTCCTTCAGGGCCTCCTTACGCTTACTGAAGGCTGTCTTATATTGCTTCCTTCGAGTTTTAACTAGGGAGCTGTTCCTGGGGGTGGCGTGCAACGCTATTCTAAGCCTCCTAGCAGCAAGCAAGCATTCTGGGTTAAACCATCTAGGTACCCTTTCCTGTTGGGCTTTGGGTGCAGGAACCGTTAATAGCTCGGCGACAGAACGAGAGATAGATTTGAAGGCGCGGATGATGGTCTCGTCCTGCTCTGCCTCTGCACCCCGACAAATCTGAATCTCGTTCTGATACTTCACCAAAAGGGACTCAATCAGGGAGCCTGGAATAATCTGTGCCCATTTAAGCCTTCTACCTCCATTAGTGGGCCGGAGTACTCCTCCTCCACTACTCCTCCTTTTCAAACCCAATATAGGACAGTTAGCTTTAATACACAGAGGATTATGATTGCTGTGGTTACTGGCTATAACTGAAAAGTCGGAAATCAAGTAAAAAAGAGGGGAGGAGACTAGAATGAAATCGTTGAAGAAGGGTTAACAACCTAGCCCTTTAAAGGTAGGAATTAAATTCCTCCTGTCTGAATCCAATTTGCCCATAGCTGATTGCAGGTCCAGATCACAAACTAGGGAGTTTAGTTTGTCCCCCTGTCCGCTATGTTCAAAGTGCGCATCAGCAGCGCGAGGGCGGGGGGGCCCCCAGTACCCCCGAAACCCTGCTGCCTTAGGTCCCCACAAGGATGAATGTTAAAATCCCCTAACAGAACGATGTTACAGGTGTTACGGGTTGAGGCATTAAAATTTGTCAGGAAAGTGCCTAAACGGGTAACGTTACAAACCTTGGGGAGGGAAGATGTAGCATTATAAAAGTTCAAAAGCAGTAATCTACATGACCCAAGAGAAAACACCTAAGCCTGCAGGCATGGGTTGTCAGTGTTCAAGTCCATAATGCAGCCCCCCATCCTGAGTGACATATAGACTGCAAGTGCCCCTTGGGTCGACCAGCCCTCGAAGGGGTTGCAGGTATATTAAACAACTTGTAGCCTTCCAAAAAATAGGAGTTGTCAATGGTCCAGGTCTCCTGCAGGCAAATAATGTCATACTTTTGGATAAAGCACTGCCATTACGGATCTGTAAACTTGCTGGCAAGGCCGGCTATATTCCAGGAGATGAGATTACAAGAATTAGTCTCCTGGTCATGACTGAGATATATCCATAATTTTGGCCTTAAATTTCTCAAAACCTACTGGGCAGATTTGCACCAAATAACAAAAAGCACAATCTGCGTAACATCATCTACCTTTCTGCCAAATTTGGTGTAATTCTGTCCAGCGGTTCGGGCTGTAGGTTCGACAAGGCGTTCCTATGGGAATTAATATTACAAACGCACCCTTTTTTCACGTGCCTATTTCTCAGTCACCACTGCACGGATCACCTCCAACCTTTCCATGACAACTAGAACCTACTTTGACACTTTTTTGGGGGAAATCCCGGTTCCGGCGGCAGGGTAGGTCGCAGGCTTGGCGTGGCCACACGCGGGACCCACAACGGTGTCCATTTCATTACCGCCGGTACTGTTGCTAGCAATTCTAGACAGCAGGATAGGTCATCGACCTTAACACGTGGTAGGTAGATGTCACTTAACCACGTAGTGTAGATAGTTTTTTCACTCTGATCCTGAGGAAGTGCCCAGATCCCCCTGACATTAGAGGCACGAAACATGTCGATCATCTGAGAGCAGGACTATATGACTAGACACATTACATCTAGTGCACTGTCCCTCTCTATATATTTTTAGCCAGGCGGTTTACCTTAAAAATTAAATCATGGCTAGGATTAACTGACCTGTTTTAATTCACTACTCTCTCACGTCTACACACACTAGGCCTCTTACTCCCACTGCACCCACCGGCAGGAACAGAAGATCCCCGCTAAAGAGCCCCGGTTCGGGAGCCCGTCCGGTATTGCAGCGCCGACTGGACGAGGGCAGGCTCATATGATGAAGCATGACACCTAGCTTGCTGGGTGTGTGAGAGCCCTAGTTCCACCAAGGGTTGCCCCCTTAGTTTGCCTTTTCCTTTGACTTGGCAAGTAGCTACCTTAATACTACTACTACTCACACCTCACAGTATCTCCTCTCTTCTGTTATTTGCCTTTGAGGAACTCCATACCCCACCTTGTATACATACTTTTGGATAAAGCACTGCCATTACGGATCTGTAAACTTGCTGGCAAGGCCGGCTATATTCCAGGAGATGAGATTACAAGAATTAGTCTCCTGGTCATGACTGAGATATATCCATAATTTTGGCCTTAAATTTCTCAAAACCTACTGGGCAGATTTGCACCAAATAACAAAAAGCACAATCTGCGTAACATCATCTACCTTTCTGCCAAATTTGGTGTAATTCTGTCCAGCGGTTCGGGCTGTAGGTTCGACAAGGCGTTCCTATGGGAATTAATATTACAAACGCACCCTTTTTTCACGTGCCTATTTCTCAGTCACCACTGCACGGATCACCTCCAACCTTTCCATGACAACTAGAACCTACTTTGACACTTTTTTGGGGGAAAATTTCGTGAAGATTGGTCAAACAACGGCAAAGTTATAGCCATATCAAAAAATGTGTTTCCTATGGAAACTAGGTCTTAACTATAACTACGTACTGGTGACCGCCAGTAGGGAATATATATATAATATATACATAATGTTTTACACCCCAAAATATAATGTGTTCCCAATCCTATAAGCAGCAAGAGTTAGGCAGACAGGGAGTCCAAAGAATCCTATTTTAACATTTCCCAGATGTGCTCAATTAAAGCAGTAGGATCTTCAAACACTGTCTGACATACCTAGACTGTTTCAATATACTTGTAGTGTTTTAAGTGATTATACACACACACACACACACACACACACAAACACACACACACGCGCACACACACACACACACGCGCACACACACACACACACAGTCTCTAATAACTTTTGGGGTGATCCATCATGCATGGGCCGAGAGAAAGGGGTGGTCCCACAACGCATTTTCCCCATGCAATTTCCCACAGGGATTTTAGACACGACTACAGCTTGAACCGCTGAACGGAATTACACCAAATTTGGCAGAACACTAGATCTTGTTCCAGAAAGAGTGCTTTTGTAATTTGGTGTAAATCTGTTCTGTAGTTTTGGAGTTAATAAAGTAAAAAGATTTCTGTGTATCTTGAGACGCTGATCCGGGTGGACTCTTGGATCCACGCGCCAACAGCAATTCTGTGTTTGGCTGGTCGCAATCTAAGAAGAATGTTGCACCCGCCATTTTGTGCATCAGGACACGGTTCCCAAGGGGAAAAATAAAATGCCTGAACAGTCTCATCTAGAGTAAAGAAGGCGCTTATTCCGTTGACAAAAGGTCGATAATATTTCATTTTGGGATATACACCAATTTGACTGTCACCTATGGACCAGTGCAGCATGATTCCTTTGGCTGTGGTTGGGACGATGAGCATATCCTTTGAATGGACAAAGAGGCACATCTCCTTGGAAGATAATTGACAGCCAGTTCAGGGCAGTATTTGGGCAGGACTGTACGAGTTTTTCCACTGGTGCGTTAAAGCAATATTGAAAACCTGACGTTTTCTACCTATTCAAGGAGAAATTAATTATTGGTGCATTGTGGCCTGTATAAACTGTGATTTTAAGAAAGCACGGGTATTTTCCATTGTGAGTCAATATGAAAAGTATCAAACAGACATGGCTACCAAAAAACTGAGCATTGGAACACAGAGAAGGCACACTCCCTTCTCTCTTGTCAGATTTTAAATCCTTCAATAGGAACCATTTACTTGACTTTTAAAATCAGCATGATGATGCCGACTTCATGTTACGAACAGCATTGATAAAGGCTGGGGAGACGATGTAGCCTTACGGCTAGAGCGGTCAACCTCGAAGCTGGGGAACCAGGTTCGAGTCTTGGCAACGACGCTCAACATCCTGTGATTCTGGGCAAATCACTTAATCTCCCGGTGCCTAACAAAAATGAATGTGTCCTGTAACAAAACTGGTGCTCATGTAAAGTGCTCTGATACCCGATATCTCGGGTCTAGTTCGCGCTATATAAAACTCTAAAAAAAAAAGAATAAATAAAGGCATTTTTTGCCGAAACACATTTGCTCTGAATAAAAGGAAATTCTTGACACCGTGAGTGCTCCAAACTGCTTCGTTAAACAGATATATATATATATATATATATTATCTACTGGCGGTCGCCAGTAGATAGTTATAGTTAAAACCTATTATCCATAGGAAATCCGCGACATTCTATTTGAAATAACGTTGGCGCCGGTTGACGAATCTTCGCGAAAGTTGCCAACTTGTTGGGGCGCTCCGGTCCGCTCCTATCCTGAAAGTCTCGGGGTGATACGTCAAGCGGGGGCCGAGAAAAAGGGGGTCCCAAAACGCATTTTCCCCATTCATTTTTCCATAGGAACCTTTAGTCGCAGCTACAGCCCGAACTGCTGAACGGAATTACACCAAATTTGGCAAAGAGGTAGCCCTTGGTTCAGTGTTGTGCCTTTTGGTTAAATGGTGTAAATCCGTTCAGTAGTTCCTGAGAAATTTGAAAAAGAAAACACATATATATCTGGGCGGAGCCTAACCACACATGTCATCGTGAGATCTGATTGGCTGTCAGCACTTCATCCTGGAATTGCTGGCAGCCATCTTGGGACCAATATAAATGATAGTACCTCATTGAAATGCATTGTAGTGAATCAAAGATTTTGAGGGTCACCAAAAGGAGAACTATAAAGGGTGATAACAGGCTTTAGTTACATTAGAATATATTTGTTGATGGTACCATACTAATTTTAGGAATTGTGGTGTATTCTAAGGTGATTTTACCATGTGAAAAACCTTCTGCTGGGATATCATGAATCATGTTTGAGAGAACACTATTTTCTCATGCTTGTCCCATGGAGGTTTGGAAGGTGCTCCAGAAGCTAAAATGAGAGCATATTTTCTGTAAATTCACATTATCTTTCTCACTCATGTGAGAATGAAGTCTGACATTCTCAGTAAAACATGTACATCCAACAAGGGCAGAGACTGTCAGTTGATTCCTTTGTGTTCTACTGCAGCTTCCCAGAGTGTTCTAAAGAACAACTAGAGTGCTAACAGCCTTACTTATGACAAAAGTATGGCACACCTGAAGCCATCTTGATTGGAATAAACTGGTAACACTTAAACAATTTAATTTAAAAAGGAACAAAATGATGGGGTTCATTTTGTCATAGAAATTATGGTTAGTGCTGTAGAAAGAAAAATTAGGACATATTTCAAGTGTGATCTCAAATATCTTCCTGTTATATTTCAACAGGAGCAGCCTGCCAGTTGATGCCTTTGTGTTCTACTGCAGCTTCCCAGAGTGTTCTAAAGAACAACAAGAGCGCTAACAGCCTTACTTATGACAAAAGTATGGCACACCTTGATTGGAATAAACCAGTAACACTTAAAACATTTAATTTAAAAAGGAACAAAATGAGGGGTTCTTTTTGAAATAGAAATTATGGTTAGTTCTGCAGAAAGAAAAATTAGGGCATGTTTTAAGTGAGATCTCAAATCCTCTTCTATTTCATTAGAAAATTCTGACATGCAGACTGAAACAATCACTTTCAATACCAGCAGCAGACTACCAGTTAACTCCCTGGTGAGCAGTAGCTTTACTCCAGTGATCTAATGAGCAACTAGAGTGCTAACATTCTGAATTTATGGCAGATGTGAGACATCTGAATGCCTTCTTGATGGAATCAAAGTAAAAAACTGAAAGCATTTCCTACTGAGGAGACTGCAGTAAATGAAGAAATTAGGAAACTTCATAACAAAGAAGTTTTCCAAGATGGCCACCAGTGAAAAAAGAGCCCAAATGTAGCACAAATATTACCCAGATGTAGCCCACATATAGCCCAATGACAAAAGTGTGCAAAACACTTTTTGTTTTTAGTTTTTTGCAGTTTTATGTAGTGCAGACTGGTCAGGTATTGGAGCATTGCATCTTAAAACATGACCCCCTACACTACAAAAACACCCCTGCACTACCTTAAACCCTAAAACACTACCCCCAGCACGACCCCCTACACTACACAAGCACCACTGCACTATCCTAAACCCTAAAACACTACCCCCAGCACGACCCCTACACTACCCAAACACCACTGCACTAACCTAAATCCTAAAACACTACCACCAGCACGACCCCCTACACTACCCAAACACCACTGCACTACCCTAAAACATGACCCCCTACACTACACAAACACCTCTGCACTACCCCTAAACACTACCCCCAGCACGACCTCCTACACTACACAAGCACCACTGCACTACCCTAAACCCTAAAACACTACCCCCAGCACGACCCCCTACACTACACAAACACCACTGCACTACCCTAAACCCTAAAACACTACCCCCAGCACGACCCCCTACACTACCCAAATACCACTGCACTACCCTAAAACATGACCCCCTACACTACACAAACACCATTGCACTACCCTAAACCCTAAAACACTACCCCCAGCACGACCCCCTACACTACACAAGCACCACTGCACTACCCTAAACCCTAAAACACTACCCCCAGCACGACCCCCTACACTGCCCGAACACCACTGCACTGCCCTAAACCCTGAAACACCAGCCACTGCATGACCCCCTACACTGCCCGAACACCACTGCACTGCCCTAAACCCTGAAACACCACCCCTAGCACGACCCCTACACTGCCCGAACACCACTGCACTGCCCTAAACCCTGAAACACCACCCCTTCACGACCCCTACACTGCCCGAACACCACTGCACTGCCCTAAACCCTGAAACACCACCCCCAGCATGACCCCTACACTGCCCGAACACCACTGCACTGCCCTAAACCCTGAAACACTACCCCCAGCAAGACCCCTACACTGCCCGAACACCACTGCACTGCCCTAAACCCTGAAACATCACCCCCAGCAAGACCCCCTACACTGCCCGAACACCACTGACCTAAACCCTGAAACACCACCCCCAGCACGACCCCTACACTGCCCGAACACCACTGCACTGCCCTAAACCCTGAAACACTACCCCAGCATGACCCCCTACACTGCCCGAACACCACTGCTCTGCCCAAAACCCTGAAACACCAGCCCCAGCACGACCCCCTACACTGCCCGAACAACACTGCACTGCCCTAAACCTTGAAACACCAGCCCCTGCACGACCCCCTACACTGCCCGAACACCACTGCACTACCCTAAACCCTGAAACATCACCCCCAGCACGACCCCCTACACTGCCCGAGCACCACTGCACTGCCCTAAACCCTGAAACACCAGCCCCAGCATGACCCCCTACACTGCCCGAACACCACTGCACTGCCCTAAACCCTGAAACACCACCCCCAGCGCGACCCCCTACACTGCCCGAACACCACTGCACTAAACCCTGAAACACCACCCCTGCACAACCC
This sequence comes from Calotriton arnoldi, assembly GCA_963921515.1. NCBI lineage: Eukaryota > Metazoa > Chordata > Amphibia > Caudata > Salamandridae > Calotriton > Calotriton arnoldi. Next base: position 160,880 of record CAWUFW010004415.1, on the reverse strand, counting down.
CCTACACTGCTCGAACACTACTGCACTGCCCTAAACCCAGAAACACCATCCCCAGCACGACCCCCTATACTGCACGAACACCACTGCACTGCCCTAAACCCTGAAACACTACCCCCAGCAAAGACCCCTACACTGCCCGAACACCACTGCACTGCCCTAAACCCTGAAACATCACCCCCAGCAAGGCCCCCTACACTGCCCGAACACCACTGCCCTAAACCCTGAAACACCACCCCCAGCAAGACCCCCTACACTGCCGGAACACCACTGCACTGCCCTAAACCCTGAAACACCAGCCCCAGCACGACCCCCTACACTGCCCGAACACCACTGCACTGCCCTAAACCCTGAAACACCACCCCCTGCACGACCCCCTACACTGCCCGAACACCACTGTACTGCCCTAAACCCTGAAACCCCACCCCCAGCATGACCCCCTACACTGCCAGAACACCACTGCACTGCCCTAAACCCTGAAACACCACCCCCTGCATGACCCCCTACACTGCCCGAACACTACTGCACTGCCCTAAATCCTGAAACACCACCCCCAGCACGACCCCCTACACTGCACGAACACCACTGCACCGCCCTAAACCCTGACACACTACCCCCAGCAAGACCCCCTACACTGCCCGAACACCACTGCACTGCCCTAAACCCTGAAACACCACCCCCAGCACGACCCCCTACACTGCCCGAACACCACTGCACTGCCCTAAACCCTGAAACACCACCCTCAGCACGACCCCGTACACTGCCCGCACATCACTGCACTGCCCTAAACCCTGAAACACCAGCCCCAGCACAACCCCGTACACTGCCCGAACACCACTGCACTGCCCTAAACCCTGAAACACCAGCCCCAGCACGACCGCCTACACTGCCCGAAAACTACTGCACTGCCCTAAACCCTGAAACACCACCCCCAGCAAGACTACCTACACTGGCCGAACACCACTGCACTGCCCTAAACCCTGAAACACCACCCCCTGCACGACCCCCTACACTGCCCAAACACTACTGCACTGCCCTAAACCCTGAAACACCACCCCTCAGCACGACACCCTACACTGCCCGAACACCACTGCACTGCCCTAAACCCTGAAACACCACCCCAGCACGACCCCTACACTGCCCGAACACCACTGCACTAAACCCTGAAACACCACCCCTGCACGACCCCCTACACTGCCGGAACACCACTGCACTGCCCTAAACCCTGAAACATCACCCCCAGGACAACCCCCTACACTGCCTGAGTACCATTGCTCTGCCCTAAACACTGAAACACTAGCCCCAGCACGACCCCCTACACTGCCCGAACACCACTGCACTGCCCTAAACCCTGAAACACCACCCCCAGCACGACCCCCTACACTGCCCGAACACCACTGCACTGCCCTAAACCCTGAAACACCAGCCCCAGCAAGACCACCTACACTGCCCGAACACCACTGCATTGCCCTAGACTCTGAAACACCAGCCTCAGCAAGACCCCTACACTGCCCGAACACCACTGCACTGCCCTAAACCCTGAAACACCAGCCCCAGCACAACCCCCTACACTGCCCGAACACCACTGCACTGCCCTAAACCCTGAAACACCAGCCCTAGCACGACCCCTACACTGCCCAAACACCACTGCACTGCCCTAAACCCTGAAACACCAGCGCCAGCACCACCACTACAATGCCCGAACACCACTGTACTGCCCTAAACCCTGAAACACCACCCCCTGCACTGCCCCCTACACTGCCCGAACACCACTGCACTGCCCTAAACCCTGAAACACCACCCCTGCACGACCCCCTACACTGCCCAAACACCACTGCACTGCCCTAAACCCTGAAACACCACCCCTGCACCGCCCCCTACACTGCCCGAACACCACTGCACTGCCCTAAACCCTGAAACACCACCCCCAGCAAGACCCCCTACACTGCCCGAACACCACTGCACTGCCCTAACCCCTGAAACACCACCCCAGCACGACCCCCTACACTGCCCGAACACCACTGCTCTGCCCAAAACCCTGAAACACCAGCCCCAGCACGACCCCCTACACTGCCCGAACACCACTGCACTGCTCTAAACCCTGAAACACCAGCCCCAGCACGACCCCCTACACTGCCCGAACACCACTGCACTGCCCTAAACCCTGAAACACCACCCTCAGCATGACCCCTACACTGCCCGAACACCACTGCACTGCCCTAAACCCTGAAACACCAGCCCCAGCACGACCCCGTACACTGCCCGCACACCACTGCACTGCCCTAAACCCTGAAACACCAGCCCCAGCACGACCGCCTACACTGCCCGAAAACTACTGTACTGCCCTAAACCCTGAAACACCACCCCCAGCAAGACTACCTACACTGGCCGAACACCACTGCACTGCCCTAAACCCTGAAACACCACCCCTGCACGACCCCCTACACTGCCCAAACACTACTGCACTGCCCTAAACCCTGAAACACCACCCCTCAGCACGACACCCTACACTGCCCGAACACCACTGCACTGCCCTAAACCCTGAAACACCACCCCAGCACGACCCCCTACACTGCCCGAACACCACTGCACTAAACCCTGAAACACCACCCCTGCACGACCCCCTACACTGCCGGAACACCACTGCACTGCCCTAAACCCTGAAACACCACCCCAGCACGACCCCTGCACTGCCCTAACACCACTGCACTGCCCTAAACCCTGAAACATCACCCCCAGCACAACCCCCTACACTGCCTGAGCACCATTGCTCTGCCCTAAACCCTGAAACACCACCCCCAGCACGACCCCCTACACTGCCCGAACACCACTGCACTGTCCTAAACCCTGAAACAGCAGCCCCAGCACGACCCCCTACACTGCCCGAACACCACTGCACTGCCCTAAACCCTGAAACACCACCCCCAGCACGACCCCTACCCTGCCCGAACACCACTGCACTGCCCTAAACCCTGAAACACCAGCCCCAGCAAGACCACCTACACTGCCCGAACACCACTGCATTGCCCTAGACTCTGAAACACCAGCCCCAGCAAGACCCCCTACACTGCCCGAACACCACTGCACTGCCCTAAACCCTGAAACACCAGCCCCAGCATGACCCCTACACTGCCCGAACACCACTGCACTGCCCTAAACCCTGAAACACCAGCCCCAGCACGACCCCCTACACTGCCCGAACACCACTGCACTGCCCTAAACCCTGAAACACCAGCCCCAGCATGACCCCTACACTGCCCGAACACCACTGCACTGCCCTAAACCCTGAAACACCAGCCCCAGCACCACCCCCTACAATGCCCGAACACCACTTTACTGCCCTAAACCCTGACACACCACCCCTGCACCGCCCCCTACACTGCCCGAACACCACTGCACTGCCCTAAACCCTGAAACACCACCCCCTGCACCACCCCCTACACTGCCCGAACACCACTGCACTGCCCTAAACCCTGAAACACCACCCCTGCACCACCCCCTACACTGCCCGAACACCACTGCACTGCCCTAAACCCTGAAACACCACCCCTGCACCGCCCCTACACTGCCCGAACACCACTGCACTGCCCTAAACCCTGAAACACCACCCCCAGCATGACCCCCTTTACTGCTCGAACACCACTGCACTGCCCCAAACCCTGAAACACCACCCACAGCATGACCCCTACACTGCCCGAACACCACTGCCCTAAACCCTGAAACACCACCCCTGCACGACCCCCTACACTGCCCGAACACCACTGCACTGCCCTAAACCCTGAAACACCACCCCCTGCATGACCCCCTACACTGCCCGAACACCACTGCACTGCCCTAAACCCTGAAACACCAACCCCAGCACGACCCCCTACACTGCCCGAACACCACTGCACTGCCCTAAACCCTAGAACACTACCCCCAGCATGACCCCCTACACTACCCGAACACCACTGCACTACCCTAAACCCTAAAATACTCGCCCCAGCACGACCCCCTACACTACCCGAACACGACTGCACTGCCCTAAACCCTAAAACACTCCCCCAGCATGACCCCCTACACTACCCGAACACCACTGCACTGCCCTAAACCCTAAAACACTCCCCCAGCACGACCCCCTACACTACCTAAACACCACTGCACTGCCCTAAACCCTAAAACACTACCCCCGCATGACCCCCTACACTACCCAAATACCAATGCACTACCCTAATCCCTAAAACACTACCCCCGCACAACCCCTACACTACCCAAAGACCACTGCACTACCCTAAACTCTAAAACAATACCCCCGCACGACTCCCTACACTACCCAAAGACCACTGCACTACCCTAAACCCTAAAACACGACCTCCTACACTACACAAACACCACTGCACTACCCTAAACCCTAAAAAACTACCCCCAGCACGAACCCCTACACTACCCAAACACCACTGCACTACCCTAAACCATAAAACACTACCCCCAGCAGTACCCCCTACGCTACCCAAACACCACTGCACTACCCTAAACCTAAAACACTACCCCCAGCAGTACCCCTACACTACCCAAACACCATTGCACTACCCTAAACCTAAAACACTACCCCCAGCAGTATCCCCTACACTACCCAAACACCACTGCACTACCCTAAACCCTAAAACCCTAAAACACTAACCCCAGCACGACCCCCTACACTACCCAAACACCACTGTACTACCCTAAACCCTAAAACACTCCCCCAGCATGACTCCCTACACTACACAAACACCACTGCACTACCCTAAACCCTAAAACACTACCCCCAGCACGACCCTCTTCACTACCTAAACACAACTGCACAATTTGTTACAGGCGTTGCAACGCAGGCCTGTGGTGCTTACTGGAAGTACCTGGTGGGCTGGTTGGGCCCCAGGGACTCTCAGGATTTAAGGTGACCTAATCCCCCAACTTAAAATGCGCCACGGGGCACGTTTGCACAGTGGTGAAGGGAGGGAGCGGGGCCTCAGGTGACATGTGCGCAAACACGCCCTGTGGTGCGTTTTAAGTTGGGGAGTTAATTCCCTTTGAATCCTGGGGGCCAACTAGCCCACCAGGTACCTTCAGTAAGCACAACAGAGGTGCGTTGCAGAGAGGTGAAAAAAGGTGCGTGGCCTCGGAACGCCTCTCTGCAACTCAGCTATGTGGTCATAACTGTAGGTACCTGGGGGGCTAGTTGGGCCCCAGGGACCCTCAGGATTCAAGGGGACTTAATCCCGCAACTTAAAACGCGCCACGGGGCGTGTTTCACACATGTCACCTCAGGCCCCCACTCCCTTCACCACTGTGCAAACGCGCACTGGCTCTGGTTAGTCAGAGTCAGTTACCACCAGTACCCGTCTGAAAAAGTTGTGGGCACAGGATGATTTTGCAACAAGGCCTCTTTCTGCTCCTCTGTTGGTTCTTTCTGCACATCTTTTGCTTCTTTCTGTGCGTTTTTCTTCTTTCTTCACATGTCCTACCTCTGTTGGCATAGTTAGAAACTAGCATTTAAAAAACCTTTGAAATTCACTTAAAAATCATAGTTTTCAGGCACGTTATAGTTAGAAATTAGCATTTAAAAACCTTTGAAATTCACTGAAAAAACCATAGGTTTCAGACACGTTATAGTTAGAAATTAGCATTTAAAAACCTTTGAAATTTACTGAAAAAACCATAGGTTTTAGGGACAGTTATAGTTAGTTGGACATTGCACTCGTACAAAACCCGTGAAATTCCCCTGTTATAGTTAGTTCAGCTAACTATAACTCGCGCCCGCAATGCACTGCTGATGACGTCACATATTACATCACTCATGACATGGTCAGTGACATCACTGATGACATCACTGATGACATCTCAAATGACATCACTGATGACATCATCCATGTGATAATTTCATGCATCTTCTCACACCCTAATATAACTTTTGATACACCCACTCTAAATTACAGACTGCCATTCTCAAAACCATAGACACTCCAACACCAAAAACTACATACCCACTCACTGATTCTTAGGTCTACACACACATCCACTCACTCACCTGTACAGTCACTCATTCTTACAGTCACTCAGTACAGGACTATCATATGCACTCATACACCTATATAAACACTCACACACCGCCACTCATCCATAGAGGTACTCACACACCTAGTCAGTCATGCAAAAATTAATCACACACCCATTTACTCACCTATACAGTTATACACACACCAGCTCACTTACTCATACAAATACTAGCACATTCTTACGCTCTTATACAATAACTGATACAAGCACACACGCATCCATACAGCCACTCTCACAATAACACACTCTCACTTATAGCCATTTAAATACTCTAACACACATATATACTGCCTTTTACATATGTAGTTACTCGCACATGTACCACTGAGATATACATTCACTCACTAACACACCCATACACACACTCACCCACCCAAGCAGTCCATCACAGATGCACTCCTGAAATCATGCACTAAGTGAATCACCCACTCACACATCTATGTATAGAGTCACACACACCCCACCCACACAAACACTCAGGCAGCCATACAGATACTCAGAGAACCAATCAATAACCCATATAGACACTCATGTAGCTATTCGCAAATCCATGCATCCACTTACACACCAACAAACAGACGGATACAGACATTCACACAGTTTAGTCACTAACCCATGCATTCAGTAAGATACGTTTAATCACTCACTTGTAGAGTCAGTCACTCACGTACTAAATCATCCATTCAGACACTTATACACCCACTCATTCTTCAATACGCCTTTCCCTATATATATTAAACATATTTAAACTTTACAGAAACACACAGTCACTGGATGATGTCATCAGTGATGTCATCAGTGATGTCATTTGAGATGTCATCAGTGATGTCATCAGTGATGTCACTGACCATGTCATGAGTGATGTAATATGTGACGTCATCAGCAGTGCATTGCGGGGCGCGAGTTATAGTTAGCTGAACTAACTATAACAGGGGAACTTCACGGGTTTTGTACGAGTGCAATGTCCAACTAACTATAACTGTCCCTAAAACCTATGGTTTTTTCAGTGAATATATATATATATATATATATATATATATATATATAGAGAGAGAGAGAGAGAGAGAGAGAGAGTCTCTTTCTCTCTGTAGATGATATATGTATATATATGTATCTATATACATATGTATGTGTATATAGATACATATATATACATAAGTCTACAGAGTGAATGATATATATATATGTATCTATATACATATATATGTATATAGATACATATATATAAATATATGTAGAGATAAAATCTTCTATGTATATATATATGTGTCTGTGTGTGTGTATATATATATACATACATATATATATATATATGTATGTATATATTATCTACTGGCGGTCGCCAGTAGATAGTTATAGTTAGGACCTATTATCCATAGGAAATCCGTAACATTCTATTCCCAATAACTTTGGCGTCGTTTGACGAATCATCGCGAAATTTTCAAAACTAGTGGGGCGCTCCGGTCCGCTCCTGTCTTGAAAGTTTCGGGGTGATTCATCAATCGAGGGCCGAGAAAAAGGGGTCCCAAAACATGTTTTCTCCATGTTAATTCCCATAGGAAATTTTAGCCACGGCTACAGTCCGAACTGCTGAACGGAATTACACCAAATTTGGCAAAAGGTAGCGCTTGGTTCAGAAAGCGACCTTTTTTTAAATGGTGTAAATCCGTTCAGTAGTTGCAGAGAAATTCAAAAAATAAGAGTGAAAAAATCAATTTCCCATAGGAAACTTTATGCAAGGCTACAGCAAAAACTGCTGAACCGAATTACACCAAATTTGGCAAAAAGGTAGTGCTTGGTTCAGAAAGCATCCTTTTTAAAAATGGTGTAAATCCGTTCAGTAGTTGCTGAGAAAATCCAAAATAAAAGTATCGATATCTATGGCCGCAGTGGATCCGCGCACCCTCCCGACCACGAGCTGCATGCTAATTGGCTGTCAACACTCCAAACCAGGAAGTGTTGGCAGCCATCGAACCGAGGAACAAGAAAGCAGTAAAACAAGTGCGCAAAACGCAAAAAGGGGGCAGGGTAGAAACACCCTGACCCCCTAGGTCTGCTCATGGGGTCCCACAAGGACCCCTGGGCAGAAAAAAGCATTTTTTTTTTTAAATCGGCGGGATGCGCTTAGGGGGCGCGAATCCCGCCGATTAAAAAAAAAAACCAGAAGAAACAAGTGCGCAAAACGCACAAAGGGGGCAGGGTAGAAACACCCTGACCCCTAGGTCTGCTCAGGGGTCCCACAAGGACCCCTGGGCAGAAAAAGCAAAAAGACCGGCATCGTGCCGGAGGCCCCGCCCCTCCCTGCAGCAGTCTGCAAACACGCCCCCTGGCGCGTTTTAAGAAGGGAAGTAATTCCCCTTGAATACTGGGGGTCCCTGGGGCCAACTAGCCCACCAGGAACCCCCGGTATGCGCCAGGGGCTGCGTTGCAGAGAGGTGTACAGAGGCCACACCCCTTTTACACCTCTCTGCAACGCAGCTCTGTGGCGCTTTTGGAGGTACATGGTGGGCTAGTTGGACTCCAGGGACCCTCAGTATTCAAGGGGACTTAATCCCCCAACTTAAAACGTGCCACGGGCGCGTTTGCACAGTGGTGAAGGGAGGGCGTGGCTTCAGGTGACATGTGTGCAAACAGGCCCCGTGGCGCGTTTTAAGATGGGGAATTAAATCCTCTTCAATCCTGAGGGTCCCTGGGGGCCAACTAGCCCACCAGGTACCTCCAGTAAGCGCCACGGAGCTGCGTTGCAGAGTGTTGTAAAAGGGGCATGGCCTCTGAACACCTCTCTGCAACGCAGCTCTCTGGCGCATACTGGAGGTATCTGGTGGGCCAGTTGGCCCCTAGGGACCCTCTGGATTGAGGAGGAATTAATTCTCCAACTTAAAACGCGCCACAGGGCGTGTTTGCAGACATGTCACTTCAGGCCCCACCCCCTTCCTTCACCATTGTGCAAATATTCCTCTAAAATCAGCTGAACTACGAATTCCGATTTACTCACCTGTTATCAGGAGAGACCTCAGTGCTGCATCTTTGAGCCCAGTACTGATCCTGAAAAGTAATTTTAACCGTACTTACCAGTAACTTGAATTTCCTTCCATAGGCTAACATTGACTGGTTTCACTTGGAAATTCTTCTAAGTGTGGAGTTTTGGAACTTTATAATATTCCTCTAAAATCAGCCGAACTACGAATTCCGATTTACTCACCTGTTATCACGAGAGACCTCAGTGCTGCATCTTTGAGCCCAGTACTGATCCTGAAAAGTAATTTTAATCGTACTTACCAGTAACTTGAATTTCCTTCCATAGGATATCATTGCCTGCTTTTTGCTGAAAAAGTTTCTAAGTGTCGATTTTTGAAACATACAAATATTCCTCTAAAATCAGCCGAACTACGAATTCCGATTTACTCACCGGTTATCAGGAGAGACCTCAGTGCTGCATCTTTGAGCCCAGTACTAATCCTGAAAAGTAATTTTAACCGTACTTACCAGTAACTTGAATTTCCTTCCATAGGCTAACATTGACTGGTTTCACTTGGAAATTCTTGTGTGTGGAGTTTTGGAACTTTATAATATTCCTCTAAAATCAGCCGAACTACGAATTCCGATTTACTCACCTGTTATCAGGAGAGAACCCAGTGCTGCATCTTTTAGCCCAGCACTGACCCTGAAAAGTAATTCTAACCGTACTTAACAGTAACTTGTATTTCCTTCCATTGGAATCCATTGTCTGGTTTTCAGCAGAAAAGTTTCAAAGTGTCAATTTTCACAAACTACAAATATTCCTTAAAAATCGCCTGTATGACTTAAACGCATTCTTTCAACTGTTTACAGGAGATGCACCAGTGCTGGATCCAGGATCCACCACTGAGTAAAAAAAGTAACGATAACACTACTTACCTGCTAAGTGAATTTCCTCCCATGGGATAACATTGGTGATTCTATGTGAAAAAGTTTCTAAGTGTCAACTTTTAAAATACAATAATATTCCTTAAAAATCACTACTGTAACCAAAATGCTTTTACTCAACTGTTTACAGGAGATGTCCCAGGACTGAATCTAGGATCCAGTCCTGTGGTTAGAAAAGTAAACCATAAAGTAACTAATTGCATTTAACTAGAAATTCACATTGAGCTCAATGTTGCATTGTGTTTGAAATTGTGTTGCCCATTGAAACAACTGTAACTACTGTACTTAAAAGTCTATTGCCTATTTGCAAAGTATTTAAACTAAAGTAATTCATTCTGAGAAAGTATATTTTGTAATGTAATGTATAATGTAATTACAATGTAATTTAAAAATAAAATATGTAAAAATGAATAGTTTAAAAAAATGTAGTAAATCAGTATCAAAAAAATAAATATAACAATTAATACATTTAAAAATTGTCATTTACAAAACCTTTGAAATTCACTGAAAAAAACCATAGGTTTCAGACATGTTATAGTTAGGAATTAGCATTTAAAAAACCTTTGAAATTCACTGAAAAACCATAGGTTTCAGGCACGTTATAGTTAGAAATTAGCATTTAAAAACCTTACAAATTCACTGAAAAAACCATAGGTTTTAGGGACAGTTATAGTTAGTTGGACATTGCACTCGTACAAAACCCGTGAAATTCCCCCGTTATAGTTAGTTCAGCTAACTATAACTCGCGCCTCGCAATGCACTGCTGATGACGTCACATATTACATCACTCATGACATGGTCAGTGACATCACTGATGACATCTCAAATGACATCACTGATGACATCACTGATGACATCATCCACGTGATAATCTGATGCACCTCCTCACACCCTAATATAACCTTTGATACACTCACTCTAAATTACAGACTGCCATTCGCAAAACCATAGACACTCCAACACCAATAACTACATACCCACTCACTGATTCTTAGGTCTACACACACATCCACTCACTCACCCGTACAGTCACTCATACTTACGGTCACTCAGTTCAGGACTATCATATGCACTCATACTCCTATATAGACACTCAAACACCGCCACTCATCCATAGAGGTACTCACACACCTAGTCAGTCATGCAAATAATTAAACACACTGCCATTTACTCACCTATACAGTTATACACACACCAGCTCACTTACTCATACAAATACTAGCACATTCTTACGCTCTTATACAATCACTGATACAAGCACACACTCATCCATACAGTCACTCTCACAATCACACACTCTCGCCTATAGCTATTTATATACTCCAACACACATATATACTGCCTTTCACATATGTAGTTACTCACACATGTACCACTGGGACATACATTCACTCACTAACACACTCTTACACACACTTACCCACCCATACAGTCTATCACAGATGCACTCTTGAAACCATCCACCCAGTGAATCACCCACTCACACATCTATGCACAGAGTCGCACACACCCCACCCACACAAACACTCAGGCACCCATACAGATACTCAGACAACCAATCAATAACTCATATAGACACTCATGTAGCTATTCACAAACCCATGCAGCCACTTACACAGCAATAGACAGACGGATACAGACATTCACCCAGTTTAGTCACTAACCCATGCATTCAGTAAGATACGTTTAATCACTCACTTATAGAGTTAGTCACGCACCTACTAAATCATCCATACAGACACTTATACACCCACTCATTCTTCAATACGCCTTTCCCTATATATATTAAAAATATTTAAACTTTACAGAAACACACAGTCACTGGATGATGTCATCAGTGATGTCATTTGAGATGTCATCAGTGATGTCATCAGTGATGTCACTGACCATGTCATGAGTGATGTAATATGTGACGTCATCAGCAGTGCATTGCGGGGCGCGAGTTATAGTTAGCTGAACTAATTATAATGGGGAATTTCACGGGTTTTGTACAAGTGCAATGTCCAACTAACTATAAATGTCCCTAAAACCTATGGTTTTTTCAGTGAATATATATATATATATATATATATATATATATATATATATATATATATATATATATATATATATATATATATATATATATATATATATATATATACCTAATGGTGGTTGCTAATAACTTTTGGGGTGATCCGTTACGCGAAGGCCGAGAAAAAGGGGGGGTCCCAAAACATATTTTTCCCATGCAAAGTCCAATAGGGATTTTAGACACGACTACAGCATGAACCGCTGAACGGAATTACACTAAATTTGGCAGAAAGCTAGATCTCAGTCCAGAAAGAGTGCTTTTTGTTATTTGGTGTGAATCTGTTCAGTAGTTTTGGAGTTATTAAGGTAAAAATATTTATGTATATCTAGGGATGCGGATTCAGGCGCCAAAAGCAATGCAATGATTGGCTGGCTGCAACCTGAGAGGAAAGTTGCGGCCGCCATTTAATGCGTTGGGACACGGCTTCCAAGGATTAAATTAAAATGTAAAAGTGATAGAAGGGGTTAGGGTAGTGGTACCCTGACCACATGGGACTGATGGAGGGGTCTATGAGGAACCCCTCATGGGCAAGAAATTGTCTAAAAACATTTTTGTTTTAACGCAGGAGGAACTGCAGATCATCATGGATTTGGGCAGATCCAGACTGCAATTAAAAAAAAACACATACACCCACTCATAGACCCACCACCTACTCACTTACACACCCACCTAACCACTCACATTCCCATACAGCCACTCGCACACTCACACAACCACTTACACACACACAACCACTTCACAACCACTCACATACCTGTATCTGCCCAGATTCTCATGAATGTGGGTGGTCCACGGATGCAGGCCCAAATTAAAAAAAATCACATATACCCACTCATAGTCCTATACACTTACACACCTGATTACAGACCCACTTACACACCCATTCAGCCACTCAGAGTCCCACAAGACCACTCATACACCCACTCAGACTCACGCAGCCGCACAGCCACTCACACAGCCACACATGCACCCACTCACAGACCCACAAAATCACTCACATACCTACTCACACAGCCACTCCCACATCCACTTACACACAGCCACTCACACACCCATATAGCCACTCAAACACCCACACAGTCACTCACACTCTCACACAGACACCTAGACACAGGCAGTGTACACTCATAGAAATTGAAATAGCATATGTTTGTATTAAATGTGTTGTTGTTTTAGTATTGACTGTGTGCAATGTAACCGCCTGACCCCTTATTTGTCCGGGGATTCGGGACGGATCCGTGGATCTATAAAATGAATTTTTAAAAAAAGAAAAACTTGGTGCATTGCATTTATAGAAAGACTACATAAGTTACCGTACCTTGATTTTTTCCATTTTTAGTTTTAAAGTATATATCAAGAATGAATGTGTGAATAAAATGTATTTATAAACTTGCGAAAATGTATACTAGTAAATTGAACCTGTGGGTCAAATTGCAGTACAATTTATATTAAATTTATATTTAAAAAAAACATGAAATAGACTAAAAAATCCAAAGGTTACAGGGATGTTATAGTTAGAAATAGGATTAAAAAACCTTAGAAATTCACTGAAAAATCCAAAGGTTACAGGGACGTTATAGTTAAGTTCAGATTTAACACGCACAAAACCATAGAAATTCAGCAGTTATACTTATCTCAATTAACTATAACTTGTGCCCTAAGGTATCTATAACTCGCTCCCTCGCCATTCACTGCTAATTACCCCACATATATCATCATTCATGACATCTTCAATGACATCAGCTCTTACTTGTAGGAGTAGATAGAGGCTCCATTGTATGCTTGGAATTTGCTGACCTTTTTTCTGTGTATTCCGCAGCTGCTATTTTGTGTTCAAACCTTCTTTTTAACACTTTAAACGTTACCACCTGCTTCCTGCCACGGCATTGCTACATGCAGATTGGGTAGTTTTGACCAATCAGACGCGAGCTCGGGAGAAGCCAGTTGTGCCCCGCAGCTATTTTATGCAAGCTGCAGCGCGGACACTCCGGTTTCAGCTCTTACTTGTGGGAGTAGATACAGGCTCCATTGTGTGCTTGGAAATTGCAGACCTTTATTCTGTGCATTTTGCTGCTGTTATTTTGTGTTCAAACCTTCTTTTTAACATTTTAAATGTTGCCCCTTGCTTCCTGCCACAGCATTGCTATGCGCTGATTGGGTGGTTTTGGCCAATCAGACGTGAGCTCGGGAGGAGCCAGTTGTGCCCCCCAGCTATTTTATGCAAGCCGCAGCAAGGATGCGCCGAATCAGCTCTTAATTGTGGGAGTAGATAGAGGCTCCATTGTATGCTTGGAAATTCCTGACCTTTTTTCTATGTATTCTGCTGCTGCTATTTTGTGTTCAAACCTTCTTTTTAACATTTTAAACGCTCCCCCCTGCTTCCTGCCACGACGTTGCTACACGCTGATTGGGTGGTTTTGACTAATCATACACAAGCTCGGGAGTAGCCAGTTGTGCCCCCTGGCTATTTTATGCAAGCCGCATCGCGGACGCGCCGGTTTCAACTCTTACTTGTGGGAGTAGATAGAGGCTTCATTGTATGCTTGGAAATTTCAGATTTTTTTTCTGTGTATTCCGCTGCAGCTATTTTGTGTTCAAACCTTCTTTTTAACATTTTAAATGCTACCCCCTGTTTCCTGCCACGGCTTTGCTACGCGCTGTTTGGGTAGTTTTGACCAATCAGACGTGAGTTCGGGAGGAGCCAGTTGTGCCCCCCTGGCTATTTTATGCAAACCGCAGCGTGGATCCACCGGTTTCAGCTCTTACTTATGGGAGTAGATAGAGGCCCCATTGTATGCATTGAAATTGCTGACCTTTTTCTGTGTATTCCGCTGCTGCTATTTTGTGTTCAAACCTTCTTTTGAACATTTTAAACGCTACCCCCTGTTTCCTGCCATGACATTGCTACGCGCTGATTAGGTGGTTTTGACCAATCAGATACGAGCTCAGGAGCAGCCAGTTGTGCTCCCTGGCTATTTTATGCAAGCCGCAGCGCGGACGTGCCAGTTTCAGCTCTTACTTGTGGGAGTAGATAGAGGCTCCATTGTATGCTTGGAAATTGCTGACCTTTTTTCTGTGTATTCCGGTCCTGCTATTTTGGGTTCAAACCTTCTTTTTAGCATTTTAAACATTACCGCCTGCTTGAAACTACACAATCCCACCATTGATTGGGCAGAACAAACAAACAGGTTTATCTCTCCTTTTTGTCAAGAGCATTGTATGAAACAAATAAACTTGGTACAAACATTAGCACATGGACATTGCATAGCTACAGCTGCAGAGAAAGACACCACTTTACCGTTTCAGTATTTAGAATACCTAGACATGTTTAGTGAGCTACAGGCAGAAATATTACCTCCTCATGGGCCATTTGACTGTCAGATAGACTTGGTTCCGGGTGCTGTGGTATCATGTGGGAGAATCTATGCTCTCACGGAACCTGAAAATGAACACCTAAAACAATACATCGAGAAACATCTAGCGAATGGATTGATACGCCCTTCTAAGTCACCTGTTTTGTTGCCACTATTCTTTATACCCAAGGCGAATGGCGAACAAAGAACGTGTATTGACTTTCGTGCTCTTAACCTTATTACGGTAAAAAACCATTATCCACTCCCGCTGATCCCAGTGATACTGGATCAGGTTAGAAATGCAGTGGTTGAGGGGTTGGGCGTGCGCAGGCAATGAAGTCCAAGAAGTCAATGTTTAGTTTTTCAAATGAGTCTTTATTTTCACTTAATTAGTTCTCACAGGATTGAAGATTTTATGGTCAGCCAACGCGTTTCGTTCTCATGACGAGAACTTCGTCAGGGCTCAGTAGGCGAATATCATTCCTTTGATGTATACTAGGTAAGTTTGGCCTGGTTCCAACGTGACCTGTAAACCATAAACCGTAAAAGCTTTCGTGTAGGATTCGAATACGCGATCCCTTAACCAAGTCGGTGTTCCAGGTAAGTAATCTGGAAACACTCAGGATATCGCAAGGCCTCAGTTGGCCTAAGTAGCAAATCTCAAATTGCGAGTTCTCCTGCCAGGTCTCTGTTTCTCAAGTTTGTGTAACTCGCGATCTGCGCCCTCCACGTCTTCCGCCAACGTGTGACGCACGCCGATAGCTACTGCCATACAATGACCCCTAATCACTGCCTTGAAGGTGTCCCACTCTGTCTGTCTGGATGAGGTAGTGTCTGCATTTTTGGAGAAGTAATGTGTTATGTGCCCTCTAGTTTCTTCTAGGAAGACCTGGTCCTCCAGCGCCTCCGGATTAAGCCGCCAGGTGGAGATGGGATGACGACGCGCCCCCAACGCAGATGCAGCAGCACAGGGTTGTGGTCAGATATAGTGCGTGTCAGGTACTCCACCTCCTGTACTAGGGCATTGGTTTCAGGGGAACACAGGAAGGCATCCAACCGACCGTGCAGGTCATGTACGTGTGAGAAGTGTGAATAGTCCCTAGCCGCCGGATGCATGCGTCTCCATATGTCCACCAGACCTCACTTGGTCTGCCACTCCGTGAAGGCCCTCGCTGTCCTGTTGGTCAGGGCGTCCCTGCGTGGGGGGTGGGAGCGGTCCAGCAGCAGATCTGCTATGCAGTTGAAGTCTTCCCCTATGATGGTGGAATGCAACAGGTGAGGTGTTAGTATGCCAGACATCTTGGCCAGAAATGCTTGTGTTCAAACCTTCTTTTTAACATTTTAAACGTTACCCCCTGCTTCCTGCCACGGCACTGCTATTCGCTGATTGGGTGGTTTTGACCAATGAGACGTGAGCTCGGGAGGAGCCAGTTGTGCCCCCGGCTATTTTATGCAAGCTGCAGCGCGGACGCGCCGGTTTCAGCTCTTACTCGTGGGAGTAGATAGAGGCTCCATTGTAAGCTTGGAAATTTGCTACCATTTTTCTGTGTATTCCGCTGTTGCTATTTTTGTGTTCAAACCTTCTTTTTAACATTTTAAAGGCTACCCCCTGCTTCCTGCCGCGGCATTGCTACGCGCTTATTTGGTGGTTTTGACCAATCAGACGCGAGCTCGGGAGGATCCAATTGTGCCCCCAGCTATTTTATGCAAGCCGCAGCGTGGATGCGCAGCGGACTCACACAGCGGGTGTGCCAAAGGCAAGCCCATCTGCGCCCAAACCCTCCTGGACATCGCCAGGCGCCAGGCACTTTGCCCCTTTGAACACCCATAGGCTGGTCTATTCGCAAGAGGAGCTCCTATCATTTAGAGCTCAGTCGAACCTCTGCAATGATCATGCCTGGGTCCCTGCGGATTGCCCTTTTCACTCCAAACAGTGTGAGTTTAAGACAAGCGAGGGTGGCCCTAATACAGCGCCTCCCCCTCACACTTTATAGTTTAAATTTCTTATTCTAAACTCCCGTTCGCTGGTAAAACACTATGCAGAAGTGTTCGACCTGATACAAGAGGAGACGCCGGACGTCCTTTTTTTAAGAGAGACCTGGCTTACCCCTGACACTGTAACGGAGCCATTGCTGGCTCTTCCTCAGGGTTATACCATTAAGAAGTACAATAGAGTGGGCAGTAGAGGGGGGGGGCTCGCAGTAATTTTTAAAGAAAGTTACTCATGCAATATCACTAGGGAGACTTTTCCGGATTGCTAAATTGCTCTCTTTAAAATCACACTCAACTGCCATTTCACCCTATCAGGGCTGCTAATCTACCGCCTCCTGGCCCCTCTGAAGCATTTAGGGAAGCTTTGATCAATCTAGTCACCACACTGGCTACCAAGACTGCTAATTTCAACATTGTGGGTGATTTTAATCTCCACCTGGAGGCCTGCCAAGACAGTGAAATCGCTAATTTCTTGGCTGATCTTACAGCTTGCCAGCTCGTGCAATGTGTCCCAAGTACCATGCACTCAGCAGGGTATCTCTTAGATCCTGAATTCTCGAATATACCTTTGATGAAGGTTCACCCCCCTCTCCCTATGGCCTGGTCGGACCATTTTTTAATTTCTATGACGCTACGGGGTGAAGGCCCAATATCGCGTGTCTGATCTAGCCCAACTCTGAAACGCCCTTGGCATAAGCTGGATGCAGACCACTTCTGTGACCTCCTTCTAACTCAGATGCCCCAACTGCCACCCAATATCGAGGTAGCAAACAGCCTTTTTTCATGAATGGCTCACGCATGCTCTCGACAGGTGCATCCCTGCAAAACTTGCCTATGGTTAAAGAACACAGGCCAGACCTTGGTTTAATGAGATATTGACCCATGGAAAAAAACTGCAAGGTGTTGGAAAGTGCCTGGAGATGCTCCTATGATCCAGCCCTAAAAATTCAATATCGATCAGCCATTAAGGCTTACCAAAAACTAATTCGGAAGTCCAGGGCCGATTACTTTGCATATAAAATTAAAAATAGCAGCAACTCTGCTAAAAGTATCTTCTCTCTTCTAAATGACCCGAGGAAACCCACTTCGGTAATTGAACCTACCATTACTTCAAACACTCAGTGTGATGATTTCGCAAACTACTTTATCAGTAAGGTAGAGAATATCTACAAAAATGTTCCCGCCACTACTTGCTATGTAAGTCGAGAGGTACAGGAGAGCTTCCCAGGCCCTTCACTACTCTCTTTCCCTTTGCTATCTTATGCGGATCTATGCACTCTCAGCAGTAAAATCAAATCTGGTTCATCAGCTGATCCACTCAAACCTGACCAGTTCCAGAAATTTCAAAAACACCTCCTACCTATTTGTTGCGACCTGATAAACTTGTCGCTAACGATGGCGTTGATACCCGCCCCATGGAAACATGCCAAAGTTATCCCTCTCCTGAAAAAACCTACTCTCGATGTATCTAAACCAGAAAACTTTCAGCCCTTCTCCCTTCTTCCCTTCCTTGCTAAAACTACTGAATCCTATATCAATTCTATTTTAACCAAATTTGTGGAGTCCAACGAAATCTTGGACTCTTCTATGAATGGTTTTAGATCTCATCACAGTACCGAATCCGCCCTGTTGGCGGTTATGGAACATTTGCGTGGCTCCCTAGATGAGGGCAACACATCAGTTCTGATCCTACTCGATCTAAGTGCCACGTTTGACAGTATCGCATGAGATCCTGTTGCAGCGCTTACAGGAGATAGGTATTGGAGGTGCCGCCCTAACCTGGTTCATGTCATTTCTCTCCGAGAGATCATTTCAGGTTGTTTCTTCCCCTTATTGCTCTCAGGTGCACACCGTACATCATGGAGTACCCCAGGGATCGGCTCTGAGCCCCACGCTATTTAACATTTATATACAACCTCTTGCGGTGGTTGCAAAAGACAGGGGGCTTTTATTAGTAGCCTATGCTGATGATTCTCAGCTCGTGATCTCCTCTTCCCCAACAACTCTAACCAGAGTCTGATCAAATTCCATGATGATATGGTGGCCGTTGCGGATTGGATGTCGGACAACTGTCTGCAGCTAAATGCTAACAAATCAGAGATTCTTCTTTTAGGAAGAGATACCTATATATAGGGCGATCATTGGTGGCCCGCCTCGCTAGGGTCACCCCCTTTGCCCAAGGAGGCCATAAGAAATCTGGGCGTCTGGGTAGATAGTGCATTGTCCTTCGAAGCACAGACGAAATCAGCGGCGGGTGTCTGTTTTGGTCTTTCACGAGGACTTAAGCCTTTGCTTGGGTTCTATGACTCACAGACGCACCAGATCATTATCTAATCCACTGTACTCTATAGAATGGACTATTGCAACTCTCTGTATCTGTGCGCTAATAAAACAGGGATCAAACGACTTCAGAGGGCTCAAAATGCCACGGTGCGAACTTTATTCGCACTCCCTAAATTCTGCTCAGTTTCTAAATTCATTCACAAATTGCACTGGCTCCCGGTAGATAAGAGAATCCACTTTAAGACACTGTGCATTGCACACAGAATCCTTACTTTTCAAGCGCCCCCTATTCTATCCAATTTATTATTTATGTACATCCCATGTCATGAGCTGCATCCTGCAGATCTTTACTGGGCTTGTGTTCCCTGACTCAGAAGAGCGAGAGCGGGAGGGCGCTCGTTTCGAGCTAAGGCGTCGGCCCTTTGGAACGCTCTCCCGTTAACCATCAGGAGCATCCAGAATCACTAGGCTTTCAGAAAGACTGTGAAGACTTGGCTATTTCCGGCCTAATCCTCAGCCCCGTCTCTCCTTCCACAATATGACCTGGAACTAACCCTGGGCGTAGTTCACGAAGTAGCGCTACGCGAAGCTACGCGAAGTGCACTGCGCACTACGCGAGCTACGCGTAGCACTACGCGAACTGCGTAGTGCGCTGTTCGCGATGATTGCACAGTGCCGGATGCTTGTCCGCACTGTGCAATCATTGAAAACGGCATCTTGCACAGTGCGAGCTGTCTTTTACTGCCGCTCGAGTAGATTTCTACTCTAGCGGCAGCTTTCTCAACGCGGACTGGTAGTTTCTCATCGCGAGCGGTCGCGAGCATACGCGACCACTCGCAATGAGAAACCTGACCTCCCCGCGTTGAGAATCTCGCCGGGAGGTTTATTTTCCACGCTCGCGATCGGCAACTTGATGTTGCTGATCGCGAACGAGAAAAAGTCTCGCCGGGATGTCATTTTGCTTGCTCGCGGTCGCCAACTTGACGTTGAGGACCGCGAGCAAGCAAAAATGACCGCTGTACTACGCTACGCGTGTTTGCACTGTGCTACGTGCAATTCGCGTAGTGCGAAGTAGCGCAAACTTCGCAAACTACGCGAGCGTAGCGTAGTGCTTTGCCCAGGGTTACCTGGAACTAGCGCTGGGACGCCCCGGTGCTGGGGCAGCCATGCGCTTTACAAATTCATTAACATAACATAACATCATTGATAATGTCACTGCAAAATTTGAGGTTAAATTATTGATGAGCAAACTGTGCATGGCGGGGCGTGAGTTACAGTTACCACAGGGCACGAGTTATATGACTGATTAATTTCTTTGGTTTTGTGTATGTAAAATCTGAATCTAACTATAGCTTCCCTGTAATCTTTGATTTCAGTGAATGTCTAAGGTTTTTTTCATTATAATTCTGAACTATAACGTCCCTGTAACCTTAGTTTTTTTCCAATGGTTGAGGTGGAGGAATGACCGCCAGTGTATCCCCTTTCCTCCACCATTTGGACTTTAAAAGGACCACTGAATGGTTTAATACATGTTATACCTTTCTATTAATTTTGTTTTTGAGCACAACTATAGCTGCACCACTATCACTACAGGTCCTGATGAATGCAGCAGCACCTGTTTCGAGGGTGATAGGGAGTAACATGCTGACCTCCCCTAATTACGTGAGTAAGCAGGTTTAATTTTTCCTGCAGTGTCCTGTTTTGTAATCCTGGCTCAGTGACACACTAATAGAATTCTTGCTGACCCTGTAGTCAGTTATATCCTCAAATTTCTTCTTTGTCAATGCTCTGCTGACCTCACCACACTGTGCTCATTATATGGTATTTATTAACCTCCCTAAAAAACATTTACTAACTCCACTAGGGGTGTCCCTCAGGGCAGGCGCTAGACAGTGGCTGGGGCCTAATTTTCTATTCTAACTCCGCTAGGGGCTTCCCTCAGGGTAGGTGCTGGATAGTGGCAGGGGGTCTAATTTTCCATTCTGACTCTGCTGGGGGCATCCCTCAGGGTAGGTGCTGGACAGTGGATGGGGGTCTAATTTACTATTCTAACTCCACTGGGAGCATCCCTCAGGGCAGATGCTGGACAGTGGCTTGGGGCTAATTTTCTACTCTGCTGGGGGTGCCTTTAGTGCCAGAGACACTCCCATGTATTGGGACCAAGTGATGACCTTTGACTACCATTATTTCAATTGACTTTTGGTGTTTTACTTTATCCTAGCTTGAATGTGCGACATCATTTTTCCTGCTAGACATCATAGCGAAACTTCATGTATAGGGACTTTGCTATTTGGGGTTGTATTTCGTTCATGTAAACCTCAAACAGAGGGACTGGTTTTATAGTTAAAAACTGCAAGGTCAACCTTCCCACTTTTGACGTGTGATGTATACTGTCCTGAGTATACAACCAGTAAGAATTTTTCAAGATTCTTTTTGAGTGATAAGTTAATGATTGAGGATCGTCCCAATTGCTACTTAAACCTAATTTATAAAACCAACTGCGTTACGTTATGATCGAGACCCAATATCTCCCTTAGCCCATTTTTATAGTGTTTGAGCTCTTGTGTAGTCCACAGACGAACTCAGAGTAACAGTGGTCTTAATATAGCTTGATGCTCGATTCGCCTACGTTTTAAGTCTTGAATTATGGGGATCATAGGAGTGCGTACCGGGAGCTGCAATATCATCCTTATAAATTTATTCTCTTCCAAAGTGAGCTTGTTCTGATTTTTGACACCCCAAAGATCTGCACCATAAAGGGTTGCTGTTTGCGCCCTACACTTATCAACTTCTAGGGCAGGTAACACTGCTTTCGATGTACTTTTTTGATATTTTTTCACAATTGCCATGGAGTTTTGGATCAAAATAGACTTGCAGTTAAGTATATGCGGCTTCCATGTCAGTTTAGTGTCTAGAGTGATGCCCAGATAGTTGAAGCTCGGCACATATTCCAATTTCTGCTCAACAATAATGTTTTTCTTGAAAGATTTGTGCGGATTTAGGGCCATATATTTGTTTTTATTTATGTTTATTTCTAACCATTTTTGCGTACAAAATTCACTAAAGCATTCTAAAAGGTTTTGCAGACCCTTAGGCGTTTGAGATAATAAAATCATATCGTCTGCGAAGAGTAAGGCCGGTACTGGTACCCCCTAGCTTTGGTGAGTCATGCTTGCATCTTTGAAGGTATTGCACAACATCATTGACAATTAGTGAAAAAAGGGTGGGTGCCAGTACACATCCCTGTCTTACTCCTCTTTTTATTGGGCTAGCATCGGTGAGTGGGCCACTAGGTCCCCATCTAACTTTTGCATAATTGTCTGTATGAAGTCGTACTATTTGAGATAAAAGGTTGTCGGGCACTCCCTGGATTTTTAATGATTTCCACAGAGAGCCCCTGGGGATAAGATCAAAGGCGGCCTTCAAATCTATGAAGGCTATGTACATGTGGCCTCCCTTAAGCTTAGTATACTTCCATGTTATGCATAGCAATCTGAAGACCCGGTCTATTGTGCTCGTTCTCATTCTAAACCCCGCTTGATATTGGGACATGATATCATTTTCTTCTAGCCAGATGTTAAGCTTAAATAGTATCTGTTTGGCGTAGATCTTCTGTAAGGTATCTATTAAGCTTATTGGCCAATAGTTGGCGGGGTCTTGATGATTCCCCTTCTTAAAAATGGGGATTATTTCGGCCCCCTTCCATGTTTCAGGTATCGGTGCACCTGCAGCAACGTTGTTACAAAGTAGATTTACATAAGGTGCCCAAACCTTATTATCATGCCTCAACAGATCACCTGGGATCTTATCCGGTATATATATATATATATATATATATATATATATATATATATATATATATATATATATATATATATATTCACTGAAAAAACCATAGGTTTCAGGCACGTTATAGTTAGAAATTAACATTTAAAAAACCTTACAAATTCACTGAAAAAACCATAGGTTTTAGGGACAGTTATAGTTAGTTGGACATTGCACTCGTAGAAAACCCTTGAAATTCCCCCGTTATAGTTAGTTCAGCTAACTATAACTCGCGCCCCCGCAATGCACTGCTGATGACGTCACATATTACATCACTAATGACATGGTCAGTGACATCACTGATGACATCATGTAGTGACTGTGTGTTTCTATGAAGTTTAAATATGTTTAATATATATGCCAAGGTGTATTGAATAATGAGTGGGTGTATAAGTGTCTGGATGGATGATTTAGTAGGTGCGTGACTGACTCTATAAGTGAGTGATTAAACGTATATTACTAAATGCATGGGTTAGTAACTAAACTGTGTGAATGTCTTTATCCGTCTGTCTGTTGGTGTGTAAGTGGCTGCATGGGTTTGTAAATAGCTACATGAGTGTCTATATGAGTTATTGATTGGTTGTCTGAGTATCTGTACGGGTGCCTGAGTGTTTGTGTGGGTGGGGTGTGTGTGACTGCACATAGATGTATCAGTGGGTGATTCACTGGGTGCATGGTTTCAAGAGTGCATCTGTGATGGACTGTATGGAGTGGGTGAGTGTGTGTATGGGTGTGTTAGTGAGTGAATGTATATCTCAGTGGTACATGCGTGAGTAACTACATGTGTGAAAGGCAGTATATATGTGTGTTGGAGTATATAAATGGGTATAAGTGAGAGTGTGTGATTGTGAGAGTGGCTGTATGGATGAGTGTGTACTTGTATTAGTGATTGTATAAGAGCGTAAGAATGTGCTAGTATTTGTATGAGTAAGTGAGCTGGTGTGTGTATAACTGTATAGGTGAGTAAATGGCAGTGTGATTAATTATTTGCATGACTGACTAGGTGTGTGAGTACCTCTATGGATGAGTGGCGGTGTGTGAGTGTCTATGTAGGTGTATGAGTGCATATGATAGTCCTGTACTGAGTGACCGTAAGTATGAGTGACTGTACAGGTGAGTGAGTGGATGTGTGTGTAGACCTAAGAATCAGTGAGTGGGTATGTAGTTATTGGTGTTGGAGTGTCTATGGTTTTGAGAATGGCAGTCTGTAATTTAGAGTGGGTGTATCAAAAGTTATATTAGGGTGTGAGAAGATGCATGAAATTATCACATGGATGATGTCAACAGTGATGTCATCAGTGATGTCATTTGAGATGTCATCAGTGATGTCATCAGTGATGTCACTGACCATGTCATGAGTGATGTAATATGTGACGTCCTCAGCAGTGCATTGCGGGCGCGAGTTATAGTTAGCTGAACTAACTATAGCAGGGGAATTTCACGGGTTTTCTACGAGTGCAATGTCCAACTAACTGTAACTGTCCCTAAAACCTATGGTTTTTTCAGTGAATTTGTAAGGTTTTTAAATGCTAATTTCTAACGATAACGTGCCTGAAACCTATGGTTTTTCAGTGAATTTCAAAGGTTTTTTAAATGCTAATTTCTAACTATAACGTGCCTGAAACCTATGGTTTTTGCAGTGAATTTCAAAGGTTTTTTAAATGCTAATTCCTAACTGTAACGTGCCTCAAACCTATGGTTTTTTTCAGTGAATTTCAAAGGTTTTGTAAATGACAATTTTTAAATGTATTAATTGTTATATTTATTTTTTTGATACTGATTTACTACATTTTTTTAAACTATTTATTTTTAGATATTTTATTTTTAAGTTACATTATAATTACATTATACATTACATTACAAAATATACTTTCTCAGAATGAATTACTTTAGTTTAAATACTTTGCAAATAGGCAATAGACTTTTAAGTACAGTAGTTACAGTTGTTGCAATGGGCAACACAATTTCAAACACAATGCAACATTGAGCTCAATGTGAATTTCTAGTTAAATGCAATTAGTTACTTTATGGATTACTTTTCTAACCACAGGACTGGATCCTAGATTCAGTCCTGGGACATCTCCTGTAAACAGTTGAGTAAAAGCGTTTTGGTTACAGTAGTGATTTTTAAGGAATATTATTGTATTTTAAAAGTTGACACTTCGAAACTTTTTCACATAGAATCACCAATGTTTTCCTATGGGAGGAAATTCACTTAGCAGGTAAGTAGTGTTATCGTTACTTTTTCTTACTCAGTGGTGGATCCTGGATCCAGCACTGGTGCATCTCCTGTAAACAGTTGAAAGAATGCGTTTAAGTCATACAGGCGATTTTTAAGGAATATTTGTAGTTTGTGAAAATCGACACTTTGAAACTTTTCTGCTGAAAACCAGACAATGGATTCCTATGGAAGGAAATTCAAGTTACTGGTAAGTACGGTTAGAATTACTTTTCAGGATCTGTACTGGGCTCAAAGATGCAGCACTGAGGTCTCTCCTGATAACAGGTGAGTAAATTGGAATTCGTAGTTCGGCTGATTTTAGAGGAATATTATAAAGTTCCAAAACTCCACACTTAGAAGAATTTCCAAGTGAAACCAGTCAATGTTAGCCTACGGAAGGAAATTCAAGTTACTGGTAAGTACGGTTAGAATTACTTTTCAGGATCAGTACTGGGCTCAAAGATGCAGCACTGAGGTCTCTCCTGATAACAGGTGAGTAAATCGGAATTCGTAGTTCGGCTGATTTTAGAGGAATATTATAAAGTTCCAAAACTCCACACTTAGAAGAATTTCCAAGTGAAACCAGTCAATGTTAGCCTATGGAAGGAAATTCAAGTTACTGGTAAGTACGGTTAGAATTACTTTTCAGGATCTGTACTGGGCTCAAAGATGCAGCACTGAGGTCTCTCCTGATAACAGGTGAGTAAATTGGAATTCGTAGTTCGGCTGATTTTAGAGGAATATTTGTATGTTTCAAAAATCGACACTTAGAAACTTTTTCAGCAAAAAGCAGGCAATGATATCCTATGGAAGGAAATTCAAGTTACTGGTAAGTACGGTTAAAATTACTTTTCAGGATCAGTACTGGGCTCAAAGATGCAGCACTGAGGTCTCTCCTGATAACAGGTGAGTAAATTGGAATTCGTAGTTCGGCTGATTTTAGAGGAATATTATAATGTTCCAAAACTCCACACTTAGAAGAATTTCCAAGTGAAACCAGTCAATGATATCCTATGGAAGGAAATTCAAGTTACTGGTAAGTACGGTTAAAATTACTTTTCAGGATCAGTACTGGGCTCAAAGATGCAGCACTGAGGTCTCTCCTGATAACAGGTGAGTAAATCGGAATTCGTAGTTCTGCTAATTTTAGAGGAATATTTGTATGTTTCAAAAATCGACACTTAGAAACGTTTTCAGCAAAAAGCAGGCAATGATATGCTATGGAAGGAAATTCAAGTTACTGGTAATTACGGTTAAAATTACTTTTCAGGATCAGTACTGGGCTCAAAGATGCAGCACTGAGGTCTCTCCTGATAACAGGTGAGTAAATCGGAATTCGTAGTCCGGCTGATTTTAGAGGAATATTTGCACAATGGTGAAGGAAGGGGGTGGGGCCTGAGGTGACATGTCTG
Source organism: Calotriton arnoldi (assembly GCA_963921515.1). Classification (NCBI taxonomy): domain Eukaryota; kingdom Metazoa; phylum Chordata; class Amphibia; order Caudata; family Salamandridae; genus Calotriton; species Calotriton arnoldi. The sequence goes on along the minus strand of CAWUFW010004415.1, from coordinate 133,742 downwards.
CAAACACGCCCTGTGGCGCGTTTTAAGTTGGAGAATTAATTCCTCCTCAATCCCGAGGGTCCCTAGGAGTCAACTAGCCCACCAGATACCTCCAGTATGCGCCAGAGAGCTGCGTTGCAGAGAGGTGTTCAGAGGCCATGCCCCTTTTGCACCTCTCTGCAACGCAGCTCTGTGGCGCTTTCTGGACGTACCTGGTGGGTTAGTTGGCCCCAGGGACCCTCAGGATTGAAGGGATTTAATTCCCCATCTTAAAAAGCGCCACGGGGCCTGTTTGCACACATGTCACCTGAAGCCCCGCCCCCTCCCTTCACCACTGTGCAAACGCGCCCAGTGGCGTGTTTTAAGTTGGGGTATTAAGTCCCCTTGAATCATGAGGGTCCCTGGGGTCCAACTAGCCCACCCTGTACCTCCAGTATGCGCCAGGGAGCTGCGTTGCAGAGAGGTGTTCAGAGGCCACGCCCCTTTTTACTCCTGTCTGCAACGCAGCTCTGTGGCGCTTTCTGGCCGTACCTGGTGGGCTAGTTGTCCCCCAGGGACCCTCAGGATTGAAGGGGATTTTATTCCCCATCTTAAAACGCGCCACGGGGCCTGTTTGCACACATGTCACCTGAAGCCCCGCCCCCTCCGTTCACCACTGTGCAAACGCACCCCGTGGCGCATTTTAAGTTGGGGGATTAAGTCCCCTTGAATCCTGAGGGTCCCTGGAGTCCAACTAGCCCACCATGTACGTCCAGAAAGCGCCACAGAGCTGCGTTGCAGAGAGGTGTAAAAAGGGGCGTGGCCTCTGTACACCTCTCTGCAACGCAGCCCCCTGGCGCATACTGGAGGTTGCTGGTGGGCTAGTTGGCCCCCAGGGACCCCCAGTATTCAAGGGGAATCGTTCCCCCTCTGCAAACGCGCCAGGGGCGCGTTTGCAGAGTGCTGCAAGCAGGGGCGTGGCCTCCGGCGCGATGCCGGTCTTTTTATTTATTTTTTTAAGAAGGGGGCTGTGTGGCCCCCTTCTTTTCTAATCTATTGGCCCTGGGGACCCCATCCCCCAGGGCCTGCCCCTAATTATTATTATTTTTTTTAATTTTGGAAGGGGCCGCATGGCCTCCTCCCGAGGCCTTAATCGGCCCGGGGACCCCATCCCCCGGGGCATGGCCTTCTTTTTTTAAAATAAAACTTATGGAGTGGGGCTGCGTTGCCCCCTCCTCAGGCCACTTATGGCCCCGGGGACCCCATCCCCGGGGCCGGCCTTTGTATTTTTAATTTTTTTTTTAAATTTTAATTACATTTTGGGGAGGGGGGCCGCGTGGCCCCCCTCCCGGGCCACTAATGGCCTCTCGTTGGGGACCGTGGGGGGGTCCCCAATCCCCGCACAGTCCCGCCGGCTCCCCGCGTCCTGCGGGAGCCGGCATTGCTTTTCCATAAGGGGAGCTGCTGACATGCAGCTCCCTTATGGAAAAGCAATTCTGCTTTGCTTCATTGAAGCGAGAGCAGGTTTCCCTGCTCTCGCTTCAATGAAGCAAGCTAAGTTTGCAATCACAGGACGGGAGCCGCGAGGCTCCCGTCCTGTGATTGCAAACAGCAGTGTCCCCGGGACACTGCAGGAGCCGGCCCTGGGGGGTGGCGGTCCCCAGGGCCACCACAGGCTCCAGGAGGGCGGCCCCCCTCCCCACTTCTACATAGCCCCGGGGAGGCGGTGGTCCCCGGGGCTTCGGGGGTCTGAAACGGGACCCCCACATGTATTTTCTTAGTGCCCCGGGGAGGTGGCGGTCCCTGGGGCATGTGGGGGGCAGGAGCCCCCCCACACAGGTCATTCTTTTTCTAAAAAAAGAAGCCCCGGGGAGGTGGCGGACCCCGGGGCTGCGGGAGGGCGGTGAGCCCTCCCGCACCATTTTTTTTAAAGCCCGGGGGTGGAGGTCCCCGGGGCTTGGGGGGCCTTAGAGGCCCCCCACATAAAATTAAAACCAAACCCCCTCATGCCCCCGGGACTTGTCCCACCCGGGGGCAAATTACATCGAAGCGCGGGAGACCGCGCTTCGATTTCTTTTTTATCGGCGGGATCCGCGCACCCTAAGCGCATCCCGCCGATTTAATAAAAAAAATGCTTTTTCTGCCCAGGGGTCCTTGTGGGACCCCTGAGCAGACCTAGGGGTCAGGGTGTTTCTACCCTGCCCCCTTTGTGCGTTTTGCGCACTTGTTTCTTGTGCCTCGGTTCTACCGAGGGACAAAATGGCTGCCAACACTTCCTGATTTGGAGTGTTGACAGCCACTTGAAAGCCAATTAGCATGCAGCTCGTGATCGGGAGGGTGCGCGCAGGGTGCGCTCAGGGTGCGCGAATCCGACGCGGCCATAGATATATATGTGATTTTCCTTTTGATTTTCTCAGCAACTACTGAACGGATTTACACCATTTAACAAAAGGGTTCTTTCTGAACCAAGAACTACCTCTTTGCCAAATTTGGTGTAATTCCGTTCAGCAGTTCGGGCTGTAGCCGTGGCTAAAGTTTCCTATGGGAAAATGAATGGGGAAAACACGTTTTGGGACCCCCCTTTTTCTCGACCCCGCTTGACGAATCACCCCGAAACTTTCAGGGTAGGAGCGGACCGGAGCGGGCCATAAAGTTTGAAAATTTCGCGAAGATTCGTCAACCGACGCAAGAGTTATTTCAAATAGAATGTTGCGGATTTCCTATGGAAAATAGGTCCTAACTATAACTATCTACTGGCGACCGCCAGTAGATAATATATATATATATACCATAGCAAACCATAGCAAACACTGCTTTGCTTCGTTGAAGCGAGAGCAGGCAACCTGCTCTCGCTTCAACGAAGCAAAGCAGAATTGCTTTTGGGCAAGGGAGCTGCATGTTAGCAGCTCCCCTTGCCCAAAGCAATGCCGGCTCCCGCAGGAGGCGGGGAGCCGGCAGGGACCGTGGGGGCATTGGGGCTCCCCCCACGGTCCCCATCAAAGAGGCCAGGCCCTGGGGGATGGGGTCCCCGGGGACAGAAGTGGCCCAGGGAAGGGGGGCCACGCGGCTTCCCTCCCGAATAAAAAAAATACATTTTTTAAAAAGAGGCAATGCCCCGGGGGATGGAGTTCCCTGGGCAGATAATGGCCTCAGGAGGGGGGCGACGCGGCCCCCCTCCATTAAAAATGAACAAAAATATGTATATGTGGCCATGCCCCAGGGGATGGGTCCCCGGGGCCGAAATTGGCCTCGGGAGGGGGGCCACGCGGCCCCCCTCCCGAATAAAAAAATAAATAAAAATAAAAAAGGCAATGCCACGGGGGATGGGGTCCCCGGGGCCGAAATTGGCCTCGGGAGGGGGGCCACGTCCCCCTTCCCGTATTTTTTTGTTTTTTTAATGTGGCAGGCCCTGGGGGATGGGGTCCCCGGGGCCCAAAAAAGATTGAAAGAAGGGGGGCCACACAGCCCCCCTTCTAACAATTTTTTTTTAAAAAGCCGGCATCTCGCCGGAGGCCCCGCCCCCTCCCTGCACCACTCTGCAAACGCGCCTCCTGGTGCGTTCTAAATTGGGGGATTAAGCCCCCTTGAATACTGAGGGTCCCTGGGGGCCAACTAGCCCACCAGGTACCTCCAGTAGGCGGCACACAGCTGGATTGCTGAGAGGTGGTCCGAGGCCATGCCCCTTTTTACACCACTCTGCAAACGCACCTCGTGGCGCACTCCTGGTGGGGCGATGAGGTCCTCTTGGGTCCTGAGGACCTCATGACTAAAGTGGGCTTCATCCCCACAAACAGCATGGCCAGGAGGCGTGTTTGCAGAGTGGTGTAAAAAGGGGGCATGGCTTCGGACCACTCTCAGCAATCCAGCTGTGTGGGACTTACTGGAGGTACCGGGTGGGCTAGTTGGCCCCTCAGGATTCAAGGGGACTTAATCCCCCAATCCAGAACGCGCCCGGAGGCACGATTGCAGAGTGGTGGAGAAAGGGGGTTTGGCCTGTGTCCACCTTTTAGCAATCCCACTATCTGGGACATACTGGAGGTATCAGGTAGGCTAGTTGGCCCCTAAGGACCCCCAGCAGCGAAGGGGACTTTAATCCCCATACAAGAGCGTGCCAGGAAGTGCGTTTGCAGAGTGGTGAGGAAAGGGGGCATGGCCTGCTATGAGAACTTAGCAATCCTGCTGTGTGGGACTTACTGAAGGTAATAGGAGGGGTAGTTGGCCCCCAAGATTCACCTTGGGGGCCAACTACCCCTCCTGTTACCTCCAGTAAATCCTACACAGTGGGATTGCTGAGAGGTCTTCGGAGGCCATGCTCACCTTTCTCCACCACTCTGCAAATGCGCTTCCTGGCACAGTACTGGTTGGGGGATGAAGTCTACTTTACTCCTGAGGGACTTTGGTGGCCAAGTAGCCCTCCTGGTATCTCCTGTAAGTCCTATGCAGCGGAATTCCTGAGGGCTGGTTGGAGGCCCAGCCCCCTTTCTCCACCACTCTGCAAACATGACTACCAGTTAAAGAAGCATTTGTAATGTAATAGTTCTCGCATTTGCAAGAGTTAGAGCTATTGGCGTTGTAAATCTAAAAGTTTTTTACTTATGTTTTTTGGAGTGGAGTGGATGTACTTTGTGTGTAGTGGAATTATGTGGTATGTTGTGCAGTGAAATTATGTGGATAGAACGTATGTGGTATTTAGTGTATAGGAATTATGTAGAGTGGGATTATGTGTTATGGAGAGTAATTATGTGGTATGGTAGTCTGTGTTGTGGAGTGGTAACCTCAGGTTTAGTCTTCCTCATTTCCATAGAAGCTAAATTATTAACTCAATGAGACAAAACAAAAGAAGGAAACACTGAGGAGCACTTCTGGACCTATTCAGAGGTATGAGCAGGGCCACTGGAATTATGCGACTGTTTGGCTGCACCGACTTTCGCACAATTATACATTTTCCGCATTAGCCACATAATCCATCATCTGCTGCCTAATCTGCAGATTTGAACAAAAAAAGCCTTGTTTCTAGCTCAAATGGCTCAAACGTTACCAAAAATGCAGCGACAAGTGTTACAGCGTGGTGGAAGGCCCTTGTAAACCTAGAATGGTCACCTGTTACTTATTGCTAAATGTGGGTGTTAAATTGGTACTAATGGTGTGCAAACCACTCTTGCTTCTTTCTGAGCCTCTCTTGCCACTTTCTGCATTTCTATTGCTTCTTTCTGTAACTTTCTTTTTTATATGCACTTCTTTTGCCTCTTTCTGCTCATCTCTTCCACTTTCTGTACCTCTCTTGCCTCTTTCTGCACCTCTCTTGCCTCTTTCTGCACCTCTGTTGCCTCTTTCTGCACCTCACTTGCTTCTTCCTGTACCCCTCTTGCCTCTTTCTGCACCTCTCTTGCCTCTTTCAATACTTCTGTTGCCTGTTTCTGCACCCCTTTTGTTTGTTTCTGCACCCCTCTTTCCTCTTTGTGCAACTCTCTTGCCTCTTTCTACACCTCTCTTCCCGCACCACTCTTGCCTCTTTCTGTACCTCTGTTGATTCTTTCTGCACCTCTCTTGTCTCTTTCTGCACCCTTCGTGCCTCTTTCAGCACTTCTGTTGCTTCTTTCTGCACTTCTCTTCCTTCTTTCTGCACCCCTCATGCCTCTTTCTGCACCCTTCTTCCCTTTTCCTGCACGTCTCTTGGTTCTTTTTGCGCTGCTCTTGCCTCTTTCTGCACCCCTTTTGCCTCCTTCTGCATCTCTGTTGTTTCTTACTGCACTGCTCTTGCTTCTTTCTGCACCCCACTTGCCTCTTTCTGCACCCTTCTTCCCTCTTTGTGCACCTCTCTTGCCTCTTTCTGTACCTCTCATGCCTCTTTCTGCACCTCTCTTGCCTCTTTCTGTAACCCTCTAGCCTCTTTCCGCTTCTCTTTTGCTTGTTTCTGCTCTTCTTTTGCCTCTTTCTGTACCCCTCTTGCCTCTTTCAGCACCTCTGTTGCTTCTTTCTGCAGTTCTCTTCCTTCTTTCTGCACCCCTCCTGCCACTTTCTGTACCCCTCTTGCCTCTTTCTGCACCTCTCCTAACCCTTTCTGCACCCCTCATGCCTCTTTTTGCACCTCTGTTGGTTCTTTCTGCACCTCTTTGCTTCGTTCTGCACTTCACTTGCCTCTTTTGTACCCCTCTTGCCTCTTCCTGCACCTCTGTTGGTTCTTTCTGCACTGCTCTTGCTGCTTTCTGCACCTCTGTTCTAAATTTCTGCATCCCTCTTGCCTTTTTCTGCACCCCTCTTCTCTCTTTCTGCACCTCTCTTGCCTCAGTCTGCCCACCTGTTCCCTCTTTCTACACCCCTTTTGCCTGTTTCTGCAACTCTCAGTTCTCTTGCCTCCTTCTGCATCTCACTTGCCTCTTTTTGCACCTCTGTTGGTTCTTTTGCACTGCTCTTGCTTCTTTCTGCACCTCTCTTGCAAATTTCTGCACCCCCTCTGCCTCTTTCTGCACCCCTCTTACCTGTTTCTGCACCTCTCTTGCCTCTGTCTGCACCCCTGTTCCTTCTTTCTGTACCTCTTTTGCCTATTTCTGCAACTCTCTTGCCTCTTTCTGCAGTTCTCTTGCCTCTTTCTGCACCCCTGTTGCTTCATTCTGCACTTCTCATGCTTCTTTCTGCACCTGTCTTGCTTCTTTCTGCACCCCTGTTGTCTCTGCACTCGTCTTCCCTCTTTCTTCACCTCTTTTGCCTCTTTTTGCATCTCACTTGCCTCTTTCTGCACTTCTCTTGCTTCTTTCTACACCTCTGTTGCTTCCTTCAGCAATTCTCTTGCCTGTTTCTACATTTCTCTTGCCTGTTTCTGCACTTCTCTTGCCTCTTTCTGCACCCCACTTGCCTCTTTCTGCACCCTTCTTCCCTCTTTGTGCACCTCTCTTGCCTCTTTCTGTACCTCTCATGCCTCTTTCTGCACCTCTCTTGCCTCTTTCTGTACCCCTCTAGCCTCTTTCCGCTTCTCTTTTGCTTGTTTCTGCTCTTCTTTTGCCTCTTTCTGTACCCCTCTTGCCTCTTTCAGCACCTCTGTTGCTTCTTTCTGCAGTTCTCTTCCTTCTTTCTGCACCCTCCTGCCACTTTCTGTACCCCTCTTGCCTCTTTCTGCACCTCTCCTAACCCTTTCTGCACCCCTCATGCCTCTTTTTGCACCTCTGTTGGTTCTTTCTGCACCTCTTTGCTTCGTTCTGCACTTCACTTGCCTCTTTTGTACCCCTCTTGCCTCTTCCTGCACCTCTGTTGGTTCTTTCTGCACTGCTCTTGCTGCTTTCTGCACCTCTGTTCTAAATTTCTGCATCCCTCTTGCCTTTTTCTGCACCCTCTTCTCTCTTTCTGCACCTCTCTTGCCTCAGTCTGCCCACCTGTTCCCTCTTTCTACACCCCTTTTGCCTGTTTCTGCAACTCTCAGTTCTCTTGCCTCCTTCTGCATCTCACTTGCCTCTTTTTGCACCTCTGTTGGTTCTTTTGCACTGCTCTTGCTTCTTTCTGCACCTCTCTTGCAAATTTCTGCACCCCCTCTGCCTCTTTCTGCACCCCTCTTACCTGTTTCTGCACCTCTCTTGCCTCTGTCTGCACCCCTGTTCCTTCTTTCTGTACCTCTTTTGCCTATTTCTGCAACTCTCTTGCCTCTTTCTGCAGTTCTCTTGCCTCTTTCTGCACTCCTGTTGCTTCATTCTGCACTTCTCATGCTTCTTTCTGCACCTGTCTTGCTTCTTTCTGCACCCCTGTTGTCTCTGCACTCGTCTTCCCTCTTTCTTCACCTCTTTTGCCTCTTTTTGCATCTCACTTGCCTCTTTCTGCACTTCTCTTGCTTCTTTCTACACCTCTGTTGCTTCCTTCAGCAATTCTCTTGCCTGTTTCTACATTTCTCTTGCCTGTTTCTGCACTTCTCTTGCCTCTTTCTGCACCTCTTGCCTCTTTCTGCACCTCACTTGCTTCTTTCTGCACCCCTGTTGCCTCTTTCTGCACCCCTCTTCCCTCTTTGTGCAACTCTCTTGCCTCTTTCTACACCTCTCTTCCCTCTTTCTGCACCACTCTTGCCTCTTTCTGTACCTCTGTTGCTTCTTTTTGCACTTCTCTTGCCTCTTTCTGCACTCTTCATGCCTCTTTCAGCACTTCTGTTGCTTCTTTCTGCCCTTCTCTTCCTTCTTTCTGCACCCCTCATGCCTCTTTCTGCACCCTTCTTCCCTTTTCCTGCACGTCTCTTGGTTCTTTTTGCGCTGCTCTTGCCTCTTTCTGCACCCCTTTTGCCTCCTTCTGTATCTCTGTTGTTTCTTACTGCACTGCTCTTGCTTCTTTCTGCACCTCTCTTGCAAATTTCTGAAACCCTCTTGTCTCTTTCGGCACCCCTCTTCTCTTTTTCTGCACCCCTGTTCCCTCTTTCTGCACCTCTTCTGCCTGTTTCTGCACCTCTGCTGCCTCTTTCTGAACTTCTCTTGCCTCTTTCTGCACCTCTTTTGCTTCTTTCTGCACTCCTCGTGCTTCTTTCTGCAAACCTCTTGCCTCTTTCTGCACCTCTGTTGGTTCTTTCTGAACTGCTCTTGCTTCTTTCTGCATCTCTGTTGTTTCTTTCTGCACTTCTCGTGCTTCTTTCTACACCTCTCTTGCTTCTTTCTGCACCCCACTTGCCTCTTTCTGCACCCTTCTTCCCTCTTTGTGCACCTCTCTTGCCTCTTTCTGTACCTCTCATGCCTCTTTCTGCACCTCTCTTGCCTCTTTCTGTACCCCTCTAGCCTCTTTCCGCTTCTCTTTTGCTTGTTTCTGCTCTTCTTTTGCCTCTTTCTGTACCCCTCTTGCCTCATTCTGCACCTCTCTTGCCTCATTCTGCACCTATGTTGTTTTTACTGCACTGCTCTTGCTTCTTTCTGCACCTCTCTTGCAAATTTCGGCACCCCTCTTCTCTCTTTCTGCACCCCTGTTTCCTCTTTCTGCACCTCTTCTGCCTGTTTCTGCACCTTTGCTGCCTCTTTCTGAACTTCTCTTGTCTCTTTCTGTACCTCTGTTGGTTCTTTCTGCACTTCTCTTCCTTCTTTCTGCACTTTTCACGCCTCTTTCAGCACCTCTCTTGCTTCTTTCTGCACTTCTCTTCCCTCTTTCTGCACCCCTCTTCCCTCTTTCTGCACCTCTCTCATTTCTTTCTGTATCCCTCTTGCCTCCTTCTCCACCCCACTTCCCCCGTACTACATCTCTGTTGCTTCTTTATGCACTTCTCTTACTTGTTTCTGCACCTTTGTTGTGTCTTTCTGCACCTCTGTTGCATCTTTCTGTACCTCTGTTGGGTCTTTCTGCACTTCTCTTGCTCTTTCTTCACCCTTCGTGCCTCTTTCAGCACCTCTGTTGCTTCTTTCTGCACTTATCTTCCTTCTTTCTGCACCCCTCCTGCCTCTTTCTGTACCTCTCTTGCCTCTTTGTGCACCTCTTCTACCTTTTTCTGTACTACTCTTGCTTCCTTCTGCACCTCACTTGCCTCTTTCTGCACTTCTCTTGCTTCTTTCTACACCTCTGTTGCTTCTTTCAGCAATTCTCTTGCCTCTTTCTGCACTTCTCTTGCTTGTTTCTGCACCTCTCTTCCGTCTTTCTGCACCTCACTTGCTTCTTTCTGCACCCCTCTTGCCTCTTTCTGCACCCCTCTACCCTCTTTCTGCACCTACCTTGACTCTTTCTGCACCACTGTTCCCTCTTTCTGCACCTTTCCTGCCTGTTTCTGCACCTCTCTTGCCTCTTTCTGTACCTCTCTTGCCTCTTTCTGCACCTCTTCTACCTGTTTCTGTACCGCTCTTGCTTCCTTTTGCACCCCTGTTGGTTCTTTCTGCACTGCTCTTGCTTCTTTCTGCACCTCACTTGTCTCTTTCTGCACTTCTCTTGCTTCTTTCTACACATCTGTTGCTTCTTTCAGCAATTCTTTTGCCTCCTTCTGTACTTCTCTTCCTTCTTTCTGAAACCCTCCTGCCTCTTCCTGTACCTCTCTTGCCTCTTTGTGCAGCTCTCCTACCTCTTTCTGCACTCCTCTTGCCTCTTTCAGCACCTCTGTTGCTTCTTTCTGCACTTCTCTTCCTTCTGTCTGTACCCCTCTTCCATATTTCTGTACCTCACTTGCTTCTTTCTGCACCCCTCTTGCCTCTTTCTGCACCCCTCTCACTTCTTTCTGCACCTCTCTTGCCTCTTTCTGCACCCCTGTTACCTCTTTCTGCACCTTTCCTGCCTGTTTCTGCACCTCTCTTGCCTCTTTCTGTACCTCTGTTGCTTTTTTCTGCACTTCTCTTGCTCTTTCTGAACCCTTTGCGCCTCTTTCAGCATCTCTGTTGCTTCTTTCTGCACTTCTCTTCCTTCTTTCTGCACCCCTCCTGCCTCGTTCTGTACCTCTCTTGCATCTTGGTGCACCTCTCCTACATTTTTCTGCACCCCTCTTGCCTCTCTTTGCACCTCTATTGGTTCTTTCTGCACTGCTCTTGCTGCTTTCTGCACCTCTGTTCTAAATTTCTGCATCCCTCTTGCCTTTTTCTGCACCCCTCTTCTCTCTTTCTGCACCTCTCTTGCCTCAGTCTGCCCACCTGTTCCCTCTTTCTACACCCCTTTTGCCTGTTTCTGCAACTCTCTTTCCTCTTTCTGCAGTTCTCTTGCCTCCTTCTGCATCTCACTTGCCTCTTTTTGCACCTCTGTTGGTTCTTTTGCACTGCTCTTGCTTCTTTCTGCACCTCTCTTGCAAATTTCTGCACCCCCTCTTACCTGTTTCTGCACCTCTCTTGCCTCTGTCTGCACCCCTGTTCCCTCTTTCTGTACCTCTTTTGCCTTGTCGTGTAGTTCCTATAATACCCATGCAGGACCTGCGCGTTTGGATAACATAAACTGTGGGCTTGGTGTTAGACTGGCTCTGTGCACCCCCACCGCGTATGTTAGCAGGATTTGCATTAGCTAGCTCATAGTGCCACTAGAATCTCCTCTTATCGGGGAGAGATTAGTTTCTGGCAACCTTAGATCATGACAACCCTGATCCCTCAGAATTGTGGAAACAATGTACTACTTTTTGCTCAGTCACTCGTGCTTACTTGTTCGGTTTGTCTCAGAGAGTTACACAGAATAAACAGTCTGGGCGTTTCAATAAGTATTTATTGAACAGTTGTTTATCTAGTGTAGAATATATGTGCTGCAACAACCAGCAGACAATAGCAGAGATATATTATCAGCAGTACGATAAAAGTGAAAGGGTAGTACAGTTCTACCATATTGCAAGAATCATGAATACATACATGAATATAAAATGCATTATAAAAGTGCGCGTACTCCTACGATGCCTAACTAGATGTACCTAAGTGTACCTAGCATGTGTGTAGGTCTAAAAGCCTAAGAGCCAAGAATCCCTCTAGGATTTAGTCGAACCCCATTACCTGAATAGAGAAAGTGTGGGACCCCGTCCTGGTCTCGAGTTGGACACCCCGCAAGGGCTGTGTTAGACCGCTGTCAGCTGGAGCGACTGCATGCAGGAGCCTCAGCGTTTCTGGTCAGTGTGTCAGCATGGAAGTCTCGGTTCCCTCTATCTTACCGTGGCAAGATGTGGTGTATTTATACCCTAAAGTGTCTCGTCCCTCAGTATGGTTTGTATTGGTCTTTGTTAGACATGAGGAAGACGTCAGGGGTGAACTTTGTACATACATATTATGCGGGAGATGTAGCTGGTGAATGGTCATGCATAATTTATGAGTACATTGTAGGCCTGTGTTCGGGAAAAACCCTGCAGTGTTCTAACCACAGACTAGATAACGTTCAACCCACAGAGTTCGTTGTGTACTGTAGGGAACTAATGTAGGTGAAAGATCATGCCTATATTAGGGCATAGGAGATCATGACTATAATAGGGCTTAGACGATTATGACCAAAATAGGGCATATACGATTATGACCATAATAGGGCATATACGATTATGACCATATACGGCATATATGAACGTGTCTATATTAGGGCCTCTATACAAAACATAACACCCACTCCACTTTCGAATTGGATGACAATGACCATACTTAAAATCTGGACAAATTTAAAATTCTGTCTTAAAAACAGCTAAAAAAAACATGGTTTTAAAAGATATTTAAATTTTTTTTTAAATGTTACAAATCAGCTATTCTTTTGTTGCCACTTGAAAAAGTCAGTTCTGTCTCACTTATAAAAGTTGCATTACTACAAGCAGAAGAAGGCCATTCTTTTTCAAGTGAAAGTGTCAATTTAGGAAATGTTACAAATTTAGTTCGTTTATTTATGAAACGAAGTGGAGAAGCCAAATTCTTTCCCAGGACGCGATGAGCCAATTCAAGATTAAGTGTCCTGGCTTGGAGATACAGCATTATCGGTGTTAGTGACTGTAGACGACAAATCCAATGCCTCGCAGAGAACGTCAATCGCACATAGATGGAATTCAGCACTGCCAAAAGTCGGTGCTGCGGCAGCTTGTGCGGCAGTTGTTACCTGAGTGCCTGTGGAGGAGCCACCTAACCCAGCAGGAGCAAACGGCACCTGTGGATTCTCAAGGAATGCGTTCATCAGAATTGGAAGACGCTGGGGACAACGCAGAGCATGGGCCTTTAGGGGGTCCAGCATAGCACCCATGTCCGGAGGCGTATCTGATGGAAACGTTAGACAGAGATCCAACGTGCATTCTTCTCCGCAAAACAGGCATCGAAGAACAGGTAAGATGCAGTCCACCCAGACTGGTCTAAACGATAGAAACCAAGAGGCGTTCAGTTCTCTTAGGCAAGGTATACCCAGAAGCTGCACCATACGTTCACGGTATTTCCGCTCCATGAGTATGTTCGCCATTTCCTCGGAAATTGGGCCGTCCATTGCGTAGCAGTAAGATTACAATCAGGACTCCTGCAATTAGGAACAGGATAAGCGGGAGACCTCCAAAGACGCTTCCCAATACGGAGTGTATAAAATTTGGGATTACTCCGAGGACTGTCTGAAAGGTGCTTAATAGTCCTGACCCTATGGTCTTAAATAGGTGTACAATACCGCTCATATCAGACATGTTAAAGATACGACCCACCATTTCTGCGAAATGAAAGGGGCAGTTCGTATAAGCGCCTGTATCTCAGTCAAGGTCCTTGCAACTTGAAGTTCAAAGGTTTCTCGAGCGGAGGTTAAGGGCACGGGTTGCTGTAAAAGCATGGCTTTCAGTCTGCTCAAAGTATCAAATTGTATAAAGGAAACATTCAACGAAGGCCATAACGGCGCCTCCCTGACTGTGCATACAGCAAGTAACCCTGGCGTTAACAGTGACCAGATAGGCGACGCCCGGAAGCATCCCACAGCAACCTTGATCGTTTAGCATCAAGTAACTCCCATTCGAGAGCAGCTGGAAAACCGGCGTGATCATGGCCGCTGGGGTCCCTGACATGTGACAAGATAGATTTGATACCGAACCACTAGATGCTCCGTGCAGAGAAATATCCTGACACATAAGAGAACCGCTTAAAGAGTTCTTGCAGTTTGTACCACTCAGAAACACTTCTCGATCCCCACTCCGGCATCGATATCTATAGGGTAACTCCCAAGTTTCCTTAATGTATCCCTTACCCATTTTTTCATATTTGCCCGCCTGCCTTTGCTCAAGGCAATATTGAAACTGAAACGTAGTGACCGGCAGAGTGATTTGGCCATGAATTAGCCATTCTGTTGATGGTGATTCGGCTACCGTGAATGGTAACCTTTCCAGTTTCTCAATACGCAGCATTGTATATTTGGCCCCCATTTGTGCCCTTTCTGTCTGTTTATCGGTTAGATTGTATCCCGAAAACAGAGACGTGGTGTTTATGAAACACCAGGGCACATAGCCTGCACGCAAAGATTGCAGCGTCCAGCTTAACATCATAATAGAACGTAACTGTGATTGCCCGTGTTGTAACAAGGCCAGATCTTGTTCTAATATGTCGATTGCCTAAGACACAATGTTGCCTAAGGAGTAAATCCTGGAGGTTAAAGTTGTTAACCCATTATCCACTACAGCTAATGCCTTCTCTAGGTTAATACGGTCTATTTCCCGTTTCCTTTCTGCGGCCTCCTGTTGGGATATTTTCCAGTTTTCATTATAATAGGCATAAATGCCAGCATATATGAAACGTTTCTGACGTGTTTTCCTTGGGCATGACAAGAAATCCCTAAGGTCTACATCAGGTGTGAGTAAGGTCAAGTGATGTTTTACTTCTGTGAGTTTTGAGGTCTCTAGCCAATCAAGGCACAACTTCCCAACACTATAGGATGTCACTACCCCTGGGTGTTGTCTCTGTACATAGCGTGTATCTGGCCTCCTGATACTAAACTCCTCGGTTATACCTAGGAATCTCTGTTGACATGTGTTTGTGTCAATGGGCCAAATCAGCCATTCTGTCCAATTGGGATCTGACCTGTTGTACTGGAGAATGTCATCTAATCCTACCCCATGTGTAGTTGAATTCTGCCCCCCACCCATCTGTGATGGTGCTGGAAACCCAGGTGTGTTCATTTCCTTGTTCTTGGCTAGTCCAAGACAGGATGTCTGTTGCACAGTTTCATTTAGAAATATCATCTGTTGTGGAATGAGGCATGCTCTAAAAGCGCTTCTGTTCCCTGGACCTGCCAGTCCCTAGAACCCCAGATTGATTTTAAATCTATAGTGTCCTTCCATAGGTCGAAACCCTGTGTAGACAACTGGGCCATAAAGGAAGCAGAGTAAATCTGTTTGGTGTCAGTCAACATAATTTTCTGTGCTGATGTTGTTGCCACTTTGTAATAAAATGACTTCGGGTCAGATGCATTAAACCCTGAAAAGTATGTGAATTTCTGTGCAAAATTTTGCGAACTACCTTTTGGAGGTGTTGGACAGTGTTCCCACTGGTGGTATTCAAATACATTTCTAGGTGTTATAGATTTGTGCAAGAAATGATGACCATAATGTTGGTAACAGTACAATGTATCATAGTCTGAAGTGCCTTCTAACATTTCATTGTTCGGAAATGCTGCAGTTTTTTCCAAATCAGACATCATATTATTTACAGTTTCAGTGTCCAAATCATCAGACAATGTACTGGAGGTAATGATATCACTTAAAGAAATTTTAAATACATGTTTAAGCTTTAAAAGTTCAGTCGGACCGAAAATATCGAAATCAATCTTGTCCCATACTATACCACCCGCTATAGGAACTGCTGTGATGTTCACTGAAGACAAGACTCTTGGTTCACGATGTGAAGACTGGTGTGGCTTTAAAATCAAATTGACTCTTTGGGCTGTAGAGCTCTGCTGGAGATATCGTCCATTAAGAAGCATACTAAAAGTTATAGTTAAACCTAGCCAGAAAAGAAAAGATAGAATCCCAGTGATATACCATAGTTCTATCCAAGGTGACACCAGGTAGGTCTTTCTAAAAAAGTGCAAAAAGTCAATGAGTTTCTGTTTGTGTGATTTTTTGGCTGGCGTTGTTTCCGGCTCGCTTGGATCCAGTGAAAACGTATCAAAGTTCATGAAGTAGCCAGAAGCAGTTCAATCAATTGTTGGAATTGCATCTGGATTTGTTGAAATCGGATTTTGCTCTTGACGAGGAATGTTGACGTAGACGTCCGTAGTCGGTCTTATTGCAACTTAGTTGCTAAGTTGATTTTCATTTTGAAGTCAAACTTCTTGTTGAAGTGGAACGAGTTCTATAGCATTGTTGCTTAGTCCTTTATTCCGTACAGGTGGCTCTTCAAACATGATAAGTCTTTCTGTTTGAACTTGTAGCAAGAGGAGGGCGTCTGCTACTGTGGAGTCCACGAGGCCTACTGTTTAGTATCGGCCACATAGTGTGGTTTGATTAAGTCGATTGAGACAAATCTTTTCTCCTTTTTCCTGGCAAGAGGCGGCAGAAGTACTGTTCTTGTGCCTTGGATTGCTAGGACCGGTACAGCTGTTCTGTAGGATGGTCCGAATTCTTTCTTGTCTGCAATCTTCTCTCTGAAAAGATCCCCGACTTTTGGGATCCAGTCAGGTCTTGCCGTTACTGCCTTGACTTCCTCAGTGGCGGTCTGTTTTAAGTGGACGTTGCTTTGTTGTGTCCTGGATTCATTTAGGTCCTGTAAAACAGCCAAACGATCATGGATATCAAATGGTTTTTCATCCGCCACTGTGCCTCCACAATTAAGATCAGGTACCCACATTCTTGTCCTAAATAGGACCTCGTAAGGAGTGACACCCCCTAGAGAGCTTCTTGGCTGGTTGTTAATTGCTCTTTGGACCCCATATAGGTGACTGACCCAACTACCGCCCTTGCCTAATACCCTAGCCGTTAAAGATTGCTTTAAGTCACGGTTTTTCCTCTCCACAACCGAATTTCCCTCAGGATGGTACGGAGAGGAGTACCGCAATGCTATGCCCATTCCTTCCATGGCCTCTTTGTAAGCCCAAGAGCTAAACGCCGGGCCACGGTCAGAATGTAACGTGCCAACTGCGTATGTGCCGATAAAGACTCGCAAATCTTTTATAACAGTTTGAGCGTCAGCCGAGCGCTGAGGCCAGACCCATAGGAATCTAGAGCAGGAATCTACTGCAACCATGATATATTTCTTGGCCCCATCTGATTGTAGGGGTCCGCAGTGGTCCAAATACCCACATGTGAGAGGTTTGTCTGATTTTTAGTAATGGTGTCTGCTCTGGGCATGCTACGGTGGAGCCTTTCATCTGCTGGCAGATGTCGCACTGTAAGACGTAGTCTTTGGTCTGCTTTGTTAACCCTGGCCACCAGTAGCGCTGTTTCAGTAAAGAAATAGTCGCTGTAACGCCTGTATGCGCAGAGCCCAAACCCTCGTGTGCTGCTAGAATTAAGCCTTGCCTACGATCCATATTTGGTATTACTCTATCCCCCACTCCAGGAATCTGAGCATATGGAATGTTTTGTGCATCTAACTTGTAGGAGTACTTGAGTGGAAATTTCTTAGGTACTGCTGTGCTGCCTTTGCGTGAAGCATTGACAGCTACCAAAATCTCGACGTCTATTCTCGTTTTTGAACGAGTGATTGCAGCTACGGACGCTCTGCGTACAGCCCCCTTTGCGGCTTCATCAGCCAATGAATTCCCTTCAACGTGAACGCTATCACACTGATGACTCAGTGTATGTGTCACGTGAGCCCTTGGTAGTTCGTTTCTCAACTCCACTACCTGTTCCCATAGCATTTTATGCTTAATTGTGCCACCTTTTGCGTCTTTAAACCTGTTTTGTTCCCAATGATGTAAATATTCATTGTACGACTGTACACAGTAAAAGGAATCACACACTATCAGTGTGGGGAATTCGTGTTCCGTATTTACGAGTGCCAGTATCAGTGCTTTAATTCTGCCAACTGAGCCGTGCAGTCTCCTAGAGATTGCGTTTTAGTGCAACTTGGATGGAACTTTCCATCGCGCATGCGACCTTTAACGATTGCACACGCTGCGCTGTAAGCTTGCTTACTCCCTATGGCGGGTTGAGCAGATCCATCAGTGTAAATAATGTATTCATACTGATCTAGAAGCAAAATCTCATTTGGTAGAGGATATTCTTTTTCGTATTGCAGAAATGCTTGTGTTTTTAAACTTGGATCAAATCTGTATTCAACATCCGTTGCTGTGAGATTTAGCCCATTGTATCCATCTGGGATGTAAGGCTTTCGCATTTGGAATGCTAGCCTTTGTAACAGCCTCTAAGGCTGGTACTGGGGTCACAACTATTATGCGCTTTCCCTGAGCCAGAGCTCTTTCTCTTGCTACAGCGGTCTGCACTGCTGTCAGGATTTTTCCTGTTGAAGTGAAACGCATCTCTGCGTTTGTGTACAGGTGTGATTTGTATGCGATTGGTACCGTTTCGCCTTCATTGAAAGTTAAATAGGTGTACCCGCATTGACCCGCTATTACTCGGATCACTAAGTTGCGTACGTTTACGCGTGTCTGTAAGTGTTTTGAAGCTATCATGTCTTCTTGTAGTGAACGTAGGATGTTTGTATGTTCCTGTGTCCATTGTCTGACTGAAAAATCAGGTTTTATTAAGTCGTAAAAAGGTTTTACTCTTTCTGCGTAATCCAAAATGTATGTTCGACCAAAATTTAGGAATCCCAGAATTGATTGTAAATTCTTTAATGATTTTGGAGGTTGGAGCAGCGCACACTTTTCTAAAAAGTTAGCTGCTAGGCTTTTTCCTTCACTTGACAGCTCATACCCTAAGAACAGGACATTGAGATGGGCAATTTTTGATTTTTTTAAATTAAATTTATAGCCCTCAGAGGCATAATAATGGTGCTCACCCTGGTCAAGTGCCTTGGTAAGTCATCGTCCGTCAGATAAATATCATCCACATAGGACAATGCTTCTTCATCCAAATTTTGGACTAACTCTGTTACCCTTGCTGAAAACAACCCTGGGCTATTCCTATACCCTTGGGGGAGTCGACAAAATTGCTGTTGTGACCCTAGCACTGAGAATGCGGTCAAATACCTGCTTTCAGGCGCTATCCATTTGAGATATCAAGTGTAGTTTTGTATTTTTTTCGCACAATGTTATTCATTAATGCGGCACTGTGTGCATTTTGAACTGCAAATGTCTTTGTGCAGGTGTTTAAATGTCTGTAATCTAAAACTAAACGATATGTGTTGTCAGGTTTTGATACGGGGAACAAAGGATTGTTCATTGGTGAGGTGCAATTTTCTATCACCCCCTGGTATTCTAGTTGATCTAGGATCTCCCTGACTTGTTTTTTGGCTTCCTGCTTTATAGGATATTGCCTTTGAGCATTTGGTGAAACTTTTAACGGGATCACGTGGTGGGTTGAATCCTCATCCCAACCAGCATGATTTTTGTACAATGCTGGAGCTAGGGCAACTGCCCACTCCTGCGCATATGCATGTTTCAAATGTATGGGAACGAGGTCGGAAAATGCTGGAAAAATTACCTTTTCTCCCTTAGGGCACTCCATGACGAATGCTGGCGGCCAGTCTTGCTCTGCTAATAGGATGTCATATCCAGATGACAGATTTTTCCAAAATAGACCCTTAACTTTCCTGGGCTTGTCCCCCTCCATCCGGAGTGTTATCTCGTGTAACTTATGTGGGACACTTACCCGAGTATCAGGTGTTTCCACCGTGATATACTCACTCAACTCCGCTGTCACCAGAAATTCCTTCAGGTTCTGGCGAGCTATTGTTACTTCTGCCGCGCTGTCCAGCATCGTCAGAGCCCATTCCCCGTTCAGAAGCTGTGTCCTCAGAATTCTGGGCATGTCTGATCTTAAGACCTGCTACCTTCTTCTTTTTGAACTGAGGTTTTTGTTTTTGTTTATCTTCTTTTTTAGGTGCGTAGTCCGCAGCGCGTTGCGTATCTCTGGACTTTGTACGCTCCTCTGACCGTCCTTCCCTCTCAGAGTTTTTTGATGAACCCTGAAAGGAACGAGAGGAACGTGTATCAGTATCCTGATACCTGTCAGGTTTTTAGGTCTCGCCTAGCGTTGCAGCGCGCATGCGCTGCTCGCTCTGCGAGACATATTGTGTATGAGGAGATATCAGAAGGGGACTTGAAGCCCCGCCCATCATTTTCATTGGGTCGCGTCAGCGTTTATGCTAAACGCTGGCTTCCCATTGAAAAGGATGCTTTTTCATTACCGCACTTTCTCCTTTTCGTCTGGCCCATCCGGACTGGGTCGTCTGCTTCACGGCTGTCGTGAAGCAATTTCTTATCTATAGGGGGCGTGTAGTGGTGGCTCATGTTTCCGAAGTCTTGTTTTGATTAGTACGAGTCGGCGCGCACCACTCCCGGGCTTGTTAAATGAGACTGATCTGTTTCATTAGTACGAGTCGGTGCGCCCCACTCCCGGGCTTATTAAATGGGTCTGATCTGTATCATTAGTACGAGGCGGCGCGCACCACTCCCGGGCTTGTTAAATGGGTCTGGTCTGTTTCAGGGAGAGCGCGTGGTGAGGGCCCCTAGAGGCATTGGAGAAGGAGGGGCTGTGTTAGGGGAGGGGGTCAGATTCACGGATTTAGAGCCTTGTAAGGGCGGGATCAAAGCCGGTGAGAGGGGAGCAATAGGGAAGGCGAGGGCAACTTTCCGGCGTGCTGTGCGGCTCTGAATCAGACATGAAAGACAAGCGGCCTCGGTGCGGATAAGGGAGGCCGAGAAGGGGGCTGGTCAGAGTGCGAGGTATCGATCTGAGGCCAGAGGCTACGCAAGGCGTGCGACTCCACAGCCTGCAGTGAAAGGGTTAACGCTCAGTGGTGGAGCGGAGACATGTGGGATGGTATTGTTGCAGCCGTCCCTCCCCCACAGTCGGAGCGGTGCTTTGTGGGAGCAGAGGGGCTACGTGAGGTTCAGCATGTGGAGCGGGGAGTGTGGTGAAAGCGGGAGGTGAGTGTGTGAGGAGTGCAGTGGAGGGAGCGTCTGTGCTCTAAGTACTGGGGTAAGTACAACTGATAATGCAAGAAGTGGAAAGCATATAAGTGCTGCACTGCGCGAGCTCTGAGCGTGCAGCTTAGCAGGAAAGCGTTGGTTGGTCAGAAGGGATTGCAGGAGGGTGCAGGCTGACTGTATTTGTGTGCAGGTTGCAGGGCTGTGTTTGTTTGTGATCTGTGTGGGTGTGTGCATGAAGGTGCATGCGAGAGAGTGTTAGTTTGCAGAGCTAAGACGCCAGGTGTGTGGGCTTGCAGCAGCGAGTGCATGGCAGGTGAAGAGGATTACCAGCTGAGTCTCGTGCCACCGGTACACTCAGTGTCCAGTCCCGGACTTTTGTTCAACGAACGCCTGGAATTGGAGGTATTAGATAGCCCAACTCCAGCTGACGACAGGTGGGAATAAGTTCATAGGTTGAGGGTGGGGGTCATTAAACAGCTTTGTGTAGAGGGGACAGGTCGCCACCATTGATTCCTACATTGATACGAAGGGGGCTTGGTCTTCTGAGGGAAGGTGCACATTCCTTGCATCTTCATTAAAGTTCTGAGTGTGATGTAAAGCCGTGTTACAGACAAGGTTCTGCGCCCATTGCTCCTCTCCCCTTTCACAAGCAAATAAAGTAAACTCTGGCATTGCCTCTCGAAGTTATATGTCTGCAGAAGCTACGCCCTTCCCGTCTCAGCGACCATTGCTCCCGCTGCTGTCACTGTACATTCAAGCCTTTCTTCTCTGTCACAGAAAAAGCTGTCTAGGTTTTGCCAAAATTGGTTTATCATCGGCATCTCGCCGGGTTGAGAGACCTGAAAATGGCTCCACCAAACGAAGAGCGAGTAATGGGTTGCAGTGTCAAATTATGATTGAGTTATTTGGGACAAAATAAGATCACGAAAATAAGTTGCTACCCTGCTCCTTTTCAGACAGCCATGCTGACATGAATTGGTACCCCCCCAAAGAGAACACACCACCTAAAAGGTCTCTCAACACACGAGAAATAACTGAATGATCCCAACCTATAGACCTAGGATAGGAGCCCTTTAAACGTGACGGCGATGACATGAGACAATGGTGTTGTTCCACACACAAAGGCAAAGGAGGGCGCTGTTATCTGTCCTAGGCAAACCGCTATCGCCATGTTTCACTTTCAAGATGCTATTCGACATGCCTCGCTGCCCAAACACAATCAAAAAAGAGGAGGAGGACAACAAGGCTGCACTGACACCCCCCTCATGCTATTCTTCTCCTCCTCACTCTCCTTCCCAAATCTTAAACACTGCTCTTCTCCTCCTAACTCTATGCTTCATACTGCTACACAGCTAACAATTAAAATCCAAACCATATAATTCCACTAGACATCACATACATACACTGAATAACACATGGCTAAAATACAATACCATTAGCAAAGCCAAACGCTCTAAATTAAACAAATGCGAGACCTATTGCATTTCCAATGCTTGTTTAATATTATCCCTATTCCGGAGGTTATACCTCCTTTCAGAGGGCTCCTGTTGAGGAGACCTACCGCTGGATTGAGATCTGCTGTCTTTAGACTTTTGTTGTTTTTTATTCTCCCACTTCTTTTTAGAAGAATAGGTGTCTGCTTTGTGGGGACTGCCCACCAGTTGTGATTTCAATGCTTTCCCACCTAAACTGTCTCTGCCTAGTTCTGCATACGCAGTTTCAATTATTTTGGGTAGTTCGTGTTGTTGATCTACTGGACTGAACTCCCTTAGGCGTTGGCGGATCACCCCCGAGGCTGCTTCCCCCTTAATGTTAGCTAGTATTATGGCTGATACCTGTTCGTAGTTACCTAGTAACTTCATCGCTAAGTTAAGGGCAGGCTCTGCTCCGTACTCATTTTGTATCTGTCTCAATACGTCAGGTACTACTGCTAATGACGGGATACCATGTGTTCTGGTATATATGGCAGCAAAGACTGTACCCCAAGAGGTGCAGTCCTCTATTTGCGGTGTGATCCCCATGGGCAAGCAGATTGTTAGTATTCTGTGTTTATCACAGGTGGTAGTATTCGAGAATACCGCCTCAAGCTGAGTTATTTTCTGAGCTATCCAGAATGGTATTTGTTCGCGTTTTGCGGGCATTTTGCCCATTACCGCGTGTAATGTTTGAGGAGTAATTTTATTTCCTATACCCTGAGCTGGAGTACTATTTGCTGCACCTGGTGCAGGTTGGATTGTTAAAGTCCTCATGACAAATTGTGTCAGGTTTCTGTAGATTTTAATTAAATCTTTGTGTTGTATGAGTAAGTCTCCTGGTGGCATTGTGCCAATGTCAGGATGTGGCGTGTAGGCCGCTAATATTGGCCATGTGGCTCCTTCTCCTCCGAGTGGGCCTAACCTTGCTCTTTCTCGTACATGGGGTAGGGCGCCACTAAACCAGTAATA
This sequence comes from Calotriton arnoldi, assembly GCA_963921515.1. Classification (NCBI taxonomy): domain Eukaryota; kingdom Metazoa; phylum Chordata; class Amphibia; order Caudata; family Salamandridae; genus Calotriton; species Calotriton arnoldi. The sequence goes on along the minus strand of CAWUFW010004415.1, from coordinate 110,964 downwards.
ATGTTCCTGGTAAGTGAGTGGAATCTCTATGTCCTCAAATGGACAATATTCCTGTGGTGCATCTCCTTCTATATAGTAGTGAAATGTCTTTGTTATTGCATTTGCTGCTGGGAGTGTAACCCATGAATAGAATACCTCTGTTTTGTTTGATTCGTGTGCCTCAATCACGAAAACTTCCATGCCACCCTTAGCTTGTAGACCATTTTCTAATAGTCTTATGGTGACTGTCCTTCTGAATTTTGGTGCAATCTCGGGATCTTCTTCCTCGTCTGAGAGGGGCAGTGGCATTCGTAGAGGATTTAAGACCGCGGTAGTCATCGTGTATAGAACACAGACTAATGTTTCAAAGAAACTATGATAAGGTTTTAGGCACAATTTTAGGAACACTATGTCCTTTCAAGCTTGAATAACCAACAGCCAATAAATAGTATTTTCGTACTACTCAGCTGCGGTGGATTTTGTGCCCACCCACTCCAGACGTCTCTGGTGTTTTGTGAGTAGGTTCTCTGAGAATAGCACGACTGTTAAATAAGTACCCAACCAACGTTGGTGGTGCCATGTCGTGTAGTTCCTATAGTACCCATGCAGGACCTCTTGCCTTTTTCTGCACCCCTCTTCTCTCTTTCTGCACCTCTCTTGCCTCAGTCTGCCCACCTGTTCCCTCTTTCTACACCCCTTTTGCCTATTTCTGCAACTCTCTTTCCTCTTTCTGCAGTTCTTTTGCCTCCTTCTGCATCTCACTTGCCTCTTTTTGCACCTCTGTTGGTTCTTTTGCACTGCTCTTGCTTCTTTCTGCACCTCTCTTGCAAATTTCTGCACCCCCTCTTGCCTCTTTCTGCACCCCTCTTACCTGTTTCTGCACCTCTCTTGCCTCTGTCTGCACCCCTGTTCCCTCTTTCTGTACCTCTTTTGCCTTGTCATGTAGTTCCTATAGTACCCATGCAGGACCTGCGCGTTTGGATAACATAAACTGTGGGCTTGGTGTTAGACTGGCTCTATGTACCCCCACCGCGTATGTTAGCCGCATTTGCATTAGCTAGCTCACAGTGCCACTAGAATCTCCTCTTATCGGGGAGAGATTAGTCTCTGGCAACCTTAGATCATGACAACCCTGATCCCTCAGAATCGTGGAAACAATGTACTACTTTTCGCTCAGTCACTTGTGCTTACTTGTTCGGTTTGTCTCAGAGAGTTACACAGAATAAACAGTCTGGGCGTTTCAATAAGTATTTATTGAACAGTTGTTATTCTAGTGTAGAATATCTGTGCTGCAACAACCAGCAGACAATAGCAGAGATATATTATCAGCAGTACGATAAAAGTGAAAGGGTAGTACAGTTCTACCATATTGCAAGAATCATGAATACATTGAATATAAAATGCATTATAAAAGTGCGCGTACTCCTACGATGCCTAACTAGATGTACCTAAGTGTACCTAGCATGTGTGTAGGTCTAAAAGCCTAAGAGCCAAGAATCCCTCTAGGATTTAGTCAAACCCCATTACCTGACTAGAGAAAGTGTGGGACCCCGTACTGGTCTCGAGTTGAACACTCCGCAAGGTCTGTGTTAGACAGCTGGAGCGACTGCATGCAGGAGCCTCAGCGTCTCTGGTCAGTGTGTCAGCATGGAAGTCTCGGTTCCCTCTATCTTACTGTGGCAAGATGTGGTGTATTTATACCCTAAAGTGTCTCGTCCCTCAGTATGGTTTGTATTGGTCTTTGTTAGACATGAGGAAGACGCCAGGGGTGAACTTTGTACATACATATTATGCGGGAGATGTAGCTGGTGAATGCTCATGCATAATGTATGAGTACATTGTAGAGCTGTGTTCGGGAAAAACCCTGCAGTGTTCTAACCACAGACTAGATAACGTTCAACCCACAGAGTTCGTTGTGTACTGTAGGGAACTAATGTAGGTGAAAGATCATGCCTATATTAGGGCATAGGAGATCATGACTATAATAGGGCATAGACGATTATGACCAAAATAGGGCATATACGATTATGACCATATACGGCATATATGAACGTGTCTATATTAGGGCCTCTATACGAAACATAACAGCCTGTTTCTGCAACTCTCTTGCCTCTTTCTGCAGTTCTCTTGCCTCCTTCTGCACCTCTGTTGCTTCTTTCTGCACTTCTCTTGCCTCTTTCTGCACCCCTGTTTCTTCATTCTGCACTTCTCATGCTTCTTTCTGCACCTGTCTTGCTTCTTTCTGCACCCCTGTTGTCTCTTTCTGCACTCGTCTTCCCTCTTTCTGCACCTCTTTTGCCTCTTTCTGCATCTCACTTGCCTCTTTCTGCACTTCTCTTGCTTCTTTCTACACCTCTGTTGCTTCTTTCAGCAATTCTCTTGCCTCTTTCTGCACTTCTCTGGCCTGTTTCTGCACTTCTCTTGCCTCTTTCTGCACCTCTCTTGCCTCTTTCTGCTCCTCTCTTGCCTCTTTCTGCACCTCACTTGCTTCTTTCTGCACCCCTGTTGCCTCTTTCTGCACCCCTCTTCCCTCTTTGTGCAACTCTCTTGCCTCTTTCTACACCTCTCTTCCCTCTTTCTGCACCACTCTTGCCTCTTTCTGTACCTCTGTTGCTTCTTTCTGCACTTCTCTTGCATCTTTCTGCACTCTTCATGCCTCTTTCAGCTCCTCTGTTGCTTCTTTCTGCACTTCTCTTCCTTCTTTCTGCACCCCTCGTGCCCCTTTCTGCACCCTTCTTCCCTTTTCCTGCACGTCTCTTGGTTCTTTTTGCACTGCTCTTGCCTCTTTCTGCACCCCTTTTGCCTCCTTCTGTATCTCTGTTGTTTCTTACTGCACTGCTCTTGCTTCTTTCTGCACCTCTCTTGCAAATTTCTGCAACCCTCTTGTCTCTTTCGGCACCCCTCTTCTCTCTTTCTGCACCCCTGTTCCCTCTTTCTGCACCTCTTCTGCCTGTTTCTGCACCTCTGCTGCCTCTTTCTGAACTTCTCTTGCCTCTTTCTGCAGCTCTTTTGCTTCTTTCTGCACTTCTCGTGCTTCTTTCTGCAACCCTCTTGCCTCTTTCTGCACCTCTGTTGGTTCTTTCTGCACTGCTCTTGCTTCTTTCTGCATCTCTGTTGTTTCTTTCTGCACTTCTCGTGCTTCTTGCTACACCTCTCTTGCTTCTTTCTGCACCCCACTTGCCTCTTTCTGCACCCTACGGCCCTCTTTCTGCACCTCTCTTACCTCTTTCTGCACTTCTCTTGCCTCTTTGTGCACCCCTATAGCCTCTTTCCGCTTCTCTTTAGCTTGTTTCTGCTCTTCTTTTGCATCTTTCTGTACCCCTCTTGCCTCCTTCTGCACCTCTGTTGTTTTTACTGCACTGCTCTTGCTTCTTTCTGCACTTCTCTTGCAAATTTCTGCACCCCTCTTGCCTCTTTCGGCACCCCTCTTCTCTCCTCTTTCTGCACCCCTGTTCCCTCTTTCTGCACCTCTGCTGCCTGCTTCTGCACCTCTGCTGCCTCTATCTGAATTTATCTTGCCTCTTTCTGCACCTCTTTTGCTTTTTTCTGCACTTCTCTTGCTTCTTTCAGCAACCCTCTTGCCTCTTTCTGCACCTCTGTTGGTTCTTTCTGCACTGCTCTTGCTTCTTTCTGCACCTCTGTTGTTTATTTCTGCACTTCTCTTGCTTCTTTCCACACCTCTCTTGCTTCTTTATGCGCCCCACTTGCCTCTTTCTGCACCCTTCTTCCCTCTTTGTGCACCTCTCATGCCTCTTTCTGCACCTCTCTTGTCTCTTTCTGCACCCCTCTAGCCTCTTTCCGCTTCTCTTTTGCTTGTTCCTGCTCTTCTTTTGCCTCTTTCTGTACCCCTCTTGCCTCCTTCTGCACCTCTGTTGTTTTTTACTGCACTGCTCTTCCTTCTTTCTGCACCTCTCTTGCAAATTTCTGCACCCCTCTTGCCTCTTTTGGCACCCCTCTTCTCTCTTTCTGCACCCCTCTTCTACCTGTTTCTGTACCTCTGCTGCCTCTTTCTGAACTTCTCTTGTCTCTTTCTGTACCTCTGTTGGTTCTTTCTGCACTACTCTTCCTTCTTTCTGCACTTTTCGCGCCTCTTTTAGCACCTTTGTTGCTTCTTTCTGCACTTCTCTTCCCTCTTTCTGCACCCCTCTTCCCTCTTTCTGTACCTCTCTCGTTTCTTCCTGTATCCCTCTTGCCTCCTTCTCCACCCACTTCCCCCTTACTATATCTCTGTTGCTTCTTTATGCACTTCTCTTACTTGTTTCTGCACCTCTCTTGCGTATTTCTGCCCCTCTGTTGCGTCTTTCTGTACCTCTGTTAGTTCTTTCTGCACTTCTCTTGCTCTTTCTTCACCCTTCGCGCCTCTTTCAGCACCTCTGTTGCTTCTTTATGCACTTCTCTTCCTTCTTTCTGACCCCGTCCTGCCTCTTTCTGTACCTCTCTTGCCTCTTTGTGCAAATCTTCTACCTTTTTCTGTACCGCTCTTGCTTCTTTTTGCACCCCTGTTGGTTCTTTCTGCACTGCTCATGCTTCTTTCTGCACCTCACTTGCCTCTTTCTGCACTTCTCTTGCCTCTTTCTACACCTCTGTTGCTTCTTTCAGCAATTCTTTCGCCTCTTTCTGTACTTCTCTTCCTTCTTTCTGTACCCCTCCTACCTTTTTCTGCACCCCTCTTGCCTCTTTTTGCACCTTTGTTGCTTCTTTCTGTACTTCTCTTCCTTCTTTCTGTACCCCTCTTCCGTCTTTCTGTCAGGACTGGGCGATCTAGTTCTAAAATTACGCAGTTACGAACCTGCTCAGGGCTGATGCATAAGAGGTTTCCCTGGTGTTCATTCGGTAGGCAGCACCGATTCCTCTCACGGAGGTTTCAGTAGTGGTAGTACTAGCAGTCCAATCCAGCTCCACGGTGGAATTCCAAGATGGCGGCTCAAGTCGTTTTCTATTTGGTAAGCGTTCTAGTGCTCTGCTTAGGTAGAAGTGTGGCTACATCGCGCTCGCGCCCCTGGCGCTCAGTGCACTTCAACCGTTGATTTTCGGAGGAGAAGAAGCGTCTCCCTTCAGCGCATGTCAGGTGACAGGAAAGTTTGTTCTGGAGCAGCATTCTCTTCCGTATACTCCGCCTGTCAAATCCATAGACAGCATTCAGCAACCTTTTTTGGGAGAGTTCGAGTGTCTCTCATTTCCAGGTATTATCCGATGCTCAGCGGAGTCTCTTGACTATTGAGAGTTCCGTTAGAGCCCTTCAGTATTTCTTTGGACATTAGAAGGAAGTTGACAGGAAATTCAAGTAAGTCAATCAGCTTCCTTACTTATGGACCCATTTTGCTCTCTAGTTTTTTGGCAGTCGTTTTATGAAAAAGACATTCTTGGATGTACATTATTTTTCTTGTGAGAAGAGACTGAAAATACTTTTGAGTGTGGATTCAGCTATTACCCTTTTTTGTATATACTACATTGAACTGCGCATTGATTTGCTGAAAGAGAACCTAGCTATACGAACTACCTTTTTACGAACTGCAACAATTTTCTAGTGGCTATAAATATATATATATATTTGTACTTACCATCTCAAGTTCTGCAGTCTGCATCTGTCAAAGAAAAGAATAGACACAAAGAACTGGAATTAATTCTTGGTTATACTAGCTATGTCATTCAAACATAAGGAGAGCAGCTATACCACTGTGCATAACAGGTAATAGGAATATCCATTAGATGGAGAGAGTTAACTAGAGGGGTTTGGTGGGGAGTCTAGGAAGGGTTTGTGGAGGAGTAGTAATTCTGTGTTTGTGATTGCAGGTGCTCGCGAAGACCTTTGCTGGGAAACCAGTTAGGAAGAAGCACAGCAGTGGCAGTCTCTCTTGTTGTCGCATACCCCTTTCCCCCTCTTTACTGTGAGTGGATTTAATTATTAGCTCTCAGTGGAGTTTGGGAGCTGGGGAAAAGTTCTTCTGCTCCTGTGGAATCCAAGTTCAGGTGCGTGGTACTGACACTTTCTGCACCTCACTTGCTTCTTTCTGCACCCCTCTTGCCTCTTTCTGCACCCCTCTCCCCTCTTTCTGTACCTCTCTTGCCTCTTTCTGCACCCCTGTTACCTCTTTCTGCACCTTTCCTGCCTGTTTCTGCACCTCTCTTGCCTCTTTCTGTACCTCTGTTGCTTTTTTCTACACTTCTCTTGCTCTTTCTGCACCCTTCGCACCTCTTTCGGCACCTCTGTTGCTTCTTTCTGTACTTCTCTTCCTTCTTTCTGCACCCCTCCTGCCTCTTTTTGTACCTCTCTTGCCTCTTTCTGCACCTCTCCTACCTTTTTCTGCACCCCTCTTGCCTCTTTTTGCACCTCTGTTGGTTTTTTCTGCACTGCTCTTGCTTCTTTCTGCACCTCACTTGCCTTTTTCTGTACTTCTATTGCTTCTTTGTACACCTCTGTTGCTTCTTTCAGCAATTCTCTTGACTCTTTCTGCACTTCTCTTCCTTCTTTCTGCACACCTCCTGCCTCTTTCTGTACCTCTCTTGCTTCTTTGTGCACCTCTCCAACCTCTTTCTGCACCCCTCTTGCCTCTTTTTGCACCTCTGTTGGTTCTTTCTGCACTGCTCTTGCTTCTTTCTGCACCTCACTTGCCTCTTATTGCACTTCTCTTGCTTCTTTCTACACCTCTGTTGCTTCTTTCAGCAATTCTCTTTCCTCTTTCTGCACCTCACTTGCTTCTTTCTGCACCCCTCCTGCCTCTTTCTGCACTTCTCGTGCTTCTTTCTACACCCCTCTTGCCTCTTTCTGCTCCTCTCTTGCCTCTTTGTGCATTTCTCTTGCCTGTTTCTGCACTTCCCTTGCCTCTTTCAGAACCTCTTTTGCCTCTTTCTGCACCTCTCTTGACTCTTTCTGCACTTTTCTTGCTTCTTTCTGCACCTCTCTTGCTTCTTTCTGCACCCTTCTTCCCTTTTTTGCATCCCTCTTGCCTCTTTCTGTGGTTCTCTTGCCATTTTCTGCACCTCTCTTGCCTCTTTCTGCACCTCACTTGCCTCTTTCTGGACTTCTCTTGCTTCTTTCCACACCTCTGTTGCTTCTTTCAGCAATTCTCTTGCCTCTTTCTGCACTTCTTTTGCTTGTTTCTGCACCTCTCTTGCGTCTTTCTGTACCTCTGTTGCCTCTTTCTGCACCTTTCCTGCCTGTTTCTGCACCTCTTTTGCCTCTTTCTGTACATCTGTTGGTTCTTTCTGCACTTCTCTTGCTCTTTCTGCACCCTTCGTGCCTCTTTCAGCACCTCTGTTGCTTCTTTCTGTACTTCTCTTCCTTCTTTCTGCACCCGTCCTGCCTCTTTCTGCATCTCTCTTGCCTCTTTCTGCACTTCACTTACTTCTTTCTGCACTTCTCTTGCCTGTATTGGCACCTCTGTTGCTTCTTTCTGCACTTCTCTTGCCTCTTTCTGCACCTCTGACATAGAGGTAGTTTTAATCCCCCTGCCCTATTATGTACTAGGGCCTTACAGGGGAGGTCATGCCAATCACAGAGGTACCCCAACCCATAGTGTACCCTAGTGTATGTAGCTGTTTTCACTGTATTCTAAGTGTCTTTCAGCATAGCACTGGCTCCGGGTCTGGTTAGTCAGAGTCAGTTACCACCAGTACCAGTCAGCAAAAAGTACTTTGCAACAACGTCTCTTTCTGCCCCTCTGTTGGTTCTTTCTGCATATCTCTTGCTTCTTTCTGCACCTTTCTTCGTCTTTCTGGACTTCTGTTGCCTCTTTCTGCATTTCTCTTGCTTCTTTCTACGCTTTTCTTCCTCTTTCTGCACATGTCCTACCTCTGTAGGCATAGTTTGAAATTAGCATTTAAAAAACCTTTGAAATTCACTGAAAAAACCATAGGTTTCAGGGACGTTATAGTTAGGAATTAGCATTTAAAAAACCTTAGAAATTCACTGAAAAAACCATAGGTTTCAGGGACGTTGTAGTTAGAAATTAGCATTTAAAAAACCTTTGAAATTCACAGAAAAAAACATAGGTTTCAGGGACGTTATAGTTAGAAATTAGCATTTAAAAAAACCTTAGAAATTCACTGAAAAAAGCCACAGGTTTCAGGGACGTTATAGTTAGTTGGACATTTCACACGTACAAAACCAGAGAAATTCGGGCGTTATAGTTAGTTGAGCTAACTATAACTCGCGCCCCCGCAATGCACTGCTGATGATGTCACATATTACATAATTCATGACATGGTCAGTGACATCACTGATGACATCACTGATGACATCTCAAATGACGTGGTGGATTCGCGAACCCTTCCGAGCGCGAGCTGACTTCTGATTGGCTGCCAACACTTCAAACCAGAAAGTGTTGGCAGCCATCTTGTGACTCGGTTGAACCGAGTCACCAGAAAAAAGGTCACAATGCAAGATAAGGGGGCAGGGTAGAACACCCGGACCCCCTAGGCCTGCTCAGGGGGTGCCACAGGGACCCCAAGGGCCAAAGAAAGCCTTTTTTTAAAATTTACGGCAATATTTGTGTAGGGTGCGCGAATCCGGCTGAAAATAAAAAAAATTGCGTGGTCTCCCGCGCTTTGTTTGTTTTATGCCACCGGGTGGGCCAGGTCCCGGGCCAATCCAGTATTATGTAGCGGGGGCCCACAGGGGGCCCCCCAGCCTCGAGGACCGTTACCTCCCTGGGGCTTTTCATAAAAAATGCGTGGGGGGGCTCGTGCCCTCCCACGCTGCCCCGGGGACCGCCACCTCCCTGGGGCTTTCATTGTAATAAAGAAGTGTGGGGGGCTACTGCCCCGGGGACCTCCACCTCCCCGGGTAAACTTAAATTAAGTGTGGGGGTCCGTTGCGGACCCCCGGCCCAGGGGATCACCACCTCCCGGGGGGTTGTGCAAATGATGGGAGGGGGGCTGCAGGGCCCCTCTCCTGGAGCCCTCTATGGCCCTGAGGACCGCCACCCCCCAGGGCCGGCTCTAGCAATGTCCTGGGGTGCCCACCCCCGGGACATTGCAGTTTGCAATGAGCACTGCTCCTGCCCTGTCGTTGCAAACTTCTGCTTTGCTTCATAGAAGCCAGAGCAGAAAAACTGCTCTCACTTTCATGAAGCGAAGCAAATTGCTTTTGGACAAGGGGAGCTGCATGCTAGGAGCTCCCCTTGTCCAAAAGCAATGCTGGCTCCCGCAGGAGGCGGGAAGCCGGCAGGGACCGTGGGGACATTGGGGCTCCCCCCGCGGTCTCCAACGTGACGGCTTGCCCAGGGGGATGGGGTCCCTGGGGCGGACACCGAGTAATGAATGTGGGGCATTTTTTTTTCTCTCGATTTTGGAGTTGCGACCCCATCGCGGCTCTCAGCGCGACCCCCCGTGTAATGTTGCGGTGGATTCATGGATCCACCTAAAATCAATAATGTAATAGTATTTAATTTAGAAGGTACTGTTGCATTTGTGAACTTTTTTTATAGAGTTAGTGTGATTGAAGTTTATAATCATATTAAATTTCATTGAGTTAGTAGTTATATATAAAAAAAAGTTAAACTTGAATAGTGTAGTACATTGAATTTGTGCTTTTGTTTTGCGAATTCGCGAACCCGTCACGAATCAGCAAAAAAAAAAAGAAAAAAAAAAGTAGGTATGTTTTAAAAAAAAAATAAGATTGACTGTTGTGTTATTGGGTGGCTCTAAAAAGAGCCCTTGTTTTCATTCAGACTTTGTTGAAGCTACATGTAAGTGCGGACGCACATCTTAAGGTTGTTGAGAAACACTCTGTTTCCTTCATCTGTGAAGTGACCTTCTGTAGATGTCATCCATATCAAAACGTACATTTCTCTTATAGATGGAGCCCATCTTATGATCTCTGAGGTAAGCAGAAACAGCTTTATTGACATTCTTCCTAGCTTTCTTAAACTGTGGACAGAATATGAGTTACAAATTTCTTAGGTGTATTATTTATTATGTAGTAGTACTTTACTCTTTGTAGTGATATTTTTAAATTTGAAAAGCTTTATTTTTAAACTTTTAAATTATTCAAGAAATGTGATGTTTGAAATATGCTACGAAATGCAGAGATGTGTATTGTAGTTTATTTTATTGTACTAAAATGATGATTGAAATAGATTGTGCATAGTAATATGTTTACATTGGTAGATGGATTAGTGAATATGGTAGTTTGTATTCCGGAAATGTACAATTGAAGTACACCGCATAATTTTAGGTATCACTTTCAATTGGAAGGGTAGCCTATCAAGTTTTAAGGTGTGCATGGACTTGTGACTGAGGTATGTCTCTACTTGTTTATGTATTCTCATATGTCTTATACATTTGAAGATGGAAAATGTATAAAAGACAGGTGTTGCTGCTTTGTATTTGGCTAGGCCCAACACCCTGAGTATTACTATAATGGTGAAGCAGCAGCAGAAAAGTGAGGTTTAAGATATGTTGGTAGAGAAATTACTGATTAGGCTACTTTGTATGAGTCTGCGAAAAGGTACACTTCAAATATACCACATAATTTTTGGTGTCTGCTTGAAATGGGAAGTGCAGTCTCTCAAGTTTTAAGGCCTGCATTGTCTTGTGTCAGAGGTATGTCTGTACTTACACATGTATTCTAATACGTGTTATCCTTGTGAACATGGAAGACATGTAAAACACAGGTATACAACTGTTTGTATGTTTCTTTTATATATGGTGTCAGTAGCAAAAGGTTCAGAGACATGCATGTATGCTTTCAGGAATATGGTGAGACTTGCATCAGAGATATGTGAAGGGTTGCTGCTTTGTATTTGACTAGGCCCAACACCCTAAGTAGTCGCAGGATAGTGAAGCTGCAGCACAAAAGTGAGGTTTAAGACATGTTAGCAGAGGGATTAGTGATTAGGTACTTTGTATGAGTCTGTGGAAAGGTACACTTCAAATATACCGCATAATTTTCAGTGTCTGTTTCAAATGTAAACTGCAGTCTGTCAAGTTTTAAGGTCTCCATGGTGTTGTGACTGAGGTATCTCTCTATTTGCACATGTATTGTCATATGTGTTATGCATCTGAAGATGCTAGACGTATAAAAGACAGGCATACATCTATTTGTATGTTTGTTTTATATAAGATGCTACTAGCAAAAGGAACAGACACATGCATGCATACTTTCAGTAATATGGTGAGAGTTATAGCAGAGATATGCAAAGGATTGCTGCTTAATATTTGGCTAGGCCCAACATCCTGTGTATACGCAGAATAGTGAAGCTGCAGCTCAAAAGTGAGGTTTAAGACATGTTGGCAGAGGGATTAGTGATTAGGCTACTTTGTATGAGTCTGTGGAAGGTACACTTCAAATATACCGCATAATTTTCAGTGTCTGCTTGAAATGTGAAGTGCAGTCTGTCAAATTTTAAGGTGTGCATGGTGTTCGACTGAGGTATCTCTCTATTTGCACATGTATTGTCATATGTGTTATGCATCTGAAGATGCTAGAAGTATAAAAGATAGGCATACATCTATTTGTATGTTTGTTTTATATATGATGCTACTAGCAAAAGGAACAGACACATGCATACATACTTTTAGTAATATGGTGAGAGTTATAGCAGAGATATGCAAAGGATTGCTGCTTTATATTTGGCTAGGCCCAACATCCTGAGTAGTCGCAGAATAGTGAAGCTGCAGTACAAGAGTATGTTTCACACATGTTAGCAGAGGGATTAGTGATTAGGTACTTTGTATGAGTCTGTAGAAAGGTACACTTCAAATATACCGCATAATTTTCAGTGTCTGCTTGAAATGTGAAGTGCAGTCTGTCAAGTTTTAAGGTCTGCATGGTGTTGTGACTGAGGTATCTCTCTTCTTGCACATGTATTCTCATATGTGTTATGCATATGAAGATGCTAGACGTATAAAATACAAGCATACATCTATCTGTATGTTTCTTTTACATATGATGCCACTAGCAAAAGGAACATACACATGCATGTATGCTTTCAGGAATATGGTGAGACTTACAACAGACTCATAAGAAGGGTTGCTGCTTTATATTTGGGTAGGCCCAACACCCTGAGTAGTCGCAAGTCTGTGAAATTTAAAGGACTTTATGGTATTGTGAATGACAAATGTGTGTACTTCTACATCTATTGTCTGATGTATTATACATCTGAACCTGGTTGGTTTGGATAGTAGTAGAGAAATCCTTTAGTTATGCTCTTATCGTTCTGTTGCAGAGGTTGTGATGTCTTCTAAATGAAGGAATTGTGCAATGTCTGACATAGCTTGTTCAAAACTCAGGTGCCATATTTTATGAGTAGAAATTAATACATATACTTTTTTTCACTCAAATTTAGAAAGTATGTGCTCTGAGATGTTACTGTTTAAACATTTGGTTCTTATTATAAGTTTGATGCTATGTAAAGTATAATTGTGTAAATATTTCTGGGTTATGAAGACATTTGCAATGTAATTGAAACTATTTGTTTGTTAATAGATGTGAATTTTTGTATATAATTATTTGAATAATATAAAATTATTTTTAGAAACTATTTAAACTTTTCTTTTTTTTCAGATATTCACCATTATTAGTGAGAAAGATTGAGTATGGCAAGAAAAGATCAAAAGAAAAGACAAGAAAAAAACAGTGCTATTTAAAGGAAAGAGAAAAGCAGAAATCAGATGATGTTCAAAATGTTACATTGAAGAAAAAGACTTCTGGTAAGAGAACTAAAGAGTTTGTTAAAAGACTTTTAAAGAATGTAAAGAATTTTGAAAATGTGGAAAAGAGAAAGGAAAATTGTACAACCGATCGGAAGGAAACGAAAAACGGACATATTACTAGAAAATCATGTTATGGGAAAACAATCCTCGGTCTAGGTCCACTCTCTCCCCACTGCTCCGCTGTGCCGTCTCTTGCCTCCAGACCCCGACCTCCTCCTCCCAGCCTCTCCTCCCTCCCACCTCCCCTACTTAATGGCGGCCGCAGCGCGGTCGCGCAGCGGGCGCGCCGCCGGTGCACCCCCTCGGCGCGCCAAAGAGAGCCCGTCTGCGCCCGTCCGCGACCCGACCGCGGCCAGCGCCAGGAACCCTGGCCCTCCCACTACCCATCGCTACGACACCACCACCCTCCTCGCACTCAACCCTGGAAGACTTGGAGAATGCCAACAGGCCTCGCCGAACACGACCCACGGCCAGTTCTCCTGCCTCCACTGCCGCCAGACCCTCACCGCCACCCCGACCTCCAACACCGCCGACGCCAGCACCGGCGACACCCTAAAATGCATCCTCCTCAACGTACGCTCCGTACACAAACACGCCATGGAAATCTGGAACCTACTCGACTCTCTTTCGCCCGACATCACCTTCTTCACAGAGACCTGGACCAACGCATCCTCCGCCCCCGACATCAGCACCGCCATCCCAGACGGATACAAGATCCAGAGGAAAGACCGCCCCAACCACCCAGGAGGGGGCCTCGCCATCGCCCACAAGAGCACCCTCCGCCTCACCACCTCCAGCGAAACCTTCCCCTCCGCCGAACACCTGCACTTCAAGATCCAGACCACCCCCAAAGCCACACTCCGAGGAACCCTCGTCTACAGACCCCCGGCCCCCGAACACCCTTCACCTCCACCATCACCGACTTCATCGCACCCCACGCGATCACCTCAACAAACTACATACTCATTGGAGACCTGAACTTCCACCTCTACAACCCCAGCGACCCCAACTCCACTATCCTTTGTGACAACCTCGCCAGCATCGGACTTAAACAACTCGTCAACACACCGACCCACAGAGCAGGACACACCCTCGACCCCATCTTCGCGGCAGGAAACAGCGTCCATTTCAGCCACACAACGCAGCCGCCATGGACCGACCATCACTGCGTACACTTCGCCATCAACAAACCCAAGGCACCCAAACCAGCCCCACGCCCACCGCGAAGGAACTGGAGCAAGGTTACCGACAAGCAACTTAACTCCACCCTCAACCGAGACAACCACACCTGGGCACCCGACGCAAACAGCGCAAACGACGCAGCCAGAGAACTCCACACCTGGATCTCCAACTGCGCAGATGAGCTCGCCCCGCTACGCAACCCCGACAGACAACGCCCCAGGAAAGCCACCTGGTTCACAACCGCTCTCCAAGAAGCCAGACGTACCTGCAGACGCCTGGAGAAGAACTGGAGAAACACCAAGACAACCGAAAACCACACCACCTACAAGGACGCCATGACGGACTACCACAACCAGATCAGAGCCACCAAAGGAACTTCATCCACAACAAAATCCTGGCCAACTCCACCAACTCCAAGGAACTTTTCAGTGTCATTCAAGAATTCACCAACCCACGCAGCGAAGCCACAGACATCACCCCATCCCAAGACCTCTGCGACAACCTTGGAACCTATTTCCACCTCAAGATCAAAAACCTCTACGACAACTTCATCGACCATCCACCAGGCGCCACAGACGGCCCCCGCCCCCAGAAACACCAGCCAGCCCACCATCTCCAACTGGACACCGATCACGGCCGAAGACACCGCCTCGACCATGAAAAGCATCCACTCGGGGGCCCCCACCGACCCCTGCCCCCCTCACATCTACCACAGAGCCGTGGCCGCCATCGAACCCGAACTACAACGCACCATCAACACCACCTTCAAAACAAGCACCTTCCCAGACGACTGGAAGCGCGCAGAAGTCAGACCCCTGCTCAAGAAGCCCACAGCTGACCCCACCGACCTCAAGAACTATCGGCCCATCTCGCTCCTCCCCTTCGCAGCCAAAGTTGCAGAGAAAACAGTCAACAGGAAACTGACACGATTCATTGAAGAGACCGCCGTCCTCGACCCGTCCCAATCTGGATTCCGAAGCAACCACAGCACAGAGACCGCCCTACTCGCCGCCACAGACGACATCCGCACCCTCCTGGACCAAGGCCACTCCGCAGCCCTCATCCTACTCGACCTATCAGCGGCCTTCGACACCGTCTCCCATCGCACACTAGTCGTCAGACTACACGACGCAGGCATACAAGGAACAGCCCTGGACTGGATCCGATCATTCCTCACCGGAAGAAGCCAAAGGATCAGACTCCCACCCTTCCTCTCCGACCCCACGAAAATCACCTGCGGAGTCCCACAAGGTTCATCACTGAGCCCCACCCTCTTCAACATTTACATGGCCCCCTCGCAGCCATCGTCCGACAACACGGCCTCAACATCGTATCCTATGCCGACGACACCCAGCTCATCCTCTCCCTCACCAAAGACCCCACCACTGCCAAACTCAACTTCCAGAAAGGAATGCAAGACGTCACAGTCTGGATGACCAACAGCTGCCTGAAGCTCAACGCCGAGAAGACAGAAGTCCTCGCCCTCGGTACCACCCCTTCTGCATGGGACAGCACCTGGTGGCCGACCGCCCTCGGAAGCCCACCTACCCCCTCAGACCACGCCAAGAACCTCGGCATCGTACTCGACTCATCACTCTCCATGAACCGACAGGTCAACGCCGTCACCTCCAGCTGCTTCAACACCCTCTGCATCCTCCGCAAGACCTTCAAGTGGATCCCCCTGAGTCAAGGAAGACAGTCACCCACGCACTCATCACCAGCAGACTGGACTATGGAAACGCACTCTACGCCGGCATCAACAAGTCCCTACTCCGCAAACTCCAGACAGTACAGAACACCGCCGCCAGACTCGTCCTCGGCATCCCCCGACACGAACACATCAGCCAACACCTACGAAGTCTCCACTGGCTCCCCGTGGAGAAAAGAGTCACTTTCAAAATCCTCACTCACGCCTACAAATGCCTACACAACAACGGACCCAAATACCTCAACGACAGAATCAACTTCCACGTACCCAAAAGAAACCTCCGATCTTCCAACCTCGCACTGGCCGAAACCCCGCGCATCCACAAAGCCAGAGCAGGCGGAAGATCCTTCTCTCACATTGCAGCCAAGACCTGGAACGAGCTACCGGCAGACATCAGACGCGCCCCTCCCTGAACACCTTCAGGAAGACCCTCAAGACCTGGCTCTTCGGCTAAACAGATCTGGGGACCCCCCCTCAGCGCCTTGAGACCCTCACGGGTGAGTAGCGCGCTTACAATTCCCGGATTGATTGATTGATTGATTGATTGATTGACAATCCATGTTGAAAGAAGGCTGAAAGAATATAAAGACATATGGAAGAGAGTGTATAGAAGTAAAATACTACAAAATGTATTGAAAGATTGTAAAAAATATAAAAAGATCAGCAGCTTATAAGAAAAAGCAACAGATTGAAAGTGTAGTAGAAAAAGCTTTTGAATTGAAACGAAAACTATTTATATTGGTATTGAAGGGAATGAAAACATTGAATACAACAATGCACTTTATGAAGGAGAAAAGCAAAAGAAAAAGACTGGTTAATAGAAGTAACTTTTGCAAAACTTTTTCTGGTGAATGGAAGCACACTTCTAGTACTGAGCCTTTCTTTAATGAAGGAAGCTATTTTCAACAAAATACATTATTTCATGCAGTTGATACCAGTGGTCGTTGTTATGAGATGAAAGATGGTTGTTCAATTGAAAAAGAAAAGATGGTTCCTAGAAATGTGGAAGAAGCAATAGCTGAAGAAGTTCAAGGGAGACGTACACAAGCTCCAGTGTATAAGTG
This sequence comes from Calotriton arnoldi, assembly GCA_963921515.1. NCBI lineage: Eukaryota > Metazoa > Chordata > Amphibia > Caudata > Salamandridae > Calotriton > Calotriton arnoldi. Next base: position 94,374 of record CAWUFW010004415.1, on the reverse strand, counting down.
GGATTGTAATAGTATTTGTAGTATTCGACAGGAATCTATTGATATATCACGAGTTTTCTTACGAGAATATGCCACAAAAAGTGTTAAACAGAATATTAAGATGTTGCAAGGACTAGATCCTTGTAAAGTGAGAAAATATACTAAGTTGCAGGGTCATTCTCTAGAAAAGTGTGTCGAAGGACTTTTCATCATTTAAGAATGTTAGCAGTACATCACTCAGAAAAGTGGAAGTTAGTAAGGAGATTGTACTACGTAAAAAGTCCTGCATTATCTTTAAGTGAAATGAACACAGCTCTTTTGCATGGTTCAGTATTGGATGTAAAAAAGGTTTGTGATGATATAGAGTTTTGTTTCTTTGGTTCACAGGAGGAGTGCAGGGAAAGTGACAGCTTGATAAGTGTAGGTGTTTAAGACCAGGTGGAAGATATTAGTACTGAAAAGTTTGCAGAAGAAATGAGAAAGTTTAAGATAGTTTCATGTGAAAAACCAACCTATGTTTGTATTTGTTGTCGAGTACTCACTATAGAAGTCAAATTAGGAATGTTGATGTATATTTAAAAAGTGAAAAGGAAAACAATGATAAGTGAAGCAACTTGGTGCTTATTTGTTGGTGGCAGGTCGTTTTGAGTTGGGTACTGATCAACGTATTTGTAAATATTGTTACAACAAGTTAGAAGAGAACAAAATGCCAGCTAGAACTGTACATAACAACTTAGAGTTTGTAACTATACCTCCGGAACTGTCAGATTTAAATGCATATGAGTCCATTCTTATTCAATCTGTGCACCCATTTCAGGCCATAGTTCCTATGGAGCCTAAAACTGGTAAGCTTCCTCCAACAGATTTACAAAGAGGTCTGAAAGGAAGAGTAGTGTACTTACCTTTAGATTTTAAGAAAAATATTGAAACTGTTGGTATACACAGAGAGGAAAGTGAGCCTGTAGTTATTATAGTTAATGGTGTACCAACAAAGAGTTGAAAAATATGGCAAGAGTTAGTAGATGTTACCAAACTTCAAAAGGCTACATTATATCTTGCACACAATAATATTTTTTATAAAAATGTAAATGTGGAAGAACAGGAAATATGTTTAGAGTATGAAACAGAAATTCAAAGTGGACAAATAGAAAAAGTGGACAAGTCCAGGACTGAAGAGATTTACGAACATTACAGTATACATCCTCTACATTCAAAAGAAGTGATTGGAAACAGTATTGAATTATTTCAAATGAAGAAAGCAAAGGGAACTCCCATGAGTGTATGGGAAAAAAGTTTAGAAGCTCGTTGTTTTCCACAGCTGTTCCCCACTGGAGAAGGTGGACCATATGTTGAACGAACAGTACAGATTCCAGCTTCAGAATACCGCTCGACAATATTGTACTCAGAAGATCCAAGATTTCGACAGTGCACTCCAGATATATTTCATCTTCTGTTTGAAAGTGACTTGTCTGCACTTTCATAAGCAGTGAACCACATATTAAAAACAGGAGTTCATCTTACACATGTTTCTGCAAAGGAATTCATGGAGAAAGTTGAACAAAGAGATGATCATTTAGAAATTCAGTTAATTAATTTGATGGCATGTCAACGTGGTACCAATGAGTATTGGTATCATCGTCACGGAGAACTTAAATGTATGTTAAGAAACTTAGGTACCCCTATGTGGTTTGTAACACTTAGCTGTGCTGAATATGCATGGGACGATTTACTTGAATTTCTACGAGAAGTAATGTCAAATGTAAAAAATATTGAATTGAAGACAGCTGGAGAACTCTGTTCCTTGGATCCTGTAAATGTGTGCAGATATTTTAATCATAGGTTTCAAGCTATGATGTCTTTTATCTGCAATAAAAATAATCCACCTCTTGGAGAAGTTACTGACTTCTTTTGGAGAAAGGAGTACCAAGCCAGAGGTGATCCTCATATACACATGCTACTATGGATCAAGAATGCACCAAAATTTGGAACTGATACTGATGAAAGTGTTTTGTCTTTCATTGAAGAATATGTTTCCTGTGCCATTCCAAAAGAAGGAGGAGAAAACAGCTTTAGACAACAAGTTTTACTGTTTCAAAGTCATTGATGTGGAAAATATTGTTGACGAAAATACAAGTCAAAGGGAAGATTTTATACAAAATGTCATTTTGGATTCCCACGTCCAATAATTTCTAAAGGAAGAGTGAATAGTTTTATGTCAGCAGTAAAGCATAAAATAACTCGGAAATCTCCAAAGAATATATATAACTTAAAACGAACTTAAGATTCAAAGTATATTAATGACTACAATCCAGTGATTTTGTCAATGTGGAATGCAAACATGGATATTCAATATGTTGCAGATAATTCAATTGCTGTTGCTCGCTATGTTACATCATATATAACCAAATCGGAAAAGACAGAGTTGAAAGAAATGTGGGAAGACATTTCACAGGAAAAGAGTCTTAGCAAGAAACTGTACAGCTTTAGCTTGAAAATGCTTTCCCACTGAAAGATTGGATCCTTTGAATGTTCGGATGGGTTGAGCTCTGCCAGTTTATATTCAAAGTCAAGAGGAATCATTTGGGTAAGTCTAGGTCTTGCCGCCACATGAAATAGAGTATTGAAATCTCTACAAGAAATCCAATACTTAGCATTGAATGAACCAGAAAGTACAGATATTGTTAAGACTAATGTTGGATACGTACTATCCTAAAAGGAGTCCACATCTGGAAAACCTATGTCTCTATGAAATACTTTAAAAGAAATGTTACATAAAATATATAAGAAGAAAAATGTGCAGTAATTGGATGTGACGGATGTTTGGTAAAACATGCCAAAGAAAATCTTATTAACCACAGAAAACTCAGTTGTGAAAGTCCAGATAAGAGAGGAATTTTTATTTAGCACTTCTGCAACTGTTCAAGCCTTGGCGTAGTGAAATGGAATTACTTGGAGATTTTGACTGCTATGAAGATTCTTTCAATGCCTGTAAAGATAGCATTCAATGCACAATTTTCCCAATTTATCTACAAATGTTAAATGATGAGATTGAACTAGAAATTACTATTGCAGATCAAATAGCTCAAGATAGTCAAAGTTCGGCTGCACTAAGTCAAGATCCACTAGGACAACCAATTAATGAAAATGAAGCAGCAATTGCCATGAATGAAGTAGAAACTGCAATGCAACAAGCACAACATGATATTATTCAGTTAGAAAATTTAGAAGAACAACTAAACATCGAACAAAAAGAAATATATCAACAAGTGACACAACAGTTACAACATGGTTTGCTGCACGAAAAAAGAATGCCAATGTTCACAATTTAAACCTTTTCAAATGTACATCAATGGCCAAGCTGGAACAGGAAAAAGTTTCTTAATTAAAGTTTTGACCAGTTATCTCCACAAAACTACAGAATCACATTTATCTTGTGTTGTAACAGTTCTAACTGGATTAGCAGCACACAACATTAAAGGGATTACTTTACATCGATTACTTATGCTACCAGTTAAACATGATAACAAATTGGAATATCACAAGCTATCTGGAGAAGCTTCTTATTAAGTTTCAAGAGTACTGAAGAAAATGAAACTTCTAACCATTGATGAGGTGAGTATGGTCTCAAACTTAATGCTTGCCTTTGTACACTTGAGGATGCAACAGGTTTTAAAAACAAATTATGATATTCTCTTTGGAGGTAAACATGTAATTGTATTCGAAGATATACTACAACTTACTCCTGTAAAAGGACAAGCTGTTTTTAAAACACATATCCATGCAGACACTAGGAAATCTTTGGGAAGTATTGGAAATAATTTTTAATATAAAGAATATGCGACAAGCAAATGATGAACATTATGGAAATATTCTTCAAGATATAAGAATTGGTGTCTTGACGAAACATGGTAAAGAAGCTTTGGAAAGTCGGCTACTAAGGAACTTGTTTACAACTGGAAACACAGCGTCTGAAGTAATGTACAATAAGCTTGAAGAAAAGAAGTCTATAGTTTGCCTAATGCCTACACTGCAAGAGTGTTCTACATTTAATCAAGAACTTTTGTAACTGGCAAAACAGGAAATAGTTGAAATAAAAGCTATTGATAAAATTGAACACCAGGAAGTGACTATTCTTCTCACAGACAAACTGCAGTCTAAATTGCATTCTTTGGAGAAGTTTGTATCTAAAACAGCAGGCTTAGAAAACACTTTACATGTATGTATAAACTGTCGGGTAATTTTACGGCGTAATTTGGATGTAGAAAAAGGTTTAGTAAATGGAGCAATGGGAAAAGTTGTTGAGTTTGTAAGATTTCAGAACAGAGATGGAATAGAACTTTTGAAGATAAAATTTGATCATATTAAAGAGGTAACACAGATTGGGCGTTGTGTTGTACGTTTTTGCTTGTAAAAGACTTGTATGTTCGCAGAAAACAGTTTCCTCTGTCTTTAGCATATGCAGTAGTGTTACATTGTTTATATATTCCTGTTTTTTGTTGTACCTTTCCCTTTAATTTCTCTGTGTACTTTTAACTATGGCACCTGCCATTCAGTTGGCTGTGATTCCAAATAGAATTGGAATCCACTTCATTCTGCTACTAGACCTGCTCTTGGCAGTACTGTGCCTTAAGGATTAAACTTCTTAAACCTGCTACTTCTTTCCTGCTTCCTTATTTTGGACTTTTACACTGGCGACGAGGGAAAACTGTACCTGCTACTTTCCAAGGCACAGGAGCGGTACAACCTGATTTTTTGGATTTTATCTGTTATTTTTTGCTGAGACTCTGCAACCTGCAACGGCTACCTTCCTACTATTTTATGATTCCTGATTCTTTTATGTCTACAAACGTGTTTTTCAGGAATTCATATCTACTTCTGGAGCCAAGAAACTTAATTTCTAACAATTTGATAAGTTTTGCTCACTGCATTTTTCAACTTGCCACCGTTAGCTGGACTCCGTGATCTTTTCAAGATTCCAGACGCGTCACTGTCAAGCTTCAAGCAACAAGCAGAAGGAACGAGCATTCTTCCAAGCTCCTGTTGCCAAGCTGCATCATCGCGTCACAGACAACAGATCTTCCGACGCTTTGGGTAATTTCATCGCGTTGCATCTGCATCGCGCAACCTCGATGTCTTGCGTCATCGCGTTACGCAGCGTAGTGACGTATCTACATGCGTGGCGCCATTATGGATTGGGATTTTGGTATATTTTTAAACAACGTCGATGCGCACGACTGCGCATCTCATGCTCTGTGTTTTTGAATAATTCTACGTTAATGCGCACCACTCCAAAACCTATTTTCCTCAGCATACTTATTTCATCATGCCGATGCGCACGGCTAACAAGGTACTGTGATTGTGTATCGTGTTTATACACGCAATGTTATAATATCTAAAGACCACTTTTACACTACTTTGATGTACACTAATACTGCATTTAGTGATACGGGTTTTGTGGTTGGGTAAGTGGATCTTTGGTCAAATAATTTTAATATCCTAGCACAATTAACATTATTTACATATTTATTGTTAACCATGCAATTTGAGCCCCCCGCAAAGTTCTTACAAAATAAAAGCCAAACCTCCCATTCCTTGGACTAGGTGGAAGGAGGAGTTTTTAACATATATGAAAGCTATTGATGGTGATAGAATGGGGATTGAAAGGAAAAAGAAAATTTTTCTCCATTGTTTAGGTTCGGAGGGTCAAGCTGTATTCAGAACCTTACCTGTTGTTCAAGGTGAATTAAGTACGTTTGATGAAGCACTTATACGTATGGAAACCAGATTTAAACCGACCACCAGCATAGCTCTCAATAGATATAAATTTTACACACGATCACAAAGGGAGTCGGAGTCATTTGATGATTTCTTGACTGCTCTCAGATCTCTTGTGATTTCATGTAATTTTGGTACAATTGCGGATGAGATGATTAGGGACCAAATAATTGTGAATGTTAGAAACAAAAAAACACAAGAGCAGTTGTGGGTTTTAGGTAATCCAAATTTACACGATAGTATAGCTACTGCAAAAGCGTTTGAACAGTCTGAAAAATGGATGAAGACAATTGAAGATGTAAATTCCAAAGGTGACAAAAATAATAAGAGTTCTGACGAAGTTTGTGCCATGAGCAATTTCAGTAAAGTTCCTAGTGTAGGGAAAAATGGTGACAAGAATGTAATATGTTATAGGTGTGGTAGCTCCAACCATGTTGCCTCTTTCAAATTTTGTCCAGCCATAGGAAAGGAATGTATTAAATGTGGAAAAATAGGACACTTTGCCAAGGCGTGTAGGGATGACAGGAAGAGAACTTTTAACAAGGGGAGAGCTGTTCCTAGTAAAAACTAATGAAGTTTCTTGTGTGAGGTGTACTCATGTTTCTGATATTGAACACTCTGATGAAAAAGGTATTGTTGTCTCTATCGTAAATCTTTGTGCTCTAGAAGGAGAAACATTGAATTCACCTAAGTGTGTTGTTCATTTTTTGAACCAAGACCTAGAACTTATGGCAGATTCGGGATCCCCATGGTCGATTGTCACAGAGAATTACTTTAATGAAAAATTCAGTAATACTATATCTTCCAAGGATCTGTGTCCTCCTGACATTACTGCCCAGGGGTTTGACGGCTCTACCATTGACTTTATAGGTTATGTTGCTTCTGATGTCAAATTCAAAGAGAGGTCTGCTTTCATTAAACTGTATATTGCCAAAAAAGGTGTTAACGTTTTAGGTTGGAGAGACCAGTGGAGACTTGGAATAATTCTAAATCCCCGCAACAAAGAACCCGTCATGGTGGTTGAGGACAGGGAAGAGGTCAATTTCATAGAAAATGAGTTTCCTGATGTTTTTTCTGAAAATTTAGGCAAGCTGAAAGGTTTTACCCATTTGATAAGGCTCAAACAAGGAGCATCTCCTGTCAAACAAAAGTTTAGGAATGTTCCTATTAATGTGAGGGAGGAGTTGGGCAAAGCCTTGCAGGAAATGTTAGATGGTGGTGTTATAGAAGAGGTGGAGTCATCAGAATGGGTTTCTCCGAATGTTTTGGCACGCAAACCTGACAAATCTTTGAGGTTATGCATTGACCTTAGAGCTCTCAATGCAAATATACTGGTTGATTGCCATCCGTTACCTAATATCAACGAGGTTGTAAGCATGCTAGGAGGTGCCACGATTTTCTCCACCCTTGATCTTCGGTCTGCATACCATCAGATTGAACTAGCCAAAGAGACACGCCACATGACAGCGTTCATCACACCCCATGGATTGTTCCAATTCAAAAGGATGCCTTTTGGATTAGCGTCAGCGGCTTCCGTCTTCCAGAGGTCCATGTGTCATCTTTTTACGGATATGCAATTGTATGTGAAATGTTTCCAAGATGACATTCTCATTTTTTCTCCGGATAGGAAGACACACACAGAGCATCTCAGAAATGTATGTGGCATTCTCAAAGGGTATGGGTTGACTCTTAAAAAAACCAAATGCAAACTATTTCAAGAATCTGTGGAATATTTGGGACATACACTGTCCAAGGAGGGTGTTGTGCCTAAGAAATCCCTTATTGATTCAATATTAAAAGCACCAGCCCCTGACTGCAAAGACAAACTTCTTTCCTTTTCAGGTTTATGTGAATATTACAGCAAATTTATTATGAACTTTGCTTCTAAAATGGAACCTCTGAGAGAACTGACAAGGAAAAATGCTGAATTTATATGGGGGAAAGACAACAGAAAGCGTTCGACAGCATCAAAACAGAGATGATAGCTGCACCCACTTTAAAACATTACTGCATGAACAAGACATGCATACTCACTGTTGATGCAAGCCTTTATGGATTAGGATGTGTTTTATCTCAATGTGCAGGAAAGTAAGAATGGAATGTTGCGTTTGCCTCCCGCACACTTAATGTCACTGAGAGACGTTATGCTGTAATTGAGAAGGAATTATTGGCATGTGTGTGGGGAGTTGAACATTTCCGCAATTATATATGGGGTGCGCGTTTTGTCCTGAAGACAGACCACAAGCCATTAGTTTCCATCCTGTCTCCTGGTGGAGGTCTTAATGCCACAGCTTGCATAGCTAGGTTAATGTCCCGTCTACAAGAATACAATTTTTCAGTGGAATATGTTCCAGGGAAAATCAATGTTACCGCTGATTGTCTTTCTAGACTTCCCTATAATGTTTGTGAGGAGTGTGAAGATGAAGAAGTTGTTGCTAATATTAGTGAAGTAGTGTCTGGGAGTTTCAGTTCAATATCTGAAGAAATGTGGAAAAAAGCCATGAGTGATGATCTGATATTGTGTGATGTCATTAATTACACCAAGGTAGGTTGGCCCTCTAGGAATGAAATCTCAGCTGAACTATTTCCTTTTTGGAAAATCTCCAATGAGCTTGTCATTGAAGGAGATCTACTTTTCAGACAAGGCCAATGTATTCCACCTGTGTCTCTTCGTGATTATATCTTATCGGTGAGTCACGAGAGCCATTTGGGAATTTCGTCCATGAAGAGGTTGATCAGGAATGTTTTTTGGTGGCCTGGTTTGGACAGGTATGTAGACAGGATTGTGAGAGAATGTCCTGAATGTGTGAGCAGTGAAAAAATTCTTAGGTGTGATCCTGCTCCTCTCATTCCTGTTCAATGGCCAGAGTTTCATTGGGAAAAGGTAGGTTTTGATATTGCTGGCCCTTTCAATTTTTTACCCCAGGACTGTAGATTCGCCTTGGTGATGGTTGATTACCACTCCAAGTGGCCAGAGGTCAAGCTTGTGCCGCATGTCAATTCTGAGAGTGTCATTTTATTCCTTAAAGAAGTGTTTGCTCGTGAAGGTTATCCTGAGGTTCTCATCACAGAAAATGGTGTGCAGATGAAATAGCGTGAAATGGCTGATTTCCTTAAGTTTTTTAATATTTGTCATATTACCACGGCTTTATACGAACCACAAGGGAATGGCCAAGTAGAGAGGTATAACAGGGTTCTTAATCAAGACATCTTGTGGGCACGTAATTTTGGATCTCAGTGGAAAGATAAGTTGAGGGAGAAGTTATGGTTGTACTGTATAACTCCTCATTCTACCACTGAAGTTTCTCCTTTTCATTTATTAAAAGGAAGAGAGCCTATTTCCAAACTGTGCCCTTGGTGGTTTAAAAAAGCTGTGAAAAACCAAGGTTCTATGATCAAGAAGGAAGATGTGGCTCAAAGGGTGGGAGAAACAACAAAAAAGTAAACTTCATTATGATCTTCGCATGAGAGTGAAAGAGCCGCATTTTGTTGTTGGTGAGTGGGTCAGGATACGCAAGCCAGGTATTCTACTTAAAGGTGAAGCGAAATTTGGTAGACCCAAAATTGTAAAAGTTAATCACAACAGCATTGTTACCCAAGATGGTAAAGTTTGGATTGTCAAACGAGTAGCCAAATGTGTAAATGCTTCTTTGTCCACTGAGTAGCTTTATTTGTAATGTTCTTTGTTTATTTTCCTAAGGGGAGAAATGTGTTACATTGTTTATATATTCCTGTTTTTTGTTGTCTCTTTCCCTTTAATTTCTCTGTGTACTTTTAACTATGGCACCTGCCATTCAGTTGGCTGTGATTCCAAATAGAATTGGAATCCACTTCATTCTGCTACTGGACCTGCTCTTGGCAGTACTGTGCCTTAAGGATTAAACTTCTTAAACCTGCTACTTCTTTCCTGCTTCCTTATTTTGGACTTTTACAAGTAACTATTCATAAATCTCAAGGTTTAAGTATAGACAGAGCTTTTGTAAATATTGGAAGTACTGTGTTCAAAGAGGGAATGGAATACATTGCATTATCTTGAGTAAGAACATTGTCTGGTTTGTATTTGATAGATTTTGATGACAAAAAGATTAGTGCTGATGCAAATTATGTAAGAGAGTATAATCGTTTAAGAAGACTTTATGCTCCTGATTTAGGTGAATACCCCATTTATGAGAAACATATAGTATGTCCAAAACGGAAATATGTCAAATATGGAATTGAGCTTCAAAAGAAGAAAATAAAGGAACAGAAACTTCATGGCGTAAAGAAAATGGAAACTGTTGATGAGATTGTAGGATATCAGTTGGAAAATAGTTCAGGTATCAACTGCTATGCTAATGTAATTTTGAATGTTGTGTTTTATCTAGAAGAGCTTCATTGTGAAATCATGGGAAATCATGAAAAAAGATTTTGTTCTTTATTACATCATGTATTTCAACAGTTGGTAACTGACAGATCTAAAATCCATACTGCTTCTGGAGTTCGTCATCTTTTGGATATATGTAATGGTTCACTGACATTTACTCTTAATGTACAACAAGAAGCACACACATTTTTAATGGTTATGCTTGGAGTGTTAGAAGATGAAGGAATTATGATTGAAAACTTATTTGGACTAAGTTACACATGGGATCATAAATGTGAAGAGTGTTCTTTTACTACCATCACTGAAATACAAACAGAACGATTCATAAACTTGACAATACCAGACTGTGAATCAGTACCTTTTAACAAATTGATTAAAACAGCCAATCAGGACATGAGATGTTCAGAATGTAGATCAGAGATGTTGTCTACATTACATATACAAAGATATGGAAAATATCTCATTTGAATGCTACAATGTTGTAGAGCAACTGGGAGAAAATTTGAAACAAAAATTTTTTTTTTTGCTGCAAGTCAAATATCTATTTCAGGAAGAACTTTCATAGCAGTGGCTATTATTTTCCATGCTGGACCTACTACCAGATCTGGACACTATACTGTATATTTAAAGTGTAATATAGGATGGACACATTGCAATGATGCCCACTTGGAATTCAAACCTAGATTGCCTTATGAATTACCAAATTCATATTTAATACTTTTGAAGCCAAAGATTTGAATACATTATTCGGCCTATTGGTAAGATGTGAACACAAAATGGTCAACATTGAAACAATACTATTTATAAATAGAGTTTGGATTATTATTTGTGCTGATTGATATTGCATTTGGAAAATTGTGTTTAAAAGTAAATAGTTTATATATTTATTGTCTATATTGTACCAGATATAAATGAGAGTGTACATTTCAGCAAATATACTTGAGAGAAATAATAGAGTTAATGTACAAGAAGGACGTAATTAAGTAACATAGATAGATAAATACATAGCTACACATATTGCCAATAATTCTCTGTGCTGGTTTATTTTTTTTTTTACAATCTCGTTGATTGTTTTTTTCCCCGCTGTTCATTGATGATACTACTTTGAAATCACTGAGTATAGTGATATTCATTAGAATCTGAGAACAGCAAAAAAGGGAAACTGAAAATGTTATGTAATTCTAAAATTATATTGTTTTCTTAAAAATATAATATTATATTTTGTATAATACATTACATTACATAATAGTTTTTCTTCTTGTTGTTTAAGGTAGGTAATGGTGAAGTTTGAAAATAGTTTTAATGCTGTTCACTGCAATACTACTCTAAAATACTTCCATAGACTGATGTATCTAAATTACTAAAAAGGTAAAAACACATAACATAATATGCATGATAATGTGAAATAATGTTTAAAGTTCATTTAAATGTTATTTATTTCTAATAAAAATAATGTTCATCCTTTACACTATATAAAAACTTGAAGATAACATCAGCCACGTAGTGATCCTTTCACACAAATAATAACCATGGTGTAATGTAATCTCTGTAGCTTAACTTTTGCAGTAGTAGGATAACTCAAGCATTATCTTTGCATTTTTCCTTTCACAGAGTCAAAATCCATGCACTCATACAATAACCCAGATACTATCCCTGCAGTCATCCAATCACTAAAGCACTACCCATGTAGTCATACAATCACCGAGGCAGTACTGATGCACTCATCCATTTGCTCAGCCACTACCCATGAACTCCTCCAATCACCCAGGCAGTACCCCTACAGTCATACTATCAGCCATGCACTATCCATGTACTCATACAATCACTCACACACTACTGTTGCACTCATTCATTCCCTCAAATAGTACCTATGCAGTCATCTGTGCATTCTCATAGTACCCATGCACTCCTCCAATCACCCAGGCAGTAGCCCTGCACTCATACAATCACCCAGTTACTACCTATGCACTCCTGTAATCACTCAGGCACTACTGTTGCACTCATCCATTCCCTCAAAAACTACCCATGCACTCATCCATGCACTCAGGCACTATCCATGCACTCCTCCAATCACCCACGCACTACCCATGCAGTCATCAATGCGCTCAGGCTGTACCCATGCACTCATGCAATCACTCAGGTACTTCTGTTGCACTCATCCATTCTCTGAAACACTAGTCATGCACTACTCATGCACTCATCTATTCCCTCAAACACTACTCATGCACTCATCCATGCACTCAGGCTCTACCCATGCACTCCTCCAATCACCCAGGTATTACCCCTGCACTCATGCAGTCAACCAGCCACTACCCATGCACTCATCCAATCACTCAGGCACTACTATTGCACTCATCCATTCCCTCAAACAGTACCCATGAAGTCATCCATGCACTCAGCCACTACCCATGCACTCATGCAATCAGCCAGGCACTACTCATGCACTCATCCATGTACTTCAGCTCTACCCATGCACTCATCCAATCACTCAGGCACTACTGTTGCACTCATCCATTCCCTCCCATGCACTCATCCATGCACTCTGGCACTACCCATGCACTACTCCAATCACCCAGGCAGTACCCATGCACTCATCCATGCACTCAGGCTCTACCAATGTACTGCTCCATGCACTCAGGCTCTACCCCTGCTCTCATGCAATCACTCGGGTACTTCTGTTGCACTTATCTATTCTCTGAAACACTAGTCATGCACTACTCATGCACTCATCTATTCCCTCAAACACTACCCGTGCACTCAGACTCTACCCATGCACTCCTCCAATCACTCAGGTACTACTCTTGCACTCATGCAGTCAGTCACCCACTACCCATGCACTCATCCAATCACACAGGCACTACTATTGCACTCATCCATTCCCTCAAACGGTACCCATGAAGTCATCCATGCACTTAGCCACTACCCATGCACTCATGCAATCAGCCAGGCACTACACATGCACTCATCCAATCACTCAGGCACTACTATTGCACTCATCCATTCCCTCAAACACTACCCATGCACTCATCCATGCACTCAGGCTCTACCCACGCACTCCTCCAATCACCCAGGCACTATCCCTTCACTCATGCAATTAGCCAGGCTCTACCCATGCACTCATCCAATCACTCACGCATTACTATTGCACTCATCCATTCTCTCAAACAGTACCCATTCACTCATGCAATTACTGAGGCACTACACATGCACTCCTCCAATCATCCAGGCACTACCCATGCACTCACCCATGCACTCAGGCTGTACCCATGCACTGCTCCATGCACTCAGTGTCTACCCCTACACTCATGCAGTCACTCAGGTACATCTGTTGCACTTATCCATTCTCTGAAACACTAGTCATGAACTACTCATGCACTCATCTATTCCCTCAAACACTAGCCATGCACTCATCCATGCACTCAGGCTCTACCCATGCACTCCTCCAATCACCCAGCCACTATCCCTCCACTCATGCAATCAGCCAGGCACTACCCATGCACTCATCCAATCACTTAGGCACTACTATTGCACTCATCCATTCTCTCAAACAGTACCCATGCACTCATGCAATCACCCAGGCACTACCCATGCACTCATCCATGTACTCAGGCTGTACCCATGCACTGCTCCATGCACTCAGGGTCTACCCCTACACTCATGCAATCACTCAGTTACTTCTGTTGTACTCATACATTCTCTGAAACACTAGTCATGCACTACTCATGCCCTCATTTATTCCCTCAAACACTACCCATGCACTCATCCATGCACTCAGGCTCTACCATTGCACTCCTCCAATCACTACCCCTCCACTCTTGCAATCAGCCAGGCACTACCCATGCACTCATCCAATCACTCAGGCACTACTATTGCACTCATCCATTCCTTTAAACACTAGCCATGCACTCATTCATGCACTCAGGCTCTACCCATGCACTCCTCCAATCACCCAGGCACTACCCCTGCACTCATGCAATCAGCCAGGCACTACCCATGCACTCATCCAATCACTCAGGCACTACTATTGCACTCATCCATTCCCTCAAACAGTACCCATGAAGTCATCCATGCACTCAGCCACTACCCATGCAGTCAAGCAATCAGCCAGGAACTACCCTTGCACTCATCCAATCACTCAGGCACTACTATTGCACTCTTCCATTCTCTCAAACTGTACCCATGCACTCATGCAATCACCCAGGCACTACCCATGCACTCATCCATGTACTCAGGCTGTACCCATGCACTGCTCAATGCACTCAGGGTCTACCCCTACACTCATGCAATCATTCAGGTACTTCTGTTGTACTCATCCATTCTCTGAAACACTAGTCATGCACTACTCATGCACTCATCTATTCCGCAAACACTAACCATGCACTCATCCATGCACTCAGGCTCTACCCATGCACTCCTTCAATCATGCAGGCACTACCCCTCCACTCATGCAGTCAGCCAGCCACTACCCATGCACTCATCCAATCACTGAGGCACTACTATTGCACTCATCCACATCCTCAAACAGAACCCATGAAATCATCCATGCACTCAGCCACTACCCATGCACTCATGCAATCAGCCAGGCACTACCCATGTACTCAGGCTGTACCCATGAACTGCTCAATGCACTCAGGGTCTACCCCTATACTTGTGCAATCACTCAGGTACTTCTGTTGCACTCATCCATTCTCTGAAACACTAGTCATGCACTACTCATGCACTCATCTATTCCCTCAAACACTAGCCACGCACTCAACCATGCACTCAGTCTCTACCCATGCACTCCTCCAATCACCCAGTCACTACCCCTCCACTCATGCAATTAGCCAGGCACTATCCATGCTCTCATCCAATCACTCATGCCTTACTATTACTCTCATCCATTCTCTCAAACAGTACCCATGCACTCATGCAATCACTGAGGCACTACACATGCAGTCCTCCAATCACCCAGGCAGTACCCATGCACTCATCCATGCACTCAGGCTGTACCCATGCACTGCTCCAGGCACTCAGGGTCTACCCCTACACTCATGCAATCACTCAGGTACTTCTGTTGTACTCATCCATTATCTGAAACACTAGTCATGCACTATTCATGCACTCATCTATTCCCTCAAACAATGCCCATGCACTCATCCATGCACTCAGGCTCTACCCATGCACTCCTCCAATCACCCAGGCACTACCCCTGCACTCATGCAATCAGCCAGGCACTATCCATGGAGTCATCCAATTACTCAGGCACTACTATTGCACTCATCCATTCCATCAAACACTACCCATGAAGTCATCCATGTACTCAGCCACTACCCATGCACACATGCAATCAGCCAGGCACTACCTATGCACTCATCCAATCACTCAGGCACTACTGTTGCACTCATCCATTCCCTCAAACAGTACCCATGAAGTCATCTTTGCACTCAGCCACTACCCATGTACTCGTGCAATCACTCAGGCACTATCCATGTAGTTCTCCAATCACTCAGGCACTACCCCTACACTTATGCAATCACTCAGGAATTTTTTCGATTTTTAACCAGTTTATGTGGTACCGTAAGAACCTTTTTTAAAAAACAATTTTGGAATGTTATTTGTATTTTCAAACTATTTTTTTGTGGTGTTTTTGACTTTTTTTCCAAACAAAACAAAATTGATACAGTACTATATGACTAGTTGAAAAAAAAGAGGAAAAAGAAGATTGTCAAGCATATATAAAAAAATTAACATTTGTGTGTTTTTATTGCATTGAGAATTACATCAATGCATTTCTCCCCAACACACATTTTAGCGTCACATTTATGGCAATTAATGGACGCATCCACTAGCTCCGGAAAAATATGTGGCCGTGAAGGTGGAACTCCGGCACCTGAGTTCCTTGGCCAAACGAACAGTATGAATTGTCTCGAGGTGCTTCTTCATAGATGATGTTCCACATGAGTACTTTTTATCCAACCCTCGAGAAAGTACTCTTTTGCACAGAGTGCAAGTCACTTTCCTGGCGTTGACCATCTTTTCGCCCTCTGGCACTGTAAAAATAGCCCATACTATACTTTCCATTCTTTTTTTTACAGGCTCCTCCACTTCCTCAGGCTCTTTCAGGAGATCTTCCTCAGGATGACTGGATGCCATGTTGTTGAAAAAAAGTCAAAGCACACCAAAAAAAAAGCAATTCACAGAGCCTACAAATAAAACAGGTCTTGCCAGGAAGACACACCCAAAATAAGTGGAATAAAATAGGTATTAGATCCTCCCTCTAACAGAATGAAAAGGTTTTAAACTAATCAAAAGCTTTGTTTCCATGTCACATGGATTCGCGACGGTACGCGCACCCGTCGCTTAGACGTCGCGCACCCGTAAAATATCCTATACATAATTGTAAAGTATAAAGTGCTCTTTATAAAATATTTTGAAAAGTATATTAGTGAAAGTCTTAAAGCAAAACTGATATTTAAAGTTTCCAAACTGATATTTCATACTTTTAAAATTACGCCGGAATCGCGACCCCTGCGCTATCCCGGAAACACATGCCGGCAAGGTTCGCTCATCTAACGTGCATATGTTGCGCACCCGTAAAATCTCGTACAGATATTTCTAAAGTATAAATTCCTGTTTATAAATTGTTTTCTAAAACATATTAGTGAAAGTCTTTAAGCAAAACTGATATTTAAAGTTTCCACAGTCATATTTCATACTTTTTAAATAACGCCGGAATCGCGACCACTGCGCGATCCCAAAAAAACGTGCCTGTAGGGTTCGTGCACCCACCGCATAGAACCGCGCCCCATACGCGATATCATCGCGTCCCCAAAAATCTGTCAAAAACATTTGAAAACAAATTTAAAACACCTTTATTACTATTTTTAAGTAGTCACTAATACACCTCTACGTCTAAAACAAATATTTTTTCATCCTAAATGTGATTTTGAATTTGAGATTCGTATATACCGAATCCGCGCACTCATCGTGTAGGTTCGCATAGGGTGCGCGACATCTTTTTAAAAATGTTAAAAAAGTTAGTTATCATAACAATACAATAAAACAACTTTCACAGTATTAAAAGCATTATTTCAAGTAAATATTAATTTTAATCGTTTAAGTAATTAACAGTATAAATCTTTAATAGTCTATGATATATATATTTTAAAAGAGTGATTATACTTTTTAATGAAGATTTTAGAAAAACTATAAATAATTTTCAAAAGAAAATTTCAATAAAATACTTGCAAACATTTTTTAAATAAAAGGAATTCTATAAAACACTTAGAAATTCTGTAGAAAGCATAGATTACAGTAATTTTATACTTAATATTTAGCATTTAAAAAACCTCAGAAATTCACTGAAAAAAACCACAGGTTTCAGGGACGTTATAGTTAGGTATTAGCATTTTAAAAAACCTTAGAAATTCACTGAAAAAAACACAGGTTTTAGGGATGTTATAGTTAGGGATTAGCATTTAAAAAACCTCAGAAATTCATTGAAAAAAACCACAGGTTTCAGGGACGTTATAGTTAGGCTAATATTTCACTTCGTATAAAACCAGAGAAATTAGGCCGTTATAGTTATTGAGCTAACTATCGCGCCCAATGCACTGCTGATGACGTCATGTATTACTTCACTCATAACATGGTCATTGACACATCACTGATGACATCACTGATGACATCATCCATGTAATATCTGATGCACCTCCTCACACCTAATATAACCTTTGATAAACCCACTCTAAAATATAGACTACCATTCTCGAAACCATAGGACACACCAATACCAGTTAGTACATACCCACTCACTGATTCATAGGTATACACATATCTACTCCATTCACCCATACAGTCAGTCATACATGCAGTCACTCATCAATACAGCCACTAATAGATACACTTATACACCCATACAGACACTCACACACCACCACTCACCCATAGAGCTACTCACACACCTAGTCAGTCACCCAAAGACTCAATGACACTGACATTTACTCACCAATACAGTTTTACACACACCACCTCACTTATTCATACAAATACTAACACATACTTACTCTGTTATACAATCACTGACACAAGCACAAATTCATTCATACAACCACTCTCACAATCACTCACTCTCACATACAGTCACTTATATACTCCAACACTCACATATACTGCCAGTCACATATGCAGCTACTCACCCATATACCACTGAGATATCCATACACTCACCGACACAGCCATATGCACACTCACTCACCGACACAGCGCCCTCACAGACACACTCATGAACCCATACACCCAGTGATTCACCTACTCATACATCCATGCATGGAGTCACACAGCCCCTCACCCACCCACACAGACACCCAGGCACCCATACAGGTACTCAGACAACTAATCAATAACCCATATAGACACTCATGTACCTACTCACCAACCCATGCAGCCAGTTACACACCAACTGACAGACTGATACACACTTTTACACAGATTAGTCACTCACCCATACATTCACTAAGCCATGTTTAATCACTCACTCATACAGTCAGTCACGCACCCAAAAAATCATCCATACAGACACTTATACACCCACTCATTCTTCGAACACACCTTGGCGTATACATATATATATATATACATTGCCATTCTCATGATCAAGGGCGGAAGGATGCCAGAAACATGTTGGGATTTCCATGGCTGAACTTGCTCTATCCACAAGCTTGCATCGCGGTACTGCCTGGTGGAATAAATTATTGAAACACGCTGTGCGAGGTTCTTCAATTGTGGGTGTTTTTTCGATTGGAATATATGGCGGCCCATCCAGGTCACGGAGAACCACCCTGCTGAAGTGCGGGTCCAGCGCTGACACTAGAACGGCACAGAAGGAACAATGTGTGGTTGCGTCAGGGCAAGAACAGTACGGCAGCAACTTTAGTGTGATTGAGCAACTCATTGTGGTTTTTTAAATTTTCCTTGAGGAGAATTGGCAGCGGCATCCACGTAAGGATATATTAAATAAAGACTACCGAGACCAGAGGGCAATGCGCTGATACGCTCATGAGGCGGGACTAACTACACCTTTAATAAGCCACCTGTTCGCTGCCCCTCCCAGTATGCCATTCCTGTGATCTAGGGCGGAAGGACGCCAGAAACATGTTGGGATTTCCATGGCTGAACTTGCTCTATCCACAAACTTGCATCGCGGTACTGCCTGGCGGAAAAAATTATTGAAACACGCTGTGCGAGGTTCTCCAATGGTGGGTGTTTTTTTGATTGGAATATATGGCGGCCCATCCAGGTCGCGGAGAACCACCCTGCTGAAGTGCGGGTCCAGCGCTGACACTAGAACGGTGCAGAAGGAAGAACGATTGGTTGCGTCAGGGCAAGAACAGTACAGCAGCAACTTTGGTGTGATTGAGCAACCCATTGGGGTTTTTTTAATTTTCCTTGAGGAGAATTGGCAGCGGCATCTACGTAAGGATATATTAAATAAAGACTACCGAGACCAGAGGGCAATGTGCTGATACGCTCATGAGGCGGGACTAACTACACCTTTAATAAGCCACCTGTTCGCTGCCCCTCCCAGTATGCCATTCCCGTGATCAAGGGCGGAAGGACGCCAGAAACATGTTGGGATTTCCATGGCTGAACTTGCTCTATCCACAAGCTTGCATCGCGGTACTGCCTGGCAGAATAAATTATTGAAACACGCTGTGCGAGGTTCTCCAATTGTGGGTGTTTTTTCGATTGGAATATATATATATATTCACTGAAAAAACCATAGGTTTTAGGGACAGTTATAGTTAGTTGGACATTGCACTCGTACAAAACCCGTGAAATTCCCCCGTTATAGTTAGTTCAGCTAACTATAACTCGCGCCCCCGCAATGCACTGCTGATGACGTCACATATTACATCACTCATGACATGGTCAGTGACATCACTGATGACATCACTGATGACATCTCAAATGACATCACTGATGACATTATCCAGTGACTGTGTGTTTCTGTAAAGTTTAAATATGTTTAATATATATAGGGAAAGGGGTATTGAAGAATGAGTGGGTGTATAAGTGTCTGTATGGATGATTTAGTAGGTGCGTGACTAACTCTATAAGTGAGTGATTAAACGTATCTTACTGAATTCATGGGTTAGTGACTAAACTGGGTGAATGTCTGTATCCGTCTGTCTGTTGCTGTGTAAGTGGCTGCATGGGTTTGTGAATAGCTACATGAGTGTCTATATGAGTTATTGATTGGTTGTCTGAGTATCTGTCTGGGTGCCTGAGTGTTTGTGTGGGTGGGGTGGGTGCGACTCTGTGCATAGATGTGTGAGTGGGTGATTCACTGGGTGGATGGTTTCAAGAGTGCATCTGTGATAGACTGTATGGGTGGGTAAGTGTGTGTAAGAGTGTATTAGTGAGTGAATGTATGTCCCAGTGGTACATGTGTGAGTAACTACATATGTGAAAGGCAGTATATATGTGTGTTGGAGTATATAAATAGCTATGAGCGAGAGTGTGTGATTGTGAGAGTGACTGTATGGATGAGTGTGTGCTTGCATCAGTGATTGTATAAGAGCGTAAGAATGTGCTAGTATTTGTATGAGTAAGTGAGCTGGTGTGTGTATAACTGTATAGGTGAGTAAATGGCAGTGTGTTTAATTATTTGCATGACTGACTAGGTGTGTGAGTACCTCTAAGGAAGAGTGGTGGTGTTTGAGTGTCTATATAGGAGTATGAGTGCATATGATAGTCCTGTACTGAGTGACCGTAAGTATGAGTGACTGTACAGGTGAGTGAGTGGATGTGTGTGTAGACCTAAGAATCAATGAGTGGGTATGTAGTTATTGGTGTTGGAGTGTCTATGGTTTTGCGAATGGCAGTCTGTAATTTAGAGTGGGTGTATCAAAGGTTATATTAGGGTGTGAGGAGGTGCATCAGATTATCACGTGGATGATGTCATCAGTGATGTCATCAGTGATGTCATTTGAGATGTCATCAGTGATGTCATCAGTGATGTCACTGACCATGTCATGAGTGATGTAATATGTGACGTCATCAGCAGTGCATTGCGGGGGCGCGAGTTATAGTTAGCTGAACTAACTATAACGGGGGAATTTCATGGGTTTTGTCAATCAATCGGAAGAACTCTACATTCATCTATGAAATAAAATTGACTGACCCTCGAATATGAATTTTAACAGAAATGTAATAGTTTATCACTAAAGTTAAGATACATGCACATAGAATCGGATGCCAAACAAACCCCGAAAAATAAAGTGAAAAGGATAAGAACAAAAAGTCATATGAAAATGAAATACTAACAATACCCACCAAAGGGTTAAGAAAGTTGAAAGTAAAAATGAATAAAAGGAAACGGACGAGTCCCCGAATCCGAATAAAATAGGGAGATACGGGTTTTGCCAACCGAATGTATGAAAAAAGAGAGAAAAAAAGACACATAAAAGAGGACACTAAATGAACTGAATAATGCATGGTTTTTAATTGGTTTTAATTATACACAGTTTTGTTTTTCTTTTTGTTTTTTGTATTCACATAAGTTTGGTTTATATTTATCACGGAAAACACAGTAAAAACCACAAAATATTAGAAAAACTACAACTCCCAGAAATCTTAGGGGCCCTTGTAATCCTTCACAGGAAATGATGTAATAGAAATTCAAAAGTATTTAAACAACTGTCACAAGGGCGCCCACGTGATCGTGAACAAGGTATTGTGTAATACCGAAACGCGTTGATCTAATTTGATGCCTTTGTTCCCATTGATGCAAGGGAGGAAATAAATCCAAGTCCGAAAAAACTCGACTGGAGTGCGGCCCGTTTTTCCATCCTCAACCAGAGGAGGAGTGTGTATGATTGAAAGCGGCGTGGTTCAGCCGCGGGGCGACGCACCCATAAGGAGCGCTGTAACTAACCGGCAACACGGAACCAATGTGAGGAATATATATATATATATATATATATTCACTGAAAAAACCATAGGTTTCAGGCACGTTATAGTTAGAAATTAGCATTTAAAAAACCATAGAAATTCACTGAAAAAACCATAGGTTTCAGGAACGTTATAGTTAGTTGGGCATTTCACGCGTACAAAACCATAGAAATTCCGGCGTTATAGTTAGTTCAGCTAACTATAACTCGCGCTCCCGCAATGCACTGCTGATGACGTCACATATTACATCATTCATGACATTGTGGTAAATCTGGTTTCCCGGACTTGGCAGAAACCACAGACAGATGGTGAAAATGAGGAAAACCAGGTGCAGGGGTGTCGTGCTCGTGCTCGGGGTCTTGGGACACCAAAGGGTGAATTAAAAAAAAAATGGTGCCGGCTTTTAATGTGGGCAATTATTAATCGCGCAAAGGGGCATAATTAGATCGCGCAGAGGGCAGCGAAGGGGCATAATTATAGATTTTATTTCCACATTCCCTCCTTGCCCCAGAGTGTACCTACATTATATCTCAATTTGCATGAGATCATTTATACATTCTTGTAACATGATTCTTTCCCTTTCTCTCTGCTGGACAAGTGGTTTAGGAATGCATTTTGCAGCGCATAGACCGCATAGGGCAGGACCACATTGGATGCAAAGGCAGCATCCAGTTATTATCAGGAATATTATGCCTGCTGCTGACAGCAGTTGCCATCCCCAGGACGATATTATCTTCCAGAACCAGTCAGACCACGTCCAAGTGCCAGGTTCTTGATGTAAACTTACGGCTATCTTGTGTAATTTTGTTATGGCCGTGTATACAGATGGGGAATTATCAGGAATAAATATACAGCAGCTAGAGCCTATAATTTTACAGGCTCCGCCTCTGTCAGCCAAGATGATGTCAAGGACAAGGCGATTTTGGAGAGTAACCAATCGTATGGCAGACTGCTCCTGGGTTAAGCTCCCCAGGGCAGACGCCGTCTGGTTTACTACAGCCTCTAAGGTCCTTGTCAACCTGCATATAAGCTTGCTGTTCTGTACAGGGCCAACAAAGAAGAAGAACCCTTTGTTAAAATCTGTATACTGTTCCCATGAGGTTTCCGTTTGGTCAACCAAGGAGGTATCGATCGTTCTTTTATGTCTGACATGGGGCACTAGGAGGTCTCTGTGATAAGTGGATGGGGCCACAAAGACAGGGGGTAACAGGAATGCTATATAGCAAGTTCCCCCCAGTTCAAGGGCAGCTGCACATAGGCCGTTTGGCCACAGATGAAATAAGTATGGCGAGATGCTAGAAATGAGGACTTTCCTCTGTCTTCAAAACTTATAGTGGTATGACAGTCACTGTGTCCTAATGGAACAGAGCCATTTTTCTGGATGCACAGGTGTCCTTTTACTGGTGAGACCGAGATGGAAGGGGAACCAGCATTCTTTTTAGGTTTGGTATTTAACATCTTGTAGGACATGGTCATGTTCCCTTGCTTGTATTCTTCACTTTCTAGGACTGTACCGGTCGCCTGAGGATCTCCCTCCTTATTAGGGTAACAGGCAGTATTGAGTACCTTGTTTAAATCCCCCAAGGCCACCCATTCTTGCATGAATTATTTCCGTCAGGGCAGGAGGTGGGGGTAGTAGCGTCAGCTGTTATTAGGGAGAACCAGGCTTCACAAGTTCCATTATAAGAGAATGGGAAAGAAAAAAGAGGCATCCCTCCCTTTTTCTGATGAGATGGGATGCGGCCACATATCCAACAATTGGTGCTATTACTGGCTTGCTGAGTGTGGTGTAGCATCTGTATGAAGGTATTGTTTCGCAAGGCTAGTCTATGGGCTTGTTCATGAGGGGGTAGGTCGTGATAGGTGTGTTCCTGAGTGCTGTTGGGTGTATGAGAGGTGTGTTGTGTTGGGGGAAAAACAGTGTGGAGAATCCAACCAAGACACGTCATAACTGCCATGAGGAAAAATAATACTGTCAAACATATAATAGGACCATTATGTCTTTTTCTAGAGTTCATTTTTTTTTTTTTTTTTTTTTCTCCCACATAGTCAAGGTGTTAAAATCCATTCCCATGCTCCAACCGCTTCACCACTGGACCGACGCCCAATGGACTTAATTAGCCAGAGTCCGAATGGCAGACCTTAACTTTGATTTGTAATCCTGTTGTGGGGTTAGTTCCAAAGGCAATAAAGATTGTTCAGTCACAATGTCAGTGGGATTGGCAGGGCCATCAGCAACAGTGTCTTTTTGTCCAAAATGTTTCCGGCAGTGGCTTGCGTGGAGCCAGCCCTTCCTGCCCTCGACCTTCACTGCTGTCCGTGTTGTTAGTAGTACGAGTCTTGGCTTCTTCCACCTGGGCTGGAGGGGACTGGTCTGGTCGAAGTTCCTCACGAGGACCCAGTCCCCGGGTCGGATGGCGTGTTCTTCCGGGTTGGTTTTGTCAGGGAAGGTGGCAGCAACCTGAGAACGACAAGATTGGAGTGCAGACATCAAGGAAGCCAGGTAGTCAGTCAGCATAGTACTGTCAACATCAGTTATTCTTTTAGGCCTTGGCGTACCCACATATTTGGTGGTCTGCCAAAGACCACTTCATATGGAGATAAGCCAGTTCTGGAATGGGCTACCATACGCATGTAGAAGAGGGCAACCGGTAAGGCTACCATCCAGTCCACGCCTTTGTCAGTGCATATCTTGGCCAATTTTGTCTTCAAAGTTTGGTTGTGCCTTTCTACTAGACCTGCTGCATGAGGATGTCTTACACAGTGAAACTTCCAAGTGTACCCTAACAGAAGAGACACTTGCTTCATGAGTTCAGAGGAAAAAGGTTGGCCGTTATCTGAGTAGATGACACGGGGCAACCCATACCTCGGAAAAAACTCTCTAACTAATTGTTTAGCAGTTGTCGTTGCAGTGTAATCTGGGACGGGATAGGCTTCTGTCTATCTGGTCAGAGCACACACTACAACTAGCACATACTTGTGACCTTCTACATCTCTCCATCTGGATATAGTCCATCTGGAGAACTTCAAATGGATGGTCAGGGGTTGGAATCCTCCCTGTTCCACCTTTGTGCCTTTTCCTGGGTTGAACTGATTACAAATCATGCACGTTTTAACTTTTTGTTTGGCTGCAGCTCTCAAATGTTTGTTGTGCCATATATTCTGTATGCTGTCTAACATTGCTTTTTCTCCCAGATGTGCTGGTCCATGTATGGTGTTTACCATAACTTGTACCATGGCATCCGGTAGAAACCATACTACTCTTTCAGGTGTCATCCAGCCTTGATCTGTAAGGACCCCTCCTTTTTCCTTCCATTCTAGCAGTTCCTGTGGTGTGGCGTGACTTTGGACATCCTGGATGTCAGAAAAGGGGTCTCGTATTGTATATTGGCGGTGTGGTATACTTAATTCTGTGTTTGCTGCTAACTTGGCTGCACTGTCTGCAGAATCATTTCCTTTTGATATTTCATCTGTTCCTTTTGTGTGCGCTTTACATTTTAGCACTGCGATTTTCTCTGGTAACTGACTGGCCTCTAAGAGGGCAGTGATGAGTGTAGCATGCTGTATTCTGAACCCATGTGATGTGAGAAATCCTCTCCTTTCCATAAAGTACCGAAGTTGTGTACAACTCCAAAGGCATATTGTGAATCAGTGTAGATGTTAACTGACTTTCCTTTTGCTAAGTGACATGCTCGTGTTAGGGCTATGAGTTCTGCTGCCTGTGCCGACAGTATCTCTATCTTGTGTGCTTCTAAAGTGTCTGTACCATTTGTGACGGCATAGGCTGCTGCTAATTCTCCTGTGGGGAGTCTCATACATGAACCATCAACAAAGAGTGTCATTTCTGCCTTAGCAAGGGGAGTATCTTGTAAATCTGGTCTTGGTTTGGTCACTAAATCAATTATGTCAATACAATCGTGAATTTCTTCAGTAGGAGAGGTCAGTGGCAACAGTGTTGCTGGGTTTAAAATGTTGCAGCGTCTAATCTCAATGTGTGGCTGAAAAAGTGTCATCTCATATCCGGTGAGTCTGGCTATTGTCAGATGCTGTGTTTGTGTTCTGTTTAACAGAAGTTCTACAGCGTGTGGGACCTGAACTATCAGATGATGTCCCAATACAATAGAATCGCTTTGTCTAATAGCTTGTGCAGTAGCTGCTACTGATTTTAGACATGCAGGCAATGCTTGTGCTACTGGATCTAATGTGCTTGAAAAATAACCACATGGTTTATGTTTGTCTGCTTGAAGTTGGGTCAGAACTGATAGTGCTGTACCTGAGTTTTCTGTTACAAATAATGTAAAATCTTTGGTGTAATTAGGTGTTCCCAGCACTGGGGCTTGACACATAGCTTTTTAAGAGACTGAAAGGCTTGCGTGTGTTCATCTGTCCAGGGTAATTGTGGAGTAGCGCCAGCTTCGAGTGTTGTCAGCTGCACTAACGGTTTGGAAATGAGTGCAAATTGTGGGATCCACTGTCTACAATATGAGGTGAGACCAACAAAGGCTCGAACCTGTTTCTGTGTTGTTGGTTGTGGTATTTGTTGTATGAGTTGGATGCGTTCCTGTGTAAGCTGCCTACCCTCCTTTGACAGCAAGTGCCCTAAGTATGCCACTTGCTGTAAACAAAATTGAGCTTACCAGGGGAAACTTTATGGCCATTTGCAGCTAGGAATTCTAGTACTAGTAGTGATGCTTCAGCACATGCTGCGTCAGATCTGGCCGTAATGAGGATATCATCAACATATTGTAGTATGGATGTATCCGTGGGCATTTGAACAGTATCTAGTTGTCTTTTTAATGCTTGGCTATATACGCTTGGACTCTCTGTGAAACCTTGAGGAGCTCTTGTGAATTGGAAACTTCGTCCTTGTAAGGAGAAGCCAAAAAGGTATTGACTGTCTGGGTGAATAGGTATGCTAAAGAATGCGTTTTTCAAGTCAATGACTGAAAAATGCGTTGCTTCCGCATCTATGGCTGTGAGTAGGGTGGAGATGTCTGGAACCACAGGGTGTTGTGGAACGACACATTTATTGAGCTCTCTCAAATCCACCACTAGTCTGTAGACAGGTGGTGTTCCTGGTTCCACTTTTTTATGAACTGGTAAAACAGGGAATTGCAAATGTTAGAAGTTGTTTCCTTAATCACACCTGACTGTATTAGGTCCTGAATAATTAACATTAATGCTTGTTCAGCCTGAGGTGGAATTTTGTATTGCCTTATGCGTGGTAGTTGGGCTCCCTCTTTCAGTGTAACCTTGTGAGGTGTTATTTCCATACATCCTACTGTGGTGGAATCAGTGGCCCACAGGGTGTGTGGCAAATCTTTCAAACGCTCATCTAATTCTCTACTTGTGTAGTGGCCCTTGAAATCTCGCAGAAATAGTCTGACATCTGTAGGTGAGCAAACAATGACAGCTCCTAATTCTTTCAATGTTTTTATACCAAGCAAGTTTTCTGGACATGATTTTGTCAATATAAGATCTGTAGTTGTCATGAGGGGACCAACCTGCAAGGGCAGTGGCTTTGACGTGACGTTTGTCACAGGTTGTCCCGAGAAACCCAGAGAAATACTTTTTGAACCCGAGAGAGGAGCCTCTGGGACCTCTTGATGGCTTATTGTTGTTTTACTGGCCCCAGTGTCTAGTAGAAACTTCCTATCCTCCCCAAGAAGTCGGACCTCTATAAATGGACCTGTCTGATCTACTGGAATGGGGATTAGGGGCAGTTTGTCATCTTCTCTCTCTGGGCAACATCATGAGAAATCTGGGTAATATTCAGTGTAGGCGCTGTCTATAATATTCATTTGGGCCATTTGTGTTGTCAGTGGAACTGAAGGTGTTGAACTGTCTAGGGAATCATTCTGTTTTGGCTGATATGGGCGTGGCTGGGTCTTACCAGTAGCCAAATTGTGCTTTAAGACAGGGCAATCTTTAACGAAGTGTCCCATCTTTTTGCAATAATTACAAGTGCTTTTTATATTTGTCTGGCTACTTGGTGTCTGTTGACGCTGGGGTGCAGTTTGGGCTACTAATGCTTTCATCTTTGTGTCTTTCATGCGTTTCTTATCATTTTCTTCTTCATCCCTAATGCGATTCTGGTGATATTGTAGCATTTGTAACACCTGTGGAGGTGTATGTGCTTGCCAGGTACTTTCTACTTTTAGTACTCTGTCCTTAATGGCTGGCAAGGCGTTATCTACTAATTTGGAAACAAACAGATGCGGGTAAGCTTCACTTGTTGGCGTAAGGCCGCTATTTACCGCAAAACACTTTTCAAGTCTAGTGTAATAATCTCCTATGTCTTCACCATGTTTCTGTTTGCAGGAGGAAATGGCATCCCAGTCCTCCTTTTTCACTGTTAGTAACTGTGGTAGCACCTTTAAAATAGTGCCAGGAAGTGCTTTTAGTTTGTCTCCTATACCTTGACCTGCTACTCTAGTATTTTCGTCATTCTGAAGTTCAGTCCATTTAATGTGTTCACCTGCTACTTCCCAATCTTTTTCTCTTAGTTTGTCATATATACCTGATGGCAACAATAATTTCAGAATTGCTATGATATCAGAAAGAGTATATGTTCCCATCATTAATACATCTCCTAATTCCTTAAAGAATCCAGCAGGATCCTTTGAGTGGGAGGGAACCATCTCTTTCATCCTTAGTAACTCAAGTTTTGTCAAGGGTACATAAATGAAGACGCGTTGTAGCGCGCCATTCGTGTCAGCTCTGGGGTGGACCTCTCTCATGGGGAACTGGCGTGTTTGAGGAAGTCTATTAGTTGATCCACACGTATTATGGGGAGATCTATATCCAGTCACTTTCTGGTATTTCTGTCTAAAATCTATAAATGTGTTAAGAAAAACTGAACTATTGTGGAGGAACATGTTATCAGCGCAGTCAGACAGAAAATCTTCGAGTCTTGGATCATGTTTAAAATGAGTGTCATTGAGTGTGATGAGATGTTGTACCATGTAGAGACTTGCTAATCTTTGATGTGAGCGTGGTAATGCTAGAAAAAGCTGGGCTATGAGATCATTGTCATATATCTTATATTGAGAGACCCATAGGGTCGCAGTTCTGGCTATTTCCTCCTCCTCCGGTGTAAGCGGAGGTTCCTGGTCTAACCAGTAGTCTAATGCATTGGATGTATTTTCAAATAACTCATCTGGAGATGACCGTTCAGAGTGACCTTGGAGGAATGTAGGCGGGGTGTTCGTGAATTAGGGGCGGAAGAACGAACGGGTAGGACTTTTTCAGTAGGTTCAGTAATTTCCTCCTCAAGTTTCTTATTCTCTTCATTTGTTTGCAAGTTTTGCAGAATACGGGTCACATTACGGGTGAGACCTGTCTAGTGCATCATTTATAAGTTCTAGACTAGTGTGGTCGGATGCGGAATCTAATAAGTCAAAAAGTGAAACTGGTACATTTCTTTCCTCTGCTTGTATGTGTTTTATGAAACAGCAAAGGAGGAACCTATACATGTGCATTTTTACAGTGTGTGATCTTCTTGTAGTCATAGCGTTAATGGCTCGTGAGTTCTCTCCAGTACGAAGAAACTCAGAGGCCGCTTGAAAAAACGTGTCAATTGCTGGTAGATGTCTTATTTCTTCCCAGGAGTCATGAAGTATTTTACTTATTCGGCCCGCCTCCCCTGTGTTGCTCGGAGTCGGGTCATAGGGGCAGTCGGGAATTGTTTTACCTGGGTCTGGACCTACGGCACCCCCTTCTGGAGTGAGAGGTGGTGCGTTATGTTGTGAAAGGGGTGGCGGAGGCAGAGGGTGTTGAATGACTGGAACTTCATAGGGTGGTGGAGTATCTAAGAGAAAATTAGTAAAAGTATCCTCTGGTGGTGGGGCTGTAGGCTGTGCTGATGCAATGTTAAGGTTTTCAGGTGCAGATGGCAATACAGGATAAAAACCAGTAGAAATGGCTGATTGTTCCCTTTTATTCCTTTCACTAACTACTTCTTTCCCTATTTCTTGTAACTGTTCTTTCTTGGCCTGCTCTGACATTCTCTTACCCTTTTCAACTTTATGCAATTCCTTCTGTTGCCTCCTATGGGCTTCTTTTCTCCATAATTCTACTGAGTCACTCTGTGACTGGTGGACTCTCTTTTTCTTCCATAACTGTTCCTCTAATTTCATAATACACTCCGAATCAAAACTACCATTTTCAGGCCATCTATATCTGAGTTCTAGGTCTTTAGTATATTCTACCCATAGATCACAATAAATAAGTGCACCGACACCATGTTTGGCATACATGAAGTGTCCTGGAGTATCCCGAGGAGGAAGGGGAATTTCCTTCTCAAGAATACTCCTTTGGTTGCCATCTTACGTATTTTCGAGAAAATAGGCATGATGGCAAGACTTTCAAAGATTTTAGAAGTGAGAAAAACATAAACAGAACAAATATCTTTACCGTACCCACGAAAGAGGTGAGTCCGTCTTTTATACTAGTTTAGTAGTCCTCACAAAATAAGTGAGAAACCCACAAAAAACATGTATCTTTACCGTGCCCACAAGGTAGTGAGTCCGTCTTTTATACTAGTTTTAGTAGTCCTCACCAAAGATAGGTGAGAAACCAAAAAAACGCGTATCTTTACCGCCCCCACAAAAGCTGTGGGTTCGTTTTTATACTTTTCAGCAGTACTCACCGAAAAGTAACTGGAAGGCCTCTTGAAGATTTTGGGAAAACGCGGCGCGCAGTTTCAAGGTGGGATTTGTAGAACCTCGGACTCGTCTGCTTCGCAGGTTGGGCTTTGGTTCAGGACGTTCCGCTATTTCCTCACCGCCTCGTGTGGATGCTGGGCCGCAGTCGGTCCCCCTCTTCGCCTCGAGGGAGTTAGCGGGAATTCCCCGCGTTGTGCACTTTGAAGTCCGTCAACGGTCAGGAGGGGACAGTGCCGGGTCCAATATCGCCGGCGCGTGGGGGAAAGGGAAGGTCCCTGTTCGGGCGCCAATTACTGTGGTAAATTAAATTTACTTATTACCTCATTTCTGAATTTCTATGCTTAATAAATCATAATTTCTTGTCAATGCAAAGCGAGGAGTCCGTGGTGCTCAAATGAAGGAGGAGAAGACCAATAACTCGAGTTAAAGGGAGCGCTTCCAGCACCAAGCGGGCACAGGAGCAATCTCTCAAGTCCCTCTCTTTAAGTGGGGTTCTTTATTTTCAACAGCAGAATATTTATACAGTCTTGGTCACGAGGCAAAATAGAGGAACAAACAGGTCGTGGCAGATAGAGGAACAAAGATTCAGCAAGAGGAGCAGAGTGTGAAGAAATGGGGGCGTGTCTTAGGCTTCGTGAGGGGACTTGCGATGTGAAATAGTCTGACAGTTGGAAGGGGAAGGCTTCCTCATTTGGGGGTTTGTGCTCGTGCTTCATGTCAGAAACATGAACCATCTCTGCGGGGGAGCAGGAACTCATGTACTGGTTTCCCGGACTTGGCAGAAACCACAGACAGATGGTGAAAATGAGGAAAACCAGGTGCAGGGGTGTCGTGCTCGTGCTCGGGGTCTTGGGACACCAAAGGGTGAATTAAAAAAAAAATGGTGCCGGCTTTTAATGTGGGCAATTATTAATCGCGCAAAGGGGCATAATTAGATCGCGCAGAGGGCAGCGAAGGGGCATAATTATAGATTTTATTTCCACAACATGGTCAGTGACATCACTGATGACATCTCAAATGACATCACTGATGACATCATCCAGTGACTGTGTGTTTCTGTAAAGTTTAAATTTGTTTTATATATATGCCAAGCTGTATTGAAGAATGAGTGGGTGTATAACTGTCTGTATGGAGGATTTGTAGGTACGTGACTGACTGTATAAGTGAGTGATTAACTGTGTCTTACTGAATGCATGGGTTAGTGACTAAACTGTGTGAAAGTCTGTATCAGTCTGTTGTTGTGTAAGCTGCTGCATGGGTTGGTGAGTAGCTGCATGAGTGTCTATATGGGTTATTGATTGCTTGCCTGAGTATTTGTATGGCTGCCTGAGTGTGTGTGTAGGTGGGTGAGAGGTGTGTGACTCTGTGCATAGATGTGTGAGTGGTTGATTCACTGGGTGTATGGGTTCAAGAGTGCATGTGGAAACAGCTGTATGGGTGGGTGAGTGTGTGTATGGGTGTGTTGGTGAGTGAATGGATGTCTCAGTGGCGCATGTGCAAGTAACTACATATGGAAAAGGCAGTATATGTGAGTGATGGTGTATATAAATAACTATATGTGAGAGTCAGTAATTGTGAGAGTGGCTGCATGGATGAGTGTGTATTTGTATCAGTGATTCTATAAGAGAGTAATTATGTGTTAGTGTCTGTATGAATAAGTGAGGTGGTGTCTGCATAACTGTATAGGTGAGTAAATGGAAGTATGATTGATTCTTTGCATGACTGACTAGGTGTGTGAGTAACTCTGAATATGTGGCAGTGTGTGAGTGTCTGTATAGGTGTATAAGTACATATGATAGTGTTGTATTGATGAGTGACTTCATGTATGAGTGACTGTATGGGTGAATGAGTGGATGTGTGTGTAGACCTAGGAATCAGTCAGTGCGTATTTAGTAACTGGTATTGATGTGTCTATTTTTTTGAAAATGGTAGTCTGTATTTTAGAGTGGGTGTGTCAAAGGTTATATTCAGGGGTGAGGAGGTGCATCAGATTTTCACGTGGATGATGCCATCAGTGATGTCATCAGTGATGTCATTTGAGATGTCATCAGTGATGTCATTTGAGATGTCATCAGTGATGTCATCAGTGATGTCACTGACCATGTCATGAATGATGTAATATGTGACGTCATCAGCAGTGCATTGCGGGGGCGCGAGTTATAGTTAGCTGAACTAACTATAACGCCGGAATTTCTATGGTTTTGTACGCGTGAAATGTCCAACTAACTATAACGTTCCTGAAACCTATGGTTTTTTCAGTGAATTTCTATGGTTTTTTAAATGCTAATTTCTAACTATAACGTGCCTGAAACCTATGGTTTTTTCAGTGAATTTCTATGGTTTTTTAAATGCTAATTTCTAACTATAACGTGCCCGAAACCTATGGTTTTTTCAGTGAATTTCAAAGGTTTTTTAAATGAAAATTTGTAAGTCTAATGTACCTCAATCCTATGGTTTTTTTATTTTCTATATATTTATACATATATATATATTTTAAAAAAATTGTGAATAATTTTTAGTTAGGAAAACTATATTCATTCTTTTTTTTTTTTTTATATTATACAGAAGTCGCGCACCCTACACGATGGCTGCGCGCATTCCGGTAGCCATTTTGAAAAGTCGCGCTGGGGTCGCGACTTCGGCGTAATTTGTAAAGTATGAAATATCTTTAAATTAATTATAAATAAAAGTTTCCCTTCAAGTGTTTGTCTAAATTTATTAATAAAAGTATTTTTAAAGTATTATTTTCAATATAATTTCGACGAAAAATTATTCGATTATTATTGGATTCGGAGGTTAGGAGGGATGGCCATTTTGCTCGATCTGTTTTGCAAGATTTTTTGGTCTAGTCAGGTGGACACCCTCCTCCGGGTAAGGTACGGCTTGGGGATTCTATTCAAAAGGTGAGGAATCCACAGGCAGAAGTATCCATCAGAAGAACAAGTTACTTACCTTCGGTAACGCTTTTTCTGGTGGTTACCGTATCTGCCTGTGGATTCCTCACTGTCCCTCCCGCCTCCCCATTGTCCACCTGTTTCTACCAAAAAGATGCTTTTACTGTTTGGCATGAATGTTTTTAATATGTCTTAATCATGCTTATGTTTTAATAGTGAGAAATGCTTGATCTGTTGCTATTTCTTTATGCCTTTATTGGTTATGCATTTGTATATATATATATATATTTAGTATACTATGTATACAAGTGAAAATGTGTCGGTCCGCCTGTTTGCCTCGGTGGCACGGAAAAAATGGGTGGAACTGACGTCAGGACACCGACGAGATCCTCTTATGGCTCCGATGACGTCATACGGTGTCGCGAGCAGAGCCGTGCTATTATGACGTCCTCGTCGACGTGGGAGAGCTAGGAAAGAATTTCCGCGGAATGCTGGCGCAGGGGATATTCACCTAAGTGTTCAGGCTAGTCCTTTGGGAGCAACTGTTTATGTTGCCACTCCAGAAACCAAAACCAGTGATCCGAGGGCAGAGGCCCTGCAGATGGCACACGAGGTAGGGAGCCCAGTCGTGTGCACCGGCGGGGCAGTGAAGTGACAAGCACCACTACTCACAAAAAAGGTAACAAGGGTACTGAATAACACAGGATCTTCTCTTTGTATCTGGCAGGAACAACGAGGTTAAAATGCCCTAGTTCCAAAATGTAGAATTAGTGCTACAACGGTCTTCAAGAGGACCTGCGATGGATGCCGCTTCTGCCTCCCGTACCCTGGAGGCGGCACATGGGTCACGTGGTACGGTCATACTGCGGTGGGACGCACACTCGTTGACCTCTCATGGCACTGCTCCACACTTCGGGGAGGACGCTTTCCATTAGCTGTGTTTTCTGATTACGTGTCGCGCCGGCCCCGTCCAACAACAGAACTCATTTAGATCCAAACAGACTCTTCCACTCTCTCACCGGAAGTGAAACCAGGCCACGCAGACACTGTCACAATACAACAGCCGGGAATGCACTTTTCGGTAAAAAAACCACATTCCTTCCTCCTAATTTATCAAATAAACGACTCACTGAAGAACAGGGGCCAGCTTCGATCGGTAAACAGCCGTTACAACGACTTTTTTACTTTGCGATACCATTACAACGCATGCATTACCACGCATGCGTTGTACATCGCAAAGTCATTACTACGCATTTTTTTAGAACGCATGGTCATTTACCACGCATGCCTTTACAACGAATTTCGTTGTAAAGGTATGTATGGTAAATGACCATGCGTTCTAAAAAAATGTAGACTTTCCACGTTGTTGTAAGGAAACAGAGGCTGTTCCGTTTCCTCACAATGACGTGCACCGCCCCTCAGAGACGATGTGAAGCAGGAACCACGAGGAGAGAGGAACCATGAGGAGTGAGAGGTAAGCGTGATTGGGCATGTGGTGGGGGTTACTTTTCTAGGGTTTAGGGTAGTGCAGTGGTGTTTGTGTAGTGTAGGGGGTCGTGCTGGGGGTATTGTTTTAGGGTTTAGGGTAGTGCAGTGGTGTTTGTGTAGTGTAGGGGGTCGTGCTGGGGGTAGTGTTTTAGGGTTTAGGGTAGTGCAGTGGTGTTTGGGTAGTGTAGGGGTTCGTGCTGGGGGTAGTGTTTAGGGTTTAGGGTAGTGCAGTGGTGTATTTGTAGTGTAGGGGGTCGTGCTGGGGCTAGTGTTTTAGGGTTTAGGGTAGTGCAGTGGTGTTTGTGCAGTGTAGGTGGTCGTGCTGGGGGTAGTGGTTTAGGGTTTAGGGTAGTGCAGTGCTGTTTGGGTAGTGTAGGGGTCATGCTGGGGGTAGTGTTTTAGGGTTTAGGGTAGTGCAGTGGTGTTTGTGTAGTGTAGGGGGTCGTGCTGGGGATAGTGTTTTAGGGTTTAGGGTAGTGCCGTGGTGTTTGTGTAGTGTAGGGGGTCATGCTGGGGGTAGTGTTTTAGGGTTTAGGGTAGTTCAGTGGTGTTTGGGTAGTGTAGGGGGTCGTGCTGGGGGTAGATTTAGGGTTTAGGGTAGTGCAGTGGTGTTTGTGTAGTGTAGGGGGTCGTGCTGGGGATAGTGTTTTAGGGTTTAGGGTAGTGCAGTGGTGTTTGTGTAGTGTAGGGGGTCATGCTGGGGGTAGTGTTTTAGGGTTTAGGGTAGTGCAGTGGTGTTTGTGTAGTGTAGGGGGTCGTGTTTTAGGGTAGTGCAGTGGTGTTTGGGTAGTGTAGGTGGTCATGCTTGGGGTAGTGTTTTAGGGATTAGGGTAGCGCAGTGGTGTTTGGGTAGTGTAGGGGTTGTGCTGGGGGTAGTGTTTTAGGCTTTAGGTTAGTACAGTGGTGTTTGTGTAGTGTAGGGGGTCGTGTTTTAGGGTAGTGCAGTGGTGTTTGGGTAGTGAAGGGGGTCGTGCTGGGGGTAGTGTTTTAGGGTTTAGGGTAGTGCAGTGGTGTTTGTGTAGTGTAGGGGGTCGTGCTGGGGGTAAATTTAGGGTTTAGGGTAGTGCAGTGGTGTCTGTGTAGTGTAGGGGGTCGTGCTGAGGGTAGTGTTTTAGGTAGTGCAGTGGTGTTTGTGTAGTGTAGTGGGTCGTGCTGGGGGTCATGTTTTAGGGTTTAGGGTAGTGCAGTGGTGTTTGTGTAGTGTAGGGGGTCGTGTTTTAGGGTAGTGCAGTGGTGTTTGGGTAGTGTAGGGGGTCGTGCTGGGGGTAGTGTTTTAGGATTTAGGGTAGTGCAGTGGTGTTTGGGTAGTGTAGGAGTCGTGCTGGGTGTAGTGTTTTAGGGTTTAGGGTAGTGCAGTGGTGTTTGGGTAGTGTAGGGGGTCGTGGTGGGATAGTGTTTTAGGGTTTAGGGTAGTGCAGTGGTGTTTGTGTAGTGTAGGGGGTCATGCTGGGGGTAGTGTTTTAGGGTTTAGGGTAGTGCAGTGGTATTTGTGTAGTGTAGGGGGTCGTGCTGTGGGTAGTATTTTAGGGTTTAGGGTAGTGCAGTGGTGTTTGGGTAGTGTAGGAGTCGTGCTGGGGGTAGTGTTTCAGGGTTTAGGGTAGTGCAGTGGTGTTTGGGTAGTGTAGGGGGTCGTGCTGGGATAGTGTTTTAGGGTTTAGGGTAGTGCAGTGGTGTTTGGGTAGTGTAGGGAGTCGTGCTGGGATTAGATTTAGGGTTTAGGGTAGTGCAGTGGTGTTTGTGTAGTGTAGAGGGTCGTGCTGGGGGTAGTGTTTTAGGGTTTAGGGTAGTGCAGTGGTGTTTGTGTAGTGTAGGGGTCGTGCTGGGGGTAGTTTTTTAGGGTTTAGGGTAGTACAGTGGTGTTTGTGTAGTGTAGGGGGTCGTGTTTTAGGGTTTAGGGTAGTGCAGTGGTGTTTGGGTAGTGTAGGGGGTCATGCTGGGGGTAGATTTAGGGTTTAGGGTAGTGCAGTGGTGTCTGTGTAGTGTAGGGGGTCGTGCTGAGGGTAGTGTTTTAGGTAGTGCAGTGGTGTTTGTGTAGTGTAGTGGGTCGTGCTGGGGGTCATGTTTTAGGGTTTAGGGTAGTGCAGTGGTGTTTGTGTAGTGTAGGGGGTCGTGTTTTAGGGTAGTGCAGTGGTGTTTGGGTAGTGTAGGGGGTCGTGCTGGGGGTAGTGTTTTAGGATTTAGGGTAGTGCAGTTGTGTTTGGGTAGTGTAGGAGTCGTGCTGGGTGTAGTGTTTTAGGGTTTAGGGTAGTGCAGTGGTGTTTGGGTAGTGTAGGGGGTCATGGTGGGATAGTGTTTTAGGGTTTAGGGTAGTGCAGTGGTGTTTGTGTAGTGTAGGGGGTCATGCTGGGGGTAGTGTTTTAGGGTTTAGGGTAGTGCAGTGGTGTTTGTGTAGTGTAGGGGGTCGTGCTGTGGGTAGTGTTTTAGGGTTTAGGGTAGTGCAGTGGTGTTTGGGTAGTGTAGGAGTCGTGCGGGGGGTAGTGTTTTAGGGTTTAGGGTAGTGCAGTGGTGTTTGGGTAGTGTAGGGGGTCGTGGTGGGATAGTGTTTTAGGGTTTAGGGTAGTGCAGTGGTGTTTGGGTAGTGTAGGGATTCGTGCTGGGATTAGATTTAGGGTTTAGGGTTGTGCAGTGGTGTTTGTGTAGTGTAGAGGGTCGTGCTGGGGGTAGTGTTTTAGGGTTTAGGGTAGTGCAGTGGTGTTTGTGTAGTGTAGGGGGTCGTGCTGGGGGTAGTGTTTTAGGGTTTAGGGTAGTACAGTGGTGTTTGTGTAGTGTAGGGGGTCATGTTTTAGGGTTTAGGGTAGTGCAGTGGTGTTTGGGTAGTGTAGGGAGTTGTGCTGGGGGTAGTGTTTTAGGGTTTAGGGTAGTGCAGTGGTGTTTGTGTAGTGTAGGGGGTCGTGGTTTTAGGGTAGTGGCAGTGGTGTTTGGGTAGTGTAGGGGTCATGCTGGGGGTAGTGTTTTAGGGTTTAGGGTAGTGCAGTGGTGTTTGGGTAGTGTAGGGGGTCATGCTGGGGGTAGTGTTTTAGGGTTTAGGGTAGTGCAGTGGTGTTTGTGTAGTGTAGGGGGTCGTGTTTCAGGGTAGTGCAGTGGTGTTTGGGTACTGTAGGGGGTCATGCTGGGGATAGTGTTTTAGGGTTTAGGGTAGTGCAGTGGTGTTTGGGTAGTGTAGGGGGTCGTGCTGGGGGTAGTGTTTTAGGGTTTATGGTAGTGCAGTGGTGTTTGTGTAGTCTAGGGGGTCGTGCAGGGGGTAGTGTTTTAGGGTTTAGGGTAGTGCAGTGGTGTTTGGGTAGTGTAGGGGGTCATGCTGGGGGTAGTGTTTTAGGGTTTAGGGTAGTGCAGTGGTGTTTGGGTAGTGTAGCGGGTCATGCTGGGGGTAGTGTTTTAGGGTTCAGGGTAGTGCTGTGGTATTTGGGTAGTGTAGAGGGTCGTGCTGGGGGTAGTGTTTTAGGGTTTAGGGTAGTGCAGTAGTGTTTGGGTAGTGTAGTGGGTCATGCTGGGGGTAGTGTTTTAGGGGTTAGGGTAGTGGAGTGGTGTTTGGGTAGTGTAGGGGGTCATGCTGGGGTAGTGTTTTAGGGTAGTGCAGTGGTGTTTGGGTAGTGTAGGGGGTCATGCTGGGGGTAGTGTTTTAGGATTTAGAGTAGTGCAGTGGTGTTTGGGTAGTGTAGGGGGTCATGCTGGGGATAGTGTTTTAGGGTTTAGGGTAGCGCAATGGTGTTTGTGAAGTGTAGGGGGTCGTGCTGGGGGTAGTGTTTTAGGGTTTAGGGTAGCGCAGTGGA
Source organism: Calotriton arnoldi (assembly GCA_963921515.1). Classification (NCBI taxonomy): domain Eukaryota; kingdom Metazoa; phylum Chordata; class Amphibia; order Caudata; family Salamandridae; genus Calotriton; species Calotriton arnoldi. The sequence goes on along the minus strand of CAWUFW010004415.1, from coordinate 55,502 downwards.
GTTTGGGTAGTGTAGGGGGTCGTGCTGAGGGTAGTGTTTTAGGGTTTAGGGTAGTGCAGTGGTGTTTGGGTAGTGTAGGGGTCGTGCTGGGGGTAGTGTTTTAGGGTTTATGGTAGTGCAGTGGTGTTTGTGTAGTCTAGGGGGTCATGCGGGGGATAGTGTTTTAGGGTTTAGGGTAGTGCAGTCGTGTTTGGGTAGTGTAGGGGGTCATGCTGGGGGTAGTGTTTTAGGGTTTAGGGTAGTGCAGTGGTGTTTGGGTAGTATAGCGGGTCGTGCTGGGGGTAGTGTTTTAGGGTTTAGGGTAGTGCAGTGGTGTTTGTGTAGTATAGGGGGTCGTGCTGGGGGTAGTGTTTTAGGGTTTAGGGTAGTACAGTGGTGTTTGTGTAGTGTAGGGGGTCATGTTTTAGGGTTTAGGGTAGTGCAGTGGTGTTTGGGTAGTGTAGGGAGTTGTGCTGGGGGTAGTGTTTTAGGGTTTAGGGTAGTGCAGTGGTGTTTGGGTAGTGTAGGGGGTCGTGCTGGGGGTAGTGTTTTAGGGTTTAGGATAGTGCAGTGGTGTTTGGGTAGTATAGGGGGTCATGCTCTGGGTAGTGTTTTAGGGTTTAGGGTAGTGCAGTGGTGTTTGTGTAGTGTAGGGGGAAGTGCTGGGGGTAGTGTTTTAGGGTTTAGGGTAGTACAGTGGTGTTTGTGTAGTGTAGGGGGTCGTGTTTTAGGGTTTAGGGTAGTGCAGTGGTGTTTGGGTAGTGTAGGGGGTTGTGCTGGGGGTAGTGTTTTAGGGTTTAGGGTAGTGCAGTGGTGTTTGGGTAGTGTAGGGGGTCGTGCTGTGGGTAGTGTTTTAGGGTTTAGGCTAGTGCAGTGGTGTTTGTGTAGTGTAGGGGGTCGTGTTTTAGGGTAGTGCAGTGGTGTTTGGGTAGTGTAGGGGGTCATGCTGGGGGTAGTGTTTTAGGGTTTAGGGTAGTGCAGTGGTGTTTGGGTAGTGTATGGGGTCATGCTGGGGGTAGTGTTTTAGGGTTTAGGGTAGTGCAGTGGTGTTTGTGTAGTGTAGGGGGTCGTGTTTTAGGGTAGTGCAGTGGTGTTTGGGTAGTGTAGGGGGTCATGCTGGGGCTAGTGTTTTAGGGTTTAGGGTAGTGCAGTGGTGTTTGGGTAGTGTAGGGGGTCATGCTGGGGGTAGTGTTTTAGGGTTTATGGTAGTGCAGTGGTGTTTGTGTAGTCTAGGGGGTCGTGCAGGGGGTAGTGTATTAGGGTTTAGGGTAGTGCAGTGGTGTTTGGGTATTGTAGGGGTTGTGCTGGGGGTAGTGTTTTAGGGTTTAGGGTAGGGCAGTGGTGTTTGGGTAGTGTAGCGGGTCGTGCTGGGGGTAGTGTTTTATGGTTCAGGGTAGTGCTGTGGTGTTTGGGTAGTGTGGAGGGTCGTGCTGGGGGTAGTGTTTTAGGGTTTAGGGTAGTGCAGTAGTGTTTGGGTAGTGTAGTGGGTCATGCTGGGGGTAGTGTTTTAGGGGTTAGGGTAGTGCAGTGGTGTTTGGGTAGTGTAGGGGGTCATGCTGGGGTAGTGTTTTAGGGTAGTGCAGTGGTGTTTGGGTAGTGTAGGGGGTCATGCTGGGGGTAGTGTTTTAGGGTTTAGGGTAGCGCAGTGGTGTTTGGGTAGTGTAGGGGGTCATGCTGGGGATAGTGTTTTAGGGTTTAGGGTAGCGCAATGGTGTTTGTGAAGTGTAGGGGGTCGTGCTGGGGGTAGTGTTTTAGGGTTTACGGTAGCGCAGTGGAGTTTGGGTAGTGTAGGGGGTCGTGCTGAGGGTAGTGTTTTAGGGTTTAGGGTAGCAAAGTGGTGTTTTGGTAGTATAGGGGGTCGTGCTGGGGGTAGTGTTTTAGGGTTTAGGGTAGTGACTGGTGTTTGGGTAGTGTAGGGGGTCGTGCTGGGGGTAGTGTTTTAGGGTTTCGGGTAGCGCAGCGGTGTTTGGGTAGTGTAGGGGGTCGTGCTGGGGGTAGTGTTTTAGGGTTTAGGGTAGTGCAGTGGTGTTTGGGTAGTGTAGGGGGTCGTGCTGGGGGTAGTGTTTTAGGGTTTATGGTAGTGCAGTGGTGTTTGTGTAGTCTAGGGGGTCGTGCGGGGGTAGTGTTTTAGGGTTTAGGGTAGTGCAGTGGTGTTTGGGTAGTGTAGGGGGCATGCTGGGGCTAGTGTTTTAGGGTTTAGGGTAGTGCAGTAGTGTTTGGGTAGTGTAGTGGGTAGTGCTGGGGGTAGTGTTTTAGGGTTTAGGGTAGTGCAGTGGTGTTAGGGTAGTGTAGGGGGTCATGCTGGGGTAGTGTTTTAGGGTAGTGCAGTGGTGTTTGGGTAGTGTAGGGGGTCGTGCTGGGGGTAGTGTTTTAGGGTTTAGAGTAGCACAGTGGTGTTTGGGTAGTGTAGGGGGTCATGCTGGGGATAGTGTTTTAGGGTTTAGGGTAGCGCAATGGTGTTTGTGAAGTGTAGGGGGTATTGCTGGGGGTAGTGTTTTAGGGTTTAGGGTAGCAAAGTGGTGTTTTGGTAGTGTAGGGGGTCGTGCTGGGGGTAGTGTTTTAGGGTTTAGGGTAGTGCACTGGTGTTTGGGTAGTGTAGGGGGTCGTGCTGGGGGTAGTGTTTTAGGGTTTAGGGTAGTGCAGCGGTGTTTGGGTAGTGTAGGGAGTCGTGCTGGGGGTAGTGTTTTAGGGTTTAGGGTAGTCCAGTGGTGTTTGGGTAGTGTAGGTGGTCGTGCTGGGGGTAGATTTTAGGGTTTAGGGTAGTGCAGTGGTGTTTGTGTAGTGTAGGGGGTCATGCTGGGGGTAGTGTTTTAGGGTTTAGGGTAGTGCAGTGTTGTTTGTTTTAGTGTAGGGGGTCGTGCTATGGGTAGTGTTTTAGGGTTTAGGGTAGTGCAGTGGTGTTTGGGTAGTGTAGGGGTCATGCTGGGGGTAGTGTTTTAGGGTTTAGGGTAGTGCAGTGGTGTTTGGGTAGTGTAGGGGGTCGTGCTGGGATAGTGTTTTAGGGTTTAGGGTAGTGCAGTGGTGTTTGTGTAGTGTAGGGGTCGTGCTGGGGGTAGTGTTTTAGGTTTTAGGGTAGTGCAGTGGTGTTTGTGTAGTGTAGGGGGTAGGGTTTTAGGGTTTAGGGTAGTGCAGTGGTGTTTGTGTAGAGTAGGGGGTCGTGCTGGGGGTTGTGTTTTAGGGTTTAGGGTAGTGCAATGGTGTTTGTGTAGTTTAGGGGGTCGTGTTTTAGGGTTTAGGGTAGTGCAGTGGTGTTTGGGTAGTGTAGGGGGTCGTACTGGGGGTAGTGTTTTAGGGTTTAGGGTAGTGCAGTGGTGTTTGTGTAGTGTAGGGGGTCATGCTGGGGCAGTGTTTTAGGGTTTAGGGTAGTGCTGTGGTGTTTGTGTAGTGTAGGGGGTCATGCTGGGGGTAGTGCTTTAGGGTTTAGGGTAGTGCCGTGGTGTTTGTGTAGTGTAGGGGGTCATGCTGGGGGTCGTGTTTTAGGGTTTAAGGTAGTGCAGTGGTGTTTGGGTAGTATAGGGGTCGTGCAAGGGGTCGTGTTTTAGGGTTTCGGGTAGTGCAGTGGTGTTTGGGTAGTGTAGGGGTTGTGCTGGGGGTAGTGTTTTAGGGTTTAGGGTAGTGCAGTGGTATTTGAGTAGTGTAGGGGGTCGTGCTGGGGGTAGCGTTTTAGGCTTTAGGGCAGTGCAGTGGTATTTGTGTAGTATCGGTCATGCTGGGATCGAGTTTTATGGTTTAGGGTAGTGCAGTGGTGTTTGTGTAATGTAGGGGGTCATGCTGAGGGTAAAGTTTTAGTGTTTAGGGTAGTGCAGTGGTGTTTGGGTAGTGTAGGGGGTGATGCTGGGGGTAGTTTCTTAGGGTTTAGGGTAGTGCAGTGGTGTTTGTGTAGTGTAGGGGGTCGTGCTGGGGTAGATTTAGGGTTTAGGGTAGTGCAGTGGTGTTTGGGTAGTGTAGGGGGTCGTGCTGGGTGTAGATTTAGGGTTTAGGGTAGTGCAGTGGTGTTTGTGTAGTGTAGGGGGTCGTGCTGGGGGTAGTGTTTTAGGGTTTAGGGAAGTGCAGTGGTGTTTGTGTAGTGTAGGGGGTCGTGTTTTAGGGTAGTGCAGTGGTGTTTGGGTAGTGTAGGGGGTCATGCTGGGGGTAGTGTTTTAGGGTTTAGGGTAGTGCAGTGGTGTTTGGGTAGTGTAGGGGGTCATGCTGGGGGTAGTGTTTTAGGGTTTAGGGTAGTGCAGTAGTGTTTGTGTAGTCTAGGGGGTCATGCTGGGGGTAGTGTTTTAGAGTTTAGGGTAGTGCAGTAGTGTTTGGGTAGTGTAGGGGGTCGTGCTGGGGGTAGTGTTTTAGGGTTTAGGGTAGTGCAGTGGTGTTTGGGTAGTGTAGGGGGTCGTGCTGGGGGTAGTGTTTTAGGGTTTAGGGTAGTGAAGTAGTGTTTGGGTAGTGTAGTGGGTCGTGCTGGCAGTAGTGTTTTAGTGTTTAGGGTAGTGCAGTGGTGTTTGGGTAGTGTACGGGATCGTGCTGGGGTAGTGTTTTAGGGTAGTGCAGTGGGTTTGGGAAGTGTAGGGGGTCATGCTGGGGGTAGTGTTTTAGGGTTTAGGGTAGCGCAGTGGTGTTTGGGTAGTGTAGGGGGTCATGCTGGGGGTAGTGTTTTAGGGTTTAGGGTACCACAGTGGTGTTTGTGAAGTGTAGGGGTTGTGCTGGGGGTAGTGTTTTGGGGTTTAGGGTAGCGCAGCGGTTTTGGGGTAGTGTAGGGGGTCGTGCTGGGGGTAGTGTTTTATGGTTTAGGGTAGCACAGTGGTGTTTGGGTAGTGTAGGGGGTCGTGCTGGGGGTAGTGTTTTAGGGTTTAGGGTAGTGCACTGGTGTTTGGATAGTGTAGGGGGTTGTGCTGGGGGTAGTGTTTTAGGGTTTAGGGTAGCGCAGTGGTTTTTGGGTAGTGTAGGGGGTTGTGCTGGGGTAGTGTTTTAGGGTTTAGGGTAGCACAGTGGTGTTTGGGTAGTATAGGGGGTCGTGCTGGGGGTAGTGTTTTAGGGTTTAGGGTAGTGCACTGGTGTTTGGGTAGTGTAGGAGGTCGTGCTGGGGGTAGATATAGGGTTTAGGGTAGTGCAGTGGTGTCTGTGTACTGTAGGGGGTCATGCTGGGAGTAGTGTTTTAGGGTTTAGGGTAGTGCAGTGGTGTTTGTGTAGTGTAGGGGGTAGTGTTTTAGGATTTAGGGTAGTGCAGTGTTGTTTGTGTAGTGTAGGGGGTCATGCTGGGCTAGTGTTTTAGTGTTTAGGGTAGTGCAGTGGTGTTTGTGTAGTGTAGGGGGTCGTGTTTTAGGGTTTAGAGTAGTGCAGTGGTGTTTGGGTAGTGTAGGGGGTTGTGCTGGGGGTAGTGTTTTAGGGTTTAGGGTAGTGCAGTGGTGTTTGGGTAGTGTATGGGGTCATGCTGGGGGTAGTCCTTTAGGGTTTAGGGTAGTGCAGTGGTGTTTGTGTAGTGTAGGGGGTCATGCTGGGGGTAGTGTTTTAGGGTTTAGGGTAGTACAGTGGTTTTTGTGTAGTGTAGGGGTCATGCTGGGGGTAGTGTTTTAGGGTTTAGGGTAGTGCAGTGGTGTTTGGGTAGTGTAGGGGGTCATGCTGGGGGTAGTGTTTTAGGTTTTAGGGTAGTGCAGTGGTGTTTTTGGGTAGTGTAGGGGGTCATGCTGGGGGTAGTGTTTTAGGGTTTAGGGTTGTGCAGTGGTGTTTGGGTAGTGTAGGGGGTCGTGCTGGGGGTAGTGTTTTAGGGTTTAGGGTAGTACAGTGGTGTTTGGGTAGTGTAGGGGGTCGTGCAGGGGGTAGATTATGGGTTTAGGGTAGTGCAGTGGTGTTTGTGTAGTGTAGGGGGTCATGCTGGGGGTAGTGTTTTAGGGTTTAGGGTAGTGCAGTGGTGTTTGGGTAGTGTAGGGGGTTGTGCTGGGGGTAGTGTTTTAGGGTTTAGGGTAGTGCAGTGGTGTTTGGGTAGTGTATGGGGTCGTGCTGGGGGTAGTCTTTTAGGGTTTAGGGTAGTGCAGTGGTGTTTGTGTAGTGTAGGGGGTCGTGCTGGGGGTAGTGTTTTAGGGTTTAGGGTAGTACAGTGGTGTTTGTGAAGTGTAGGGGGTCATGCTGGGGTAGTGTTTTAGGGTTTAGGGTAGTGCAGTGGTGTTTGGGTAGTGTAGGGGGTCATGTTGGGGGTAGTGTTTTAGGGTTTAGGGTAGTGCAGTGGTGTTTGGGTAGTGTAGGGGATCATGCTGGGGGTAGTGTTTTAGGGTTTAGGGTTGTGCAGTGGTGTTTGGGTAGTGTAGGGGGTCGTGCTGGGGGTAGTGTTTTAGGGTTTAGGGTAGTACAGTGGTGTTTGGGTAGTGTAGGGGGTCGTGCTGGGGGTAGATATAGGGTTTAGGGTAGTGCAGTGGTGTCTGTGTACTGTAGGGGGTCATGCTGGGAGTAGTGTTTTAGGGTTTAGGGTAGTGCAGTGGTGTTTGTGTAGTGTAGGGGGTAGTGTTTTAGGATTTAGGGTAGTGCAGTGTTGTTTGTGTAGTGTAGGGGGTCATGCTGGGCTAGTGTTTTAGGGTTTAGGGTAGTGCAGTGGTGTTTGTGTAGTGTAGGGGGTCGTGTTTTAGGGTTTAGAGTAGTGCAGTGGTGTTTGGGTAGTGTAGGGGGTTGTGCTGGGGGTAGTGTTTTAGGGTTTAGGGTAGTGCAGTGGTGTTTGGGTAGTGTATGGGGTCATGCTGGGGGTAGTCCTTTAGGGTTTAGGGTAGTGCAGTGGTGTTTGTGTAGTGTAGGGGGTCATGCTGGGGGTAGTGTTTTAGGGTTTAGGGTAGTACAGTGGTTTTTGTGTAGTGTAGGGGTCATGCTGGGGGTAGTGTTTTAGGGTTTAGGGTAGTGCAGTGGTGTTTGGGTAGTGTAGGGGGTCATGCTGGGGGTAGTGTTTTAGGTTTTAGGGTAGTGCAGTGGTGTTTTGGGTAGTGTAGGGGTCATGCTGGGGGTAGTGTTTTAGGGTTTAGGGTTGTGCAGTGGTGTTTGGGTAGTGTAGGGGGTCGTGCTGGGGGTAGTGTTTTAGGGTTTAGGGTAGTACAGTGGTGTTTGGGTAGTGTAGGGGGTCGTGCTGGGGGTAGATTATGGGTTTAGGGTAGTGCAGTGGTGTTTGTGTAGTGTAGGGGGTCATGCTGGGCTAGTGTTTTAGGGTTTAGGGTAGTGCAGTGGTGTTTGGGTAGTGTATGGGGTCGTGCTGGGGGTAGTCTTTTAGGGTTTAGGGTAGTGCAGTGGTGTTTGTGTAGTGTAGGGGGTCGTGCTGGGGGTAGTGTTTTAGGGTTTAGGGTAGTACAGTGGTGTTTGTGAAGTGTAGGGGGTCATGCTGGGGTAGTGTTTTAGGGTTTAGGGTAGTGCAGTGGTGTTTGGGTAGTGTAGGGGGTCATGTTGGGGGTAGTGTTTTAGGGTTTAGGGTAGTGCAGTGGTGTTTGGGTAGTGTAGGGGATCATGCTGGGGGTAGTGTTTTAGGGTTTAGGGTTGTGCAGTGGTGTTTGGGTAGTGTAGGGGGTCGTGCTGGGGGTAGTGTTTTAGGGTTTAGGGTAGTACAGTGGTGTTTGGGTAGTGTAGGGGGTCGTGCTGGGGGTAGATTTAGGGTTTAGGGTAGTGCAGTGGTGTTTGTGGTAGTGTAGGGGGTCGGCTGGGTGTAGATTTAGGGTTTAGGGTAGTGCAGTGGTGTTTGTGTAGTGTAGTGGGTCGTGCTGGGGGTAGTGTTTTAGGGTTTAGGGTAGTGCAGTGTGTTTGGGTAGTGTAGGGGGCGTGCTGGGAGTAGTGTTTTAGGGTTTAGAGTAGTGCAGTGGTGTTTGGGTAGTGTAGGGGGTCGTGCTGGGGGTAGTGTTTTAGGGTTTAGGGTCGTGCAGTGGTATTTGGGTAGTGCAGTGGTGTTTGGGTAGTGTAGGGGGTTGTGCTGGGGGTAGTGTTTTAGGGTTTAGGGTAGTGCACTGGTGTTTGGGTAGTGTAGGGGTCGTTCTGGGGGTAGATATAGGGTTTAGGGTAGTGCAGTGGTGTCTGTGTACTGTAGGGGGTCATGCTGGGAGTAGTGTTTTAGGGTTTAGGGTAGTGCAGTGGTGTTTGTGTAGTGTAGGGGGTAGTGTTTTAGGATTTAGGGTAGTGCAGTGTTGTTTGTGTAGTGTAGGGGTCATGCTGGGCTAGTGTTTTAGTGTTTAGGGTAGTGCAGTGGTGTTTGTGTAGTGTAGGGGGTCGTGTTTTAGGGTTTAGAGTAGTGCAGTGGTGTTTGGGTAGTGTAGGGGGTTGTGCTGGGGGTAGTGTTTTAGGGTTTAGGGTAGTGCAGTGGTGTTTGGGTAGTGTATGGGGTCATGCTGGGGGTAGTCCTTTAGGGTTTAGGGTAGTGCAGTGGTGTTTGTGTAGTGTAGGGGTCATGCGGGGGGTAGTGTTTTAGGGTTTAGGGTAGTACAGTGGTGTTTGTGTAGTGTAGGGGTCATGCTGGGGGTAGTGTTTTAGGGTTTAGGGTAGTGCAGTGGTGTTTGGGTAGTGTAGGGGGTCATGCTGGGGGTAGTGTTTTAGGGTTTAGGGTAGTGCAGTGGTTTTTGGGTAGTGTAGGGGGTCATGCTGGGGGTAGTGTTTTAGGGTTTAGGGTTGTGCAGTGGTGTTTGGGTAGTGTAGGGGGTCGTGCTGGGGGTAGTGTGTTAGGGTTTAGGGTAGTACAGTGGTGTTTGGATAGTGTAGGGGGTCGTGCTGGGGGTAGATTATGGGTTTAGGGTAGTGCAGTGGTGTTTGTGTAGTGTAGGGGGTCATGCTGGGCTAGTGTTTTAGGGTTTAGGGTAGTGCAGTGGTGTTTGGGTAGTGTAGGGGGTTGTGCTGGGGGTAGTGTTTAAGGGTTTAGGTAGTGCAGTGGTGTTTGGGTAGTGTATGGGGTCGTGCTGGGGGTAGTCTTTTAGGGTTTAGGGTAGTGCAGTGGTGTTTGTGTAGTGTAGGGGGTCGTGCTGGGGGTAGTGTTTTAGGGTTTAGGGTAGTACAGTGGTTTTTGTGAAGTGTAGGGGGTCATGCTGGGGTAGTGTTTTAGGGTTTAGGGTAGTGCAGTGGTGTTTGGGTAGTGTAGGGGGTCATGTTGGGGGTAGTGTTTTAGGGTTTAGGGTAGTGCAGTGGTGTTTGGGGAGTGTAGGGGATCATGCTGGGGGTAGTGTTTTAGGGTTTAGGGTTGTGCAGTGGTGTTTGGGTAGTGTAGGGGGTCGTGCTGGGGGTAGTGTTTTAGGGTTTAGGGTAGTACAGTGGTGTTTGGGTAGTGTAGGGGGTCGTGCTGGGGGTAGATATAGGGTTTAGGGTAGTGCAGTGGTGTCTGTGTACTGTAGGGGGTCATGCTGGGAGTAGTGTTTTAGGGTTTAGGGTAGTGCAGTGGTGTTTGTGTAGTGTAGGGGGTAGTGTTTTAGGATTTAGGGTAGTGCAGTGTTGTTTGTGTAGTGTAGGGGGTCATGCTGGGCTAGTGTTTTAGGGTTTAGGGTAGTGCAGTGGTGTTTGTGTAGTGTAGGGGGTCGTGTTTTAGGGTTTAGAGTAGTGCAGTGGTGTTTGGGTAGTGTAGGGGGTTGTGCTGGGGGTAGTGTTTTAGGGTTTAGGGTAGTGCAGTGGTGTTTGGGTAGTGTATGGGGTCATGCTGGGGGTAGTCCTTTAGGGTTTAGGGTAGTGCAGTGGTGTTTGTGTAGTGTAGGGGGTCATGCTGGGGGTAGTGTTTTAGGGTTTAGGGTAGTACAGTGGTTTTTGTGTAGTGTAGGGGTCATGCTGGGGGTAGTGTTTTAGGGTTTAGGGTAGTGCAGTGGTGTTTGGGTAGTGTAGGGGGTCATGCTGGGGGTAGTGTTTTAGGTTTTAGGGTAGTGCAGTGGTGTTTTTGGGTAGTGTAGGGGGTCATGCTGGGGGTAGTGTTTTAGGGTTTAGGGTTGTGCAGTGGTGTTTGGGTAGTGTAGGGGGTCGTGCTGGGGGTAGTGTTTTAGGGTTTAGGGTAGTACAGTGGTGTTTGGGTAGTGTAGGGGGTCGTGCTGGGGGTAGATTATGGGTTTAGGGTAGTGCAGTGGTGTTTGTGTAGTGTAGGGGGTCATGCTGGGCTAGTGTTTTAGGGTTTAGGGTAGTGCAGTGGTGTTTGGGTAGTGTAGGGGTCGTGCTGGGGGTAGTGATTAAGGGTTTAGGGTAGTGCAGTGGTGTTTGGGTAGTGTATGGGGTAGTGCTGGGGGTAGTCTTTTAGGGTTTAGGGTAGTGCAGTGGTGTTTGGTGTAGTGTAGGGGGTCGTGCTGGGGGTAGTGTTTTAGGGTTTAGGGTAGTACAGTGGTTTTTGTGAAGTGTAGGGGGTCATGCTGGGGTAGTGTTTTAGGGTTTAGGGTAGTGCAGTGGTGTTTGGGTAGTGTAGGGGGTCATGCTGGGGGTAGTGTTTTAGGGTTTAGGGTAGTGCAGTGGTGTTTGGGTAGTGTAGGGGGTCATGCTGGGGGTAGTGTTTTAGGGTTTAGGGTTGTGCAGTGGTGTTTGGGTAGTGTAGGGGGTCGTGCTGGGGTAGTGTTTTAGGGTTTAGGGTAGTGCAGTGGTGTTTGGGTAGTGTAGGGGGTCGTGCTGGGGGTAGATTTAGGGTTTAGGGTAGTGCAGTGGTGTTGTGGTAGTGTAGGGGGTCGTGCTGGGGGTAGATTTAGGGTTTAGGGTAGTGCAGTGGTGTTTGTGTAGTGTAGGGGGTCGTGCTGGGGGTAGTGTTTTAGGGTTTAGGGTAGTGCAGTGGTGTTTGGGTAGTGTAGGGGGCGTGCTGGGAGTAGTGTTTTAGGGTTTAGAGTAGTGCAGTGGTGTTTGGGTAGTGTAGGGGGTCGTGCTGGGGGTAGTGTTTTAGGGTTTAGGGTCGTGCAGTGGTATTTGGGTAGTGCAGTGGTGTTTGGGTAGTGTAGGGGGTTGTGCTGGGGGTAGTGTTTTAGGGTTTAGGGTAGTGCAGTGGTGTTTGGGTAATGTCTGGATTCATGCTGGGGTAGTCTTTTAGGGTTTAGGGTAGTGCAGTGGTGTTTGTGTAGTGTAGGGGGTCGTGCTGGGGGTAGTGTTTTAGGGTTTAGGGTAGTGCAGTGGTGTTTGGTGTAGTGTAGGGGGTCATGCTGGGGGTAGTGTTTTAGGGTTTAGGGTAGTGCAGTGGTGTTTGGGTAGTGTAGGGGGTCATGCTGGGGGTAGTGTTTTAGGGTTTAGGGTAGTGCAGTGGTGTTTGGGTAGTGTAGGGGTTCATGCTTGGGGTAGTGTTTTAGGGTTTAGGGTTGTGCAGTGGTGTTTGGGTAGTGTAGGGGGTCGTGCTTGGGGTAGTGTTTTAGGGTTTAGGGTAGTACAGTGGTGTTTGGGTAGTGTAGGGGGTCGTGCTGGGGGTAGATTTTGGGTTTAGGGTAGTGCAGTGGTGTTGTGGTAGTGTAGGGGGTCGTGCTGGGGGTAGTGTTTTAGGGTTTAGGGTAGTGCAGTGGTGTTTGTGTAGTGTAGGGGGTCATGCTGGGCTAGTGTTTTAGGGTTTAGGGTAGTGCAGTGGTGTTTGTGTAGTGTAGGGGTGCTGGTAGTTTTAGGGTTTAGGGCAGTGCAGTGGTGTTTGGGTAGTGTAGGGGTTGTGCTGGGGGTAGTGTTTTAGGGTTTAGGGTAGTGCAGTGGTGTTTGGGTAGTGTAGGGGGTCGTGCTGGGGGTAGTCTTTTAGGGTTTAGGGTAGTGCAGTGGTGTTTGTGTAGTGTAGGGGGTCGTGCTGGGGGTAGTGTTTTAGGGTTTAGGGTAGTGCAGTGGTGTTTGGGTAGTGTAGGGGGTCATGCTGGGGGTAGTGTTTTAGGGTTTAGGGTAGTGCAGTGGTGTTTGGGTAGTGTAGGGGGTCATGCTGGGGGTAGTGTTTTAGGGTTTAGGGTAGTGCAGTGGTGTTTGGGTAGTGTAGGGGGTCATGCTGGGGGTAGTGTTTTAGGGTTTAGGGTAGTGCAGTGGTGTTTGGGTAGTGTAGGGGGTTGTGCTGGGGGTAGTGTTTTAGGGTTTAGGGTAGTACAGTGGTGTTTGGGTAGTGTAGGGGGTCGTGCTGGGGGTAGATTTTGGGTTTAGGGTAGTGCAGTGGTGTTTGTGGTAGTGTAGGGGGTCGGCTGGGGGTAGTATTTTAGGGTTTAGGGTAGTGCAGTGGTGTTTGTGTAGTGTAGGGGTCGTGCTGGGGGTAGTGTTTTAGGGTTTAGGGTAGTGCAGTGGTGTTTGGGTAGTGTAGGGGGTCGTGCTGGGAGTAGTGTTTTAGGGTTTAGGGTAGTGCAGTCGTGTTTGGGTAGTGTAGGGGGTCGTGCTGGGGGTAGTGTTTTAGGGTTTAGGGTCGTGCAGTGGTATTTGAGTAGTATAGGGGGTCGTGCTGGGGGTAGTGTTTTAGGGTTTAGGGTAGTGCAGTGGTGTTTGGGTAGTATAGGGGGTTGAGCTGGGGGTAGATTTAGGGTTTAGGGTAGTGCAGTGTTGTTTGGGTAGTTTAGGGGGTGATGCTGGGGGTAGTGTTTTATGTTTTAGGGTAGTGCAGTGGTGTTTGTGTAGTGTAGGGGGTCGTGCTGGGGGTAGTGTTTTAGGGTTTAGGGTAGTGCAGTGATGTTTGCGTAGTGTAGGGGGCCGTGTTTTAGGGTAGTGCAGTGGTGTTTGGGTAGTGTAGTGGGTCGTGCTGGGGGTAGTGTTTTAGGGTTTAGGGTAGTGCAGTCGTGTTTGGGTAGTGTAGGGGGTCATGCTGGGGGTAGTGTTTTAGGGTTTAGGGTAGTGCAGTGGTGTTTGTGTAGTATAGGAGGTCGTGCTGGGGGTAGTGTTTTAGGGTTTAGGGTTGTGCAGTGGTGTTTGGGTAGTGTAGGGGTCGTGTTGGGGGTAGTGTTTTAGGGTTTAGGGTAGTGCAGTGGTGTTTGGGTAGTGTAGGGGGTCATGCTGGGGGTAGTGTTTTAGAGTTTAGGGTAGTGCAGTAGTGTTTGGGTAGTGTAGTGGGTCGTGCTGGGGGTAGTGTTTTAGGGTTTAGGGTAGTGCAGTGGTGTTTGGGTAGTGTAGGGGGTCGTGCTGGGATAGTGTTTTAGGGTAGTGCAGTGGTGTTTGGGTAGTGTAGGGGGTCGTGCTGGGGGTAGTGTTTTAGGGTTTAGGGTAGTACAGTGGTGTTTGGGTAGTATAGGGGGTCGTGCAGGGGGTAGATTTAGGGTTTAGGATAGTGCATTGGTGTTGTGGTAGTTTAGGGGGTCGTGCTGGGGGTAGATTTAGGGTTTAGTGTAGTGCAGTGGTGTTTGTGTAGTGTAGGGGGTCGTGCTGGGGGTAGTGTTTTAGGGTTTAGGGTAGTGCAGTGGTGTTTGGGTAGTGTAGGGGGCATGCTGGGAGTAGTGTTTTAGGGTTTAGGGTAGTGCAGTGGTGTTTGGGTAGTGTAGGGGGTCATGCTGGGGGTAGTGTTTTAGGGTTTAGGGTAGTGCAGTGGTGTTTGGGTAGTGTAGGGGTTTGTGCTGGGGTAGATTTAGGGTTTAGGGTAGTGCAGTGTTGTTTGGGTAGTATAGGAGGTCATGCTGGGGGTAATGTTTTATGTTTTAGGGTAGTGCAGTGGTGTTTGTGTAGTGTAGGGGGTCGTGCTGGGGGTAGAATTTTAGGGTTTAGGTTAGTGCAGTGGTGTTTGGGTAGTCTAGGGGGTTGTGCTGGGGGTAGTGTTTTAGGGTTTAGGGTAGTGCAGTGGTGTTTGGGTAGTGTAGGGGGTCATGCTGGGGGTAGTGTTTTAGGGTTTAGGGTAGTGCAGTGGTGTTTGTGTAGTATAGGAGGTCGTGCTGGGGGTAGTGTTTTAGGGTTAGGTAGTGCAGTGGTGTTTGGGTAGTGTAGGGGTCGTGCTGGGGGTAGTGTTTTAGGGTTTAGGGTAGTGCAGTTGTGTTTGGGTAGTGTAGTGGGTCGTGCTGGGGGTAGTGTTTTAGGGTTTAGGGTAGTGCAGTGGTGTTTGGGTAGAGTAGGGGGTCGTGCTGGGATAGTGTTTTAGGGTAGTGCAGTGGTGTTTGGGTAGTGTAGGGGGTAGTGCAGGGGGTAGTGTTTTAGGGTAGTGCACTGGTGTTTGGGTAGTGTAGGGGGTCATGCTGGGGGTAGTGTTCTTCTTCGGAAGAAAAATCGACAACAATAGATCTCGCCAAGCGTGCAGCGCATGCGCTGCATCGCTAGGCGAGACCTAAAAAGCATTGCACCAAGATGGCTGCCAACAGTTCCTGGATTGAAGTGTTGGCAGCCAATTAGAGCCAAGCTTGTGCTTAAGTAGTTAGGTCCCGCCCAGATATATAAAGATTTTTTCCCTTTAATATCTCAAAAACTACTGAACGGATTTACACCATTTAAAAAAAAGGTCTCTTTCTGAGCTAAGGGCTACCTTTTTGCCAAATTTGGTGTAATTCCGTTCAGCAGTTTCAGCTGTAACGTGTCTAAAGTTTCCTATGGGAAATTGATTTTCCGACCTCTATTTTTTGAATTTCTCAGGAACTACTGAACGGATTTACTCCATTTAAAAAAAAGGTCTCTTTCTGACACAAGGGCTACCTTTTTGCCAATTTTGGTGTAATTCCGTTCAGCAGTTCGAGCTGTAGCCATGTCTAAAGTTTCCTATGGAAAATAACATGGAGAAAACACGTTTTGGGACCCCTTTTTTCTCGGCCCCCGCTTGGCGAATCAACCCAAAACTTTCAGGATAGGAGCTGACCGGAGCAGGCCGTAAGTTTTGAAACTTTCGCAAGATTCGTCAACCGGTGCCAAAGTTATTGGGAAAAGACAAAACGCTTTTCCTATGGAAACTAGGTCCTAACTATAACTATCTACTGGCGACCGCCAGTAGATAATATATATATATATGTATATATATATATATATATATATATATATATATATTCTGCTCCAAAGGTTGTCCACCAGGTGAGTAGCACTCGATCAGCAGCTTTATTTATAATAGGCCGGGATGAGGATCCGCTTGTAGAAGCTGCTCCGTAATGGAATTGCCTGACGCGTTTCGAAGCTCCATATGCTTCTCTTCAGAGGCTTGAACGGAGACAGTGTGTGCAAACGCTGAACCCACTTCCCCATTTTCATATTGCACACCCACCAATGGGAAGCTCGAATGAGACTGTGCATTGTGGGAAATGTGGTCCGGATAGCACACAAATCTTGTCCTGTATGGACCCTGCAAGTGGACTCGTCCTCATTCCTGGTGTGTTTTAAGTTGGGGGATTAAGTCCCCTTGAATCCTGAGAGTCCCTGGGATCCAACTAGCCCACCAGGTACCTCCAGTTAGCGCCACAGAGCTGCGTTGCAGAGAGGTGTAAAAAGGGGCGTGGCCTCGGACCACCTCTCTGCAACGCGGCTCTGTAGTGCTTACTGGAGGTACCTGGTGGGCTAGTTGGGCCCCAGGGATCCTCAGGATTGAAGGGGACTTTATCCCCCAACTTAAAACGCACCACAGGGTGCGTTTGCACAGTGGTGAAGGGAGGGGGTAGGGCCTCATGTGACAAGTTAGTTACTTAGTTTTAATCCCTTTGCCCTATTATGTACTAGGGACTTACAGAGGAGGTCATGCTAATCCGAGGGGTACCCCAACGCATAGTGTTCCCTAGTGTATGTAGGTGTTTTCACTGTATTCTAAGTGTCTTTTAGCATAGCACTGGCTCTAGGCCTGGTTAGTCATGGCCAGTTATCACCAGTACCCGTCTGAAAAAGTTGTGGGCACAGGATGATTTTGCAACAAGGCCTCTTTCTGCTCCTCTGTTGATTCTTTCTGCACATGTCTTGCTTCTTCCTGCACTTTTCTTCGTCTTTGTGGACTGCTGTTGCTTGTTTCGGCATTTGTTTTGCTTCTTTCTGTGCGTTTTTTCTTCTTTCTTCACATGTCCTACCTCTGTAGGCATAGTTAGAAACTAGCATTTAAAAAACCTTTGAAATTCAACTAAAAAAACAGAGGTTTCAGGCACGTTATAGTTAGAAATTAGCATTTAAAAAACCTTTGAAATTCACTTAAAAACCATAGGTTTCAGGCACGTTATAGTTAGAAATTAGCATTTTAAAACCTTTGAAATTCACTGAAAAAACCATAGGTTTCAGGGACGTTATAGTTAGTTGGACATTTCACTCGTACAAAACCATAGAAATTCCCCCGTTATAGTTAGTTCAGCTAACTATAACTCGCGCCCCCGCAATGCACTGCTGATGACGTCACATATTACATCACTCATGACATGGTCAGTGACATCACTGATGACATCTCAAATGACATCACTGATGACATCACTGATGACATCATCCATGTGATAATTTGATGCATCTTCTCACACCCTAATATAACCTTTGACACACCCACTCTAAATTACAGACTGCCTTCATCTAAACCATAGACACTCCAACACCAATAACTACATACCCACTCACTGATTCTTAGGTATACACACACATCCACTCACTAACCCGTACTGTCACTCATACTTACGGTCACTCAGTACAGGACTATCATATGCACTCATACAGCTATATAGACACTGACACACCGCCACTCATCCATAGAGGTACTCACACACCTAATCAGTCATGGAAATAATTAATCACACTCCCATTTACTCACCTATACAGTTATACACACACCAGCTCACTTACTCATACAAATATTAGCACATTCTTACGCTCTTATACAATCACTGATACAAGCACACACTCATCCATACAGCCACTCTCACAATCACACACTCTCACTTATAGCCATTTATATACTCCAACACACATATATACTGCCTTTCACATATGTAGTTACTCACACATGTACCACTGAGATATACATTCACTCACTAACACACCCATACACACACTCACCCACCCATACAGTCCATCACAGATGCACTCTTGAAACCATGCACCCAGTGAATCACCCACTCACACATCTATGCACAGAGTCACACACACCCCACCCACACAAACACTCAGGCACTCATACAGATACTCAGACAACCAATCAATAACCCATGTAGACACTCATGTAGCTATTCGCAAACCCATGCAGCCGCTTACACACCAACAGACAGACGGATACAGACATTCACACAGTTTAGTCACTAACCCATGCATTCAGTTAGATATGTTTAATCACTCACTTATAGAGTCAGTCACGCACCTACTAAATCATCCATTCAGACACTTATACACCCACTCATTCTTCAATACGCCTTTCCCTATATATATTAAACATATTTAAACTTTACAGAAACACACAGTTACTGGATGATGTCATCAGTGATGTCATTTGAGATGTCATCAGTGATGTCATCAGTGATGTCACTGGCCATGTCATGAGTGATGTAATATGTGACGTCATCAGCTGTGCATTGCGGGGGCGCAAGTTATAGTTAGCTGAACTAACTATAACGGGGGAATTTCTATGGTTTTGTACGAGTGAAATGTCCAACTAACTATAACGTCCCTGAAATCTATGGTTTTTTCAGTGAATATATATATATATATATATAAGATTCTTAAACTTTTAGAAACACTGACACTCACTGGATGATGTCATCTGGGATGTCATCAGTGATGTCATCAGTGATGCCACGGACCATGTCATGTCATGAGTGATGTAATATGTGACGTCATCAGCAGTGCATTGCGGGAGCACGAGTTATAGTTAGCTCAGCTAAGTATAATGGCCGAATTTCTCTGGTTTTGTACGAGTGAAATGTCAGCCTAACTATAACGTCCCTGAAACCTGTGGTTTTTTTCAATGAATTTCTAAGGTTTTTTAAATGCTAATCCCTAACTATAACGTCCCTGAAACCTATGGTTTTTTCAGTGAGTTTCTAATGTTTTTTAAATGCTAATCCCTAACTATAACGTCCCTGAAAACTGTGTTTTTTCAGTGAATTTCTAAGGTTTTTTAAATGCTAAACCTTAAGTATAAAATTACTGTAATCTATGCTTTTTTACAGAATTTCTAAGTGTTTTATAGAATTCCTTTTATTTGAAAAATGTTTGCAAGTATTTTTTTGAAATTTTCTTTTAAAAATTATTCATAGTTATTCTAAAGTCTTCTTTAAAAATTATAATCAATCTTTTAAAATATATATAACATAGACTATTAAAGATTTATCCTGTTATTTATTTGAACGATTAAAATTTATATTTACTTGAAATAATGCTTTTAATACTGTGAAAGTTGTTTTATTGTATTGTTATGATAACAATTTTTTTTTAAAAAGAAGTCGCGCACCCTACGCGAACCTACACGATGGGAGCGCAGATTCGGTATACGAATCTCAAACTCAAAAACACATTTAGAACGAAAAAATATTTGTTTTAGACGTAGAGGCGTATTAGTGACTACTTAAAAATAGTAATAAAGGTGTTTTATATTTGTTTTCAAATGTTTTTGACAGATTTTTGTGGACGCGATGGTATCGTGTACGAGACGTGGTTCTACGCGGTGAGTGCGCGAACCCTGCCGGCGCGTATTTCTGGGTTCGCACAGGGGTTGCGATTCCGGCGTAATTTAAAAAGTATGAAATATGACTGTGGAAACTTTAAATATCAGTTTTGCTTAAAGACTTTCACTAATATACTTTAGAAAACAATTAATAAACAGGAATTTATACTTTAGAATTAACTGTACGAGGGGTGCGAGTTATAGTTAGCTCATATATATATATATTCACGGACAAAAACAAAGGTTAAAGTAGCATTATAGTTAGGTGAATATGTCAGTGACAACATCAACATTTTGAACTTTAAAAAACCCAGAAATTCACTAGTTATAGTTAGCAGAGCTAACTATAACATGCACTGCTAATGACCTCACATATTACATCACTCACGACATGGTCTATGACATCATTTATGACATCACTCATAACATTTCAAATGGCATCATTGATGACATTATCCAATATGTGTGTTAATTTGCTTTATAGTTTACATCGTGACGGGTAACTACCATATTACTGTTCCATCTTATTTTGTACAGCCTGTGTCCAGCTAACAGGTGTAAATGTTTACAAAATGCATGCAGCTCCCCTCCCCGAGTTGTTTTCGGCTTCAGGGACCCCATTCTCCGGGGCCCACGTTAATTAAAGATGGGTGCCCTGAGGCCCTCCCAAGGCAGCCACGATTCACTCGATGGGGGACGCTGGTGGAGCCCCAAGGACACTGCGGCCACTTTCAGCTCCCCGCTTGCTGCGGTAGCCGGTATTGCTCCAGCCCGCAGGGAGAATCTACTTATGCTGCTCCTTTTGGGTGGGAGCAATCTCTTGATCTGTTTCACTGCTCACATCAGTGCGGGCAGGGAAACAGATCGAAAGTCTGCTGCCAGCCGGCAGGAGCATTTTCAAAGCTCCCGCCAGCTGTGAACAGACTTTGTATTTGGTCCCGTTTGGCTGGAGTTTTACAAATGCTCCTGCCAAGAGGAAGCAAACACAAGTTTCCCTGCCCATACTGGTGTGGGCAAGAAACTGCTGTGTCCCTGAGATTGGTTTACTAGGACACAGCAAGTGAGCCAGCCCTGGGGCCATTATTGGCTCAAAAAGGGGGGCCACGTGGTCCCCTTCCCTTTTAATTACTTTAGGGGCCCCAGGATATGGGATCCCTGGGGCCTTTAGAGGCTTGGGGAGAGAGCCACACAGCCCCTCCCCTTAAAAAATACATTGGGTCCTGGGGAATAGGGTCCTTGGGGCCAAATACGGCCTGAGGAGGGGGTTGTGTGCCCCCCTAAAAAATACTTTGGGCCCTAGGGAATGGGGTTCCCTGGGCTGAAAGCAGCTCAGGCGAGGGGGGGCGCATGACCACCTTCCCTTAAAACATAATTCAGGCCCAGGGAATAGGGTCCCTGGGCCAAAATTGGCCTGGAAAAGGGAGCCATGTGCCCCCTCCCGCTAAAAAATACTTCCGGCCCCAGGGGATGGGGTCATTGGGCCAAAAATGGCCTGGGGAAGGAGGCCAAAAGAAATAAAAAGCATCATCATCCCAGGTCCTGGCCCACCCCAAGAGGATTAAAAAAGAAGCAGTGTAGACCACACTTCTTGTTTTTTTTCCAATTTTGCTGTGGATCGTCCATGAATACTGTGCAAATAAAAAAAAAAATGTTGGGCCCCAGGCGGGGTTCTTCTGGGACCCCACCACCAAGCCTAGGCGGTCAGGGCATTTCTACCCTACAACGCCTACAATAACCACCGCCTGAACTTCCATCAGCCATCAAGAAATCTACGTTCATCACAATTCATCACAATAGTGATTATAGTCTGTCATTTCCTTTGGAGAAGCAGTCAGCCGTCAAAAAATGGGCAAGTAGCAGAATGGCAAAGGAAAGAAGGTAGAAGAAGCGGAACCAGAAGAATTTGCGGTGGAGAAGGTCCTGAATAGGAGCATTGTCAATGGAAAGGGTTTACAAATGGTGACAACACTTCGGAACCTGATGAAAACTTGGATTGCCCTGAATTTATAGACGCATTCCTAAACTCTCAAAAAGCTGCCAAAAAGATGCCAGAGGTGGCTAAAAGGAAGCCCCAGTCGGACAGTGAATCTGAAGACAGCAAAACCAAGAAGAAGAGAGATTCCATCTGCAAGGGTTTTTACTCGTGCCCTAGATCCAGAGAGGATAATTGGAGCTACCAACAGCAGTGGAGAACTTATGTTTCTTATGAAATAGAAGGACTCTGATCAGGTAGACCTAGTGCCAGCAAAAGAAGCAAACATAAAGTCTCCTTAAGTTGTGATTGCTTTTTATGAGGAACGGTTATCTTGGCATTTAAGTCCAGAAGACGAAGCACAATCACCTGCTTTTTAAACTGAAGTACTGTGAAAATGTGTTCACAGCAGTGTAAGAAATCAACAACTCTAGAGAATGTTTTCTTTTGTAGAATTTTTGGCATCAACAGTAGATGGCAATGGCAGAGTGAAGCTTTCTGCAGTTTGCTTTACTTTACAAAAGAAGACAGAGTCTTTAGATATATTTTCCTCTCTATAATCCCTAACATTACATGTCTACTGAATTCTCGACATACAAGCAGACCTGCATTTGTTTTTTGTAATGTTCTTTGAGGAGAATGAATTCTCCTCTTGGACTGCCTAAAAAGCTTGTAGCGTATGCCTTCGTCTTCTACAGGCTGCCTGGGAATGTTCATGTAGTAAATGGAATGTTTTCAGACTGTATATTGTTTACTTCATTGTAAATACTGGTGAGAAGTGTTCAATAAAATAGTTTTATATCAAAA
Source organism: Calotriton arnoldi (assembly GCA_963921515.1). Classification (NCBI taxonomy): domain Eukaryota; kingdom Metazoa; phylum Chordata; class Amphibia; order Caudata; family Salamandridae; genus Calotriton; species Calotriton arnoldi. The sequence continues at coordinate 34,365 of CAWUFW010004415.1, read as the reverse complement.
AAGAAATCTACGTTCCACCTCCCTTCCACCTGCCGACATGCCTCGCATCCACTGAAGCAGAAGCGGAAGACACATTTTCTCTTACATAACAGCAAAGACCTGGAACAGCCTCCACACGCAGCTCCTTACCATCTCCTCTCTCCCTGACTTCCGAAGAGCACTCAAGACCTGGTTGTTGGGTGTTCAAATACGCCCCTGAGATCTGGAAGGGCTTGGAGACCTTGTTGGGTTATTAGCAGAGCTATATAAATCCAGTTTGATTGATTGATTGCTTGTAATCTTGAACTTTAACATTTGGTTACTGCTATCCAGTGTCCCATATATGTGCTCTGACCCTGAAACGTGGCTTAAAATCTGATTGGCACATTTACCCTTCCTATAAGGTCAGATTATCTGCTGCAGAAATACAACCCTGGCGTAAGTGCTACTTGTGGACTGTAGCGCATATTTTTCCCTGCACTATAGTGTCAGTGAAAAACATGGCTTCAGGTCTACCCTGTGTAGCCTGCCCGCACCAGCTGGAACCTTGCTGCCCAGACCTGTCAAAATCACCCAATTTACATGTAGGAAAACCTGGTTTTAGACATTAAATAAGGCACACCAAAGCACACTTGTGGTTCACAAGGTAGTGTGCATAAAATGTAAGAGGGGGACATGTGTGATGCTAGCAATTCATGTATCCCTAGTGACTGTGCCCAAAACAACATTGTCACTTGTGAGACTGTAACTAGGACATAGGAAAAGTCAAAGTATATATTATACACTTTAATCTATAATTGTTTCCCTATATCAGCTACAGACTCCATTCAAACAAATACTTTTTATATTTCATAAAAATCTAATTTAATGGTAAAGTAGGAGTTTTATTAAATATATTGGAAATGTAACTTTTAGGAAGTTACTCTTTACCTGCCTGAGCTTTCAGAAGACTAATTAGCATTAGCCTCTTCCAACTCTCAGCTGGTCCTCATCCCTTAATGAGGTGTGATATTCTTCCCAAGAACCACACGATAGGTCACTGTGATTGACAGGTCGACCTGAATGGGCAGAGATGGCCCATCTGAGTTCAGCAGAAGAGTGGGGCTGCCGTCCTGTTGGCACAACAGTGTCAAATCCTGCCTGACATGCCCCTCTGAGAAACATGTTAAACTTTGGCACATTGACAGGACATAAACAGGATGCCAGGACAATTCTTGTGTATTCCCAGTCTGGGTGCCGCAGGACCCTGCTTATGTCTTACAAAACTTCTCCTGGTTCATTGTGGGTACAGGGTCTATTTCAAACTAGATTTTAGTTTTAGATGTGGAATTTTAGTTTTAGATGTGGAAGGATACTAGTGATTACCATAGTCCACTCCTCTACACACGCACAATCCTCAGAGCCCAAGATTAATGTGGCTTAAGACCATCATCATCTTGAAATTGCCTTGGTGCCATGTACTTCAGGACAGTATGCAGTAAGGCAAACAGAAACAATTGCAAAAGTGGATTAGGTTGCACTGGGTGTCAGGTCTGTCGGCAACTGATAGTTCAGAAGGCAACCTTCGACTGCGAGTTGCCCGTGAAGCTGAGGGTTTTACAGGTCTTGGTTCTGTCAAGGTTGGGGTGACCCCTTCCTGTAGCCACAATGCTGCTGACACTTGGAAGCAACTAAGCAGATGATGCCTTCAAGAAGAAGTTTCATGAGGCAAGAAAAAACTCTTAATAGCAGCAACCATAGATAGTATGGAATCAAGGAAGAACATAACCAGGCAGGGACGGAACATAACCAGGCAGGAACATTGGAAGAAACAGGAGCGAGGAAACACACCCACAGAAATGGAGGAGCAATACAAGAATTGTCCTTATATACTGCTGGAGCAGGAAGTACCTCCCAGGAAGTTGAAAGTCACCATTTAGAACTCGGAAAGAGAGCTAAAGGCTTGAGGAGCCGCCATCATGGATTGAGTTTCCCAAATACTCAGAATTCCTTCCCAGAGAATTCTGGGAAGAAGGACCAGGAAGAAAATGGAGACGCTTACAGCATACTTGCAGCTGACTCCCCCATGGAGAAGAATGCAGGAGCGGGAGAAGGTACCGGTGGGATGGCCGCCATAAGATACGTGTTTTAGGGAGTAAATGCAACAGCCCGCCAGCCTCTCCCTGGTATCCCCGTCCATGCTTCCCTCCTGTCCAAGAGAAAAGCGGGTGTTGTTGCCAGGGGGAACACTGGTGCAACACTGGGAACTTTTACCCCATTGGTTAGGGAGTGTCCAGGAATCACCTCCACCCACTAGCTGGTGCCAGAGATAAAAGGGGCATCCCCAGGAACATTCCTCACAACAATTGCTGGCCCTGTGAAAGTTCAGAAGAGGACTGGACCTGTCTGTGACCTGAGAGGAGCCATGAAGGATTGGACCTGCCCCCTCTTGTACCAAGGACAAACAAGTCAAAATTTAGACAGTCAGGAAATATGAATACTTAGGGATGTGGTTCTTTCATGACCTACACTGGAAGGATCACTTATCTTCTACACAGGCCAAGGCACTCTCATCAGTTGGGGGGGGGGGGACCTAAAGAAATTTGATAATACCTGTGGGGGTCCCTTCCTGACACCAGTGGTGGCAGCTTATCAGACATATCAGCTTATCAGACATTAGGTTACAATCAATGTAGACAGGTATCAATGGCTAACCTTAACAAATGTCTAATACAGCGTGTTTCCTAACCGAATCTAACATCATACTTATTACTTTTCTGCATATCCTAGTTTTGGGCCTACGGCAAGGTCGCTAACCGGTGTCAAATCCTTATTAACCAGCTACGCCCTCACGTATGAGTGCGCATGCGCAGAGGGCCCGTTTACCGAGAGGGTATTTCCCCCTCCCGGTTACCCCCGTACGCTCCATGAACTCCATTACCCAAAAGGGGGGCCCTTGCACTCTGCGCCGTTTAATGACGTCATCGTGCACGTGCGGGGTGGCTAACCAGCCCAAAGAAAGCGTGACTCCCCCCTCCCCGCACCCATCCAACCAAGCGGATGTACCGCCCCTGGAGTTCTGGGAGAGACCACTTGCTCCTCCCCTGGGCGACCCCATTCAAGAATGGTGACGCCCCTAAGGACCTTAAATTGACTGCTCACCGATCATGACCTTACCGCCTGACCAAGGACTATCAATAAATACGACAATTATGTTACCTGCAAACGGGAAAAAAGGCCTAAGGACAAAGTTTACACAAAACCTTACTGTGCAACCATAGCTTGATACTACAGCCTGTAAACGGGAAAAAAGGCCTAAGGGAAAAACTCACACCAACTCACAACTACAGTGAAAACGAACCGAAAATGATACAATCAACATACAAACGCAAGAGTCTGCTTCAGGGGCTGGTGGGTGGGAAAGATTATTCTGCGCCTTGACGAGGCGCGGGGGGCAAGCCTGGGGAGTGCGGGAACAAGAGGGCGCCTCCCGCGCTCTCCCGGCCTTTTAACCCCTCTGGGGGCAGACCAGTTACAACTGGTCCGCCCACTCTGGCTCCCTCCCTTGACCCGGAAGCAATTAGATTGCTTCCGGGTCAATGCAGGAGCCAGCACCAATCGGCGGTGGGCGCGCCCGCCGCGTCATCAAGACGCGGCGGAGGGGCACGCCCCACCACCGAGAGTGCAGGGGAGGAGGGGGCCGGCGCCCCGCCATACGTGCGGGGGGGCCGAGCGGCCCCCTTTCCTTATGGTCAGGGACTACCGACAATCCCCTCCCTGTCCTGCGCATTACCACAGTTAAACAATTAAAGCAATTGGACATGAGAGGAGTTTTCTTTGGAAGGCGGGGGGTCTCGCGACCCCCCGGCCGTATTTATTAAAACATGAAAACAAATTAAAATTTGAAATAAACAATATTTACACAAGGTAAATATTTGCAGCCGAAAATTAAAGTCACAATGCATCTTAATTCTCTATTGCATCTTAAATACTACATTAAGCCCTGCGAATTCCCAGTGCAATGCGAACTGACCACTACTATAAAGCGCAGTATAGCATTGCCTGGGGTTAAGTTCCTTCCTATTCTTGGGTAGATGATGCCTGCCGCAGTTTGAAGTGACATTGCGATTGGTAGTAGGTCACAAATAATGTGATTAAACAACCCCCAATATATCCCATGATTGTAAATCGGGGATAACCAGCCACCCCTGACTTGTCCTTAAGTACCCTTGACACAGATCCCACCTCATGATCTCATGGGCCCGGGCGCCACCGTAAACATAGCCCCTAATCGATATGTAGATCGCTAACAAAATGGCCCATGTTTTCAACTTGGGGCAGTTGTGAACTAGTAGAGACACTATCAATCTTTTTGCAGGGCCCTGGAGACTGCATGGATGGTGCTTGCTGCAGTCAATGCTGTGTTTGATATCGGGGAAATAAACCGTACAAAACCGGCCCCACAGACCACACGTCAGACCCACTACAATTTGATTCTCCGCAAAATGCCTTAATGTCACTAAGCCCCAAAATGTTAAATATCTGTGATATGTAACGCACTGAATATTGCGAAATCTGATGTCATTATGAATTAACATGTGTGAAAATTAGAGCGCTTATCATAGCACCTGTATGCATTACACGGGGAACTTTGAAATCATTCTCAAATGAGCTCCATCTGCACTACCTGAGGAACAGTGAACTCCGACTTTCACTTGGAAGCTAGTTGCATCAACTGGAAAACAGACTTTCAACTGAGTGCTTGGCATAGCACCAGTTGGATTACCTGCAAGAACCTCGAAATCAAAGCTTTCATAGCGCCTAGCACAGCACCAACTGAATTTTCACATGAAAGCGCTTTGTGCATTTCGTGAGTCCCCTTCACATTTGCGTGGGAGATTAAATGATTTGCGCAGCATCCCATGTGTTCATCGTCAATGCCGACGTACTCAGTTCCAAACCCCCTCATCTCATTATCAAACAGGCTTATATTTAAAAAAAACCAAAAAAAAACAAAAACCAGCATGCTGTGTACCCAGCCATTCCGATAGGTGCATACCAAATGTGCGCGCCCAACTGATTAATGAATGTACCTGCGGTGCAACGTTGAGTGCAAGTGCATTCATGATTACTTAAGGAATGCCTAACCCGGTTAATGGCACGGAAGGCATATTTCTTGTTAAGCCAGAGCTATTGCCAATGCCTGTTTTAGATGCATCCAGGCACATACAGTAATCACTAGCACACTTGCTCGTATTGCCGGTGATGCACTTTGGAGCACACTGCCACACATATATTAGTACATCATGGCATGGTAGCGTAGTCATTAACACTGCACCTTTTCATTGCAACGGCCACCCAAATTGGCATAGACATGCCGTTCCAGTGATAAATCTACATTTCACATCAACGAAACTGAGCGGAAAATGAGTCTTTTAAAATTATTTATCATTTTTGCCCATAACATAAAGTGCCTCGATTAAAAGTAGGGCTTCATTTGTGACAGGAATTCCACTTTTCTGAAGTTCTTTTTACCCCTCAGGCACAGAGCGCATTAAATTTAGATCCTCATGCAGTTCTAACATGAAACAATGCTTTCCCCACTCATAACATCAGTTTGCGGCCTGCTTTCCTTGCTCTATAAGCAGGACCCATGATGTGAGCAGCTTTTCTACAGGTTTCTCTTCCAGACCCCGAAGCTACCCTGGGTAAGGTGTCTATAAAAGCTGCTTGTTACTTCTGTGCCCTAACTCGTCCTGACAAAATAAATCACATACCGCTCGTCAGGCAGCATGCGAGCAGACATACTCCAACCTTCAGCCCAGAAAGACATTCTCTCTAGAGAATAATGCAGAGCTCACATTCCAGGCATGCATCTGCGTTCTAACTCCCACAGAAAGAGGAGAAAGCCTGCCCACAATATGAAAACAACTAGACACACACAGCGTCCTCACCGCCTCTTGTGAAACCAGCAGTCAGCCTGGAACGGACATCATACACACAAAGCTGTCCCCCCTCACAGCACAACTCTCACCGCATGCCTCAGTCCGACGAGGTCCCCAGATCGGTCCGCCGTTCGCCCGCAATACCAGCTGTTCGTTCCCGTCCCTCCAGCCAAACAGCTGATTCCAGATGCTGCTGTTCGATCAGCAAAACTGCAGCGCAGCTCCTCCACTGTTCGCCCGCACCAGCCGCTTGTTCCTGATCGCCGCGCCTTTCCACCACAGCCACTTTTCCGACATCCTGACGCCCAACGACCTGCAATGAGAAAGAAACAACAAGTGACGGGCCCTTTGAGGGCCCGGACCCGTATGTATGCTGGCTGGGGGGGGTGGGGGGAGCGAGAGAAAAAGATTATTCTGCGCCTTGACGAGGCGCGGGGCAAGCCTGGGGAGTGCGGGAACAAGAGGGCGCCTCCCGCGCTCCCCCGGCCTTTTAACCCCTCTGGGGGCAGACCAGTTACAACTGGTCCGCCCACTCTGGCTCCCCTCCTTTGACCCGGAAGCAATTAGATTGCTTCCGGGTCAATGCAGGAGCCAGCACCAATCGGCGGTGGGGCGCGCCCGCCGCGTCATCAAGACGCGGCGGAGGGGCACGCCCCACCACCGAGAGTGCAGGGGGAGGAGGGGGCCGGCGCCCCGCCATACGTGCGGGGGGGCCGAGCGGCCCCCCCTTTCCTTGCCCCGCAGAAAGGAACTGCCTGGCACTGGCATGGCAATGAAGTCGCCCTGTTAAAATCCACTCACGGAGGCAGTGACATGAAGTGAGCCATGAGGTGGCGCCAGAGACCGGCTCTGAGCCCAGCAAGGACAGCGGCTAGAAGCTGCCTGACAGTTCGTGTGCTGGCTTCCTGCTGGTGACAGTCACTGTGTCCCCCACAGCGCAGTGGTACAGTCCAGACGCTTCCACATTTGCACGCTTGATAATCAGGGCCATCGACAGGGCCTGCTGGTTAAGGGTAATCGCATGTGGCCCTTCATCCTTGGCAGCACAATAAGCAGAAATAATGCACCCCGGAGCCTGTCCTGGCGGCCCCCAGTACCAGACCAGCAGCCCGTAGCTGTGGATGGTGAACGTACACGCTATCTCCACCCTCTCGCCCTCTGTGGCTTCTGAGGGCTGGCTGACCTGGTCTCTGCTGTAAGCCCCTGATGGGGGAGAAGAAAGAAAAACTCTGTTTATTACTAACCAGCTGTTCTATGCGCTAGATGGAGAGAGAATACAAATGTCTGCTTTCTACAAGGATAGCTGGAGAAGGAGAGAGTAACCCAGATTGTACCTGCAATGAGAGAATAACGCTGGATAATGGACTCCGATATTATCTTCCCGCGTTTGAACGGTGCCATCCTGGAATCTCCGGGTACAGCCTATTTTTTTCCTCTTGTATTGTGATCTACATGAGTTCAGTTCCCTTGTCATAAATCACTCTAATACCAGGGACATGGGGACAACGTGACCTCTGTACTCAGTGGCCGAAGGTGGTGAGCAGGACAAACAGCCTGGCTGAGCAGCAGAGAGAAACAGTCAATACCTTTCAGTTTCTGACATTTCCATATGTAAACGGCGCCACGCCACTAACCGTACAACCATAGGAGTGACACTTTCTGACCCTTTTTATTCAGTCAGGGCTGTTGCAGTTATTTAATATGCCTTTTTGTTATCCATGCGGTGGAACAAATAACCACTCTGCGTGTCTATACAGAGACACGTAGCCTTTTCATGGAACATCATTCGCTATTACACATTAGGCTAACATTATTTAAGTATGCAGTCAAGATGCCAACGATTATGTTGATTATTTTTTTCAGTATTAATTACAAGCTTGCTTTCTATAATGATTTATTCTTACTATTTAGTTTGCCATGTAATGCACGCTCGCTGCAAGAAGAAACAGGAAGCGAGGCCGCCGGCCCCTTTCCTTCTGGTCCACAATGGAGCAGACCAGCTGCTTGACGTGCGCCTGTGTTGGGAGACTGAGGACGGACAGACACCCTCAGAAATCAGAGTTGTGCCATCAAGAATGCACAAGCTTGGCGTGCCATATTTTATGAAAAATTATTTTTAAAAAAGGATTTTGGCGGTGCGCGCTATAAGGACGTGGCGCGGTCGCCGTTATTGAAGTTTAAACACGACATGGGAGCTAAGAGATTAATATTCACAAATAGAGGGACAAAGGGCTTTTATACATGAGGTCCAGCACAAATGCCCAAATGCAATATGAAAATTAGAGTTGTGCTGTTCCTAAATAATCTAGAGTGTAGCAATATACAAAAGACAGTAGGCTACAGCGTCAAAGAGATGGGAATCCATTTCTTTGGAATATAATGCCCTCACACACCCAGTTGGGTGTCATGCTTCATCATCGGGCTGCTCCTCGTCTGGCCGGCGCTGCAATGCCTGACGGGCTCCCAATGAGGGGCACTTTGGCGGAGATCTTTTTCCAAATAGCCGTTTGGTGCCGTGGGGGTGAGGGACTTAGTGAGTGTAGATGAATGAGTGGTGTGTGATGTTTATGTGAATTAAAACAGGGTTGGGAGTACCAGCAAAAATAATTTTAATTGTGGGGTCTCCTACCCTGATTAAAATAATAAGGAAAGGCGCAATGCTAAGTTAATGTCTCAGGTGTGGCGCTCTTCCGTGTGGTTGGTCAACATGTTTCTCGCCTATTCTACAAGTCTAGAGGCGATTCGTCAGGACCTAAAGTTAAAAAACTATCTACACTAAGGTGGACCGAAAAACAATAATGAACTAATGATAGAGGTTTATGCCACCATGACTTACTCTGTCTAATGACTGGTAGTACTGGTTCTACCCTATTTGGGATATACTACTGCTTCATCAATCCCCGGCAGGTCAAGATATGAGGAACTTCCCCATATAGTTTGCGTAGTAGGCAATATGTCCAGGGACCTACCCACTGCTGCCGGGACCGGGAGGGTAGCATTGCACCTTTCCTTTTTATTTTAATCAGGGTAGGAGACCCCACAATTAAAATTATTTTTGCTGGTACTCCCAACCCTGTTTTAATTCACATAAACATCACACACCACTCATTCATCTACACTCACTAAGCCCCTCACCCCCACGGCACCAAACGGCTATTTGGAAAAAGATCTCCGCCAAAGTGCCCCTCATTGGGAGCCCGTCAGGCATTGCAGCGCCGGCCAGACGAGGAGCAGCCAGATGATGAAGCATGACACCCAACTGGGTGTGTGAGGGCATTATATTCCAAAGAAATGGATTCCCATCTCTTTGACTCTGTAGCCTACTGTCTTTTGTATATTGCTACACTCTAGATTATTTAGGAACAGCACAACTCTAATTTTCATATAGCTAAGAGATTAAACAAGCCTTAAACGGATGTGAAAGCGAGCGCCATTAAACTTAAATGAAAGCAGGCGCCGTGCTCGCGCTTTACAAATCAAAGCATCGTAATTAGCCGTGCAGAACAAAAAACATGTGCGGCCGCCATATTACAAGCTACAGCTCATCATCCTGGGCTGCAACAATTGTAAAAAAGAGTTCTCCTCAACAACCTACGAACCATGGAAGCCGTAGGAAAACTGTAGTTGGGCGGTGCTGCTTCCGGAAAAAACGGAAGTGAAATATGGCTGCATCAACCATTTAGAAAGCAGCAACGTAGAGTGACACTGCACCAAACCAATGATGAGGCAGCAGGCGGGAGCAAAGAGGCAGCAGGCGGGAGCAAAGTCATTTATGGAATACTTCAGGTCTTGCAGACAGCGCATGCGCGCTGCCTAGGCTCGACCTAAAAAAAGGGGGTTTGACTGACTGACAAACAAGTGGACTGCAAGGGTCCTTTGGATGACCTCCTGTGTGGCTGCAGGGACACAACAAGCTGCAAGAGGCATTTTCCTGGAGAGCCTGACTGGTGGCAATTGGAACTGAATTGTACTTTGCTGTTTGCCTCTGCCTGACACCCTAGGAGTTTCTAAGCGTCCTCCTCTGAGGTCCAGGAGCCTTAGAAGTTCTATTTTGGGATTGTGTGGGCACTATAAAAAGTTAGGAAACTTTGAAAAACTTTTCCACCAGAGCTTCAGGGGGACCTGAGGGAAAAAGTATCCTACAGGCAGTTCTAGGCTGTCGGATTGAATTTCAGTTTCTTTCTGGTCAAGGCTTCCAGCACCTGTGAAAATATGATTAAGTTCCATTCTGCGTTGGAATTTAGAAACATTTCAGCGAGCAATCTCAAAAGCTCCTGGGTTCTAGTGGGCCCAACCTGCTTCAAGTATCCAGCCTTTAGTTCCACGTTTGTAGCTACAATATCAGCAGCGGCCCACTCAAGGAATATTTGTCATCTCAAAAAGTGACAGTCCCTTTCTGCGTTGGTACTTTTTAAAAAAAACTTTATTTATAAGTTTCCCACAAAATAAAAAAGGAGATACAATACGAGACTGTAATGTTCAAAGCACATAATACAGTTGCGGTCCATGTGCATGCATAGTAATTGACGTCTAATACAACATAGTTTGTCCTGGTCCAGTTAAGAAAAAACTTGCCATCCTATCATAGACAATATTGTGCTTTATGGTAGGAATGTCTATACACTTCCTCCTGTTATATTCCAGTTGGGGAGTCTTGTCCCGTCTGGGAGCTCACAGATGTTTGTGCCAACAAGTATGATCGATAGGGCTGCCATATATCAAGTGGTCTGGACGCTGGGGGTTGCAATTGGGCATATAGATCACTATTAGTGTTGCAGTATGACATGCTAAACATCCAGCCCTTCAATGTCGGTGGGTGTTTACTCCCCCAGTGTAATGCGGCCTCTCTCTTGGCCAACAACAACGCTAGTGCACAAAAGCACCTAGAAGATTTGGGAAGGTCTTGCACATGACCTAGCAATGCCACCAGAGGCGTGAGAGAAATGTTCAGGTCAGTCATGCGGGATAAGTCAGCAAAAACTCGGGACCAATATTGGGCCACCTTATCACACGTCCATGCCATGTGTGCAAAGTCTGCCATTGGAGTACCGCAATTAGGGCATGTGTGTGGGCGTGCGGGGTCTATTCTATGTACCTTGGTGGGGGTGATATAAGCCCACCATAAAAACTTAAAATGTAATATTTTGTGTTTATGGTTAAAGGAGACTTTGCGTGTTTGTTCACAACAAGAATGCCACTGAATATCTGTGAGGGGTTGACCCAGGTCTCCTTCCCATGCCGATCGTATCCCTTCATCTCTAATTGGAAGCAGTGCGACAGCGGCCCTGTACATTCTAGACATTAGGTGTTCTCCGCCACTGTCCTTCATGATTAGCGTCAATGGAGGGAAGTCAGGCGGTTCTAAGGGGTAGCTGGGAATCCGTGATCGCAATGCCCCCTGTAGCCTGCATAATATGAACTGATCCATGAATGTGGCCTCTCGAAGTTGGGCATCCTCGACACGGGAAAATACGCGTCCGCTGGGGAATACATCCCCGAACGTAGCCAGATTGAATTTAGACAAGGTACGCTGCATCGTTGCTTCCTGAGTAATGGGCACCCAGAGGTTCCCTGCTAAGGGGAGTGCCGGAGAATAGAGGAGTTGTGCCCCGGTCACCAGGGTAAATTGTTTCCAGGCCCAGCTAGTCGTGGACAATGTTTGAAGGCCCTGTGGGTCACGTGCTAGACCAACCGGCAGAAGCGCCAACAGGGGGGTGGGGTGAGAAAGATCAGCCTCTGGTCGCAAATAAGGGACCCGAGAGTCAAAATGAAACCAGTGCCTCGAAAAGCTGCACTGGGCAACCAAGTAATAAATACAAAAATCTGGACTTCCAAACCCGACCCGCTCGTATGCCAATGTCAGGGTATCCCAGCTGACCTGGGTTGTCTGCCACCCCATACCAGCCGTATTAAATAATAACGGAGTGTGACAAAGAAGCCCTTGTACAGAGGTATTGGTATGTTCTGAAATAGATATAGGAACTGTGGTAAAACGACCATTTTAATCAAGGCGATTCTTCCTACCATGGCTAGGGATAATTTCAACCATTGTTCAATCTTGTTGCTCAATTTCTCCATTGCTGGACCATAATTGAGTTGGAGTATTTGAGCCGGGTCCTTGTGTACATGAATACCTAAGTATTTAACAGAGTCGTCACACCATTTTAATGGAAACTCTGTGTTCCGGTCACAAGGAGCCTCGGTCAGAGGGAAGATCTCGGATTTACTCCAATTAATGTGTAAACCCGACAGGGCACTATAGCGGGTAATCTCACAAAGAATAGGCCCTAGGTTCTCGTCTGGGTGCCTCACATATAGAATGATATCATCGGCATATAGTGTGCGTAGTAGAGGGCCCGTCTTAAACTGCATACCCCTGTGAAAATGATTGTCTTGGAGATGACGTACGAGAGGGTCCATCGCTATTACAAATAATAGCGGGGAGAGTGGACATCCCTGCCGGGCCCCCGTGAGAGTGTGAAGAGGCTGTTAACGAACCATTCTGCCGCACACGCGCCGATGGGCGCATGTATAGCAATGAACCCACCGATATAAACCTCGGCGGCATCCCCAGCCTGATCAATATGGCCCGAAGGAAGGGCTATTCTAACGAATCAAAGGCCTTTTCTGCATCTAAGAGGACTGCTGCCGCCAAGAGCGAGGGTGCAATCCTATGAAAAGTAGCGAACAGAGTACGGAGATTCAGCGCATTGGATCTATGCAGGATGAAGCCAGCCTGGGCTGTAGATATCATTTGGTCGACAATCAAGGGCAGCCTGGTGGCCAACATTTTGGCCAAAATTTTGTAATCAAAATTCAATAATGAGAGGGGCCTATTTGAGCCGCACTGTCGGGGATCCTTGCCTGCCTTAGGGAGTTCACCGGAGTCTATGGCTTCCTGGTAAACGTCAATTAGATGAGGGGCCAGCGTTTTCTTGAATGCCATGTAAAAGCAGCCAGAAAATCCATCAAGAGCCGTCCATGGCCTCTATTGCTTGGACCACGTCGTCTACTGTGAATAGTTCTGCCAAGAAGTCCCTACGGGCATTCTCCAGCCAAACCAGTGCCACTTCATCCAGATAACTATTACTGGCCGAGATGTCCGGGGAGACCTTAGTTGTGTACAGGTCTTTGTAATATGATAATACCTTGTTCTCAATGCCTGCGCCGTCTGATATAGGCTCACCATCGTCACCGAGTAAGCTTGTAATATACGTTTTACCCCTGCTGGGTTGTATAGGCCTAGCTAGCTTACGACCTGGGCGTTCACCTTCCCTGTATCTCCTAGCTACCACGTATTTCCCCAGTGTGAGAAGTTGGCCTGGCATATACTGTCCACTAATTATAGTGGGCACCTTGCACCAGTCCAAACAACCCCTTATTGGAGATAGGTTAAAGACAACCTTATTGAAAGCTATCCTAGTGGTAGCTATGGAGAGCAGCCTTCAGGCTAAGTCTTGAAGGAATGTAAAGCAGCTTGTTTTACCAGTCTATAATCTCTTGAGTGATCAAATGAAAGAGCACCACACCAGGTATATATTCAAAATATATGTATTTATTGCTAAACACACCCCTCTAGTCTCTTTATGAGGCTAGAGTTCGAAGTACACAAGTTATAAGTTATTTAAACACAGTAATAGCACAAATACACGTTTGGGCCCTAGGGGCGTACCAAACCATATACCAATAAAGTGGTATAAGAACCACGACTGAACTAGACACTAGGCCTAGAGCCTCTAGAAGTGCTTGGACCACAAGGAACCACCCAAGGTAGTGACACAGGGGACCCACGGGGACGCGTGCAGTGTAAATACACAACCGCGATACGCCGTTAACTTCTATGGAGAAAGTCGCGATCAGGAAATTAAAGAAAAGGGACACTTAAAGGAGGACTTGGAGCAAACCCTTTGAGAACTAGGTCGTTCTAGAGTCTCTACCCACGGGAGCACCGGAGTACTCGTGTTACCTCACCCAGGGAAGCCGGGTGCATAGGTGCCTTTCGGGGTCGGGTTTCGTCGTCGATTTGAATGGCGATCTGCTGCAAAGTGCTGCTGGCGACCAAGTGGAAAGTGTCCGGGTGGATCCAAGAGTGGATCGGAGATCTGAAGAACCTGAAAGCAGAGGGGACAGAGTCTGGGTCACTAGCCAGTGACCAGGAAGGCGATGGACAGATGCCCACCGATGTCGAGTGCTTCAGGTGCGTTGACGGTCGTCTTGACTCTTCAGCCACGAGGTCCAGGAGGTGTTGTCGGCAAACAGGAGCAGGATTCGGGCTGGTACACAATGTCTGTCGAGTGCTGAGGTGTCGGCGACCGGATTGGACCCAACAAGCCTTGGCAACGGCAAGTCTTGGTGAAGATGAAGATCTTCGATGGTGCAGACCAGCAAGATCTGAGGAACTCACCCAGCAAGGGTAAGTGAGGACAGGCCTGGAGCAACCAGAGTGCCCAAGAAGAAAAGGATTGGCCTTCGTGAAGGGCTACTAGCCAACGGGCTAGCGACCGCAAAGGAGCCTCGAGACGTCGCACGTGGATCTGGCTCACAGGACACTCGTGGAGTGGAGGCCAGTGATCTTCGGTGCAGTTGGTGCTGGAGGCTAGGGCTACTCGGAGCCTAAAGCACGACTTCGTGGGAGACCCAGAAGAGGATGCACTTGCAAATGTGCTCGGTGTCCAGGGGTCACGGTCTCACGTTACCCACAATAGCTACGGGCCTCAGCTTTGCTGGGGACTCAGGGTAGCCTCGGGGAAGTCTGAGAATCCACCTCTGGTGATGCGAAGACTTTGGCGTCCGACGGGAGCTTCAGAAATGCAGACCGGACAGATGCGTCTTTGGTGCCTGCCAAGCAGGGGAGTCACTCCTTGACCCCAAGGGAGATTCTTCTGTCCTCTAGTCTTGAGTAGAGCGTCGAAGGTCCAGGATTCTGTTTCAGAGTTTCGTCCAGGGATAATCTAAAGTCCTAAGGACTGGGTTCCTATACTTATACCAAGTTTAGGGGTTGGACTACTCTGTGGCCCCACCTATGGGTGGGTCAGGGCAGAGGGTGGCTACACCCCTTTCCCTTTGTCCAGTTCGTGCCAAAGCAGGGGCTGCAAGCCCCTGATCCGGTTTGAACTGGGGTATGCACTAGGGACACCAAATGTGCCCCCAGTGCAGGACTTCAAAGCACCCGAAAGTGCTCCCGCCCAGCCCCAATACACATTATCCTGTCTGGGGAGGTGGTCACACCTTCCTGGGACAGGAAACCTATTGTCCAGGCCTCCCCTGCCGGAGTTTCGTGCAGCAGCAGGAGGCCAGACTCGTGTCTGTGGCAGCAGCATCCATTTTGTGATACCAGGGCTTTAGAAAGAAGTTACCGGGCTAGCCAGAGTTAACATGTCTTTCCCTCTAGAAGGGTGGAATGCTACCCCCGCCGCCAGAATTGGCGGGGGTAGTATTCCAAGATGTTTGACACCAAACACGACATGTTTAGGTGCAGCCATTCCAAAGTTAGCATTTAACGCGAGGTTATAATGCGCTTAAGAGTATATGGTCAGGCTGCACTACAAACAGCATCAGAGAAGGGTCTCCGAACGCTGCAGAGGGGCCCTGCTCATGCAGGGGCACCCTCTCACATAGGAACCATGCACTCTGCCTTCAGGATTGATAAGGCCTGCCTTAGGAGTGACTTATAGGTTTATATGTGTGTATGTATTTAGTGATATAGGTAACCTATATCACAGCAAGGGGTGCATGCACCTCCTTACCCAGGCTGCAGTAGCAGACCTGTGGTGTCAGTTTGGATGGCCTTCCAGGGGTGGCATAATACATGCTGCAGCCCCTGGTAGGCCTCTGAGGTACCTATGCCCTTGGTACATAGTATACCATATACTAGGGACTTATAAGGGCACTCCAGATTCCAATCAGTGATGTGCCTAAGGCACATGAAAACCATTTTAGAGAGGAAGCAGCTAGGCTGGGGTTCTGATTAGCAGGGCCCCAGCCAGACTAATGTCGAAAAACAGTGAAGCATCAGCAAAAAGTGGGGGTACCCATGTGAAGCAGATCCTACTCTCCTACACAACCCCCCCAAACGTAGGGACATTAAACTAACCTTGCCCAGTTAAGTCTTCATGTTCTAAGTGGAAGTACCTAGAGAGTCCATCTGCATTGGCATGGTTACTCCCAGGTCTATGTTCCACTGTAAAGTCCATCCCCTGTAGGGAAATGGACCACCTAAGCAGTTTGGGGTTTTCACCCTTCATTTGTTTTAGCCATAAGAGGGGCTTATGGTCTGTCTGAACCAGGAAGTGGGTACCAAACAAGTATGGCCTCAACTTCTTCAGAGACCAGACCACAGCAAAGGCCTCCTCTCTATGGCTGACCAACGTTTCTCTCTAGGGGTCAGCCTTCTGCTAATGAAAGCTACTGGCTGATCCTGACCTTCTTCATTCAATTGTGACAGTACAGCCCCTACCCCCAATTCAGATGCATCAGTTTGAACAATGAACTTCTTGGAGTAATCAGGACTCTGTAGAATGGGAGCAGTGCACATGGCCTGCTTCAGGTCATCAAATGCCTTTTGACAGCTAACTGTCCACTGAACCTTTTTGGGCATTTTCTTAGAAGTTAAGTCATTCAGGGGTGTCACTATTGATCCATACCCCTTGACAAATCTCCTATAGTACCCAGTCAGGCCTAAGAAGGCTCTCACCTGAGTCTGGGTAGTGGGAGCAGTCCAGTCCATGATAGTCTGGATCTTGCTCTGCAAAGGTTGAACCTGGCCTCCACCCACAAGGTGGCCCAGGTACACAACCTGACTCTGCCCTATCTGGCACTTAGTGGCCTTGATAGTCAGGCCTGCCTTTTGCAGGGCCTGTAAAACATTCCTGAGGTGGACCAGGTGATCCTCCCAGGTGGAGCTAAAGACAGCAATATCATCTAGATATGCTGCACTATAGGCTTCCAGACCTGTGAGAACTGTATTCACCAACCTCTGGAAAGTGGCAGGTGCATTCTTCAGACCAAAGGGCATCACCACAAATTGATAATGCCCACTAGGGGTTGAGAATGCTGTTTTGGGCTTTGCAGTATCAGCTAGTCTGATCTGCCAGTAGCCAGCTGTCAAGTCAAATGTGCTGAGATATTTGGCTGAGGCCAAAGTATCTATGAGCTCATCTGCCCTTGGTATTGGATGGGCATCAGTCCTAGTGACTGCATTGAGACCCCTGTAGTCCACACAAAACCTCATCTCTCTTTTTCCACCACTGGTGTGAGGTTTTGGCACAAGGACCACTGGACTAGCCCAAGGGCTATCTGAGGGTTCAATAACTCCCAACTCCAACATTTTCTGGACTTCAGTCCTGATACAGTCCCTGACATGGTCAGGTTGCCTATAAATCTTATTTTTAATAGGCAGACTGTCCCCAGTGTCCACTTCATGAGTGCACCAGGTGGTCTGACTGGGTGTCAGTGAAAACATGTGTCTAAACTGATTGAGCACCTGTCTACAATCAGTTTGTTGCTGGGTAGTGAGGCTGCCTGCCAAGGCTACACCATCTACTGACCCATCGTCAGGGTTCTGTGAGAGCAGGTCAGGGAGTGGGTCACTCTCTTCCTCCTGCCCTTCATCAGTAGCCATGAGCAAGCCCATGTCTGCCCTGTCCACATATGGTTTTAACCTGTTGACATGGAGAACCCTGTGGGGACTCCTGGGTGTTCCTAGGTCTACTAAGTAGGTAACCTCACCCTTCTGCTCAACAATAGTGTGGGGTCCACTCCATTTGTCTTGGAGAGCTGCTGGGGCCACTGGCTCCAACACCCACACCTTCTGTCCTGGCTGGT
Source organism: Calotriton arnoldi (assembly GCA_963921515.1). Taxonomy (NCBI): domain Eukaryota; kingdom Metazoa; phylum Chordata; class Amphibia; order Caudata; family Salamandridae; genus Calotriton; species Calotriton arnoldi. Next base: position 16,639 of record CAWUFW010004415.1, on the reverse strand, counting down.
AAACAGTCAGAACAGCCTTTGGTCATGCCAGGCCTTTTGAAGTTCCTGGCTAGCCTCAAGGTTTTTGGTTGCCTTTTTCATATACTCAGCCATCCGGGAGCGGAGACCAAGTACATAGTCCACTATGTCTTGCTTTGGGGGCTTGAGAGGTAACTCCCATCCTTCCTTCACCAAGCACAGTGGACCCCAAACAGAAGTTCAAAAGGGCTGTAACCAACCCCCTTCTGAGGCACCTCCCTATATGCAAATAAAAGGCAGGGCAAGAGTATGTCCCATCTTCGCCTAAGCTTTTCTGGGAGCCCTTTAATCATGCCCTTCAAGGTTTTGTTGAATCTCTCAACTAAACCATTGCATTGTGGGTGATAGGGTGTGGTGAACTTATAAGTCACTCCACACTCCTTCCACATTGCTTTTAAGTACCCAGACATGAAGTTTGCATCCCTGTCTGATACTACCTCCTTAGGAAAGCCCACTCTTGAGAAAATTCCCAGGAGGGCCCTTGCCACCACAGGTGCTGTAGTGGTCCTGAGGGGAATAGCTTCTGGGTACCTGGTGGCATGATCCACTACCACCAGGATAAACCTGTGCCCAGATGCTGTTTGGGGATCCATGGGACCAACAATGTCAATCCCTACCCTTTCAAAGGGCACCCCCACCACAGGTAGTGGTATCAGGGGGCCTTTGTAGTGCCACCTGCCTTGCCACTGGCCTGGCAGGTTACACAGGAGCGACAAAACTCCTTGGTGTCTTCAGACATGTGGGGCCAGTGAAAGTGAGGGACAATTCTGTCCCAAGTCTTGTTCTGGCCCAGGTGACCTGCCAAGGGAATATCATGGGCTAGGGTCAATAGGAAGCCCCTGAACTTCAGAGGTATAACCAACCTCCTGGTAGCACCAGGCTTGGGGTCTCTACTCTCTGAGTACAGGAGTCCATCATCCCAATACACTGTATGGGGACCACTAGCTTTCCCAGCAGCCTCAGCAGCAGCTTGCTGTCTGAGGGGTTCAAGGGAGGGGCAGCTCTGCTGCTCCTGGCTCAGATCTGCCCTGGAAGGTCCCCCTGTCCCCAATAACTCAACCTGGTCAGGTTCAAGTTCCTCTGGGACAGTTCCTTCTTCAGGACTGAGATCATCCCCCTCAAGGGACTGATCTTCTTCCTGAGCCAAGGGGGAAGGCACTGCCTTAACCCTACTACTCCTCCTCTTGGAAAGCACTTGGTCCATTATTCCAGAATCCAAGGCCTGTTCAGTGCTAGACATTTTGGCTTGTGACCTGGTCACAGCAAACACATCTGCAGGGATCCCCAGCATTTCTGCATGGGTCCTGAGCTCCACTTCTGCCCAAGCAGAAGTCTCTAAGTCATTGCCAAGCAAGCATTCGACTGGTAGGTTTGCACTCACCACAACCTTCTTAAGGCCAGTTACCCCTCCCCAGGAGAAGTTAACAACTGCCTGAGTATGGTCTGTTCTGACGTTGCTAGCATTGGTCACTTGGTACATCTCACCAAGTATAACTTGCCCAGGATTCACAAGGTCTTGTGTCACCATTGTGACACTTGCCCCTGTGTCCCTAAATGCCAAAGCCTCTCGTCCATTGATTAAAGGCTGTTGTCTGTACTTGCCCAGATTACTGGGACTCACAGAGGAGGTCCCATCCATGCCTCCATCACAGACTAACACAGCCTGAGTTAGTTCTCTGACTAGGTCAGAGCCCAACTCAGTACCCAGGGTGAACCCTACTAAACCCTTGGCTGGAGCACTCCCACCAACTGTAACTGTACTAGGGGAACAAGTGCCTTAGGGGCATTGGTGGGTGCTGGACTTGAGTCTTTGGACTTGGTGCAATCACTGGTCCAGTGGGTCTTTTGCTTACAGACCTTGCACCATGGTTTTCTTTGGCCTTTCCCTTTTGTAGACTGTGAATCCCCACCTGAAGAAGATTTTTGGGGGCCTGATGAAGACTTTTGATCTTTACCCTTCTCCCCACCCTTTTCAGAGTTCTTAGCATCTTGCTTCTTAGTGTCCCCACCTTGGTTCTGTACTTTCTGCTTCACCCTGGTTCTGACCCATTTGTCTGCCTTCTTTCCCAATTCTTGGGGAGAGGTCAGATCAGAGTCTACCAGGTATTGATGCAACAGCTGATTTTGACAGTTATTAAGAATCTGCTCCCTCATTATCAGATTGTACAATCCTGAGAAGTCACACACCTTACTGCCCATCAACCAGCCTTCCAGAGCCTTGGCAGAACAATCCACATAGTCTACCCAGTCTTGAGTCTGTGCTTTTTGGGTATCTCTGAACTTCAACCTGTACTGTTCAGTGGTTAGGCCAAACCCATCAATAAGAGCACTCTTCAAGACCTTGTAATTATCAGCATCCTCCTCTCTAACAGTGAGGAGCTTATCTCTACCTTTGTCTGCAAAGGAGAGCCACAAGATTACTGCCCACTGCTCCAGAGGGACCTTCTGTACTTTACAGGCCCTCTCTAGAGCAGTTATCCACTTGTGCATGTCATCCCCACTCTGGTAGGGAGGGACAATCTTGCTCAGGTTCCTATGGTCATAGGACCTTTCCCTATCTCTAGGGACATGGCTGCCACCATGGGACTCTAGTCCCAACTTTCTCTTCTCTCTAAAGAGATCTAGGGACTCCCTGTCTAAGGCTACTTGCTTCCTTCTGAGTTCAAGCTGAGCTTCCTCATACTGAATCAGCCTCTTTCTTCTCTCATGAGAGGATTCCCTCCTATGAGATGAGACAGAGCTCCCTATTGAGGTGCCAGAGTGGTTAGACTCCTGAGAAGGAGATCTAGACTTTCTGGGCACACTCATAATCCTTCCTGGGGGACAAAGAGGGTATCATTCTGATCATCCTCTTCATCTTCCACAGGAGGGATTGGGTTATCCAGGTCAGGGTCATTGTCACCCTCCTGGCCAGTTTCAGAGGGGGGGCTGGGGGTATTGTTACCCCTGGCCCCTTCCTCTTCTTCTGCCCCACCCTCTGCTCCTACCCCTTCAGTCCCCAAGGGCTTACTGAGGTCATAAGCTACCAACAATTCTTTAAGGTGTTGGGTGGTGGGACTTTGGCCTGTCCTTAATTTCCTCAAGTTACATAATGCTCTCAATTCCAAGAATGGGAGTCTATCATACTTGGAGGGAAGAAGCCCAGTGGCTTCTGGCAAGGATTCTCTAGATCCTACCTTTAAAGACATTACTAGTGTGGTGTGGTGAATGCACTACCTACTCTAGTGTGGCCTACTAAACTCTCTTGAGTTGTAGAAAGGGTTGTGCTATCCCTTAACACACAACTCTAAGTTCAGTAGAACTTACTGTATTCAAAGCTTAAATTATATGTACCTTAGGTACCTTTAGTGGTTTTCAGTTGATCAATTCAATTGAGATTATCTGGTAAAACAATAGCAAGCTAGAATCCCACACGCTGCACACCAATGTGAGAAGTTGGCCTGGCATATACTGTCCACTAATTATAGTGGGCACCTTGCACCAGTCCAAACAACCCCTTATTGTAGATAGGTTAAAGACAACCTTATTGAAAGCTATCCTAGTGGTAGCTATAGAGAGCAGCCTTCAGGCTAAGTCTTGAAGGAATGTAAAGCAGCTTGTTTTACCAGTCTATAATCTCTTGAGTGATCAAATGAAAGAGCACCACACCAGGTATATATTCAAAATATATGTATTTATTGCTAAACACACCCCTCTAGTCTCTTTATGAGGCTAGAGTTCGAAGTACACAAGTTATAAGTTATTTAAACACAGTAATAGCACAAATACACGTTTGGGCCCTAGGGGCGTACCAAACCATATACCAATAAAGTGGTATAAGAACCACGACTGAACTAGACACTAGGCCTAGAGCCTCTAGAAGTGCTTGGACCACAAGGAACAACCCAAGGTAGTGACACAGGGGACCCACGGGGGACGCGTGCAGTGTAAATACACAACCGCGATACGCCGTTAACTTCTATGGAGAAAGTCGCGATCAGGAAATTAAAGAAAAGGGACACTTAAAGGAGGACTTGGAGCAAACCCTTTGAGAACTAGGTCGTTCTACAGTCTCTACCCACGGGACCACCGGAGTACTCGTGTTACCTCACCCAGGGAAGCCGGGTGCATAGGTGCCTTTCGGGGTCGGGTTTCGTCATTGATTTGAATGGCGATCTGCTGCAAAGTGCTGCTGGCGACCAAGTGGAAAGTGTCCGGGTGGATCCAAGAGTGGATCGGAGATCTGAAGAACCTGAAAGCAGAGGGGACAGAGTCTGGGTCACTAGCCAGTGACCAGGAAGGCGATGGACAGATGCCCACCGATGTCGAGTGCTTCAGGTGCGTTGACGGTCGTCTTGACTCTTCAGCCACGAGGTCCAGGAGGCGTTGTCGGCAACCAGGAGCAGGATTCGGGCTGGTACACGATGTCTGTCGAGTGCTGAGGTGTCGGCGACCGGATTGGACCCAACAAGCCTTGGCAACGGCAAGTCTCGGTGAAGATGAAGATCGTCGATGGTGCAGACCAGCAAGGTCTGAGGAACTCACCCAGCAAGGGTAAGTGAGGACAGGCCTGGAGCAACCAGGGTGCCCTAGAAGAAAAGGATTGGCCTTCGTGAAGGGCTACTAGCCAACGGGCTAGCGACCACAAAGGAGCCTCAAGACGTCGCACGTGGATCTGGCTCACAGGACACTCGTGGAGTGGAGGCCAGTGATCTTCGGTGCAGTTGGTGCTGGAGGCTAGGGCTACTCGGAGCCCAAAGCACAACTTCGTGGGAGACCCAGAAGAGGATGCACTAGCAAATATGCTTGGTGTCCAGGGGTCACGGTCTCACGTTACCCACGATAGCTACGGGCCTCAGCTTTGCTGGGGACTCAGGGTAGCCTCGGGGAAGTCTGAGAATCCACCTCTGGTGATGCGAAGACTTCGGCGTCCGACGGGAGCTTCAGAAATGCAGACTGGACAGATGCGTCTTTGGTGCCTGCCAAGCAGGGGAGTCACTCCTTGACCCCAAGGGAGATTCTTCTGTCCTCTAGTCTTGAGTAGAGCATCGAAGGTCCAGGATTCTGTTTCAGAGTTTCGTCCAGGGATAATCTAAAGTCCTAAGGACTGGGTTCCTATACTTATACCAAGTTTAGGGGTTGGACTACTCTGTGGCCCCACCTATGGGTGGGTCAGGGCAGAGGGGTGGCTACACCCCTTTCCCTTTGTCCAGTTCACGCCAAAGCAGGGGCTGCAAGCCCCTGATCCGGTTTGAACTGGGGTATGCACAGGGACACCAAATGTGCCCCCAGTGCAGGACTTCAAAGCACCCGAAAGTGCTCCCGCCCAGCCCCAATACACATTATCCTGTCTGGGGAGGTGGTCACACCTCCCTTGGACAGGAAACCTATTGTCCAGGCCTCCCCTGCCGGAGTTTCGTCTAGCAGCAGGAGGCCAGACTCGTGTCTGTGGCAGCAGCATCCATTTTGTGATGCCAGGGCTTTAGAAAGAAGTTACCGGGCTAGCCAGAGTTAACATGTCTTTCCCTCTAGAAGGGTGGAATGCTACCCCCGCCGCCAGAATTGGCAGGGGGTAGTATTCCAAGATGTTTGACACCAAACACGACATGTTTAGGTGCAGCCATTCCAAAGTTAGCATTTAACGCGAGGTTATAATGCGCTTAAGAGTATATGGTCAGGCTGCACTACAAACAGCATCAGAGAAGGGTCTCCGAATGCTGCAGAGGGGCCCTGCTCATGCAGGGGCACCCTCTCACATAGGAACCACGCACTCTGCCTTCAGGATTGATAAGGCCTGCCTTAGGAGTGACTTATAGGTTTATATGTGTGTATGTATTTAGTGATATAGGTAACCTATATCACAGCAAGGGGTGCATGCACCACCTTACCCAGGCTGCAGTAGCAGACCTGTGGTGTCAGTTTGGATGGCCTTCCAGGGGTGGCATAATACATGCTGCAGCCCCTGGTAGGCCTCTGAGGTACCTATGCCCTTGGTACATAGTATACCATATACTAGGGACTTATAAGGGCACTCCAGATTCCAATCAGTGATGTGCCTAAGGCACATGAAAACCATTTTAGAGAGGAAGCAGCTAGGCTGGGGTTCTGATTAGCAGGGCCCCAGCCAGACTAATGTCGAAAAACAGTGAAGCATCAGCAAAAAGTGGGGGTACCCATGTGAAGCAGATCCTACTCTCCTACACCCAGAAAGTGGGATTCACGTTCTGCCGCTTCGTGAAAGTCGGCTAGGAGTGCTGCCCGTCGCCTCAAACCGGATGCAGTCTGTGACGCCACCCGGTCTGCATCTATTGCCGTCAGTTGGGCTTCAATCCTTGATAGAGTACGTCGTATGTCTTTGAGTATCCCTGCACCTTTCGAAATACACACCACCTGTATGTACGCTTTGAACGTTTCCCATAGTGTGGCCTTAGCTTTCACTGTATCCGTATTAATCTCGAAGTACTCTTCTATGGCTAAGCTTAATTTGGCCTCGAATACCGGCTCTTGGAGGGCCATCTCCGGGAATCTCCACTGTCCCGCCCTCCCTCCCGTCCCAGGGACCCGCAACCTAATCAAAACTGGGCATGATCTGACAAAGTGTGTGGGAGGTGGCTTGTCTCACATAGCCACGTAGTCACGCTTGGGGCTAGTAGCCAATAGTCCAGCCGGGTCCACGTATTGTGAGGGGCAGAGTAGTGTGTGTATGTTGGTTTATCTAGATGCAGATGGCGCCAGGTGTCGGACAACTGGTATGCTTCCATCAAACTAGTTAATGTACGTCTGGCCCTGGGCTTCGTATCTGGTGTTGTGGCTGTACTATCCAGTCGTGGATTTCATAAAATATTTAAGTCGCCTCCCATGCATATCTGTTCTGCCCCCATTCTGTCGATGCGGGAGTGGAGCTCCACAAAGAAATCCGGGTCATCGACATTGGGGGCATAAATATTAGCCAGAAGTATGGTGTTCCCCAGGAGCCACCCTTTCACCAACAAGTATCTGCCCGCCTGGTCAGTATATACCTTGACTGTTTTAAATGGCAACCTCTTGTGTATTAAAATAGAGACCCCTCTTGCGTATGTACTATAGCCTGCAAAGTATTGGTTTGAACCCCAACTTGCAGGAAAAGCCAGGGGGGTGTGAGGGTCCAGATGTGTCTCCTGAAGAAAGGCGACCTCTACTTCGTGGCGCTGCAAATAATGCAATACTTGTTTGCGTTTGCGTGCATCATTGAGCCCACGCTCATTCCAGTTAATCAGTGTAATGTTATCAGCATGCTTATTACTACGTACCATATTCCAACCTTGAATCTAATCTATATTGTGGACCCACAATAAAATTGTACAATTTGAGCATGAGTCTGCGGAGAAGAAATGAAAGCGAATATGTCAACAACCCAAACCCACCCCCCCCCCTCCCATCCCCTTATCCTCTTCATAGGGGACGTCCCAAATCCCAAATAGTATTGTGAACATGGTTACTAAGATATTCGAGATAATCCAACAAAGTAAAGGTGCCTAAGCACAAGGGGGAGGCAACGCTACGCCTAGTCCTCGGTTGCATAAAAGATATAATAAAGGAAACAATTATTTCGGCCACTACCGTGGCGGCTAACGAGCTATACGTAACATTGTGGTATTGAGCGCAGGTAATACTTATCCGTAAAGAGCAATACAGTTAGTCCATCAGCTGGCGGAGAACAGTTCCACACTAGCGCCCGAGTCCGGCATCCGGGGAGACTGGTCCGGAGAGGGGGACTGTCTTGGATGCCCAGTGGCATCGCGTGATCAGAGGAATTCCTGCGCCGCTGCGGGCGTGTCAAAAATTTGGGGTCTGCCGTCCACGTCTGCCTTCAACCGTGCTGGATATAATATCCCATATTTCAGTCCAGCCTTGCGCAGAGCGTTTTTTTACCGTTGCGTATTTCCTTCGGACGTACTGCACCATCGCAGTGAAGTCGGGGTACAGGGAGATCGATGACCCCTGCCATTCCAGGAACCCCCTTTCCCGGGCCATACGCAAGGCTGTGTCTCGATCCTTGAAATTAAGAAGCCGTGCCATAATTGGACGGGGAGGACAACCAGGGTTAGGCCGGGGACCAAGGGTTCGATGCGCTCTTTCGACAATGAAGGTTGCAGTAAAGGAGTCTCGTCCAAATAAGTCGATCAGGAGTCTCTCCACAAACCCATCCAGGCGGCCAGTATTCGTGAACTCCAGGACACCCAAGATGCGGACATTGTTGCGTCTTCCCCTGGCCTCCAAATCTTCATTCTTAATTGCGATGGTCTTGAGTACCTTCTCCATTCTCTCTAGTTGTTTAGTAGCTTGTGCAGAACCATCTTCAAGATCTGAAATCCTGCCTTCCGCAGTCTCTAGTCTCCCTTCATGTTAATCGAGCCTGGCCCCCATTTTGTCCAGTCGTTTGTCCAGCGCATCGAAGCATGTGTCCAGTGCTTTGAAGCTGGCCCTAAGCTCTGTCATGAGCGCTTCGTTACCTTGTGGGTTGATCTGTGGCAGGGCAGCAGCATCACCTTCCTCCGCCATATTGGAACCAGCTGTTTCGACCCCTCCACCAGCTTTTTCAAAGTGAAGTTTCCATTGTTTGGGGTCGCCCTTACCCATGTCAAATTAGGAGAGGAACTGCCGTGGGTTCAATGCAATATGTCTTCACTTGGTGTCTGCCGTGCACATTCACCCAACACCTCACTTTCAATGGGCAGGCGAGGAAGCCGAGTTGCCCTATCGGCCTCAGTTACTATTTCCTCTCCCACGCGGGGTCACCCCGACCGGTTGCAGTTCTTAAGCGCACTTTAATAGCAACGCATGACCAATTCCTCCACTGGTGTGCAAAACTACGCGCACCACTTGTTGACTGTCCCGTAATAGACCTGCCTGTGGGGCCGTATGTTGAGTTTACCCAAGCCAGGCTTTCCGGTGGGCCCAGTTCCGGATGCGGTGCGCCCAAATGGGACCCCCAGCAAGCCATAGTGAGCGTGGCTAATGTGTGTGGACTGAGGCGGGGGATCGGGAGAGCAGTAATTTAGGCAATGTTGACACAGCCAGGCGGCCGGCCCCAAGAGTCACCTGCTGTCCCTGTCACCACGGGGCCTCCGGGGGTTGCCAAACTGGCTCACCTGTGCTCCGGTTGGGCGCCTCCCAATCCAGTCCGTCCTTGATCCTCCACTCTGCAGTTCTGGCTCGGGCGTCCTCTCAAAGCTGTGCCTCCATCTTGTTATATGGTCGTGTGCGGGCCGCCGGGGCCTCGGGTACAGGAATATCCACGTCAGTCTCCCCGATGCCAGCCCGGTGGAGCACTCGAGTCCCCGGCGTCCGCTCCCATTCAAGGCCCTCCGCTCCTCATTTCCTCCCTTCGGGTTCTGGGACCGGAATCCGCTCACTCTGGAATTACAGCGTGGCCGGACGTGTGGGGAGCATACCCGCGTCCCCGCTGTTGCTAATGTTGCGCCGCTGCCACCTGGGCGGCCGAATTTTCGGGGAGTTTGGCGGAGCTCCAAAGCTACGGGGCCATCTTGGTCTGTAGCTAGGCCACGCCCCCTTCTGCATTGGTACTTAGAAACTTTTCCAAACAATTTGACTTCTAGACTTTCATCGGGACTAATCCACTTGTTGTATCTGACCAAAGCTCCATTGCAGTAGGACTCAAATTGAGCCTAGGTCCTAAACTACTGCTTCCAGAGGCTATTATTGGTGCCTTGTGCTTATTGGTGCTATTTTCACTTACATTTTTAAAAGTTCATATTTGCGGTTCCCCTTATTGGATTTTTGTCGTTTGCAATTGTTTTACGTGGGTATCATGCTACACTGTGTTGCATGTGTGGTTGAAAGTATGCTGTGCTTTTTTTCAATCCCATGTGGAAAGGGTTTCCATGTCATGAATGATGACATTGAACTGCGGTTATCGTGTAATGAGACGCAGTGCAAAGTGATGGTTGAAGAAGGTTGAAGAAGATGGATGAAGAAGTGTGACAGAGAGGTGTGCAGTTTATGGTTTTCAGTAAGCTGGCAACCCTGAACAGCTCTGCAGGTCACTTGATGGCATGTTTCATGATCATAGTCCACCTTGCTGGTTACTGCACTGGGATATCCACTCTGTGATATTTTGTTTGAAGTTAATGGTCCTAAGCAGGCATAGGTTGGAAGAAGACATGGTGGAGACAACTGCTGGGATGCACTTCATTAATATCCTCTCATATCTGAGTGCCATTTTGAAATGTCAGGAAGCGGTCATAGTATGTAGCTTGTTGGGACATACAGTGATGGACTAAACTAAGGTCCTCTATTGACCAGCAGCATGTGGCAGAGACCTTCAGTCATCCCATGCCTTGTTAGTTGGTGATAGATGGTTTATTGCTGGGACTGGTACATTGCTGGGTGATGGACATGACATATGGCAGTTTTGTCTGATGCAAGTGCGAGAGTGTCAAGTAGCACAAGATAACTATTACGCAGTCTGTATGACTGCCCAAGTGCTCGTTGTTATGGTATTAGTACTATGGGCCAGGTGGGTTATATGTTGTATTATATCATATTGTAAATACATTTATATGGCACTTACTATCCCTGATGAGGGACTGAAATGCTTTACGTCAGGCTGCACATTCCTCTGGGCCCCAAGGTTGGTGCTTTTTTCAGTGGTTATTGTTAGGTTGCAATAGTATGGCTTGAGACATTGTGATCTTTGAAATGAGGCATGGGAATTTTTCAGAAATGCGATAATAGGGATTAAGGCAAACATGCATGTGACTTAGGGCCAGATGTATGAAGACCCCACTTTGCGATTTCCTAATTGCAAATTTTTGCGATTCGCAATTAGGAAATCGCAAAACGGCATGCATGAAAGTGTGTTGAACACTTTCTGCGGTTCCTAGGGGATCGCAAATGACCTACCTCATGAAAATTAATGAAGTAGATCACAATTTGCGACACCGTAGGAATCGCAAAAATCACAGGGATTGTGGCCTGCTGGGGTCAGCAGACCACCATGTCCGTGATTGCTTTTAAATAAAGCAATCTTTTTTTTGTAAAGCAGCCGTTTTCCTTAAAGGAAAACGGTATGCTTTATAAAAAGAAAAATTAAAAGTTTTCCTTTCATTTTTTAAGAGCAGGCAGTGGTCCGTAGAACCACTGCCTGCTCTTAAAAATGCTTTTACAAACATTCACAAAGGGGAAGGGGTCCCTATGGGACCCCTTCCCATTTGCAAATGGGTTATCACGTACTTGAAGTAAGTTATAAAATGAGAATGTTTTGCGACCGCATTTTAGCCACAAAACATTCATACATACCGATGCGATTCGGTATTAGGAAGGGACGCTCTAAACACACCCCTTCCTAATACCGAATCTCAACCCCAAATTGCGATTCGGTAACATGTTACCGAATCGCAGTTTGGGTTTGATACATGTGAAAACCCTTTCTTGCGTTCGCAAATGGCCCGATTCTGCGAATTGGCCCGTTTGCGAATGCAAAAATGGTTGATACATGTGGCTCTTAGAGTGGACTGTGCTTAGAGAGAGAAAGCATGCAGAGTATGAAAAGTCAGGGGATGTGTACTTGAAAGAAAAAAGAGGCAACAATTGAAATTTTTAAGTCAAAGTACATTTTCCTAGGAATGAAGATGCTTTTTTCAGATTCCATGCAATCTGAGGGTGCAACTCTGTAGTAAGAAACAATTATAATGCTTATCAAAAGTAGCTCAAATATAATTGTACCACATGCAATTAGCATGTACTTTTGATAAGCGCTAGTCAGACAAACTGTAAATCACCTGAAAAGCTACAGCTAGACAACCGCTTTAGCAAGAACATCTGATCAGCTCAAGGGCTAGAAGTATAAAGTAATGTCTGGATCAATACAAAGGGAAATATAGAGAGGTTTAGGCCAAGATCAAAGGCAGCAGGCACCTGATGATCATAGCAACATAAGAGAGTATATGAGGTAAATAATGCAAACATCAAAAAGGAGATTCTGCAAATGTAGATACAGATGTCTTCTGATGCTGAGCCTTAAAGATTGGCTCACAGTTTTTATTACGAAAAGGAAGTGGGATCTATTTTGGATGCCCCTGGTTGTACGTAGCACAGGGGTGAGGATAGCTTCTCCAGAAAGGGCCCATGTATTGCCGGCATTCTTGTGGGTCAAGGGTGGAGACCCAGAGACTGAAGTGAGGAGGATGGAGAAAGAGCTACTTTTAGCAGATCCATGAACCTTATTAGCAAGAGGGTGCTGATAAGTTCTTCCTGAGTACTGCTATTTGTCAGATGGTAGGGGTGAAAGGTGGGTCTATAGTTTGTGTTATTGAGGGTGAGGACGTTTCTCTACCATTGCTGTCCTTTGTCTATCCCTAACAGCTGCTTCAGAAGGTACCCCTCATTATTCCTTCACAGCCTAACACATGCTACCAAAGCTCAACTTAGGAGCCACCACAATCCTCTAACACACCCTAGGTGCCATAAACTGTTCCACAGACCTCCACACATAACAAGCTGATTGTGTGCCTTTGTTTTCCTGCATTGTATTGGCATCTAAATGATAGGCGCCAAATAACTCCAACCCAGGATGAAGCTTGTACAAAAAGAGTGCTGATGGCTCTTTGAATGACTCTATTGTGTTAGGCCCAAACTTGAAGTAAAAATAAGAAAGGCCACTCAAGGCCTCCAGGTTGCTGCCCTTTAGAGAAAGCAGACAACGTGCAGGTGTTCATGATTGTGTCTCTGTGCCGGCAGATTACACCAGGACAAATTCAACAAATTTAATTGGGTATAGGGGATCCCAAATTTGGCTAAATAATGCTGCCAGACTTAACATCCTCACAAACACACATTCCTTGTACTGATGAGGAATGGCAGGCAACATTTTACCGTGTTTGCATGTATCTGGGAGGAGGAACAAGCATCATGAATATGGAGCAAAAGGAGATGAGTGAGGTACAGTGAGGGCAGGTGGGGTCTAAGAGGGGATATGTAGGGGCTGAGAGATGGAAAGTGTGTGGCTAGTGGGGGTCTGGAAGGGGACTCTTGGGGCTGTAAGATTGGTGGTGTAGAACTAGTGGGGCTCTGTGAGGGGATTCACCCAAACAGTCACTTAAACATCCACTTACTCACCCATAAATTCACTTACACAGCCAGTCACTCACCCATACAGCTACTAACAAAGCTACTCACTCACCCATACAGTCACTTACATACCCAGTCACTCACCTATATATCCACTCAGTTACCCATACAGCTACTCATATACCAACTCACCCACCCATACAGCCACTCACACAACCACTCACTCACCCATACAGCCACTCATATAACCACTGACTCACCCATACAGATACTTACACCCACTCACTCATGCATACAGCTACTCACACAGCCACTCATTTACCCACACAACTGTGAGAAGTTGGCCTGGCATATGCTGTCCACTAGTTATAGTGGGCACCTTGCACCAGTCCAAACGACCTTTATTGATGATAGGTTTAAAGACAACCTTTATTGAAAGCTATCCTAGTGGTAGCTATGGAGAACAGCCTTCAAGCTAAGTCTTGAAGGAGTGTAAAGCTGTTTGTTTTACCAGTCTATAATCTCATGAATGACCAAATGAAAGGAGAACCACACCAGGTATATATATAAAATATATGTATTAATTACTAAACACTACCCACTAGTCTCTTTATGAGGCTAGAGGTCGAAATACACAAGTTACAAGTCAATTACCATAGTAAATTAGCACAATATACGATTAGCCCTAGGGGCGTACCAAACCATATATTAAGAAAGTGGTATAAGAACCACGACTTGACTAGACACAAGGCCTAGAGCCTGTAGAATCGCTGGGACCCCAAGGAACCACTCAAGGTAGTGACACAGGGGACCCACGGGGGACGCGTGCAGTGTGTGAACACAGCCGCGAGCTCCGTTAGAGTCTATGGGGAAAGTCGCTGTTAGAGTTTTAAAGTTTAGGGACACGTCGGAGTGGACTAGGACCAAACCCTTTCGGACTTGGAGGGTTCTAGGGCCAACACCCACGGGAGCACCGTAGTACTCGTGTTACCTCACCCAGGGAAGCCGGGTGCAAAGGTGTCAAATGGTGTCAGGCCGCGCCGTCATTTTCAATGGCCGCTGGCTGGAAAGTGCTGCTGCCGGGAAGCTGCGAAGTGTCCGAAGAGATCCAAGCCTGGATCGAGGATGAGTAGAACCTGAAAGCAGAGGGGACAGAGTCTGGGTCACTAGCCAGTGACCAGGGGCACGATAGTCGAATGCCCACCGATGTCAGGTGCTTCAAGTTCGAAGAGGTGAAGATTGTCTCTGCAGCCACGAGGACCAGGAGGTGTCGACGACAACCAGGAGCTGGAATCGAGCTGTCCCACAAAGGTAGTAGCTGACTGTGGTGTCGGTGCCCGGATTGGACCCAACAAGCCTTGGTAACAGCAACCCATGCAGAAAGAGAACAATGGCTTCGGAGCGGACCAGCGAGGTCCGAGGGACTCCCCAAGCAAGGGAGAGTCAGGGCAGGCCTGGAGCAACCAGGGAGGCCCGTTGAAATCAGAGATGTCCTTCTGAGGGACCCACAAGTTGACAGACAAGGGATCGCAAAGGGACCTCAAGTGGAATCACGAAATGGTATCCCACGGGTCACTCGGAATGGCCAGGCTGGAAATCTTCAGTGGATTCACTGCTCGGGGTTGGGGCTACAAATAACCCAAAGCACAGCCTCTAGGATTGAACAGAAGCTTATGCACTTGCAAATGTGCACGGTGTCCAGGGGTTCCAGTTCCACGGTACCCACGAGGGCTACGGGTCTCAGCTTTGCTGGGAACTCGGGTCAGCCTCTGGAAAGTCTGGAAATCCACCACCTGGGTTGCAGGGTTGTTGGTGTCCGGCGGGAGCTTCAGAGATGCAGACCGGACAGATGCGTCTTTGGTGCCTGCCAAGCAGGGGAGTAACTCCTTTACTCCAAGGGAGATTCTTCAGTCATCTGGCGTTTAACAGATTGTCAAAGGTCCAGGATTCAGTTTCAGAGTTTCATCCAGGGATATCTAAAGTCCTGTTGCCAGGGGTTCCTATTTTATACCCAAGGAAGGGGTTGGACTAACTCAGGGGACCCACCTATGGGAGGGTTTCGAAAGAGGGGTGGCTACACCCATTTCCTTTGTCCAGTTCCGCACCAGAGCAGGGGCTGGCAGCCCCTGCAACCGGTTTGGACTGGGGTATGCACAGGGACACTAAATGTGCCCCCAGTGCAGGACTTCAAAGCACTCAGAGAGGGCACCCACCCAGCCCCAATACACTAAAGCCTGTCTGGGAGGTGGTAACACCTCCCTGTGACAGGAAACCTATTGTCCAGGCCTCCCCTGCCGGAGTTTTGGTCAGCAGTAGGAGGCCAGACTCGTGTCTGTGGCTGCAGCATCCATTTTGTGATGCCAGGGCTCTGTTTAGCTGGTACCGGGTATGCCGGTGCTGTCATGTCTCTCCCTCTAGAAGGGTGGGATCATACTCCCACACCAGGTACTGGTGTGGGGGTATGATTCCAATGTGTTTGACACCTAACACGACATGTTTCCGTGCAGCCATCCCAAAGTTAGCATTTACCGTTGAGATATAATGCACTTAAGAGTATATGGTCAGGCTGCACTCACAGACAACCCCGGAGGATAGATTCCGAAGGCTGCAGAGGGGCTCTGCTCATGCATGAGCACCCTCTCACATAAAACCAAGCACCCTGCCTTCAGGATTGATAAGGCCTGCCATAGGGGTGACTGATCGGTTTATATGTGCAGTGATAGGGTGAGATATAGTGAACCTATATCTCAGTAAGGGGTGCATGCACCACCTCACTCAGGCTGCTGTAGCATTCCTGTGGTGTCATTTTGGAAGGCTTCCCAGGGGTGGCATAATACATGCTGCAGCCCCTGGTAGGCCTCTGGGGTACCTATGCCCTGGGTTCATAGTATACCATATACTAGGGACTTATAAGGGCACCCCAGAATCCAATCTGAAGTGTACCTATGTTGTAGGGATTCTGCACATACACAGAGCTATGCACAGGATAATAGGACCTCAGAGCATAGTGGTGAGCCAACCATGCCCCTTAGTACCCACAATCCCAATATGACTAGCTTTAGCGTCTCATTCGCAGCACAGCTACCAATGATTAGACAACCCAGAACACTGTCTCTCTCAGGACTCGTGGGAGCAAGAACACTCTTTCATAACTCACTCATACTTGTCCACAACGTGCGTAATAAGAGACACTGTATAGTTTAAAATGTTTATTATAACTATCGTGCTCTAAAATACAGGACACGTGCCAGTACTATCAGCATAATGCATAATGATAAAATAATAAGCATGGTTACAATACCATAGAATACAAACGGGGATAGCATTTTATAAAGACAGTGGATATAGGGCTAAATGGCCTTACCACCCTCCCTGTGCTAATAACTAGTTTATTATAAAAATAGAAGACCTCTGGGCTTTGTGTGGCGGACCCCCATACCTCAATATCTAGATGCAAGGTTTACATCATCAGACAAGCACAGCTCTTCTCCCTGGAAAGGTTTTTCTCCAAGTGTCACAAACAGCGAGATCACAATATTAAAAGCACACGAATTTCTCCAGTGCAGCTGTA